>CM038678.1:681553500-682153500 GCA_021605205.1 Aegilops longissima | reverse complement strand
GGGATGGTTAGGCCAGCAGGTCGTGGTCGTGGTGCCAACTTCCCACCACCGCTTTGAGTACATGGCTGGTATGGTCCAACAGCTTGAGATGAATCGCCAGTTCATGGAGAACATGATGGCTCAGTTCCTCGCCCCAATATGAACCAGCACCCAAACGGAACAACTCTGCGAGATTTCATACGCTGAACCCCAGCGTGTACCGCAGCTCAACCCAGCCATTGGATGCGATGGCGGCTCCGTGACATCACCTATGAGATGGAGTCTGCTGATGTAGCCCACCCCAGCTATGTCACCTTTGCTTCCTTCTTCTGAAGGGACCCGCAGCTCAATGGTGGGACAGCCACAGCGTACTCTGCCAGTTGGAACACTCATCACTGGCGGACTTCCGGCTGCCTTCCGTGCCCGCTTCATCCCTCAAGGGTCATGGACGGAAGAAGCGTGAGTTCCGCAACCTCACCCAAGGCAACAAGACTGTTGAAGCCTATCGGCGAGAGTTCTGGACTTGTCTCGCTATGCGAAGAGGATATTGCAAGCGATGCCGCAGACAGAGAAGTTCCGTGACGGTCTTCAAGCTGACATCAAGCTCGCACTTCTAGTGCACGACTTTGCTGATTTCGCCACCTTGGTGAACAAAGCTATCAATGTCGAAACTGGTCTGCAGGAATACCAGAGCTCTAACAGGCGCAACCGTGACACGGGCTCATCTTCGGGCCCGTCCTCGCAGAAGCGCAAGATATGGATTCCCAACAGCATGTACCAGCCGAATGCACCTGCTTCAAGGCAGAACTATGCTACACCTCGTCTGCCTACAACTAAGCAGCCGAAGCTTCCAGCTCCACCACCCCAAGCTCCTGTTCCCACCCCCAATAATGGTTTGTGCTTCAGGTGCGGACAACCAGGGCACCGTGCTAGAGAATGCAACCAGAACCAGAATCAACTGGCCCTTCCAGCAGCTGGCCGTGGAAACACCCAGAACCGCAACAACACTGGCAAGTCTTATGGGCAAGCTCAGGCCAACCACGTTGATCTGAATGAAGCTCAAGACCAACCTGCTACTGTGATGGGTACACTTCTCGTAAATTCAGTACCAGCATGCGTCTTATTTGATACAGGGGCATCGCATGTCTGAAGATTTTGCATTCATGCATGGCATTAAAAGTGAAGACATGAATGCTTCACTATTAGTACACACCCCCGCGGGCCAATGTCGGACTTCCATGATTTGTAACGACGTCCCCGTTGAAATCGAAGGAATGGAATTCCTTGTCTCGCCCATCGTGCTGAAGTCTTGTAGCATTGACCTCATACTGGGTATGAATTGGTTGAAAGCACATACGGCGTCAATCGTTTGCGCCACTAAGACCGTCCATCTGCTACACCCTTCAGATGAAATAGTCACTTACCAAGCTCATCTGGTGCAAAATGCCGAGGCAAGACTCTATGCATTGAATGCATTGAACGCCGCACCACTCGAGGGTATTGAAAACATTCCTGTCGTTTGCGATTTCCAAGACGTCTTCCCTGAAGAACTTCCAGGGATTCCCCCTGCTAGAGCTGTCGAATTCGTCATCGACTTAAAACCAGGCACCACTCCTATAGCCAAGCGACCCTACAAGATGCCGCCGCATGAACTCCTTGAGCTAAAGGAGGAAATCGGCAAATCTCTTCAAAGCGGTTTCATTCGCCCAAGTTGCTCTCCTTGGGGAGCACCTTCTCTCTTTGTTAAGAAGAAGGATGGGACAAACCGATTGGTCCAAGACTACCGGCCTATAAATCAAGCTACCATTCGAATAAGTATCCTCTTCCTCGGATCAATGATCTTTATGATCAATTGGCTGGTTAAATCGGTGTTCTCGAAACTTCGACTTGAGGTTGGGTTACCACCAGATCCGTGTTCGCGAGGAGGATATCCCCAAGACCGCATTTGTGACTCGTTATGGCTCTTACGAGTACACCGTCATGTCTTCGGCAACCAATGATCCAGCTACCTTCTCTCTTTGATGAACTATATATTCATGGATTACCTCGACAAGTTAAATGCGTGGTTTATCTGGATGATATCCTGATCTTTTCAAGAATGAAGAGGAACATCTTGAACAACCGTCTTGTCTTTGGAAAAGCTACGAGAGCATCAACTCTATGCCAAGTTCTCCAAATGTGAATTCGGCTTCCAAGTAACCTATCTTGGGCATGTCATTTCTAAGGATGGTATTGCCGTCAACCTGAAAGAGTTCAGGCCATTCTCGATTGGACTCCTCCGAAGAGCGTTAAGCAAGTCGAAGTTTTCTCGGTCTACGCCACTATTGCCGTCGATTAGTCGAGAACTTCTCCAAGATTGCCGAGCCTCGACTAACTTTGTTGCATAAGGCGTCAAATTCCAATGGATGAGATAAATGTCGGGAAAGTTTCCGGGCACTCAAGGACAAGTTGACTTCTGCCCGATGCTAGCTCCTCCGATACTAAGAAGGACTTCGTCATTTCTCGCGGCGCTTCTCGTCAAGGTTTAGGCGGTGTCCTAATGCAAGAGCGCAAAGTAGTTGCTTATGCCTCTCGACGATTCGCCCTCACGAGGAGAACTACCCAGTTCATGACCTCGAACTTGCTGCCGTCATTCATGCACTAAAGCGATGGCGACATTACCTTCTCGTAATCGTTGCGAGATCTTCACCGATCACCAAAGTCTGAAGTATCTGTTTACTCAGCCAGACCTGAACCTCCGTCGGCAGAGATGGATGGAGCAGTTGCAGACTTTGATTTGGGTATTTCCTATCGCCGAGCAAGGCTAATGTAATGGCTGATGCCTTGAGCATAAGTCTTCTGCAACCACCTTGAGTTCACCAAGTTCAGCCCCACTTGTTGAAGATTGAGAAGGCTGAACCTCCATATTGTTCCTCCGGTGCACTTTCGCTCCCCTCCTCCGGAGTTCCATAAGATGAATCTCCGTGTTGTTCCCCAGGTTCCCTATATACCTGGCTGTTGAACCCGATCTCGTGGGCACCATAAAGACAATGCAGGATTTGACTCAAGTCTACAAACTTAAACAAGATGTCGGAAAGGAAATCCTCATCCTTCACTATTCTTGATGATGGCGCCTTGTACTTCAAAGGCCGCCTAGTGGTGCCGTGTAAGAAGGAAAACCTGAATATGACTCGAGAAGGTTATGAAAGAAGCTCATGATCGCCTCTATGTATCCACCTGGCGGTACAAAGATGTATCAAGACATTCATCGAGAGATTACGGTGGTCTAATATGAAGCGGGACATTGCTCGCTATGTTTACGAGTGTGGCGTTTGCCGTCGTATCAAAGCGAACATCAAAGGCCTCTTTGGAACTCTGCAACCTATCTCTATTCCTGAATGGAAATGGGACCATGTTGAAATGGACTTAAATCACTTTGGATTTCCCAAATCGTAGAAAGGTAATGATGCTATTCTTGTCGTCATTGACCGGCTTTCTAAAGTTGCACATTTTACGGCGGTTAAAGCGATCACTGCTAGCCAGCTTGCAGCGCTCTATATGTCGAAATTGTTTCACTTCACGGTATTCCACTGGTTATCGGTTCGGACCGTGGCAGCTTATTCACTTCTAGATTACGGGCTAGTTTTCAAGAAGCTATGGGGACTCATTTATCTTTCGATCTGCTTTTCATCCATGATCACAAGGGCAAGTTGAGCGTGTCAACCAAATTCTCGAAGACATGCTTGAGCTTGTGTCGTTCCTTGACAAGAAATGGGAGGAATCTCTCCGTATGCTGAGTTCTCTTATAATAATAGCTATCAAGCTAGTCGAAGATGGCCCCCTTGAAGTGTTATATGGGCGAAAGTGCGAACCCTCTGAACTGGTCGAAACGGGGAGCGTCCACTCTTGGTCGGATATTATCAACATGCGAAGAACAAGTCCGCATTATTCGCGAGAATCTCAAGACTGCTTTCGATCGCGTCAAAAAGTAATTATGACCGTCATCACAAGGACATGGTCTATCAACTTTGGCGAAAAGGCCTATCTTCGTGTTACACCAATGAAGGGTGCTCACGCTTGGGATCAAGGGCAAGTTAGCGCCTCGCTATATTGGCCCTTTCACTATTCGGAAAGGCGTGGAAAAGTGGCTTATCAGCTGGAGCTTCCGTCGAACCTTTCTCGGAGTTCACGATGTGTTCCACGTGTCACAACTCCGCGCTGCTTCAAGGACCCAATCCGGCGATGGACCATGAAGTGCTCGGTTGCAACAGGACCTCTCCTATAAGGATCATCCGGTCCGCATTCTCGACCAAGCTGAGCGCCGCACACGTCGGAAGGCGATCAAGTTCCTCAAAGTCCGATGGTGAATCACTCAAGACGGCGAAGCCACACAGGAGCGAGGATCGTCTTGAGATGAATACCCGCACTCTTTCCTTCGCCTCCTAAATCTTGGGGCGAGATTTCTTGTAGTGGAGAGATTTGTAACACCGGATGATTAGGGAACAGTAATCACCCGGTTATGGTGACTAACCTCACGATGATTGAATCCGTTCTAAAACAAAAACAAAACAAAAGCAAGCGATGAAAAGTTTCAAAAACTAAAAATAAAATGTTAGGGGTTGTCTAAAATAGCAAACCTAATTATGGTGGGGTGCACTAATTTTTGTAAAATGCTTTGGCATTTTAAATAAACTAAAAACAGAAAAGAAGAAAATACAAAGAGAAAACGAAATGTGAGGAGGAAACCCCACAGCCCAACCCAGGCCAGCCCCCCCATCTGGCCCAGCCCCGGCCCATTAGCCCAACCGCCCCCCCTCCTCCCTTTTCCCCTCGGTCCACCCGACCCCCCACCGACAGCCTCACTCCCCCACCCGAAATATCTCCCTCCTCCCCCGATCTGGATCGGGAGGAGACCCCCCGACCGAGTCGCCCCCTCGCCCACCTCGTCTCCGGCGACCCCCGCCGCCCCCAACCGCCGCCCGGACCTCCTCCTCCTCCTCTACACACGCCCCCCCAGCCCTCCTCCTCTCCTCTCGCCCCACGCTGGGTTCGCCGCCATGGATCGGCCCCCCCTCCCAGCCTGGCGCATGCTCCCCGCCCGCCTCCTCGCGGTCACCATCGACCTCCACCACGCCCGCTCCCCTAGACCCCTTTTCCCCCCAGTGAGCTCGCCTCCCCCCCCGTCGTTCCCCTCTCTCCCCTCCCGAACAGCGCCGTCGCCCGGCCCGTCGCCAGCCCCGACCCTCCATGATCCGCCCGGCCCCGTTCCTCTCCTCTCCCTCTCCCGAGCAGGCGCCGTCGGCCGACTCAGACTCGGCCCGACCCTTGCGGCCGCCGTCTTGGCCTCTCCCTCTTCTTCCCCTGTCGGCGACGTCTCCGGCGCCCTAACGGCGCCCTCGCACCGGCCCCTTCCGGCGTTCTTCACCCCGCGGCCGCCCGAACCCCACATGACCCCTGACGTTCGCCTACTCTGCCCCCGACCACCCGGCCGGCTGCCGGCCCGCCACCGCCCGTTCGCCTCTCGGCGCGCCGGCGCCAGCCACCTCGCCGTGGCTGCGGCCTCCGGCCTTCAGCCACCCTCGGCCTCCCGGTCCCGTTGGCCTCGGGCTCGGGCTCGCCCGCACCCCAAGACGCCTGGAATTGACCCCTTGGGGCAAATGACATGGGGCCCCACCCCACACGAGCGGTTTTTTATTAAAACAGGGAATAAAATTAAATAAAACTAATTAATTAATTAATTAATTAATTAATTAATTAATTAAGTAATTAATTAATCTAATTAATTCGATTAATTAACCTAATCACTAATTAACCTAATTAACTAATGTTAATTAACTCGATTAGGTTAATTAGATATTAGAGAATGACATGCGGGACCCACACCGGGGTTGACTCGATCAACCTGTTGGCTCTTGATGTCGGCATGACATCATCTGATGTCATAAATGCATTTTCGAAATTAATTAAATAATTAATTAAATTCGAGAAATTAATAAAATCTTTTAAAATCATATCTTTTAATCCGTAATCCGGTTAAAATATTTTCAACATGAAAGTTACTCGAGCAGCGAGGCGAATCCGGATCGCGCATCCGTTCGTCACCACACACCTCTAACCTATCGGACCTGCAAACTTTCCTCTCCGGTTCATCATCTAACAGACGTCGTCCGGAGCAGGAAAACTTCCCGGATGTTTCCCCCTAACGATACCCCTCTTACCACGTTAGGGCACGCCTAGCATCGCTTCTTGGCATGTCATGCATCGATATGCATCTGTTTACCTTGTATTCATTGTTTCTTCCCCTCTTCTCTCCGGTAGACTACTGAGACCGGCCTGCGGTGGCGGTTCGACTACGGTGTTGTGACCCTCTCTCTTGCGTGAGCAACCAGCAAGCCCCCCTTGATCACGGATATCGCCTACTCTTATCTACCTTTGCATTAGAGTAGCATAGCATATTCTTGTTTTCGATTACTCCTATCTTTGCTGCATAGCTTTGTCCTTGTAACCATTTGTTACCTTACCTGTAATCCTATATGCTTAGTATAGGATGCTAGTACTTTCATCTGTGGCCCTACATTCTCGTCCGTCATGGTGCTATACTATCGGGCCGTGATCACTCGGGAGTTGATCACGGGTATATACTATATACTTATACATGATACATGTGGAGACTAAAGTCGGGTTGGTGATGGAGCACCAGAGTGGATCTTTGAGGCGGGCGGCGGGGCAGTTGAGACCGCCTAAGAGAGAGGTGGGCTGGCCCTGTTCGGCGTTCGCGGTTACTTAACACGCTTAACGAGGTCTTGGTATTTGATCTGAGTTGGCTCTGAGCTTATCGCACTAACCATCTCGGGGGAGTAGTTATGGGTATCCGGCGTCGTGGTATCGGTAAGCACTTGAGACGTCGTGACGAGGCGGCGGCGCCGGATTGGGCTGGAGCGCTGTTAGGCTAGAGTGCGCTTCGGCCGCCCTACATAACGTCTTGGTGTGCTCGAGGCGATGGGCCCGACCCTGCGGCGCTTAGGTTTAGACCGGCGTGTTGGCCTCTCTGTTGTGCCTAGGTGGGGCTGCGGCGTGTTGATCTTCTGTGGCGGGCATGACCCCGAAAGTGTGTCCGCCAAATGGGATCAAGCGTCTTTGGGTAAGATGGTGCACCCTGCAGTGATTAATCTATTGGGATAGCCGTGATCTTGATAACAGGGCGACTTGGAGTTGTACCTTGAGCTTATGACAACTAGAACCGGATACTTGATAAAACACACCTTCCAAGTGCGGATACAACCGGTGGTCGCTCTCGCTCGGGGTTATGAGCGGGGATTGCGGGGTAGGATTATTGCTATATGATGTTACTTGGAGGACTTCCGTTGTCCTCTTACATGCATTGCAAGACCGGTGTCGAAGCGTAGTCTTCGTTAAGACTAGCTATCCCCTCTTACTCGGCATTCTGCGATTCGGTCCACCGATATGGCCTTTACATATATCCATGCATATGTAGTGTAGTTCCTTGCTTGCAGTACTTTGGATGAGTACTCACGGTTGCCTTGTTCCCCTTTCCCCCTACCTCTACTCGATTGCTGCAATCGAGACGATGGAGCCAGGGGCGAGACGCTGCCGCCTATGGCGACTACTACTGCAGGCGCCTACTACTACGTGCAGCCCGGGCGGCGACCGGGGAGTGACCTAGGAGGATCCCGAGCGGGAGGCCTGCTCCTCTTCGATCTGTATCCCGGTTTGTGCTAGCCATCTTATGGCAACTTGTTTAACTTATATACGTACTCAGATATTGTTGCTTCCGCTGACTTCGTCTATGATCGAGCACTTGTATTCGAGCCCTCGAGGCCCCTGGCTTGTATTATGATGCTTGTATGACTTATTTTTTGTAGAGTTGTGTTGTGATATCTTCCCGTGAGTACTTGATCTTGATCGTACACATTTGCGTGCATGATTAGTGTACGATTGAATCGGGGGCGTCACAAGTTGGTATCAGAGCCGACTGCCGTGTCCGTGTGGGCCCCACCATGAACACTTTGGGCGAAATCTCTATCATGTGTTTGTTCCGGCTCATTCTAGAAGCCAATCTTTTGTTTTCAGTTGTGATATTCGAGTTGTTTCTAAGGCAGATGTTGTTTCCATATCTTTATCTAAGTGGCTTCTCACCTTAATGGACGCGTGATGATTAACTTTGGAATTCATTCGTTCATTCTTGTTCGAATGTTTATTGTGAAGACTATATGTTGCAATTTCTATCCGTTGATTCTACTTATCTTTTGTCTATCAAAGGACTAACGGATGTCACCCTCTTGAGGATGGCTCCGCCAGCGTACGAATCCGGATCGCAATGATGGGGATCGATCAGACCTCCACCTCCACCTCCGCCTCCGGAGGCTGGCAACTATCATGGCAGCCACCAATGCCAATGCTCGAGATGATTTTGCAGCTCTTGCAAGAAGCGTACTCGAGGGCAAGGCAATCAAGGAAATCAAGGTCAAGGCAACAATCAGCCGCACTTTGCTACTCTCAGTCAGTTCCTCGCTAATCAGCCGAAGTCTTTCAGTTTCTGTGTCGAGGCCACAGACGCTGACGATTGGTTAGTGGACATCTGCAAGCATTTTGATTGTAGCAATGTCAGACCTGAGGACTTTGTCAAGTTTGCATCGTTTCAACTCAAGGATCAAGCTGCTGAGTGGTACCAGCAATACAAAGATTCCAGAGGAGGTCGTGTCATTACCTCGGATGAGTTCCTCAGAGCTCATCACATTCCGAAAAGTGTTGTTGAGAGCAAGCGTGAGGAGTTCCGCAATCTCAAGCAGGGCAACATGTCTGTCTATCAATACAATATCCAGTTCGAGCTTCGCTCGTTTTGCTAAGCAAGGCGTGCACGATGAAAAGAGTATGATCTATCAATTCAGAGGTGGTGCGAGAGAAGATCTGCAATTAGCTCTTGTGCTTTTTGAGCGAGATAAGTATGATGAATTCTACAACATGGCATTTGAAGCAAGAAGCTGCCCAGCTCAAATGTGAGGCTTCTAAGAAGAGAATCGAGATGCAGTTCAGTCTTCTTCTTCCTCTCAAGTGGCAGCTAAGCAGCGAAGTTCTACCTTCCTCCTCCTCCGTTCCGTCGGCCTTATCGCCAGAAGGACTCGGTGGCCGTGGATCTTCCCACCCACCCAACCCAAGCTATCGAAACAAGTCTAATTCTCAAGCTCCAAGGTCAAGTGCTCCTTACCACCGTCCGCTCTACGAGGTGACTTGCAACAAATGTCGGCGAAAGGTCACTATGCGAACAAATGCTTCAACAGAGGCGCCTTCCGCCTCCTCCTCTGTGAAATCTTCCAGCAATGCGTGGTCAAGCATAATCCAAAGCATGCCAAGGTCAATATGATGAATGCAGCTCAAGCGGAGGAATCTTCGATGTGATAATGGGTAATCTCTCGATTAATGATATTCTGCAAAAGTCTTATTTGATCTTTGGTGCATCGCATTGTTTCATGTCAAGACCGTTTTGCCAAGCATGAATTCACTTCTTCTCATTTGGGTAAACCCATGGATGTCATTTCTCCGGAGTAAGCGGTTGAGCTCCGATTTGGTGGTTCCGGATGTTTCTATCAAGATGGGCGACTATAGATTTCTTTCTAAACCTATTGTTCTTGGTGACTCGGATATTGATCTTATTCTCGGGATGGGTGGCTTTATCGGCACAAAGCTCAGCTTGATTGTGCTGCGGGGAAATTCAATTGACTCACTCTTCTAATGATGTGATCATCTATGCCGCTCGTGATGAAACCATTGGTTGTTTTCTCTCAATGAGAAGGGCGAATTGGATGCTATCTCTCGATTCGATCGTTTGTGAGTACCAAGATGTCTTTCGAGAAGAGCTTCCGGGTATGCCTCCTCATCGGCCGATTGAGTTAGTTATCGATCTTGAGCACAGCATTGAACCCGTTGCAAGCGTCCTTACAAGCTTGGACCTGATGAGCTGAGGAATTGAAGAAGCAGCTCGATGAACAAGAGCGTCTGGTTTGATCGGACGAGTTCATCTCCTTGGGGTTGTGGTGTTCTTTTGTCGAGAAGAAGGATGGCGCGGACCGACTTTGCGTCGATTACCGTCCATTGAATAAGAAGACAATCAAGAACAAGTATCCACTTCCCAACATCAATGAGCTTTTCGAGCAACTCAAAGGTGCTACAAGTGTTCTCCAAGCTTGACCTTCGTATGGGGTATCATCAGATTCGCATTACGTGAACAAGATATTCCCAAGACAGCATTGAGAACAAGCTTTGGTTCTTATGAATATCTTGTCATGTCTTTCGGCCTCGTCAATGCTCCTCCAACATTCTCTCGGATGATGAACTTCATCTTCAATCCCTACACCAATGAATTCGTCTTGGTCTATCTTGATGATATTTTGGTCTTCTCCAAGAATAAGAAGGATCATGCCAAACATTTGCGATTGGTACTAGACAAGCTCAGAGAGTATCAATTCTATGCTAAGTTCTCCAAATGTGAATTTTGGCTTGATGAAGTGCTTTATCTTGGTCATATCATCTCCGCCAAGGGCATCGCTGTTAATCCCGAGAAGGTGTCCGCAATTGTGAATTGGGAACCTCCTCGAGCGTCAAGCAGCTCATGATTTTCTTGGTCTTGCAAGCTATTGCGAAGATTCGTTGAGAACTTCTCCAAGATTGCAAAGCCTCTTTCCAACCTTCTCCGAAGCATGTGAAGTATATACGGTCCCCGAGTGTGGCGTTGCTTTCAATACTCTCAAAGAGAAACTCGTCACAGCTCTGTATTGACTCCTCTGATGAATCCAAGCCATTTGAAGTTTTACGTGATGCTTCTCTTCAAGGTCTCGGTGCTGTGTTAATGCAAGAGAAGAGAGTTGTGGCTTATACCTCTCGCTTGATTGAAGCCCAGCGAGAAGAACTACCCCACTCATGATCTTGAGTTGGCGGCGATTGTCCATGCATTGATAACGTGGAGACATCTCTTGTTGGGAAGGAAAGTGGACATTTTCACCGATCACAAGAGTCTCAAGTACATCTTCACTCAACCCAACCTCAACCTCGAGGCAGACTCGATGGGTCGAAATGATTCAAGAGTACAACCCAAGTATTGAATATACTCCGGGCAAGGCCAATGTCATTGCAGATGCTTTGAGCAGGAAAGCTTACTGCAACAGTCTAATCCTCAAGCCCTTTCAGCCGGATCTCGTGAAGCTTTCCATAGCTGAATCTTCAAGTTGTTCCTCAAGGCTTTCTTGCCAACCTCATAGTCTCTCCTACTTTGGAAGATCAGATTCGTGAGGCTCAACTTCGGATACCATGGTGAAAAAGGTGAAGCGTGGTATCGACAAGGGCATTTCCATGTACAAGTGCTTCCACGTTGATGACAAAGATACTCTTTTCTTTGAGGACGGATTGTGGTTCCTAAGGGTGATCTCTGAAAAGTCATTATGAGCGAGGCTCACAATTCGCTTCTATCCATTCATCACGGAAATGCGAAGATGTACCATGACCTCAAGCAGTCATATTGGTGGACTCGAATGAAGCGAGAATTGCTCAATTCGTGAATGAGTGTGATGTCTGCGGAAGAGTGAAAGCGAGAACACCAAAGACCAGCTGGTCTCCTCCAACCTCTTGCTATTCGAATGGAAGTTTGATCATATTGAAATGGACTTCGTGGTGGCTTTCCAAAGTCCAAGCGTGGAAATGATGCTATCTTCGTTGTCATTGACAAGCTTACTAAAGTGGCTCATTTTCTTCCTATCAAAGAATCTATCACAGCAGCTCGGTTGGCGAGCTATAAACCTCGAAATTGTCTCCTTGCGGCATTCCACAAGTGATCTCTTGGACCGTGGCAGCATCTTTACCTCCAAGTTTTGGGATTCTTTTGAAGGCCATGGGCACCAACATTCGTTCCAGCACAGCTTTCCATCCTCAAACAAGTGGCCAAGTCGGCGAGTTAATCAAATCCTTGAAGATATGCTCGAGCTTGTGTCATTTCTTCGGTATGAAGTGGGAAGATTGTCTTCCATATGCGAGTTCTCCTACAACAACAGTTTCCAAGCGAGTTCGGGCAAGGCCCCATTCGAAATTCTCTATGGCGAAAAGTGTCGTACTCCTCTCAATTGGTGCGAGACAGGTGAGCGCCAACTTCTTGGCAGCGACTTGATCACGAAGCGGAAGAAATGTGCCAAGTCATTCGTGAGAATCTCAAAGCCGCATAATCGCGCGGAAGAGCTATTATGATGATAAGCACCGTGATGTGGCTTTTGAAATCGGAGACCATGTCTACCTCGCGTCTCTCAATGAAAGGCACTCGTCGCCCGGTATCAAAGGGAAGCTTGCCCCTAGATCGTGGGTCCTTTCAAGATCATTGGCAAAAGAGGCGATCTCGCCTATCAACGAGCTTCCATCCAACTTTGCAAGCGTGCACGATGTGTTTCACGTGTCACAACCGCGCAAGTGCTTCAAGACTCTGAGCGCACTATCAACCCGAAGAGATTGACCTTCAAGAAGATCTCTCTTATCATGAGCACCCGTTGCTATTCTTGAAGAAACCGAGCGCAAGACTCGCAACAAGTCAATCAAATTCCTGAAAGTGAAGTGGTCACACCATTCCGACCGAGAAGCTACACAGGGGCGCGAGGATCACCTCTGTTCGAATATCCGAAGTTCTTTCAGTCCTAGATCTGGGGCGAGATCCTCTTATAGTGGTGGAGTGTTGTAACACCACGGATGTAAAACTTCCCATTTTGGCAATATATCAACTTGACCTCATCCTATTCTTGTGGGTTTTATTCATGTTTGGCCTCATCTTGTTTGGTTGTGTGGTTTTATTCTTTTCTTTGTCATATTTCCTTTTTAGTCTTTTTGCATTGGAGCTTCTTGTCATCATCTTATAGTGCATTTTCATCTCATGTCATCTCATGTTGCATTTTGTCATTCATGTTGTTGCCATGAGCATCATGAGCCTGAACCTTGTACCCCCCTTTCAAACCATTGCACCATCACTTCTCTTTTCTTTCCTTTTCTTCCATTCTTTGTGAGTGCCTTTTGCCTCCACCATAAATGTTCATCTTTTCCCCAATATTCTAACCACATGTACCTAGCCTCTCTGCCAAACTTCAGCTCTTTTGAAGTTGTTTTGGTTGGGCATTAAAATGGTTCAAGTTTGAAACCAATTCGAACTTGAATTATTTTACTTCCCCTAGAAATACCCAGACCAATTTTATCAAATACTACATAATTTCAGGATCTTGAGATTATTGTCAGATCTCTCAAAATTCTTCCTTTTAATCCTGTGCTTTTCCTTTTATTTCTATGCGAGAGAAATTGGAAAAGAGTGCAGAGGGCCGCCTAGGCTGCAGCGGCAGCCACCTAGGCTCCGGCCTCCAAGCCGCCCAGCTAACCAGCTCCGCAGCCCGGTAGGCCTTGCGCAGCCCGCTCGTTCCTCTCCTCCACTGTCTTCGTGCACCTGCGGCAGTACACCCCGCTAGGTTCTCTCCACGTGGCCATCCGGCCCGCTCGGCGATGTCTGCCTGCTCCCCGCACCCACCTTTTCCCCTCCTCTCGCTGTTGCCATGGGGACCCTTGAGCACGAGAGCCTTGAGCTCGACCCGTCGCCCTGGCCCCCTACTTATCCTCTCTCTCCCTGCCCTCACGCCCCTAGGGTTTCCCCTCTTCCTCTCGCCGCCGCCGCCAGGTGAGAAGGACCACCAGATCCATCGCAGCTGCTCCGTCCCGAGCGCAACTGAGAGCGCGTATCGTCGCCGGCGTGCTCTCCGGCCACCCCTAACCCTGTAGACCTTGTCCATCTTCTTCCCCGTCGTCTTCTCCTTCCACGATGTCGACTACGGTGCGCCGGACGACTAGTCCCTCGACGTCCCCGGCTTCCTCCTTCCTCTCGGTCAGGACGCGGCAAGGTTGAGCTCCGCTTCGTCGCCGTCGGCCCGTCTCCGTCGACTACTTGGTGCCTTTGGGTGAGCTGGGTACGCACCTCCCTCTCCCATCCTTTTCCTTGGCCTGTAGGCAACCGTGAGGTCGCGTCCGATCCGTGTCTTTCCGTGCTCGGCGTGCTCGGCGTAATCTGAAGGTTTTGGTTCGATGATGTTAGCCCGTGCGTGGGTGCCATGTTCCCGCTCTGGTTCACCCCCATCGTGCTCCGTGGCGCTTTCGCGCCTGCGTTCGCGGCCTCGCGCACAACTTTTCGAGGTCGCCGTAGCTGCTGCCGCGGTCGCCCGCGACGCCAGGCCCGAGTCGAGCCACTGCTCGAGATCGGCGCCCTGTTTTTCCCTTCTGCCGCGCCTTTCTCCCTTCCCTTACGGCCGCGGAGAATACTGTGCCACTGGAGTTACCGCCGTTGCCTCGCCCGGCGCCGTCGTCTACTACGTATGGCAACAGAGTTGCTCGTCTGTCTGTTTACCTATAAGGGCGAAGCCCTCCCTATCGATCACGCCCACCTAGCCCGGTGGCTGCTGATGCGAGCCACAGGGGAGACCGGGTTCGATCCCCGAGGCTGCATATTTCCCCCCCTTTTATTCCCTATTAAACCTTTATTAGTATGACAGTGTGACCCCACCTGTCATACTCTCTAGGATGTATGTTTTTTTTTCTTTTATTTTATTTTGCTATTTGTTTTATTTTCCCGGCGAATATTCCATTTCTGGCATATGGAGTCTGTCCTTTTCGGGCAAGTCCATTTCTGGACGTTTCCAAATATGGAAAATGCCATTTCTGTTACCTACCATTTTAGGCAGGTTTTGACTTTGTGCATTTGTGATGATTTTTCTACAGCAACCCTAACATATTATATATGTTTTTGGGGTAGAAAAATCCCACCAACTCAGTGGTGGCATTAGTTTCTGCATTTGAGCAAGTTCATGAACATGTCATTTTACATCATCTGTTAATGGCAGATTTGTGTCATTCTTGTTTTGCTTGTCATTTCCGAACCGTGCATCCGATTCCGGTGATCTTTATATAGATTTCAACGAAATCATCTCATCTTTCGAGTGGCATACTTGGTTTGCCAAGTTGATGCCTGGTTCATCATTTACCTTCCGGAGCGCACATACGCATTGCATATCACATCTCGCATATCATGTCATGTTTTGCATCATGTTGCTTGTGCATTGCACCGTGATTTATTGTGGTTCCTTTGTTTGTGTTGTTGCTTTGGGTAGAGCCGGAGGCGAGTGCGTGAGCGAGGAACCTATTGAGAACGCTTACGAGGATCAAGCTTTCGACAACTCGAGAACATTGCGAGCAAGATGACCATACCCTCGAAATCACTTCTATCTTTGCTATGCTAGTTGCTCGCTCTTTTGCTATGCCTATGCTACGATGCCTACCACTTGCTATATCATGCCACCCATATTGCCATGTCAGCCCCTAACCATCCTTTCCTAGCAAACCGTTGTTTGGCTATGTTACCGCTTCGCTCAGCCCCTCTTATAGCGTTGCTAGTTGCAGGTAAAGCTGAAGTTTGTTCCTTGTTGGAACATGGAGATGTTGTTCCTTTTTGGAACATGTTTACTTGTTGGGGGTATCACAATATATATATCTGTTATAATTAATACATCTATATACTTGGTAAAGGGTGGAAGGCTCGGCCTTATGCACAGTGTTTTGTTCCTCTTGCCACCCTAGTTTCCGTCATACGGTGTTATGTTCCTTGATTTTCGCGTTCCTTACGGTTGGGTGATTTATGGGACCCCCTTGACAGTTCGCTTTGAATAAGACTCGTCCAAAAAGGCCCAACTTTGGTTTTACCATTTGCCACCTAAGCCTTTTCCCCGGGTTTCGCGAGCCGAGGGTCATCTTTATTTTAACCCCGGACGGTGCTCCTTGAGTCTTGGCCCGAACCGAGCAACTTCTTGGGCCACCACGGGAAACTTCGAGGCTTGGTTTTACTCGTAGCTTGACTTATCCGGATGTGCCACGAGAACGAGATATGTGCAGCTCCTATCGGGATTTGTCGGCTGTCAGGCGGCTTTGCTGGTCTTGTTTTATTCTTTGTCGAAATGTCTTGTAGTCCAGATTCGAGATTGATCGGGTCTTCCGGTAGAAGGAATATCCTTCGTTGACCGTGAGAGCTTATAATGGGCTAAGTTGGGACACCCTGCGGGTAATATCTTTCAAAGCCGTGCCCGCGGTTATGAGGCAGATGGGAATTTGTTAATGTCGGTTGTAGAAAACCGAAGTTGACCTCAAATAAAATACACATCAACGCGTGTGTAACCGTGATGGTCTCTTCTCGGCGGTCCGGAAGTGAACACGTGTTGGAGTTATGTCGGCGTAAGTAGTTCAGGATCACTTCTTGATCGCTACTAGTTTCACGACCGTGCTTTGCTTCTCTTCTCGCTCTCTTTTGCGAAGTAGCCACCATATATGCTAGTAAACTGCTGCAGCTCCACTTTACTACTCTGTCCTTCCTATAAGCTTAAATAGTCTTGATCTCGCGGTGTGAGATTGCTGAGTCCCGTGACTCACAGATACTTCAAAACGATTTGCAGTGCCGGCGATGCGGTCAGGTGACTCAACCGAGCTCAAGTGGGAGTTCGACGAGGCGTGGTCGTTACTATGTGTCTTTTCCAGATGATCAGTAGTGGTGCCCAGTTGGGATGATTCGGGGATCATGTAGCATTTGGGGTATCTTCTCTTATTTTGGTTACGTAGTCGGACCTTGAGTGTACTCTGAATGATGGATGTTTATTTATGTCTTGTGTGAAGTGGCGATGTAAGCCAACTATGTATCTCTTTCCTTATGTATTACATGGGTTGTGTGAAGATTACCTCACTTGCGACATTGCTTTCAATGCGGTTATGCCTCTAAGTCGTGCCTCGACACGTGGGAGATATAGCCGCATCGGGGGCGTTACAACTTATCACAAGCAAATACAACTGCTAAAAATTCTTTTTCAGTAGTAGCATAATTTCTCTGAGCACTGTCTAGAGTTTTACTAGCATATTGGATAACATTTAATTTCTTATCAACTCTTTGTCCTAGTACAGCACCTACAGCATAATCACTAGCATCACACATAATTTCAAAGGGTAAATTTTAATCAGGTGGCTGAACAATAGGTGTAGAAATCAAAGCTTTCTTAAGTATTTCAAATGCTTCTACACAATCATCATCAAAAACAAAAGGAACATATTTTTTCAAGAGATTAGTGAGAGGCCTAGAAAATTTAGAGAAGTCTTTAATAAACCCCCTATAGAAACCAGCATGACTAAGGAAACTTCTTATACCTTTGATATCTTTAGGGCACGACATCTTTTCAATAGCATCTACTTTAGCTTTATCAACTTCAATACCTCTTTCGGAAATTGTATGCCCCATGCCAATACCTTCATTAACCATAAAGTGGCACTTCTCCCAATTCAAGACAAGATTAGTTTCTTCCCATCTCTGCAAAACTCGATCAAGGTTGCTTAAGCAATCATCAAAAGAAGTTCCGTAAACGGAGAAATCATCCATGAAAACCTCAACAATCTTTTCACAAAAGTCACAGAATATAGCAGTCATACATCTTTGAAAGGTAGCAGGTGCATTGCATAAACCAAAAGGCATACGTCTATAAGAAAAGGTTCCGAAAGGGCAAGTAAAAGTGGTCTTTTCTTGATCCTCTTGTGACACAGGTATTTGAGAGAAACCAAAATAACCGTCTAGAAAGCAAAAATGTGTATGTTTGGATAATCTTTCTAGCATTTGATCAATAAAAGGTAGAGGGTAATGATCTTTTATAGTAGCTTTATTTAATTTGTGGGAATCAATTACCATTCTATAACCTGTAACAATTCTTTGTGGGATCAATTCATCCTTATCATTAGGAACAACAGTAATACCTCCCTTCTTAGGGACACAATGGACAAGACTTACCCACTGACTATCAGCGACAGGATAAATTATACCTGCCTCCAGAAGCTTTAGTATTTCATTTCTTACCACTTCTTTCATCTTAGGATTCAACTGTCGTTGGTGATCAACAACTGTTTTAGCATCTTTCTCCAATTTTACGTTGTGCTGGCATAGAGTGGTACTAATGCCCTTAAGATCATCAAGAGTATATCCAATAGCAGCCTGGTGCTTCTTCAGAGTTTTCAATAATTTCTCTTCTTCATGCTTTGAAAGGTTAGCACTAATAATAATAGGATGTATCTTATTTTCATCAAGATAAGCATATTTAAGAGTATCAGGTAATTGTCTAAGCTCAAACACGGGATCACCCTTGGGTGGAGGAGGATCCCCTAGGATTTCAACAGGCAAGTTGTGTTTCAAAATAGGTCCTTGCTTAAAGAATACTTCATCTATTTCCCTTCTTTCATTCATAAACATATCATTTTCATGGTCGAGCAAATATTGTTAAAAAGGATCATTTGGAGGCACGACAATAGAAGCAAGACAAATAATTTCATATTTACTAGGCAATTCTTTATCATGGGGTTGTCTGTGAAATTTAGCAAAATTAAAATCATGAGACATATCCCCTAAACCAATAGTAACAATATCCTTTTCGCAGTCCATCTTAGCATTAACAGTATTCAAGAAAGGTCTACCAAATACAATGGGACAAAAGTCATCTTGTGGGGAACCAAGAACAAGAAAATCAGTAGGATATTTAATTTTCCCACACGGGACTTCAACATCTCTAACAATCCCTATTGGTGAAATAGTGTCTCTATTGGAAAGCTTAATTGTAACATCAATACCTTCTATTTCAGCAGGTGCAATAATGCATAATTTCTTTGTATACGGAATGAGGTATTACACTCCCACTAGCACCCATATCACATAACCATGATAACAATGATCTCCTATTTTAACAGAAACAATAGGCATGCCAACAACAGGTCTATGTTTATTTTTAGTTTCGGGTCTAGCAATTCTAGCAGCTTCATCACAGAAGTAAATAACATGCCCATCAATATTATCGACCAAGAATCTTTAACCATAGCAATACTAGGTTCAACTTTATTTTGTTCAGGGGGTGTAGGTGTTCTAATATTACTCTTATGAACCACAGTTGAAGCTTTAGCATGATCCTTTATTCTAACAGGAAAAGGTGGTTTCTCAATATAAGCAGTAGGAACAATAGGATCAAAATTATAAGTAATAGTTTTTCTCCAACTTTAATAGGTTGTACTACCTTTACTTGAATGGCAGGATGATATTTAAACCACTTATCCTTAGGGAGACAACATGAGTAGCAAAATATTCACAGAAAGAAGCTACTATCTCAGAGTCAAGTCCATATTTAGTGCTAAATTCACGAAAAGCATCGGTATCCATAAAAGATTTAACACAATCAAACTTAGGGGTTATACCTGACTCCTTACCTTCGTTGAGTTCCCAATCTTTAGAGTTGCGTTTAATTCTTTCCAATAAATCCCATTTGAATTCAATAGTCTTCATCATAAAAGAACTAGTACAAGAAGTATCGAGCATGGAGCGACCATTATGAGAAAGCCGAGCATAAATTTTTTGAATAATAATTTCTCTTGAGAGCTCATGATTGGGGCATGAATATAACATTGACTTAAGCCTCCCCCAAGCTTGAGAGATACTTTCTCCTTCATGAGGCCAAAAATTATATATATAATTACAATCACAATGAACCAGATGCATAGGATAAAACTTTTGATGAAATTCCAATTTCAATCGGTTGTAGTTCCATGATCCAATATCATCACATAGCCTAAACAATGTCAATGCCTTTCCCTTCAAAGATAAAGGGAAGACCTTCTTCTTGACAACATCCTCGGGCATACCTGCAAGCTTAAATAATCCACAAACTTCATCCACATAGATTAAGTGCATTTCGGGATGTAGTGTTCCGTCTCCCGTATAGGGATTAGCTAGTAGTTTCTCTATCATACCCGAAGGAATTTCGAAGTAAATATTTTCAGTAGGTTCAGTAGGTTGAGGATCAACTCTTTGCACTTCTGTTCGGGGTGAAGATAACCCGAACAAGCCCCTCAAAGGATTACTTTCCATAGTAACAAGTGGCAGTAAATTTCAGCACACTATATAAATGTTTCCTTACCAAATTCCACCTACCAAAGGTGCTTCACTCCCCGGCAACAGCACCAGACAAGAATATTGATGACCCACAAGTATAGGGGATCTATCATAGTACTTTTGATAAGTAAGAGTGTCGAACCCAACAAGGAGCATAAGGAAATGACAAGCGATTTTCAGTAAGGTATTCTCTGCAAGCACTGAAATTATCGGTAACAAATAGTTTTGTGATAAGGTAATTCGTAACGGGTAACACGTAACAAAGGTAAAAAAGGTGCAGCAAGGTGGCCCAATCCTTTTTGTAGAAAAGGACAAGCCTGGACAAACTCTTATATAAAGCAAAGCGCTCCCGAGGACACATGGGAATTATCATCAAGTTAGTTTTCATCATGCTCATATGATTCGCATTCGTTACTTTGATAATTTGATATGTGGGTGGACCGGTGCTTGGGTACTGCCCTTCCTTGGACAAGCATCCCACTTATGATTAACCCCTCTGATACGTCCATTTTGCATCATGCTTTTATATCAATATTTATTGCATTATGGGCTGTTATTACACATTATATCTCAATACTTATGGCTATTCTCTCTTATTTTACAAGGTTTACCATGAAGAGGGGGAATGCCGGCAGCTGGAATTCTGGCTGGAAAAGGAGCAAACGTTGGAAACCTATTCTGTACAACTCCAAAAGTCCTGAAACTCCATGAAACAACCTTTTGGATTTAATAAGAATTTATGAGCGAAAGAAATAGGCCAGGGGGCCCACACCCTGTCCAAGAGACAGGGGGTGCGCCCCCCCTAGGGGGCGCGGCCCCCTGTCTCCTGGGCCCCCTGGTGGGCCTCCGGCGTCCATCTTCTGCTATATCATCACTTTTACCCTGGAAAAATTCGGGGGCAAGCTTACGGGACGAAACTCCGCCGCCACGAGGCGGAACCTTGGCGGAATCAATCTAGGGCTCTGGCGGAGCTGTTCTGCCAGGGACACTTCCCTCCGGGAGGGGGAAATCATCACCAACGTCATCACCAATGATCCTCTCATCAGGAGGGGGTCAATCTCCATCAACATCTTCACCAGAACCATCTCCTCTCAAAACCCTAGTTCATCCCTTGTATCCAATCTTGTATCAAAACCACAAATTGGTACCTATGGGTTGCTAGTAGTGTTGATTACTCCTTGTAGTTGATGCGAATTGGTATACTTGGTGGAAGATCATATGTTCAGATCCTTTATGCATATTATTACTCCTCTGATTATGAACATGAATATGCTTTGTGAGTAGTTACGTTTGTTCCTGACGACATGGGTGAAGTCTTGCTATTAGTAGTCATGTGAATTTGGTATTCGTTTGATATTTTGATGAGATGTATGTTGTCTTTTCCTCTAGTGGTGTTATGTGAACGTCGACTACATGACACTTCACCATTATTTGGGCCTAGGGGAAGGCATGGGGAAGTAATAAGTAGATGATGGGTTGCTAGAGTTACAGAAGCTTAAACCCTAGTTTATGCGTTGCTTTCTTAGGGGTTGATATGGACCCATATGTTTAATGCTGTGGTTAGGTTTACCTTAATACTCCTTTTTGTAGTTGCGGATGCTTGTCCAAGTTAGGGCAGTACCCAAGTACCGGTCCACCCACATATCAAATTATCAAAGTACCGAACGCGAATCTTATGAACGTGATGAAAACTAGCTTGACGATAATTCCCAATGTGTCCTCGGGAGCTCTTTCTTCATTATTAGAATTTTTCCAGGCTTATCCTTTGCTACATAAAGGACTGGGCCACCTTGCTGCACTTTATTTACTTTATTTACTTGTTGCTTGTTACTATTTATCTTATCACAAAACTATCTATTACCTACAATTTCAGTGCTTGCAGAGAAAACCTTACTGAAAACCGCTTATCATTTCCTTCTGCTCCTCGTTGGGTTCGACACTCTTACTTATCGAAAGGACTACGATAGATCCCCTACACTTGTGGTTCATCAAGACTCTTTTCTGGCGCCGTTGCCGGGGAGTGTAGCGCTTTTGGTGAGTGGAACTTGGTAAGGAAACATTTATATAGCGTGCTGAAATTTTCTGTTACTTGTCACTATGGAAACTAATACTTTGAGGGGCTTGTTTGGGGTACCTTCATCCCAACCAGAAGAGCAAAGAGATGCTCCTCAATCTAATGAACTTTATGAAAATATTCACTTTGAGATTCCTTCGGGTATGATAGAAAAACTGCTAGCTAATCCTTTTGCAGGAGACAGAACGTTGCATCCCGATTTACACCTTATCTTTGTGGATGAAGTTTGTGGATTATTTAAGCTTGCAGGTATTCCCGATGATGTTGTCAAAAGGAAGGTCTTCCCTTTATCTTTTAAGGGAGATGCAATGACATGGTATAGGCTATGTGATACGAGATCTTGGAATTATAAGCGATTGAAGTTGGAATTTCACCAGAAGTTTTATCCTATGCATCTTGTTCATCTTGATCGTAATTACATATATAATTTCTGGCCTCGTGAAGGAGAAAGCATCGCTCAAGCTTGGGGGAGGCTTAAGTCAATGTTGTATTCATGCCCCAATCATGAGCTCTCTCAGGAAATGATTATTCAGAATTTTTATGCTCGGCTTACTCTTGATAATCGCAACCTGCTCGATACTTCCTGTGCTGGTTCTTATATGCTAAAGACTATTGATTTCAAATGAGACTTATTGGAAAGAATTAAATGCAACTATGAAGATTGGGGTTCCGACGAAGGTAAGGAGTCAGGTATGACACCTAAGTTCGATTGTGTTAAATCTTTTATGGATACCGATGCTTTCCGTGGATTTAGCTCTAAGTATGGACTTGACTCTGAGATAGTAGCTACTTTTTGTGAATCTTTTGCTACTCACGTTGATCTCCTAAAGAGAAGTGGTTTAAATATAATCCTCCTATTGATGTGAAAGTAGTTGCACCTATTACAGTCGAAGAAAAGACTATTACATATAGTGATCCTATTGTTCCTACTGCTTATGTTGGAAAACCTCCTTTTCTTGTTAGGATAAAAGATCATGCTAAAGCTTCGACTGTTGTTCGTAAGAGTAATACCAGGACCTATACACCTACTGAGCAAATTAATGTTGAACCTAGTATTGCTATGGTTAAAGATCTCTTGGATGAGGATTTAGATGGGCATGTTATTTCTTTCTGTGGTGAGACTGCCAATATTGCTAGACCTGATACTAAGACAGGTAGACCTGTTGTAGGCATGCCTGTTATTTCTGTTAAAATAGGAGATCATTGTTATCATGGCTTATGTGATATGGGTGCTAGTGCCAGTGCAATACCTTATGAACTTTATAAATAAATTATGCACGACATTGCACCTGTTGAATTAGAAGACATTGATGTTACTATTAAGCTTGCTAATAGGGATACCATCAAACCTATTGGGATTGTTAGAGATGTTGAAGTTTTGTGTGAGAAGGTTAAATACCCTGCCAATTTTCTTGTTCTTGCTTCCCCACAAGATGATTTTTGTCCCATTATTTTTGGTAGACCCTTCTTGAATACAGCTAGTGCTAAGATTAATTGTGAAAGTAATATTGTCACTGTTGGCATAGATGGTATGTCTCATGAGTTTAATTTTGCCAAGTTTAGTAGACAACCTCGTGAAAGGGAACCATCTAGTAAGGATGAAATTATTGGTCTTGCTTCCATTGTTGTTCCTCCAACTGATCCGTTAGAACAATATTTGCTAGACCATGAAAACGATATGTTTATGAAGGAAAGGGAAGAAATAGATGAAGTGTTCCTTAAACAGGAACCTATGCTGAAACATAACATTCCCGTTGAAATTCTTGGGGATCCCCCTCCACCTAAGGGCTATCCCGTGTTTGAACTCAAACCATTACCTGATAATCTTAAGTATGCTTATCTTGATGAAAAAGAAATATATCATGTTATTATTACTACTAACCTTTCAGAGAAAGAAGAAGAAAGATTATTGAAAACACTGAAGAAGCACCGAGCTGCTATTGGATATACTCTGGACGATCTTAAGGGCATTAGTCCCACATTATGTCAACACAAAATTTCAGTAGAGAAAGATGCCAAACCAGTTAGAGATCCTCAAAGACGATTAAATCCCAAGATGAAGGAAGTGGTAAGAAAGGAGATACCAAAGCTCCTTGAGGCAGGTATTATTTATCCCGTTGCTGATAGCGAATGGGTAAGCCCTGTCCATTGTGTCCCTAAAAAGGGAGGTATTACCGTTGTTCCTAATGATAAAGATGAATTGATCCCGCAAAGAATTATTACAGGTTATAGGATGGTAATTGATTTCCGTAAGTTAAATAAAGCTACTAAGAAAGATCATTACCCTTTACATTTTATTGATCAAATGTTAGAAAGGCTATCCAAACACACACATTTTTGCTTTCTAGATGGTTATTCTGGTTTCTCACAGATACATGTATCAGCGAAGGATCAATCTAAAACTACTTTTACTTGCCCTTTTGGTACTTTTGCTTATAGACGTATGCCTTTTGGTTTATGTAACGCACCTGCTACCTTTCAAAGATGCATGATGGCTATATTCTCTGATTTTTGTGAAAAGATTTGTGAGGTATTCATGGATGACTTCTCCGTCTACGGATCCTCTTTTGATGATTGTTTGAGCAACCTTGATCGAGTTTTGCAGAGATGCAAAGACACTAGTCTCGTCCTGAATTGGGAAAAGTGTTACTTTATGGTTAATGAAGGCATTGTCTTGGGGCACAAGATCTCCGAGAGAGGTATTGAAGTTGATAAAGCCAAAGTTGATGCTATTGAAAAGATGCCATGTCCCAAGGACATAAAAGGTATAAGAAGTTTCATTGGTCACGCCAGTTTTTATAGGAGGTTCATTAAGGACTTTTCTAAAATCTCTAGGCCTCTGACTAATTTATTGCAAAAAGATATTCCTTTTGTCTTTGATGATGATTGTGTAGAAGCATTTGAAACACTTAAGAAAGCTTTGATCACTGCACCTATTGTTCAGCCACCTGATTGGAATTTACCTTTTGAAATTATGTGCGATGCCGTGATTATCTTTGTAGGTGTTGTTTTAGGGCAAAGAGTCGATAAGAAATTGAATGTTATCCAGTATGCTAGTAAGACTCTTGATACTGCCCAGAGAAATTATGCTACTACTGAAAAAGAGTTCTTAGCAGTTGTGTTTGCATGTGATAAGTTTAGGCCTTATATTGTTGATTCCAAAGTTACTATTCACACTGATAATGCTGCTATTAAATATCTTATGGAAAAGAATGATGCTAAGCCTAGACTCATTAGATGGGTTCTCTTGCTCCAAGAATTTGACTTGCATATTATTGATAGAAAGGGAGCGGAGAACCCCGTTGCAGACAACTTGTCTAGGTCAGAGAATGTTCTTGATGACCCACTGCCTATTAATGATAGCTTTCCTGATGAACAATTAGCGGTCGTCAATGCTTCTCGTACTGCTCCTTGGTATGCTGACTATGCTAATTACATTGTTGCTAAATATATACTGCCTAGTTTCACATACCAGCAAAAGAAAAAGTTCTTTTATGATTTAAGACATTACTTCTGGGATGATCCACACCTTTATAAAGGAGTAGATGGTGTTATTAGACATTGTGTGCCTGAGCATGAACAGGAACAGATTCTACGTAAGTGTCACTCTGAATCTTATGGAGGACACGACGCTGGAGATAGAACTGCACACAAGGTACTACAATCTGGTTTTTATTAGCCTGCTCTCTTTAAAGATGCTCGTAAGTTTGTCTTATCTTGTGATGAATTTCAAAGAATAGGTAACATTAGTAGACGTCAAGAAATGTCTATGAATTATTCTCTTGTTATAGAACCATTTGATGTTTGGGGCTTTGATTATATGGGACCTTTTCCTGCCTCTAATGGTGATACACATATTTTAGTTGCTGTTGATTACGTTACTAAGTGGGTAGAAGCTATTCCAACTAGTAGTGCTGATCATAACACTTCTATTAAAATGCTTAAAGAAGTTATTTTTCCGAGGTTTGGAGTCCCTAGATATCTTATGACTGATGGTGGTTCACATTTTATTCATGGTGCTTTCCGAAAGATGCTCGCTAAGTATGATGTCAATCATAGAATAGCATCTCCTTATCACCCGCAGTCTAGTGGCCAAGTAGAGTTGAGCAATAGAGAGCTCAAATTAATTTTGCAAAAGACTGTGGATAGATCGAGAAAGAATTGGTCCAGAAAACTTGATGATGCATTATGGGCCTACAGAACTGCATACAAAAATCCTATGGGTATGTCTCCTTATAAGATGGTTTATGGAAAAGCATGTCACTTACCTCTTGAACTTGAACATAAAGCATATTGGGCTATTAAGGAGCTCAATTATGATTTCAAACTTGCCGGTGAGAAGAGGTTATTTGATATTAGTTCACTTGATGAATGGAGAACCCAAGCATATGAGAATGCCAAGCTTTTCGAAGAAAAAGTCAAACGCTGGCATGATAAGAGGATACAAAAGCGTGAGTTTAACGTAGGAGATTATGTGTTATTGTTCAACTCTCGTTTAAGATTTTTTGCAGGAAAACTTCTCTCAAAATGGGAAGGTCCCTACGTTATCGAGGAGGTCTATCGTTCTGGTGCTATAAAATTCAACAACTTCGAATGCACAAATCCGAGGGTGGTAAACGGTCAAAGAATTAAACATTATATTTCAGGTAATCCTATCAATGTTGAAACTAATATTATTTAAACCATAACCCCTGAGGAATACATAAGGGACACTTTCCAGAACGTTCCAGACTCCGAAAAGGCATAGGTATGTGGTACGGTAAGTAAACCGACTCCAAAACAACTTTAATGTCAATTTTCATCAGTTTTGGATTATTTAAGAATTTTAGGAAGAAAGAAGTAGTCTGAAGGGGACACGAGGCCCCCACGAGAGTGGAGGGCGCCCTCCTGTAGGGCGCGCCCCCTGTCTCGTGGGCACCTCGTGTGCCTCCCGGACTCCGTTTTCTTGTATGTTACGTATTTTGGTCGGTAAAAATTCATTATATATACTCCCGAAGGTTTTGACCATCGTATCACGCAAATATCCTCTGTTTTCGTTTCGAGCTGTTCCTGTTGCAGATTTGGAACAAGATGTCGTCCCAAGATTCAGAGGGAGAGAGCTACATGGCTGATTATATCGCAAACCCAAAAGTATATGGGGATGTGGAACATTATGGCTGGACCACAGAGGAAGAAGAAGACTATGATCCAAAGGGGAAGGATGAGACAAGCTCCGATGAAGAGGACGATCCACTACCTCAACCTGGTGATATGCATGTGGAGTTCAAGAAGTCAAGCCTCCCTAAGGTCCAATATATCCCCCCACGTTTTTTGCAGGACAGCAAGGCAGCACTATGCAAAAAGATAATGAAACTTGAGATCGAGAATGAGGATCTGAGGGAGGAAAATTTTAGCCTCAGACGCAAGCTAGAGAAGAAAAATGCAACAATTACACCGTCATTACCACCTCCATCACCTCTGAGGAAATAATCACATGGGTATGGGCACTCCCCTTGGCAACTGCCAAGCTTGGGGGAGGTGCCC
Organism: Aegilops longissima; assembly: GCA_021605205.1. Classification (NCBI taxonomy): domain Eukaryota; kingdom Viridiplantae; phylum Streptophyta; class Magnoliopsida; order Poales; family Poaceae; genus Aegilops; species Aegilops longissima. Next base: position 682,125,919 of record CM038678.1, on the reverse strand, counting down.
CGGTATCGTATCACCATCACACTCCTATCTTTATCGCTTTATTTAGTTCGATCCTTTTAGTAGTATCTTGATCTATTAGTTCGAAGTTTTGATATCAAGTAGTTTTGAGTTTTGCTTTGTGATCTCTTTATGTAATCGAGTCCGTGTGCTATCTATAATAAAGATTAGTGTTGAGTCAAGGGCTTTGCTTTGTTGCTATGATCTTGAGAAAGTAGATATAATAAAAGAGTTTATATTGATCTTATGGATAGTGATAACTTCACACATAGAAAGTATGAGGCATAAAAATTGTTGAGAGTTGATGAACGTAGTCTTGGTCATCGTTGCAATTAATAGGAAGTGATATGGAAAGAGGGGTTCACATATAAATACATTATTTTGGACATTTTTTATAATTGGGAGCACTCATTAAATATGACATGCTAAAAGAGTTGACGTTGGACAAGGAAGACAACGTAATGGTTTATGTTTTCCGACATCTCAGTTAAAGTATATTGTCATTGACCTTCCAAACATGTCGAGTTTGCCTTTCCCCCTCATGCTAGCCAAAATTCTTGCACCAAGTAGAGATACTACTTGTGCTTCCAAACATCCTTAAACCCAGTTTTTCCATGAGAGTGCACTATATCTACCTACGGATTGAGTAAGATCCTTCAAGTAAGTTGTCATCGGCGCAAGCAATAAAAATTGCTCTCTAAATATGTATGACTTATTAGTGCGGAGAAAGTAAGCTTTGTACAAACTTTTTGTGGAAGTAATAAAAGCGACGGACTGCATAATAAAGGTCCACATACAAGGGGCAATATAAAGTGACGTTCTTTTGCATTAAGATTTCGTGCATCAACCCTAAACGCGCATGACAACTTGCTGAAAAGCTCTATTGTTGACTCTTTCTGATATTACGATAAATTGCAATTGCTTCAATGACTGAGATTATAATTTGTTAGTTCCCAATGAATTTTTTGAACCATACTTGACATTGTGAATTGCTTGTTACTTGAGCATAAGAAATCATATGACAAAAATCTATTAGAATGATCATGATGCCCTCATGTCCGTATTTTATTTTTATTGAAACCTCTATCTCTAAACATGTGGACATATTTTTTGATTTCGGCTTCCGCTTGAGGACAAGCGAGGTCTAGGCTTGGGGGAGTTAATACGTCCATTTTGCATCATGCTTTTATATCAATATTTATTGCATTATGGGCTGTTATTACACATTATATCTCAATACTTATGGTTATTCTCTCTTATTTTACAAGGTTTACCATGAAGAGGGGGAATGCCGGCAGCTGGAATTCTGGCTGGAAAAGGAGCAAACATTGGAAACCTATTCTGCACAACTCCAAAAGTCCTGAAACTGCATGAAACAACATTTTGGATTTAATAAGAATTTATGAGCGAAAGAAATAGGCCAGGGGCCCACACCTGTCCAGAGCAGGCGCCCCCTATAGGCGCGCCCCTATCTCTGGGCCTGGTGGGCCTCGGCGTCCATCTTCGCTATATCATCACTTTTACCCCGAAAAATTGAGGGGCAAGCTTACGGGGACGAAACTCCGCCGCCACGAGGCGGAACCTTGGCGGAATCAATCTAGGGCTCTGGCGGAGCTGTTCTGCTGGGACACTTCCCTCAGGAGGAAATCATCACCAACGTCATCACCAACGATCCTCTCATCTGGAGGGGGCCAATCTCCATCAACATCTTCACCAGAACCATCTCCTCTCAAAACCCTAGTTCATTTGTTGTATCCAATCTTGTATCAAAACCACAAATTGGTACCTATGGGTTGCTAGTAGTGTTGATTACTCCTTGTAGTTGATGCTAATTGGTTTACTTGGTGGAAGATCATATGTTCAGATCCTTTATGCATATTATTACTCCTCTGATTATGAACATGAATATGCTTTGTGAGTAGTTACGTTTGTTCCTGAGGACATGGGCGAAGTCTTGCTATTAGTAGTCATGTGAATTTGGTATTCGTTCGATATTTTGATGAGATGTATGTTGTCTTTTCCTCTAGTGGTATTATGTGAACATCGACTACATGACACTTCACCATTATTTGGGCCTAGAGGAAGGCATGGGGAATTAATAAGTAGATGATGGGTTGCTAGAGTGACAGAAGCTTAAACCCTAGTTTATGCGTTGCTTCATTAGGGGTTGATATGGACCCATATGTTTAATGTTGTGGTTAGGTTTACCTTAATACTCCTTTTTGTAGTTGCGGATGCTTGCAATAGGGGTTAATCATAAGTGGGATGCTAGTCCAAGTTAGGGCAGTACCCAAGTACCGGTCCACCCACATATCAAATTATCAAAGTACCGAACGCGAATCTTATGAACGTGATGAAAACTAGCTTGACGATAATTCCCAATGTGTCCTCGGGAGCTCCTTGTTCATTATTAGAATTTGTCTAGGCTTATCCTTTGCTACATAAAGGATTGGGCCACCTTGCTGCACTTTATTTACTTGTTGCTCGTTACTATTTATCTTATCACAAAACTATCTATTACCTACAATTTCAGTGCTTGCAGAGAAAACCTTACTGAAAACCGCTTATCATTTCCTTCTGCTCCTCGTTGGGTTCGATACTCTTACTTATCGAAAGGACTACGATAGATCCCCTACACTTGTGGGTCATCACCCTCTCACAAGCATCTGCAACTATGAAAGAATAATTAAGGTAATCCTAACCATAGCATGAAACATATGGATCCAAATCAGCCCCTTACGAAGCAACGCATAAACTAGGGTTTAAGCTTCTGTCACTCTAGCAACCCATCATCTGCTTATTACTTCCCAATTCCTTCCCCTAGGCCCAAACAATGGTGAAGTGTCATGTAGTCACCGTTCACATAACACCACTAGAGGAGGGACAACGTACATCTCATTAAAATATCAAACGAATACCAAATTCACATGATTACTTATAACAAGACTTCTCCCATGTCCTCAGGAACAAACGTAACTACTCACAAATCATATTCATGTTCATAATCCGAGAGCTATTAATATGCATTAAGGATCTGAACATATGATCTTCCACCAAATAAACCAACTAGCATCAACTACAAGGAGTAATCAACACTACTAGCAACCCACAGGTACCAATCTGGGGATTTGAGACAAAGATCGGATACAAGAGATGAACTAGGGTTTGAGAGGGGATGGTGCTGGTGAAGATGTTGATGGAGATTGACCCCCTCTCGATGAGAGGATCGATGGTGATGACGATGGCGAGGATTTCCCCCCTCCCGGAGGGATGTTTCCCCAGCATTACAGCTCCGCCGGAGCCCTAGATTGGTCCTGCCCAGGTTCCGCCTCGAGACGGTGGCACTTCGTCCTGAAAGCTTCCTTATGATTTTTTCCAGGGCAAAAGACACCATATAGCAGAAGATGGACGTCGGGGTCCTGCCAGGTGGCCCACGAGGCAGGGGCGCGCCCAGGGGGTAGGGCGCGCCCTCCACCCTCGTGGCTGGTGGGTGGCACCCCTCTGGTGCATTCTTCGCCCAATATTTTTAATATATTCCAAAACTGACTTTCGTGGAGTTTCAGGACTTTTGGAGTTGTGCATAATAGGTCTCTAGTATTTGCTCCTTTTCCAGCCCAGAATTCCCGCTGCCGGCATTCTCCCTCTTCGTGTAAACCTTATAAGATAAGAGAGAAAAGGCATAAGTATTGTGACATAATGTGTAGTAACAGCCCATAATGCACTAAATATTGATATAGAAGCATGAGGCGAAATGGACGTATCAAGGGACAGAATGTAGTGCTCACTAAATTCATCAACTTCATACCTCTCAAAAATGATCCATTAATAAGGTTGACCAAGTCTTATTAACAACCACTTTCGATTAGCATGAAACAGAAGAACTTTCATGAATCACTAAGTTACCTCAATGGGTATATGAATTTCCCAAACAATAAGCATTTCATATTTCTTTTTAATAGTAGGTAGAGGTAGTTGAAAACTTCCAATAGTGATTGTCGGAGATTTTTCAATAACATTAATACCATTCACTTGGAATTGTTTCTTCGGAAACTGCACCGTATGCTCATTACCATTGATATGAAAAGTGACCTTGCTTTTGTTGCAATCAATAACAGCCCCAGCAGTATTCAAGAAGGGTCTACCAAGGTTAATCGACATGTTGTTGTCCTCGGGCATCTCAAGTATAACAATGTCAGTTAAGATAATAACATTAGCAACAACAACGGGAACATCCTCACAAATACCGATAGGTATGGCAGTTGATTTGTCAGCCATTTGCAAAGATATTTCAGTAGGTGTGAGTTTGTTCAAATCAAGTCTTTTACATAAAGAGAAAGGCATAACACTAACACTAGCTCCCAAATCACATAAAGCAGTTTTCACATAGCTTCTTTTAATGGAGCAAGGTATAGTTGGTATTCCTGGATCTCTAAGTTTTTTAGGTACTCCATCTTTAAAAGTATAATTAGCAAGCATAGTGGAGATTTCAGCTTCCGGTATTTTTCTCTTATTGGTAATGATGTCTTTCATGTACTTTGCATAAGGAGGCATTTTTTAAGATATCAGTCAAGCGAGTACGCAAAAAGACTGGCCTAATCATTTCAGCAAAGCGTTCAAATTCTTCATCATCTTTCTTTTTAGTTGACTTAGGTGGAAAATGCATAGGTTTTTGAACCCATGGTTCTCTTTCCTTACCGTGTTTTCTAGCAACAAAGTCTCTTTTATCATATCTTTTATTCTTTGGTTGTGGGTTATCAAGATCAACAGCTGGTTCTATCTCAACATGATGTTCTGGTTCTTTATTATTAGTTTGAGTATCTTCATGAACCTCATCATTATCTTTTTAATTATTAGAAGGTGAGTGTTCACTACCAGATTGAGTTTCAGCATCAGATATAGAAACTTCATTATCATTATCAGGAGGTTTTTCTACTTCAGGTTCACTAGAGGTATGCAAAGTACTATCATTTTTCTTCTTCTTTTTCTTTTTAGAAGGACTAGGTGCATCAGTGTTAATTCTTTGAGAGTCTTGTTCAATTCTCTTTGGGTGTCCCTTAGGATAAAATTGTTCCTGAGTCATTTTACCTCCTCTAGTTGCTACTCTAACAACAAAGTCACTTATATTATTGTTCATTTCATCAAGCAACTCTCTTTGAGATTTAGCAACTTGTTCTAATTGAGTTTGAACCATAGAGGCATGCTTTCCTACACATCTAACATCATTTGAGATTCTAAATAACAAGTCACTTAAGCGAGCAATCATATTAAAGTTGTATTTCAACTATTTCATAACATTTGCATTGAGGTGATCTTGCTTTCTAATGTAATTATCAAACTCATAAAGTCATTGACTAGGATGTTTATTATGAGGATCACCACTATCATTGAATTTCACTGAAGAATATACCTTTACCACCTTAGGTGGTGGTGGTGTATCAAGCCCATGTATTTCTATGATAGGTGGTAAATTTTTTACATCCTCGTCTTTAATACATTTTTCCTTCATAGATTTCTTTGCCTCTTTCATATCTTCGAGACTCAGATATAAAATACCCCTCTTCTTTAGAGTGGGTTTAGGAAGTGTTTCAGGAGGAGTCCAATCATCATAATTTTTCAATATGTTACTCAATAATTCTTCAGCTTGCTCAATAGTTTGTTCCCTGAAAATACAACTAGCACAACTATCTAGGAAATCCCTAGAAGCATCGATTAGTCCATTATAGAAAATATCGAGTATTTCATTTTTCTTAAGAGGATGATCAGGAAAAGCATTAAGCAATTGGAGAAGCCTCCCCCAAGCTTGTGGGAGACTCTCTTCTTCAATTTGCGCAAAGTTAAATATTTCCTGCAAGGCAGCCTGTTTCTTGAGCAGGGAAATATTTTTTAGAGAAGTAACAAATCATATCCTGGGGACTACGCACACAACCAGGAGCAAGAGTATTGTACCAAGCTTCAGCATCACCCTTTAATGAGAACGGAAATAATTTGAGGATATAGTAATAGCAAATTTTCTCATGATGAGCAAAAAGAGTGGTTATGTCATTCAACTTAGTAAGATGTGCCACAACAGTTTTAGTTTCATAAACATGGAAGGATCAGATTCAACCAAAGTAATTAACTCTGGGTCGACAGAGAATTCATAATCCTTATCATCAATAAAGATAGGTGAAGTAGCAAACTTAGGATCACATTTCATTCTAGCATTCAAAGATCTTTCTTTATACTTATATAATAATTTTTGTAGATCATCTCTATCCTTACAAGCAAGAATATCTCTAGTTGCCTCCTCACTCATAGCATAACCTTCCAGTACCTTTGGCAAATCATATCTAGGAGGGCTAGTTCTAGTAGGTGTTTCAAGATTTTCAGTTTCAAGCTCATCATCAGTTTCAACAATGTCATGTTGTCTTACTCTAGCAATTTGTTCATCAAGAAATTCACCTAGTGGCACATCATCATCAAGCAAGGTACTAGCATCATCATGAGTAGCATTCATAGCAGAAGTAGCATCATCAATAACTTGCGACATATCAGAATTAATAGCATGTGGTGGTGTTGCAAGTTTACTTATAACAAAAGGTGAATCTAAAGCGGAGCTAGATGGCAGTTACTTACCTCCCCTCGTCTTAGAGGGAAAAATCTTAGTCTTAGCATCCTTCATATTCTTCAGAGTGATAACATGATAATAATCCCAAGTGAGTCAACAAATATAGCTATGCTCTCCGGCAATGGCGCCAGAAAAAGGTCTTGATAACCCACAAGTATATGGGATCGCAACAGTTTTCGAGGGTAGAGTATTCAACCCAAATTTATAGATTCGACACAAGGGGAGCCAAAGAATATTTGCAAGTATTAGCAGCTGAGTTGTCAATTCAACCACACCTGGAGATTAATTATCTGCAGCTAAGCGATCAGTAGCATAGTAATATGATAGTTTTGATAGTAATGGTAGCAGCAACAGTAATAGTAACAGTAATAGCAATGGTTTTATAGCAGTAACGATATCAGTAGCACCAGTAGTAACTTAGCAAGAACAATATAAGGTAAATACATAGGCATTGGATTGATAATTCGTTGGATGATATTCATCATGAGACAGTCATAACCTAGGGCGATTCGGCACTAGCTCCAGTTCATAAATATAATGTAGGCATTTTGTAAATAGTCATACGTGCTTATGGAAAGAACTTGCATGACATCTTTTGTCCTACCCTCCCGTGGCAGCAAAGTCCTATTGGAAACTAAGGGATATTAAGGCCTCCTTTTAATAGAGAACCGGAACAAAGCATTAGCACACGGTGAATACATGAACTCCTCAAACTACGGTCATCACCGGGAGTGGTCCCGACTATTGTCACCCCGGGGTTGCCGGATCATAACACGTAGTAGGTGACTATAACTTGCAAGATCGGATCTAGAACATGGATATAATGGTGATCACATAAACGGTTTAGATCTAAAATCATGGCACCAGGGCCCAAAGTGGCAAGCATTAAGCATGGAAAAGTCATAGCAACAACAATCTCAGAACATAATGGATACTAGGGATCATGCCCTAACAAAACTAACTCGATTACATGATGAATCTCATCCAACTCCTCACCGACCAGCGAGCCTAAGAAGGAATTACTCACTCCCGGTGGGGAGCATCATGGAATTGGCGATGGAGAAGGGTTGGTTATGACGAAGATCGAAGATCCCCCTCTCCGGAGCCCTGAACGGACTCCAGATCTGGCCCCCCAATGAAGAACAGGAGACGGCAGCGGCTCCATCTCGTGAAACGCGATAATTCTTTCTCCTTGGTTTTTTTCTGGAAATATAGGATTTTATAGTGTTGGTTTCAGGGTCCGTGGGGCCACCAGCTGGGGACAACCCACCAGGGCGCGCCTGGAGGGGGTGGAGCGCCCTGGTGGGTTGTGCCCACCCAGGTGCCCCCTCCGGTGATGCTTGGCTCCAGAAATTCTCTTTTAATGTATAAAAAATCCTCGCAAAGTTTCGTTTCATTCCGAGAACTTTTATTTCTGCACAAAAACAATACCATGGTAGTTCTGCTGAAAACAGCGTCAGTCCGGGTTAGTTTCATTCAAATCTACAGTCCAAAACAAGAGGAAGCGCGTTAAGAAAAGTATATACGATGGAGACGTATCAGGATCTCACGGGTACAGAAGGTTGCGGCGGTGAAAAAGTGTTTTCGTGGATCCTTCTGGTGGTTTGGGGATATTTGGGAATATATAGGACGAAGAAGTAGGTCGGTGGAGTCACGGGGGGCGCACAAGGCAGGGGGCACGCTCTACCACCCCTGGGCGCGCCCTCCCCCCTTGTGGCCGCCTCGTGGCTCTTCCGACTTGATCTCCAAGTCTCCTTGGTGTCTTCTGGTCCAAGAAAAATCATCGCGAAGGTTTTATTCCGTTTGGTATTCCTTCTCTGCGAAGCTCAAAAACAAGGAAAAAACAGAAACTGGCACTAGGCTCTAGGTTAATAGTTACTCCCAAAAATAATATAAAGAACATATTAATGCATATAAAACATCCAAAATAGATTATATAATAGCATGGAACAATCAAAAGTTATAGATACGTTGGAGACGTATCACACACATATTCAGCTTGGAAGAGACCTCCAGTCATGGTGGCTGGTTTGGATGGAATTGCAGCACCATGACACCATTGATGTTAACATGGTAGAAGCACCCTGCAAACATTAAGGGCCTTCTTATAAGAACACCAATTCTGGATTCCAGCAAGATCCAGTGGTCGTCGCCTAGCTTGGCCTTGCCAAGCATGTGGAGCACATTGAAGCAGAGCACCACTGTTGAGTCATCACTAGCAATACCAGAACCCGTCGCTATGAAGTTGCCTGTGTTGAAAAAGGAAAGCATGGAATGGTCCTTAAAGGGAAGAAGCGTGATGAGTGGCGGTAGCTCTGTGAGGTGACGCATGAGCGGGTTGACCAGGTTGACGTGATTGTTGTCATAAAGAGGAGGAGGAGGCCCTCAGGGGTGACACCCAACAGCTCATGGTCAAGGAGAGCTCCGGGAGGTCCAGTTGGATGAACTCGCCGGTGGAGGAGTTCAGGAAGCAACGGCGGTTGGGAGTAGCGAGGGGCTCGCGGAGTAGGACCCACCGCCAGGGATGGAACCGGCGGTTGAGCCCGTCGTGGGAGCGTGGTTCTGTGCGGCACTTCCGCCATGCGCGGCACACGGCACGGAAGCGGAGATAGTCGGTGACGTCATATGCAAGGGCGTGCTCGACGATCAGCCTGACCGGCCCGGTGTCTAGATCAGACCAGCCCCTCCTGGGAGGGGAGAGCAAATCGTATTGGACGGGAGTGATAATCCACAGTGTGCGTGCGCGCTTCGCCCCCCATGGTCGCACAAGATGATGAGGTCGTTTTCTTCCCCTCTGAGGTGATGGTTTTCTTCCATCGTCTCCTCCTCCTTCGCTCTCGCAACAGGAACAGGTGGCCCTTAGTCGATTCGTCTGACGGGGGGACGAGGGACAGGAGCATGGGATCGGCCGGCGGCTTCTTCCATTTCAGCAACGAGGGTTTCCGCCCGAAAGACGGGGGCCAAACGAAAGTGTTTGCTTCTTCACAAAAGTACGGCCTCAAAAGCCTTCGCTGTGCTGCGGTCCAACCCGGCCCGGGTATACAACGACTTGTACGTGCCCGACCTCGGTGTTTGGTGTGGGACCAATCCGAGTTCGACGCTAATTGGGTCCTTATCGTACGTGTTTCCCTCCACAAAAATAGAGCAAAATTATTACTTTTGGAAAAAAAATAGGGCCAAATTCAAATCTCAATTTGCATAAGCACCTCCTATCCAGCTTCTTTTTTTGACTAAGTTTGATATTTTTACCCCCTACTTAGTTTCACGTTTGTGACAGTGTTTGCCTCATTTGTCCATTTTTTCACATTTTTACTCAATTAATCAAACTTATGCCACAAATTACTTCATTTATTTTTGACCTTGTTTCTCTGCTGACGGTGCATGCCATTTTATTTTCTTTTGATAAAAGAAGGGCTCTCCCCGATCTTCATTAAAGAAACTCTTAGAGTATAAAGTCTATTCGTATTGTAATCTATCTCTATTAGTCTAGTCTTGGAGCCCAAGCTTTGTAATCTATATAAACAGCCCTTGAGGCCTCAATCAATACAACAATTACTTCTCCAATATCTCAATCTATCATGGTATCGGCGCCTAGGTTTTCCGCACTTTGGTATGGCTCCGCCACCGCGCGCCGCCGCCCCGGCCGATTCGGCCCCTCTTCTCCATGGCCGAGTTCCGCGCCGCCGGCGCCCCATCCCCTACCTCTTCCTCTACAACTACCCAAACACCTCCCCCCACAAACCCGTCATCCACCGCTCCCGCGCCACCAGCTCCGTCGTCATGGCCTCCTCAGCATGATCCTTGGACTAGCCTCGTCCAGGCTTGGTCGATGCCTTGGTCGGCCCCCTCGCCGTATGGTGCCCCTGCTGCGTACACGGGCACGTGGAGCCCCGGTCTTCGTCCAGCCACCGGCTCTCCAGGACTCCTTGGACCCAGGCCATCGGCGCACGTCTACACCGCCACTCCCACTCTGCCTACCAGCACGCCAGGACCGCCGTCGCCCTCCAACACCATGCCGGTCATCTACGGCAACATGCAGGCCCCAATCGCATACTAACCATCCGCTATCCCCTACGTCAACATGCAAGCTCCTGGCCCCTCTGCTCCTCCCCAACAGCCGGCTTGGGACCAAGCCGCCTTCATCAACGCCATGAACAATTTTGTCCTCAACGACGCAGGTACGGATTGGATTTTCGATTCTGGTGCATCAATGCATATGTCTTCAAATATGAATTTATTGTGAGCTTGTTTTCCTTCTGCTTTTTCCACTATCACCATTGGTGATGGCTCCACCATCCTGTTTCATGCACCGTCACTCTTACATCCCTTCCTCTCATGCCAATTTTCTTCTCCGCAATATTCTTGTGGTTCCTTCCATCATCAAAATCTTATTTCTGTTAGACAATTTTGCATTGACAACAAAGTTATCCTGGCCTTTGACCGTTTTGGTTTGTCTGTGAAGAATCTAACAACGGGGGCGGTCCTCGCTCGGTACAATAGAGCGGGCGATCTTTATCCTCTTCATGGCGCCCACATCCACCCTCGTGCCATGCTCGCATCCGTTGATCTATGGCATCGTCGCCTCGGTCATCCCAGCAAAAACACTTTGACGTCTTTACTCCAAGAATTTTGTATCCCTAGTTCTAGCAGTCCCCATAATCCCTCTCTCGTAATGCATGTCAATGCGGCAAACATGTTAGATTACCTTTTGGAACCTCTACTACCATTAGTACTTTTCCTTTTGAGTTACTTCACTGTGATTTATGGACCTCCCAGGTCCCTAGTGTTTCGGTTATAAATATTATCTTGTGATCTTGGATGATTATTCTCACTATACTTGACCTTTCCTCTCCGCTAAATCTGAAGTACCTGCAATCTTTCTCAACTTTCGACAATATGTAATCACACACTTTGGCTTGCCAATTCGATTTATTCAATGTGATAACGATCGTGAATTTGATAACACCCAAAACCGCACCTTCTTTCTCTCCCAAGGCATTCTTCTTCGCTTTTCATGCCCTTATACATCTTCTCAAAATGGTAAAGCTGAACGCTGTCTTCGCTCTATTAATGATGTTCTTCGCACATTGCTTTTACAAGCCTCTCTTCCTTCCCGCTTTTGGGTTGAAACCCTTCGCACCGCCACACTCCTTCTTAATATTCGACCAACTAAAACTTGCCCTCTTTATTCGCCTTTCCAATCTCTTTTTCTCTCCCACCTGACTATTCTTTTCTCGCGTGTTTTGGTTGTCTATGCTTTCCCAACATCGCCTCTACCGCCTCCAACAAACTAGAACCACGCTCACTACCTTGCATTCACCTTGGTCTTTCTGATGATCACAAAGGATATCGTTGTTTCGAACCATCTTCTGGTCGTATCATTCTCTCTCGTCTTGTCACATTCGATGAAAATACTTTTCCTTTTTCTGTCACTACAACCACAACATCAATTCCACCACAACCCGCCACCACCAAAACCCCTTCCCTAGTTCGGCCTTCGGTCATCTCTGCTGCCATGGAATCTTGTTCCGTCTCTCAACCGGAATCGCCCAACGTTAGCCACCCTCCTGCCCCGTCCCCCACCTCTCCATAGCTGCATCCTCTACCCCAGCCGTCTTTCCCTCACCACATCCTACCACGGCAACCCCCTCGACACCCACCACCTCTGATTCTTCTTCCTCACCGTCCTCTTCAACCGAAAACCCACTGCCACCCAATGCCGTTCTTATACCACCGCTCACCAATGATCATGTCATGTGCACCCGTGGAAAACGAGGATTTCTTCTCCCCACCAAACGTCTCAACTTACCGCCACCCCAACCATCTCTCCTATTCCAACCAGTTATAAGCGAGCTCTTCTTGAGCCTCTCTGGCTTTCTGCTATGCGCGATGAATTTGAAGCTCTTCAGCAAAATAATACATGGACTCTTGTTCCCAAACCTCCTGGTGTTAACATTGTTTCTGGCAAATGGGTTTTTCGTCATAAATTTCATTCCGATGGCACTCTCGCTCGTTACAAAGCTCGTTGGGTGTGTCGTGGTTTCTCCGAGCAGCCTGGTATTGACTTTGATGAGACTTTTTCTCTTGTTGTTAAACCAAGCACTATTCGTGTTGTTCTTAGTCTTGTTGTTTCCTCTTCTTGGCCTATTCATCAACTTAATGTTAAAAATGCTTTTCTTCATGGCACTCTCAATGAAACTGTTTATTGTCAGCAACCCTCTCGTTTTGAGAATCCCTTATCTCCAAATTTTGTTTGTCTCCTCAACAAATCTCTTTATGGCCTTAAACAAGCTCCTCGTGCATGGTTTCAATGCTTTGCTACTTTTATTCAAACCATAGGCTTTATTCCTCCAAATCCGATTCTTCTCTCTTTGTTTATCGCCTTCTACTCACACCGCCTACCTCTTGCTTTATGTTGATGATATCATTCTCACGGCTAGTTCGATTCTTTTCTTCAACATACCATCTCTTCTCTCAATCGGGAGTTTTCCATGACTGATCTTGGTCCTCTTCATCATTTTCCGGTATTCATGTTTCTCGCACAAAATCTTCCCTCTTTCTTTCTCAACGGTCATACATTTTGGACATGCTTTCTCGCTCGGTATGTCTGATTGTCAACCCTTCGTACTCCAGCCGACGTTGGTGCTAAACTGTCGGCTGATGGTGATCCTCTTTCGATCCTACTTTATATCGTAGCATCACTGGCGCTCTTCAATATGCCACTCTTACTCGTCCTGAAATCTCCTATTCAGTTCAGCAAGCTTGTCTCTTTATGCATGATCCTCGTGCTCCTCATCCGCTCATGTCGACGCATTCTCCGCTATTTAAAAGGCACTCTTGATCACGGTCTCCTTATTAATTCTTCTTCACCTACAAGCTTGACAGTTTATTCTGATGCAGACTGTGCAGGTTGTCCAGATACTCGACGATCTACATCCGGATTTTGCGTTTATTTGGGTGATAATCTTGTTTCTTGGTGTTCTAAAAGGTAGGTAACAGTTTCCATGTCTTCTGCTGAGGCTGAGTATAGGGCGGTTGCTCACGCTGTGGCCGAGGCGGTGTGGCTACGGCAGCTTCTCGTTGAACTTCATCGTCCGCTCCCACGTGCTACCATTGTTTACTGTGATAACATCTCTGCAGTATACATGGCTTCCAATCCAGTTCAACATCGTCGCACAAAGCACATTGAGATTGACATTCACTTTGTTCGTGAAAAGGTGGCTCTTGGCGAGGTTCGCGTTCTTCATGTTCCTACAAGTGCCCAATTTGCTGACATTTTACCAAAGGACTCCGACTGCATCATTCACCGACATACGCTCCAGTCTCAACATTGTTTCACCCGACGTTGAGACTGGGGGTTCTTAGAGTATAAAGTCTATTCGTATTGTAATCTATCTCTATTAGTCTAGTCTTGGAGCCCAAGCTTTGTAATCTATATAAACAGCCCTTGAGGCCTCAATCAATACAACAATTACTTCTCCAATATCTCAATCTATCAGAAACCAAAAGCAGTCCATCCAGATTACAAGAACCAGGCACCCAGCCTACCACCATCAACTACAGTTACCAGGAAACGAACCGACAAAAACCAAGGCTAAAACCGGTCTACTTATTACAAACCGAAGAAAATGTCAATTGTTGACTGTGCATGCCATGTCAACAATTTAGTTTTCTTTCTGTTTTTTCTTCTGCTTTTTCTTTTTTTTTTGAACACCACCTCATATTAATTAATCAACCGCAACCATTACAATCATTGGATACAAAATTCACCACACAGGGCGGAACATCATTAACAAGAATACCATCCTTTCTATTATCAAAACTAAACTTTGCAACTAAATGGGCCACCACATTTGCCGACCCAAAAATCTTAGACATTTGAAAACTATTTATCAGCTTAGATAAACTCAACGCTTCCTTCTTCAAATCAACTAGCGATGACCTGTCAGAAATCTCTTTTGCAAGCGTCGCCACGACAAACGCGCAGTCAGTCTTTAAAATAATAGGATTGTGAAGAGTTATACCTATTAGAGACCGGCAATGCACGCCCTTAGCTCCGCTTTCTCCACACTCTGGCACGCCCCAATGAAGTCCCAAGAAGAAACAATGACGTCCCCAGCCGCATCTCTGGCCACCACACCAACACTAGCTGCTCTAATGCTCTCCACAAAGCTTGTGGCGACATTAATCTTTATATAACCTGCAGGAGGAGGAGTCCAAGCCATCTTAGCTTCCGAATTATTAGGGGCGCAACTTAAACCATCCATTGGACTTTTCCTTTATTTTTCGAGTCCACCGGTGGCACAGAATGACACGCGACAAAGGACGTCCACTAATTCTTCACAAAGCTAGCAGAGGCTGAGACTGCTTCCTTTCCTTTACCAAATACCAAATCATTTCTCAAGTGCCAGGCTCTCCAGAAAATGATTATAATTTGGTCGCGCATAATAGGGTTCAGTTGTCATAGAAGAACAATAAACCAATCATACCCTGTGTCTCTGAAGACCTCCTCTGCAGGCAATTCCCAAATGTCCCTCATGGCCATACGTAGGGAAAACGCCTTCGGGCACATGACAAGCGCATGAAAAGTACTTTCATCCTCCATTCTACAAAAGGTGCACATACTAATAGAGGCTTGGTGATGCAACACTCTATTAACCTGGACAGTCAAGCTATTGGAAGCAACCGTCCACGCAAAAATGCAAACCTCTTGAGGAACATTGGCCTTTCAGATGACATCCCAAATTTTCCTCTCCCCGGACACAGCGCCACTATATTGCCTGTCGTCCTCCTTTTTATCCTTCAGTGTAAGCGCAAGCTTGTACGCACTTTTAATCGAGAACATCCCCGTCTTTTCAAAGTGCCAAGCAACAAAATCACCATCCCCATTTGATTGAATTCGCAGCCTCGGTATCTCCTCTGCATCATATGGATAAACAGATGCCTAATCAAATTTTCATCCCACCTCCTAGGACCACTCAACATCAAGTCCGAAACCCATTGGACTCTAGTCCTATTCTTTCTAGCAGTAATTTGCTTACTCTGCTTTTTCTTTTGAAATAGCTTCCTCTGGTTTATTTGGACTGAACCGGACATAGCCCAACTGGTCAAGCCGCACCCGACCCACGCGGTTGCTCGGAGCAATGGCGGGAGTCGACAGGAGCAGGTACCGGTTCTTTGCGATTTCAGGGGTGTTCTCTAGTTGGAAACTAGCTTGTGATAAAATGCTTGTGCCTAGGATGAAATTGGTGGGTTTTTTTGTTTGCTTCTCAAAGGGAATGATGTAGAGCTAGGCAGAGGCGATGTTATGTTGCGGCAAATATTGCGGCGACGCACAGCGCCGTGGCGTGGTGCATATGCGAAAATGAATCAATAAAATGATAATTTATCCCACTAGCTTTTATTTAAAAATTGCATGTTCTTTAGGGCCATGGCCGATGTTGGTCAACATTAGGTGTAAATCGCAAACCAATCTATGGTTGGATGATTAGAAGGACAGTGGTATCCTCAACCCAAAGTTTAAGTTCTGGACTTGACATTGATGGTAGCATTTTCATGAATTTGTTCCAGGCCTTCCGGTGATATGCGTTTAGTAGGAGAATACGTTCTCATGGACTACGAAGGCGTGTGTGAAGACTTCGTCACCCTCAAGATGATGTCCCGGCTCAGTCTCTCAGAGGTGCTCATAGGGTAGGTTATGCGTGTGCACATTTATTAGCACGATTATATGTGCGTATGTATGAGCGTCTACGTTTGTACTATGTTAAAAAAAGATTTGATGTAAATCTTAACACCCACTTTAGTTGGTGATAACCATTAGTGCGGTGCCAAAGGAAAAAAAAATCCATAGGGTCCGGAAATGGATCCAAAACCGGTGTAAAATTATAAGGAAGGCGTCCCTTGCCTCGGTGTTTTTCTGTCTTGTACAACCCGTTCTCTCTTCTTTCTGTTGTGTATCATTCCTTGGCAGAACACAACGACAATTTTTTTCCTGGCATTTACTACCATCACGACAAGATGACGAACAACGCATCTGCATTTCCTCGACCGCACGGTATGTCTTCTTCCTTCTGTTGGGGATTGCATCCGGTATACTACCTTTGTCTATCGATATGAATATGATGTTCATTTGTTATGTATCCAACTAGAAATCTGACCCGCGCATTTGTGCGGCTAGATTTTCTAACACTTTCTATATTTGTGTTTTTGTATGTCTACATATTGGTTCCAAGATATATTTAGGCAATATTGGTTTTAAATTGCCGTTGGGCCATTTGGTGGAGGACAATAAAAGAATGTGGTCCGACTATGACATGCAATAAATTATTTTGCATTATTTGCAGGGTAGCTATTTCGTAGTGAAAATGGCATATCTAATTTCATATGCTACAATGTTAAGGTTTTATATACCATTAAAAATATATACAGAATCGAAACATATGTATGTCTGAAAAAATTCGCTTGGGACTTGTAATAATTGAACCTTTCAAATATGGTTTTACTTCCTCTTTGCCTAACCATTTTTACTATAGTGGCTATTTTCCTACAACACACAAAAATTATACAAAATCTTGTGTACTATTATTCCTATATATATAGTGATGCTATTCATCACCCAGGGTGCAGAATAACTTATTCTTCACCCGAGGTAATCTTACGATCATTTCATAATTAAATTACGTTTGGAATTCAAATAGTTACATTCCTATTCATTCACTACGTAATATTTGACATAAGAAAATAAAAATATAGGTTATAAGACAAGAAAATTTGCAGTTTAAGTGTATTTTACACTATGTTTTTACGTTTGTAATTTTACATAACATAAAATATTTTTTACGACGATTATATATTTTCTTACGGTCTCTTTTTATGTCGAAAATAAGACAAAACTTACGAAACGTAAAATTACGATGTATTGATGGTAAAATAAAGGGGGTGAAGAATAACTATTCCTCACCCAGGGTGACGAATAGACAATCCATAAGAACCCCGGCCTCTGCATCTGGACGATGCATACGGCCATTTTATTAATTATTAAGCACAAAAGACCTTACAAAGTAGTACATCAGTAAGCCTGAAGCCACCATCTAGGCAACATCTGTCGCTACTCCTACCCCCTTGATGCAGTGGTGCCGAATGTCCGAGCCTAATACCAAACAGACATTGCACCAAATCCTAACATCTAATGTCGGATGCCCCATCCTAGCCACATACCGGGACTGGGTCACACGCCGGTCCGGCGCACTCACCGAGGCTGCCGCCGCCTTCTTCCACCGATCCATCTCCAGAGCAGGTACTGACGCACAGACCTTGCCAGGCCTACCGTCGACGCCACCATGGCGCCAGACAGCTCGACCACCCTGCGCTCGTCCATCCAGCTGCATCCGTCGTCGATATGCAGTTGCACCATGCCGCCACCACTCGTCGTCAATGACGCGGTAGATACAACGCCACACCACCTGGCAACCTCCACACCATCGCCACTGCTGGAGCTACTCGGAGCCCACCATCCACAACATCTCTCCCCCGAACAGCAGTTCCTCCCAAGACGGCGCCTCCATGGAGGATACGACGTGCAGGACGCCGCCGCCGCCCAATCCAGACTGAATTTTAGAATTTCGTCCAGGAGGGGTTAGGGGGTGGATAGGGGGGACCTCGGCTTCGCCTCCAGAAGGGTAACGGCATCAAGTGACGTCGCCGATGCCAGGCCGAACATGCCGACCAAAGTTTCCTCCGATCCCCATCCTATGCCACCAAACCTCCGTGTACTCCGGATCCGGCAAGCCACGATCCGAAACCCGCGAAGATGAATGAGCCATGGGGCCCAACCCACCAGAAAAGAGGATCGAGAAGAACTCCTTGTAGATCTCCAGACGCCGAATCCAACGATCCGACGTGGCCAGCGACGATCATCACCACCCCGCGGTGGCCGACGGAGTCCGAAAAAAGGATCCAGATGGATCCGATCTGAATCCGGCGGCACCCGCGACCACCGGTCAGGCCAACGCAGCCACCACCTCACGACACACAGGTCGCCACCGCCGCGCCGCGCACGACGCCGATGGGAGACCCGTCCGTCGCGCCGCCGGACCCCACGTTCGCCCGGCGTTCCTCTGGATCCCGTTGTCCCACGCCAGCCAGGATGGAGAGGATGGGGAGAAGCCCCGCCACCGTCCAGCCGGCCAGGCTTCGCCCGGCGGCGCTATGGACGGCGGAGAGGAGGGGGAGGGGAGGATGAGACTCGAGGGGCGGCGGCTAGGGTTTTCCCCCTCGGGTCGCCCGCGGGGGCGACGCGAGGGGCGAGGGGCCAAGGGTTGGCGAGAGGGGCCAAGAGTTACAGTAGCTACAACCGTCATTATTCCTAGATATATAATTTTTTTTGTCACTTCAAGAAGTGGTGAGCTCCCCCAGTGAACCCTGAATCATGCATATGCCTCCGCTTGTCTGTGTTCCACCCTTATAAATCTATTTTACTATCATCAAATCTAAGAATCAATCCATGTTGCTATATCCGAGGTATTTTTATGGCCAAAAGTGTTATATCTTTTGTCCCCCAAATTAAGGTTCAGGTTAAATATGTCCACATGCTAAACTAAATATAACTTTTGTTCCTGTGAGATACAATTTACTTTGATTTTGTTGTATAAAACCCCACTCCAATTTTCCCCTGCTATAACCCCATGCTCGCCAAGGTTATCAGCTTTTGGCTGTTTTATCATCTTATGCGCGGATAATCACGTCAATAATTATATATTTTTACAACAAAATGAAAATGCAAGGTGCGTCTTAATACTTATGTTTTGCTAAAGAACTTATTACTTATTGCTAACACTATTTTCTTTGTTTTGTGCCCTAGAACATATTTGCACCCTATAGAATACTTATGCAGTAAGAAGTATACAAAGGTTTCTTTTAGTGCACAAACATATTTGTAGTCGTCAGTGATGATTTCGACTTTAGAAACTATAATAATCTAAGTGCATGGGTATCTAGAAATCATCGCCTAGTATGTTATTATGTTTAAGTAACATACATGTTTGATATATGGCATATATTTTAAGAAAAACCACGTGTAATTTTAATGTAAGTTTTAAACATTGTAGTATAATTGTAATGTTTATCCACGGTGTTAACCACTCGTGAAGCTTCTATTGATCTTTTTGACATGTATACATGCTCATGTTCTTTGTACGAATGTAATTTCTATTTTAACAACATGTGTATGCCCGGACAAACACAAAGTATATTGTACATAAAAGAATTGATTAGTAAACTTCTCTCCAAAAGAACATTTTTTTGTAATCACTGAACATGATTTTTTTCCGAGTGCACAACTTTTTTTTCTTTTGCATGAGTACATGCTTAACGGAAATACAGAACATACATGTGTGCAAGATTTAAATAAATTATCAGTCAAAAGTTCGATACGTTTCAATCTACAGATTCTCATTTGTACATAAAAGAATTGATCAGTAAACTTCTCTCCAAAAGAATAATTTTTTGAAATCACTGAACTTGATTTCTTTTTCGAGTGCGCAACTTTTTTATTTTGTATGAAAACGTACATGATTAATGAAAACACAGAACATACATGTGTGCAAGATTTAAAAGAAGTATCAATTAAAAGTTCGATATCTTTCAATCGGCAGATTCTAATGCTTGTTTTTTTTAGTTATTAGTGCAAGAAAAAAATTATAACCTACTTATCTGCTGATATCAGCAATGAAGTCATCCATGTGATTAGCACATCTTTTTTCTGAATGGAAGTTTGGGGCGCTTTATTCAGACAAAACAGTTCCAGCAGAATATATAGACTAGTTACAAGAAAACTAGGAATAGACTCCAACCAGCCACTTTGTCACCTCAAGGATGCTAGCCTGTTCAGCACACAAATGTGCTGCGAAGTTTGCTGATCGGAAAACATGCTGGATAAAGAAAGAACTAAACAATGAAGCGAACTCCCCAATTTCATCCAAGATAGGCGCCACTATTGACCGAGTCCTGCGGCATATATTCCAGAGATTCACAATCTCCAAGCAGTATGTGTCCATAACGACCTTCGCATAACCCCCTACTTTTGAAAATATCACACGCGCAATCAATGTTTTAAATACCCGGCGAGCTATAGCCCGCTATGTAGCCTTTTCAGCAGGGTGTCGCTAAATAGTCCCATATACAAATAGCCCGCTATAGCCTGCTATAACTCCGCTATAGCTGATTTTGAGGTCCGCCGCTATTTGGTAATAGCCCGCTATTTAAAACATTGCGCACAATGCAAGAGCTTCAGAGATAAGCAGATTAGTAATACCCGGATATGGTTTGCACCAAGCGGCCATGAAAGCGGAGCAGGACCTGGCCACACCTCCTGCTCCTCCCCTGCGGGCGTCCATCGAAATCCCGCCATCCGTATTGATCTTGAACCAGGCATCATCAGGTGGACGCCAGCCATTGCCTTGGCAAAATACGAGCATGCTCTCTCGGAATATCAAGAATAGCAAGATCATCTCGAGCCTGGCCGGTAGAAGGCTTTGGTGGCTGCTAATGCTTTGTTCGTATCTGAGCAGAATACCTATCCTCTTGCTTAATGTAGAATTGTATTGAATAACTGTTGATGCAATATTGAGCCGGTACAAGAAGTATATATAAGAGCCAAGCCACACATGACCTAGCCTTATTACAAACCGAGTAGGAGTCTTAATCCTATTACAAGTTATATTCTAACATCCCCCCGCAGTGTCAACGGTAGGCTCGGCGACGTTGAGACTGAAACGAATGTCTTGAAACGGAGTAGTCGCCAGGCCTTTAGTAAAGATATCAGCGAACTTAGCAGAAGTAGGCACGTGGAAAACGAGAACTTAACCGAGAGCCACCTTCTCCCGAACAAAATGAATGTCGATCTCAATATGCTTGGTGCGACGGTGTTGAACCGGATTCCCTGACATGTAGATAGCTGAAATATTATCACATTAAACAACGGTAGCTTGCTCAATAGGACGGTGCAGCTCCGGCAGCAACTGGCGCAGCCAAACTGCATCAGCAACCGCATGAGCCACAGCGCGGTACTCAGCTTCAGCAGACGAGCGGAGATTGTAACCTACCTTTTTGAAGACCAAGAAACCAAATTGTTACCAAGAAAAACACAAAATCTGGATGTGGACCTATGAGTATCTGGACAACCAGCCCAGTCTGCATCAGAGTAAGCTGTCAAGGAGGTGGGAGAGGATTTGTTGATATGAAGACCTAAGTCTAGTGTGCCTTTGAGATACCGAAGAATACGTTTGACATGGTTGTAGTGCGGAATACGAGGATCATGCATGTATAAACAAGCTTGTTGGACAGCAAAAGAAATTTCAGGACGAGTGAGAGTGAGATACTGAAGTGCACCGGTAAGAATACGATACAGAAAAGGATCAGAGAAAGGATCACCATCGGTAGAGAGTCTGGAACCTATATCAACAGGGGTACGGGAAGTTTGGCAATCAAGCATACCAGCACGAGAAAGAAGATCCAGAGTGTACTGACATTGAGACAAGAAAAGACCAAAGGAGTCACGGATAACAGCAATACCTAAGAAGTGGTGAAGAAGACCTAAATCTGTCATAGAGAATTCGTGGCGAAGAAGAGAGATAATATGATCTAAAAATTGTTGTGAGGAAGCTGTGAGGATAATATCATCAACATATAAAAGAAGGTAAGCAGTGTCGGTGTGAAAGGTGAAGAGTGAAGCGTCAGAATGGGAAGGGGTAAAACCGATGGTTTAAGCATAAGTAGAAAAGCATTGGAACCAAGCACGTGGTGCTTGTTTAAGACCATAAAGAGATTTTTTAAGAAGACAAACATGATTAGGATAGGAGGAATGTTCGAAGCCAAGAGGTTGTTAACAATAGACTGTTTCTTGAAGAGAGCCATGAAGAAAAGCATTTTTGACATCTAGTTGATTAATTGGCTAGGAAGAAGAGACGACGATGCTAAGGACAGTGTGAATAGTGTCGGGCTTGACAACTAGAGAGAAAGTCTCATCATAATCGATGTCGTGTTGCTGTGAGTAACCACGGCATACCCATCGAGCATTATAACATGCAAGACTCTCATCAGAATTAAATTTATGGCGAAAAACCCATTTGCCCGAACATATTTGTATTGGAAGGACGAGGAACTAACTGCCACGTGTTATTCTGAAGAGGGCATCATATTCATCTTTCATAGCTGCGGCCCAATTAGGATCTAGGAGAGATGATTTGTAAGATTTGGGTCGAGACGAAGGAGATATAGATGCATGAAGGTTGAGATGATCTTTTGCAGGTAAACGAAACATGGACTTGGCACGTGTGCACATGGTATGATCGTTAGCAGGAGCTGGAACGGGAATAGCATTAGCAGGAAGGGTGGGGGAAGAGGTGGTAGACGCGTCCAGCGCAGCGGAGGAAGCGGACACGAGAGATGGCGGCGAAGACGGCGGCGGTGACGGCGACGGCGGCGGAGACAGAGGCAGCGGCGGAGATGGCAGCGGCAGGAGGTCTGCCGCGACAGAGTGTAGTGTGTTTTCCTCTGCCGGGACAGAGGCGATGACAGAAGTGGTCGCGGCAGGATCCTCTACCGCTGCAGAGAATTCGGCTAGTTTCGCTGCAGGGGTCGGCGGGTGAAAGAAGGGAAGATGATTGCGATGAGAGGGACTAGTGGACGGCGTGGGTGAGTTGGGATCTAATTGTTGGCGCTCGGAAAAGGGGAAATGTTTTCAGCGAATGTTACATGACGAGACACATGAACACGACCACTAACAAGATCTAGACAACTATAACCCTTGTGCTCGTCAGAAAAACCTAGATGGACACATGGGGTAGAGCGTGGTGAAAGTTTGTTAGGAGAAGTGGAGTAAGAGTTTGGGAAACAAAGACAACCAAAGACGCGAACGTCGGAGTAATTTAGATGAGAGAGAAATAAAGAGGAGTAAGGAGTAGTTTGTGGGTTAACTTTAGATGGACGAATATTGAGTAAATATGTGGCCGTGTGGAGGGCCTCGGCCCAGAACTTCGGAGGCATAGAAGATTGAACAAGCATAGTGTGAATGATGTCATTAAGAGTACGAAGAAAATGCTCAGCTTTGCCGTTTTGAGGGGAGGTATAAGGACAGGAGAAACACAAGAGAATTCCATATTATAGAAAAAAAATTGATTTTTAAAGTTGTCAAATTCATGACCATTATCACATTGTATGAATCTTATAGGGAGGAAAAAGTGGACCGAGATATAGCTCTGAAAGTTAAGGAATATATTATGAACGTCAGATTTGTTGCATAAAGGAAAAGTCTAAACATAATGAGTAAAATCATCAAGAATCACGAGATAATACTTAAAACCAGATACACTTTCTATTGGTGATGTCCAGAAATCACAATGAAGTAATTTAAAAGGAAAAGTACTAGAGGATTGAGAGGAACTAAAGGGAAGGCGAACATGTGTGCCCAATTGACATGACTGACACATAGAAAAATTATGAGAGTCTCTATTACAAGGTATTTAAAATTCACTAAGAAGTGTGGATAACACATTTTTATTGGGATGACCGAGACGTTGGTGCCACATATCAACAGAGGCCACCATATATGTTGGAGGAGCAGCGGCCGGAACACCATGGAGAGAATATAAATCACCGGGGCTATTGAATCGAGCGATCTCGACCTTGGCCTGGTAGTCCTTCACAGACAAACCAAAAGGGTCAAAATCGAGAGAAACATAATTATCATTGGTGAATTGGCAAACAAAAATCAGATTTTTAATATCAGGAGCTACAAGAACATCACGAAGAAGCAAAGGATTAATTGGGGATTGGATTTGAGCTTGGCCGACACAGTAAATAGGAATAGAAGATCCATCACCGATAGTAATAGAGAGAAAATATTATGGTGTGCAAGAAGAAAGCAAATTACTTGATGAAGACATATGACTAGAAGCACCAGAATTGAAAATCCAATCCGTACCTGAGTTCCCTTGTGCAGCAAAGTTGTTCATGGCTTGTAGAAAAGCAGCTTGGTCCCAGCTCAGAGTCGAAGTAGAGGACGGTGTAGTCATGGGAGCTTGTGGGTGTGGTGGCGTCGGCAGTAGGGCCGGCATCGGCGTAAAGAGAGAGACACCATCATTGTACTGCTGCATGTAGGGGGAGATGGAGCGCCATAGGATGCATAAGGACTGGTGTTGTAGATCGGTGGCGCGTAGGAGGGAGCAGCGTGGTACGCGGCCGTCGGCTGTCGGGGCGCGAGGATGGGCGCACCGGTATGAGGGCGGGCACCAGGCTGCCAGCCACTGGTATAGGCAGGCGGGGCACCATATGGCGTAGAGGCGGACCAGGGCATAGTCCACGCCTCGACTAGCCCTGCCCATGGATCAGGAGATGGGCGCCATCCGGGCGGCGGCGGTGGTGCAGCTGATGAAGCCTGGGGCGGTGGTGGTGCAGTTGGTGGAGCCGGGGGCGGAGCAGGAGTGGGCTGCATGCGGAACTGCGGCGGCCTAGGGTTCTTGCCCCGGTAGTTGGGACTTGGACTCCAGCCGAATGGTTGAGGAGGTGTTGTTGGTGGAGGTGGCGGTGGCGGCATCGACGCAGGCGGGCGAGTAGAAGCAGTGAAGACCTGAGGACGGGAGTCCTTCGTAGTTAGGGCACGATTGGCCCATTGGAGCATCGAGCGAACCTCGGCGAAGGAGGGACGAGGACGCATCATAGGGATGAAGGAGGCCTGCTTCTCGAACCGCTTGCTAGGGCCGACGAGGAGGACGTTGATGAGCTGGCGATCGTCGATCGGATCACCAAGTTCGCGGAGTTCATCCGCGCTCGCCTTGAGGCGTTGGCAGTAGACGTCGGCTGGTGCATCACCTTGCACCGTATTCCGAAGCTCGGTGTGGAGATTTTTGGCGCGAGCGTCGACGTTGTCCTGGAAGAGCTGACGAAGGGCCACCCATAGATCGGCGGCGGAGGCACCGTCACAGTGGACGAGATTGAAGATCTCTGTCGAGACTCACATGTAGATCCATTGAATAATGGCGAGATCATCCTTGACCCATCGCGGATCATGAAGTTGAGGAAGAGAGTTGTCGGCAACGTGAGAGCGGAGATTGCATCGCCCAAGGTGGACGTCAAAGAGGTGACGCAAATGGTAGTAGTTGTGAGCAGCGAGGTCTAGGGTTACGGGGATGAAGGGGCTAATATCGGAGATGGTGCCGGTGAAGGAGATGGAAGGGGGTATTGGTGGGGGTAGAGCTAGAGTAGAGGTAGAGGCGGAAGAGGCCGCGGTCGCGCGACGATGGCGGCGCGCCGCTCGAAGTAGCCAGGCGGCGGCAGCGGTGGCGGGGTAGGCGGGTTAGTCATACCCTAGAATCGTAAGTCTGATACCATGTAGAATGGTATTGAATAATTGTTGATGTAATATTGTGCCGGTACAAGAAGTATATATAAGAGCCAGGCCGCACCTGACCTAGCCTTATTACAAATCGAGTAGGAGTCTTAATCCTATTACAAGTTGTATTCTAACACTTAAAGTTTTTTTGATGGGCTTTTTAACCTTCTTATCCTTCTATGTGTGTTACGATCTCTCTTTCTACTTGTACGTGTCCTTTTCAAGATATAATTGGTACAGAACATTGGTTCAGTTACACGTGATGATTCAATATGCTGGTAGATACACGTTAGCTTGTTACGTTAACACTAGTGCAGAACCGGGCAATAGCACCGGTTTGTAAGGCCCTTTAGTGCCGGTTCCACAACCGGCACTAAAGTTTGGTCACTAAAGCCCCCCTAGTACCGGTTCAGCACGAACTGGTGCTAAAGGCCAACCACGTGGCACGAGCCAGCTCCGGGGCGGAGTTTTAGTACCGGTTGGTAACACCAACCGTACTAAATGTTTGTGGGTTTTGTTTTATTTTTATTTTCAATTAAATTTGTGTTATCAATTTAATTCTTTTTCGCTTGCTGGTATTTTACAATACTACACATTGTACACGTTATATATATATATATATATATATATATATATATATATATATATATATATATATATATATATATATATATATATATCATCAATGTCTCACAAACCATCATATTAATTAATTCACACATACACACATGTATAGCTATATACAATTTCTCCTACATATGCATGTTGCCTTGAGCCAGTGGCATTAGCCTAATTGGTGCCTTGAGCACGATGGGGCGGTACCGGTAATAGTATTCTCCTTCGGATTTATGACCTGGTCGAGCAAAAATCCCGCTATTTCCTCTTGAAGTGCTTCTCGCCGCTCCGCTTTCTAGGAGCTTCTCCGCACCTCTGTGAACTGTTAAGAAGGAGATCAATATGCATGTGTATTAGTTGTGTGACTAGATATCGATAATGGTGTAAAAATTGTGAATAGTGTTTTGACAAGCGTACCCATTCCTGTATTTGAGATCTGCTCCTTTCGGACGCCATCATGCGAATGTTCTCGCAAACGCAGAATGCACACAAATCAGTCCCCTGCGCCTGCTTCAGGGCCTTTACGAGAATGGAATTTGATCAGATAATAATTAATGAAGCATGATAATTAAAGAGATGGCAGCTAGCTAGCTAGCTAGTACTACTTAATTACTTACCTTGGGTCGAAACCATTTAAGCTTTTGTTTCCATTCGCCTTCCGTGACGCTGATGAACCTTGCCCAAGCCCTGCCCGCCGACAATGAAAATGAATAAAGGGGTTATTAAATATAGTTCATATCATGAAAAATGACGAACTAAATAGGCCGAGATATATAGTTAATAATGATTAAAATTACCTGTTGACTATCCCAAACAAGATGTTATAGTCAGTTTTTTCTTTGAGTAGTGAGTCCAGTATTTCAACTGTTCCGGCGTCAACTTTAATGATACACAAGACCCAGTGAAATCTGCATGAACACACGTTTGTATGTCTTAATTAAGCGGGCATATGTAAAGCAAAAACATGTAGCTAGCTAGTAGGCAAAAACAGAGAATTTGTAGTACAAGACAGTGTGACTCACTGGAAGTTGTAAGGAAGTAGTATATCTTCATTGTATTTGAGGCGCTTCAAGAACTCTAGCATGTTGTCCTCTACGGCCTTTTGATGATGTGCATTTATTTGTCATGTGTATTCATTAACGGTGTTTGGGTCAATGAACCCGATGCCAAAGCGTCCACCTTTTCTCATTTCATATATCTTCATCCTGCATATAATACCACAGAAAAGAATATAGTGAGGATAATTACATGTAATGATTGATCAAAAGGATCAGTACAGCTAGCTTGAGACTTAAATTACAGAAAGAAATCACTTACAGACAATAGCAGCTGACGATAGATTTGTCGAGTGCGTCTTGATTGTATAACTGAAACAGTTCAGAATACTCAACGGACAAAGCTTTCTCATGGAAGTAATGCTCCTCCTTGACATTCACCATGAAGGACACTCGATCGGAAATCTTCGTAATGTTCATGTACCATTGATGCAATTCATACATTCTCGTTGGGAGGTTCTTGACCTTGTCTGGATGGACCAAAGGTTGGCCCCGGACATATTTCCGTTTTATTTCATCCTCTCTAAGCACAGGCATGGGCTCGATCTCGAGGAGTTGTCCAATAGTGATTTTGAGAACTTCAGCCTGCATTATATGGTCCTCCGTTATTACCACATTGCCCACCTCAGAACGTAAACTGTTTGCCCACAATAATATTGGCGCACAGATCTTTATCACGTGTTGTTGGCACAACAAGCGAGGGGATCGATTGCGCCGCCTGTTCTCCCAGCTGGGGAATGGTTTTCCCGCATTTTTTGACAGCTGCTTCTTGTTTGCTCGATCCCGAGCTCGCCTCCTTACGTAGACGTGCTCGATTTAACTTCCTGATGTGGCGCTCATAGTCTGTGTCAACAGGCTTGGGAGCTGGTGGTTGAGCCATACGAATGAAGTGGTCAATCGTTTCCTTAGGCACTTTCTCCCTTGGCGGCGGTGGCGGTTTCGGTGCAAAATGGGCTTCCACCTCGGACTTCGATATGGCTGCGATTTCCTCCTCGGACCTGTCATAAGACCTCTGCGGAAGAGGCGTGAGGCTTGGACCATATTTATATCGCTGCCTCCGCTTTGTACTTCCTGTACTACCTTGACTTCGTGCCGCCACGCACCATAGCTGCGGGTGTCTCTTCTGCGATTGCCGAGGCGGCGGAGACGCCGACCGACGGGCTGAGTTGGACGAGGAGGAGTGGCCGCTGAAGATGTGCGGACTTGGAGGAGGAGGGCCTGAGGTTGTGCGGACTTGGAGGAGGAGGGCGTCGGCGCTGTGGCGGACTTGGAGGAGGAGGAGGCGACACTTTGCGGACTTGGAGGAGGAGTGGCTCGACACTTTGCCGGACTTGGTGGACTTACAGGAGCGGGAGACTGCTGACTCGGTGGCGGACTTTGACGAGGAGTCGATGACGCGTGTCGGTGGCCTTCGAAAGATGATGCAATCCTTTTTCCATAGGATGATACGATGGTTGGCGTCTCCGAAAGCGCCGTCCTCACCTCCAGGAATGTCAAGCTCTAGCCCGAATATGGCTGCACCACCTCATCAACCATGACACGAGCATAGCCCTCTGGAATCGGGATGCAATGGTAGGTTGCTTTGGGGGTAATGGAAAAGCTTCTCCGTCCGCCACCTTCATGGATATGTTCTTCATTTTGACGTGTAGCTCGCAGCTAGTGTTCTCCGTGATGTCATCCACGGGTATCTACCCAGCATTGCGTCGTCTGGGCGGAACCCACGCTGCTTCTCTGCATGGATGGGGCGGTGCTATCCAATGCTGGATCATCCGCTAGCTGCTGCAGCTGCTTTGAGACCCCTTTGCTGGCTAAGTGAGTCGATCTGCTCCTCGCTGCCGCTGGAATTTGACCGCCAATTCCGCTTGACTTGCTTCTAGGCCTTGAAGGCGTTCATAGTCCCACTTCCTCTGCTCCTCCTCCATCTTCCTCTTCTTCTCCTCCAAATCTTCTTTCTCGCACGGGTTCGTAGTCGTTGTTCCAGTCTGAAAACCCTCATACCACGGAATAGCGCCCTT
The DNA here is from genome assembly GCA_021605205.1 of Aegilops longissima. NCBI lineage: Eukaryota > Viridiplantae > Streptophyta > Magnoliopsida > Poales > Poaceae > Aegilops > Aegilops longissima. The sequence goes on along the minus strand of CM038678.1, from coordinate 682,096,243 downwards.
GCCTCGTGTTCTTCCCGGTGTTCAGGATTTCCCGTGGCACGCGTAAGCTCGTCGTTCTCTCTGCTGGGCTGGAACACCCCGATCATGCCTCTTCTATTGCAACAAGTATCGCATCGTCGGCTCCGTTCAGACATGCCTTCGTGAAACTTTCGCTGTCTTGGGTCCAACTCCCCCATGCGCATAGAACCAAGTCCTGCACTGGGGCCAGCTCTTAGTAACCGGAGTGACACCTGCATCCTCCATCTCTTTCTCGGACTTATCCCACTTAGGCATTGCAACCGCATAGCCACCGCCCCAGCTTATGGAACTTATCCTTTTTTTCGGCATTCTTCTTGTTTATTCTCGACCGTTCCTTAGCTAATTCTGAATCCTTGAATTTCACGAAATCGTCCCAATGAGCACGTTAGTTCTCTAGTGTTCCCTCGAATACTGGAGTCTTCCTTCCTCCCTTGACGTATTTGTCCCATTCACGATTCTTGTGGTTCTTGAATGCAACCGCCATCTTCCTAAGAGCAGCGTCCTTGACTTTCTGCACATCTGCTTCTGTGAAATGATCAGGTAGGGTGAAATGTTCCATGAGAGTATCCCAAAGCAGATCTTTTTGATTCTTGTCGACAAAAGTAACATTTGGACGTGGAGCAGCGTCCTCTTTGCCTTTTTGTCCTTTGTCTTTTGCTGGCTCTCTCCATTCTTGAAGGGAGATCGGGAGTTGGTCCTTTACAAGAACTCCGCACCGACGAATGAACTTGTCCGCAATCTTCTTAGGCGCTAATGGTTCGCCATTAGGTCTGACTGCCTCGATATTGTACTTTACGCCCTCCTTCAACTTTTTGTTCGGGCCTCGTTTAGTCCTTTTGCCGAAGATTTGCTCGACCGGATGGCTGAAAGAACAAAGATCGATTCGTTAATATATCTTCAAGTCATTTAAAACATGTGATGATCACGAAAACCTGCTTATATAAATATATATACCTCGCGGTCTTTGTTGTTTCAGGATCAACATGTTCTTCGTCATCGTCATAATCGTAGTTCATGACTTCATCAATTCGATCGTCGCGATCGAATATCATATCACCCTCTCCGGTGTTGTTTAGAAATTCGAGCCGTCATAATCTTCTTCATTCGATTATCATCGGCCCGCGTATCATATCGAACATGGTCTGTTCTCCTCTCTCGTCGGTATTGTCCGCCATAGCTTTTATTTAACTAATTCAAAAGAAATATAAAACAATTTAGTATTCAAATTACATCGTCTCGAATAATAGATATAATCTCAATACTTTGTCTACAATAATAGATACAATCTCGAATACATCGTCTCGAATAATATATAATATTGAATAGTACATCACTGGCTAGCTAATTAAAGATCAAATACTATAGAAGAATCTAGGACACTCGTGGTTCTGCGTCATGGGCGGTGGACACCCAAAGAGAAGGAACCTCACAGGATCATAGCTGATGTGAGATCCTCAAGATACTGCCAGTATTGGAGAACCTGCCGCCTCTAACGCAACCATGTAGCGATGGGCGTGCTCGTCCTCCTCCACGACACGGCGACGCACCTCCTCCGGCGGGGCCGGGTCCCTCCGCACCGAGATCGCCCACGCGAACGCCACCAAACGAGATCAGGGTCGAAGACGGGACCCGGGCCGGGTTCCTCATCAAGCGGCGCCCTCTCCGAGCAGTACCTCCCAGTGCCAGCCAGGAGCCCAGTCCGGACATGGGCGGCTGGACGTCGTCATGACGGGTCGACGAGCGAGGATGCGGGCGGGCATCGTCGATAACAAATACTAGCTATATGCCCATAAAAAATAATATTTTTTAATGATTGGATTTTGATAACTAAAATTTATAACATTTCTACTATTTCAAAAATCTATATACTATTTCATACTAATTAAGCATCTAACACTAAAAACATAAAAACAATTTCTATACATCCATTAAAAACAGAAAAACAACATTATATAAAAAATTCCATACTAATTAAACACTAATTATATCCATCTAACATGCATTCATACATATATACTAGTGAAAAACAATAATCTAAAAATCTAAACTAATTAAACATACAAAATCTAAACTAATTAAATATATACGTATGTGTGTGTGTGTTCATCATGCTTGTGTGTGTGTGTATGGGCTCGGGGAGGGTGGCGCCCATGGTGGCCTGGGGCGAGGAGAGGGTTAGAGGGGAGAGCTCATAGCGGGCGACAATGACGGCGAGGCGACGGCGGGGCAGCGACGGGTCGGGCGTGACGCTGGGGCGGCGACGAGGACGGCGCGACGGGAAGGGCCTGGGCGGCGACGAGACGAGGGCGAGGGGACGGGGGCGGGCGGCGGGACGGGCGGGCGACGGCGACGGGGTCGGTGATGGCATCGATCGATCGGGCGAAGGCGGTTCAATGGGAAACAGAGGAAGAAACAGAGGAGAATGAAATTTTTCAAGTGTTGTATATATAGAAGGCACCTTTAGTACGGTTGGAGCCACCAACCGGTACTAAAGGTCTGTTTTGGCCAGCCAAGCAGCGGGAAGCGACCCCTTTTAGTACCGGGTGGTGGCACAAACCGGTACTAAAGGCCCCCCTTTAGTATCGGTTTGTGCCACCACCCGGTACTAAAGGGGTGCGCTGGGGCAGGTGCGGTGCGGCAAGTTTAGTCCCACCTCGCTAGCCGAGGCGACCACACTGGTTTATAAACCCCCGTGCGGTCGCTCTCTCGAGCTCCTCTCCAAAGCAGGCCTACTGGGCCTACGTGTTCTTTGCTGCCCTGTTGGCCCACTTGGCCTTTGCGGGCCTGCATCCTGGCCCAACAGAGGTTGGGTTTCTAGTCGTATGCAGGCCGCTACGGCCTAGTAGGCGGGTTTTTTTTTTGCTTTATTTATTTTTGTGTTGTTTTTTTGTGTATTTAGAGTTTCTTTGTGAATATTTTTGCTTTAGGTACAAAAAATTACAAACTTTCTGTTAGTGCCCGTAGTTTTCAAATTTGAATAGTTTAAATTTTGAATTATTTGAAATTAGTGTGAATCACTAGTTTGTGAATAATTTAACTTTAAAAATCAGTAAAGGCATGAAAGAATTTGTTTGCACATAAAATTTCTTCGCGTTTCAAATGCCAAAACACATAACTACCCTAACTATTACAGAGATTTCCCTCTGGGTGTGAAACACAGAAGAAAGTGATGATAGTGAAGCCGATCACATCCCAGATCTTTGGGTGTGAAACTTTTCTTCAGCGTGTGTCCCTTTGCACCGTAACCATGGAAAATCTTCATCATTTAACGGGATGCTCGGGTCAATATTCACTGTGAATGGAGAAATTTCATCAAACTTTTCATAATCTTCTGACTTGTCTGTCTTGTCATCCACTCCCACGATGTTTCTCTTCCCAGAAAGAACTATGTGCCGCTTTGGCTCATCGTACGATGCATTCGCTTCCTTATCTTTTTTTTTCTTGGCTTGGTAGACATGTCCTTCACATAGAAAACCTGTGCCACATCATTGGCTAGGACGAATGGTTCGTCTGCATACGCAAGATTGTTGAGATCCACTGTTGTCATTCCGTCTCATGGGTCTTCCGTTACCCGCCTCGTGTCATATTGACCCATTTGCACCGAAACAAAGGGACCTTTAAACCACGTCGATAGTCAAGTTCCCATATGTCCTGTATATAACCATAATATGTTTCCTTTCCCGTCTTGGTTTCTGCATCAAAGCGGACACCACTGTTTTGGTTGGTGCTCTTCTTATCTTGGGCGATCGTGTAAAATGTATTACCATTTATCTCGTACCCTTTGAAAGTCATTATATTCGAAGATGGTAACTGGGACAGCAAGTACAGGTCATCTTCAATAGAGGTGTCATGCATGGTACGTGTCTGCAACCAGTTGGCGAAACTCCTGGTTTGTTCATGTGTAATCCAGTCATCAGACCGCTCCGGGTGTTTGGAGCGTAGCAAATTCTTGTGTTCATCCATATACGGAGCCACCAAGGCGGAATTCTGAGAACTGTGTAGTGTGCTTCAAAGAGAGAATGTCCGTCCATACATATTATTTGTTCCCCTCCTAGCGTGCCTTTTCCATCCAGTCTGCCCTTATGCCGCGATTCAGGAACACCAATCGGCTTAAGGTCAGGAATAAAGTCAATACAAAATCAATGACCTCCTCATTTTGATGGCCCTTGGAGATGCTTCCTTCTGGCCTAGCACGGTTATGAACATATTTCTTTAAGACTCCCATGAACCTCTCAAAGGGGAACATATTGTGTAGAAATACAGGACCCAAAACGTTAACCTCTTCGCATAGGTGAACTAGGACGTGCGTCATGATGTTGAAGAAGGATGGTGGGAACACCAACTCGAAACTGACAAGACATTGCACCAAATCATTCTGTAACCTTGGTATGATTTCTGGAGCGATTACCTTCTGAGAGATTGCATTGAGAAATGCACATAGCTTCACAATGGCTAATCGAGCGTTTTCGGTAGAAGCCCCTCAATGCAACCGGAAGCGCTTGCGTCATAATCACGTGGCAGTCATCAGACTTTAGGTTCTGGAACTTTTTCTCTGCCATGTTTATTATTCCCTTTATATTCGACGAGAAGCCAGACGGTACCTTAATACTGAGCAGGCATTCAAAGAAGATTTCCTTCTCTTCTTTGGTAAGAGCGTAGCTTGCATGACCTGATATATGCCGTCTTCTCCGTGCATACGTTGCTGGTCCTCCCGTGCCTCAGGTGTATCTTTTGTCTTCCCATACACGCCCAAGAAGCCAAGCAGGGTCACGCAAAGATTCTTCGTCACGTGCATCACATCGATTGCGGAGCGGACCTCTAGGTCTTTCCAATATGGCAGGTCCCAAAATATAGATTTCTTCTTCCACATGGGTGCGCGTCCGTCAGCGTCCTTTGGAACAGGTTGTCCGCCAGGACCCTTTCCAAATATCACCTTCAAATCCTTGACCATATCATGTACATCAGCACCGATGCGGTGGCGAGGCTTCGTCCGGTGATCCGCCTCACCTTTGAAATGCTTGCCTTTCTTTCTTACGGGATGCCTGCTCGAAGAAATCGGCGATGTCCTGTACACATTCTTCATACAACTATTCAAATATATATTGTCGGTATCATCCAAACAGTGCGTGCATCCGCGGTATCCCTTGTTTGTCTGTCACGAAGGTTCTTGAGAGCAGGACAATCATTGATGGTCACGAACAGCAACGCCTTTAGGTCAAATTCTTCCCCATGTGCTCATCCCACGACGTACACCTGTTCCATTCCACAGTTGTAAGAGTTCTTCAACTAATGGCCTTAGGTACACATCAATGTCGTTGCCGGGTTGCTTAGGGCCTTGGATGAGCACTGGCATCATAATGAACTTCCGCTTCATGCACAACAAAGGAGGAAGGTTATACAAACATAGAGTCACAGGCCAGGTGCTATGGTTGCTACTCTGCTCCCCAAAAGGATTAATGCCATCTGCGCTTAGACCAAACCATACGCTCCTTGCGTCATCTGCAAACTCCTTCCCGTACTTTCTTTTGATTTTTCTCCACTGCGACCCATCACCGGTACTCTCAACTTTCCGCCTTTCTTACGGTCTTCTCGTGCCATCGCATCGCCTTTGGCATGCTCTTTGTTTTGGAACAACGTTTCAACCGTGGTATTATAGGAGAATACCACATCACCTTGGCAGGAATCTTCTTCTGGGCGCTCGCCTCGACATCACCATGCTCATCGCGGCTGATCTTATAGCGCAATGCACCACATACCGGCAAGCGCTCAAATCCTCGTACTCACCGCAGTAGAGGATGCAATCATTAGGGCATGCATGTATCTTCTCGCACCTCTAACCCTAGAGGGCGACAGCCTTCTTTGCTTCAGACGCATTCTCGGGCAATTCGCTGTCCTTTGGAAGCATATCCTTTATCATTACCAGCAACTTTCCAAATCCCTTGTCGATACACCATTCTCTGCCTTCCATTGCAGCAATTCCAGTGTGGTGCCCAGCTTTTTCTTGTCACCTCGCAATTGGGTACAACAATTTTTGTGATCCTCTAACATGCGCTGCAACTTCTTCTTCTCCAAATCACTTGCGCAGTTTCTCTTTGCATCGGCAATGGCCCGACCTAGATCATCAACGGGCTCATCGATGCCTCTTCTTCAGCTTCTTCCGCATTGCCGCCCAGCTTCTTCCCGCATTACGGCTCAGCTTCTTCCCCATTGTTGTATCATCGTATTCAGGGAACCCATGGCCAGGATAGCTGTCGTCGTCCTCTTCTTCTTCATTGTCTTCCATCATAACCCTCTTTCTCCGTGCTTGGTCCAAACATTATAGTGGGGCATGAAACCGGACTCAAACAGTGGACGTGAATGGTTCTTGACGTAGAGTAATTGCGACCATTCTTACAGCCAGCACATGGACAAGGCATAAAACCATCCGCCTGCTTGTTTGCCTCAGCCGCAAGCAGAAAAGTATGCACGCCCTCAACGAACTGGGGAGAGCATCGGTCATCGTACATCCATTGCGGCTCATCTTCATTACACAACACGAATAGACCAAATTAATACAAGTTCATACATAAAGTTCATACAACACTTAAATGCAACAAACAAATAACTCTCTAGCTAAAGCATTTAAATGCAACAACAAATGCGATCAAGATCGCAACTAAGGTAACAATTGATCCAACAGCATAATGATACCACCTCACTATCGATGGCATATTTTCTAATCTTTCTAATCTTCAAGCGCATTTTCTCCACTTGATCTTGTGATCATCGACGACATCGGCAACATGCAACTCCAATTCCATCTTCTTCCCCTCAATTCTTTTCAATTTTTCTTTCAAGTACTCGTTTTCTCTTTCAACTAAATTTAACCTCTCGACAATAGGGTCGGTTGGAATTTCCAGTTCACATACCTCCTAGATAAAAATATCTATGTCAACTTGATGGGCATGATTTGTCATAAACACGAAATGCAACAAATAGTTTTAAAAGAGAATATACCACATCCGAATCATAACAAGGACGAGGGCCGACGGGGACGGATATCAAAACCATGGCACTATGTATAACAAACAACGTACGGGTAAGATAATTATTATACGAGTAACTATATATCCAAATCACAGAAACATCAATTTTTATATAAAATTTCATGAACAAGAGGCTCACCACAAGGTGGTGCCGGGCGACGAGACGGTGCGGGCGATCGGCGGTGGTTCTGACAGAGATTTAGAAGGCACTAAGTAAACCACACCTACATATGCAAACTAAGTGTTATTTTGACCTTAAATTGCATATAAATCAAATACTAGCACATATATATATTTCCTCCCAAATTACTAAACTCACAAATTAATAACTATATGAACCAATGCAAGAGCTAATCTAGCAATGAGAGATGAAAGGACAAAGTTGCTAACCTTTGTGATCACTTGAATGGATGGGGCCTTCAAATCTTGACAAATTTTGGGCAAAATGTGTGATGAGCTCGAGGGAGAAGAGGAAGAACAGAGAGGAGAGGAGAGGGAAAGGGGAAGAACAGAGCGAGCTGGACGAAGGGTTTATATGCAGGAGGACCTATAGTACCGGTTCGTGGCACGAACCAGTACTAAAGGTGCTGGAGGGGGCCCAGACTGACAACATCCTGCCACCACCCTCATTAGTACCGGTTCGTGGCACGAACCGGTGCTAAAGGTTAGCCACGAACCGGTGCTAAAGGCTAGCCGTTGGAACCTCTAGTGTAAAACAAACCGGCACTAATGTGCTTCACGTTTGACCCTTTTTCTACTAATGTAAAACTGTTAAATCTCCGCCATTATTATCTTAATCTAACGGTATGGTAGAAATAATTTAGCATGTGTAGACAAACGTAATGGCTTGTTTGTCTCCTATTTTAAGTAAATAATAGATAATAGATTGGATGACTGCTTACATCACTTTGTTACTTGATGCGGCACAATATTGTAATCATCATGTTTTATCTACCATTTTTATGGACAAAATTTAATGAAAAATCGCTGAAATATTCAATTAGAGATGGGGGCATCAACCTCCGTGAAGTCGCAATGGTTGAGCCCCAGCTCTGCCATATTCAGACTGCGATGTCTCAGGAGACGAACACTAAACAGGTCATTAAAGAAACTCTATAGATGACCTCCATCTTCTGCTCTTGGCCCAACAGCATAACTCCATCGTGCTTGCTCGAGAGAACCAGATTCTTCCTTGTATGGGCGGAAGCCTTCGAGTGGAAGAAAGTAGTGTTAGCATCCCTGGCCTTGAGCTAGCAGATGTGTGATCTATGTCTCCAGTGCGAGCGCTTAAGGGCCGAGATACCCATCAAATTCAATTTAAGCATGCCCTTGAACTCTCTTTCATCCTCGGAGAGTAACAACACCAGTGCCCGGTTTACCGATGCCGAGTTGCATCACCCGCATCATGTTCAATTGGAAAGTCTGACAAAGGTGAGTATATGATCCGCTAAATGATTTTTATTTCTCCCGAGGGCTAGAGATCCCATACAATGATCCTACCCAGCTAGGATTCATGTAAAAATGAGCTATAGTAATAGTAATATACTACTCCCTCTGTTTCATAATGTAGTGTGTATAGATTTTTTGAAAAAATAAATTTTGGAAACTTTGACTAACTTTATAGAGAAAACTATTTATATATGTACAATACCAAATATATGAATTATGAACCACGTCTTATGACGAATCTAATGATATATGTTTGGCATTCTAGATATAAATGTTTTCTCCATCAACTTGATCAAAGTTTACGATGTTTGACTTTTCAAAAAAAATTATATGCACTACATTATAGAATGGAGGAAGGATATCATAATACATGCGTGCATATAGAATTGGCGTCCAGGTTTTGTCCTATATTAAGCACCGCCTTGGTGGCTTACAGGACTAACCAACTAATTGATGTCTGCCTCAAACGTAGGCCAACTAGCCCCAACTGAAAAGCATCAAGAGGCGATGGCTTCAAATGTATAATTCAGTACAAAGATTAGGACTAGATGTGTTTAATCTTAAAAAGTATCTAAATTTGAAAATAACATGGAATTCAAATGGAAAACTAACTCATAGAGAGATGTGAGTAAATTATATTGAACTGTATTTAGTCGAGTGACTTAATATTTCCATCTTAGATTTCATAGCGGCCCAGGTGGAGAAAGTTAAATTGCACAAGCACCTTATTGCTTATTCACAGATCGAATTTGAGTCAATGGTACAATTATTATTATTACTAGCAAAAGGGCCCGTGCGTTGCAACGGGAGAAGAAAAATCATGTCCATAACCGAATATGCATGAAAAAGATTTTGTGCACCGCTAGAATGAATGTGAAGATAACATAGAAATTTGACAAGACACATAGGACGCACCGCATCGCATCATTCTCTCTTCCTTCCTTTCCGCATCATTCTCTTCCTTCCTTCCAATTTAATTAGCAACCATGTAGCATGGATATTCCTTCCTTCCTATTTTAATTGGCCCACTAATTTTCTTCCTTCCTTCTTCCTTCGTTTCCTTTTAATTAGCCCACGTAGTATGGATGTATATATCTTCTTCCCTGGACTCATTTTTCTTGCTTCCTTAGCCGACTTATTGAGCTGGTTGGTAAAGTGTAACTCTAAGACGTATATATGTTGGTGCTTTCAGTTGTAAGGGGGCGAGGTGGTACTATTGAATAAGAAAAGTAAACGTCTTGACTACACATGAGCTGATATGGCTTAATTGTTAGGTGTGTATGGTATGGTCTGAGATATCGTGAGTTCAATTCCTGACTCAAGTAAATTTATTTTTTGCCAAAATATCCGAGCAGGCCCACCTTGGCCCATGCGGGGATGCACAAAATAAGCTATGCGCGGCCCATGCGGGGAGTTTACATATGGTGATCCAGCCGTACGTGACCAAACAGGATGGACGGACTCTCGTACGTGACAAAAACACATTGAGAAGGTCAATCGAGTTGCAGAGGCAAAATTTAGTACCACCTCGAATATGTTTTAAAATTAAAATTGAAAACGTAAAATTACGGGAAGAAGCGCATTGTGGCGGTGAACCCACGGAGTCAATCCATGCTTTATTATTAGGGAGAGATTTCGCAACATGCGACAATGTGATTTAGCATCACCTCTGCATCGCACCAGTAAAGAGATCATGTGCATGCTAATCCCCTGCCTTTAATTTTCTGGCTAAACTCCTCTTCGCACTATACTAGCTAGGTGCTTACAAATATGTGGCAGCCTCAATATGCAAATTAATCTAGACCAGTCATCCATACATACATAACTAGCTAGATACGTGCACTCAGTCACTCAGATACTAGCTAACCAAATGGGACGAAGAGTGCATAACCATGCGGGAAATGCACTGGAGCACCTGGGTATCATGCACCACTATATGAAAATAGCATTAAAATTATCAGAAAATCTGGGATATCAAACCTGGGTGCCCATTGTACACCCGTGTTTATTTTCACGGAGAATGGGTGCCTGCGGTATCTGCGACGCGGGAGTTATGGTTCGACATACGATACATCCAAAAAAATTTCATACATTTGATTTTTTTTTCTTTTTTTTGCTGACATTACGACGGGCATCCATTCCTCACAAAGCTGAACAAGGTGTACAACAGACACCCAAATTTCACATCCCAACATAGGGGTGTGTGGCATCCAAGAGCCACAAATCCTCTTCCATAACCATGCATGCTAAATTATCATAGGAAATGGGGTAAAGTACTCATCCATGGACCGTATTGGACAAAGCTATACAGTCAACAAGAGTATGTGGCCCCAGCACCAACCTACATGGTCTTTCGATGCGTCCATACGGGAGATGATATGCTCCAACTTTTAATAACCTTCTTTCGTCGAAGTCAAAGCTTGGGTAGATGATGTTAACACTAATGGAGCCTGAGGGGAAAACCTCTAGAGATACCGAGAAAGAGCAATACATGCCCAAGAACATCGCACGCCTTGCGCGACCATCGCCCAAGCTCTTGACGCGGAACAGTGTCCCCTTATCCAAGTTCACTCGATACATGTCGTATCGATAACCCCAATTGTTCCGCAACTTTAATGGTACAATTAGACGGTGCAGCAGCATCAGCTGACCACAATTGTTGACGAGCTGCATATTTTGCGAAATTGGCGAGACACGCATATTCAGCTTGGCAACCACCTCCAGCCGTGGTTTCTGGTTTGGACCGATTTGCAGCACCATGACACCATGAGCGTTAACGACGTAGAAGCGCCCTGCAAACATTAAGGGCGTTTTTGTGAACCCATCATGGTTGTACTTCAGCAACATCCAGTTGCCGTCGCCGGGCTTGGCAATGCCAAGCATGCTTAGCATATTGAAACAGAGCACTACTGTTGAATCATCACTAGCAATGCCCGAGCCCGTCGCTAAGAAGTCGTCTATGTCGAAATGGGAAAGCATGACATGGTCCTTAGAGGGCAGCAGCGTGGTGAGCGGCGGTAGCTTTATGAGGTGACGCGTGAGCGGGTTGAGCAGGCGAACGTGGTTATGGTCGTGGAGCAGGATGAGGAGGCCCTCGGGCGTGACGGCGAGCAGCTCATGGTCAAGGAGCTCCGATAGGTCCACTTGGATGCAATCGCCGGTGGAGGAGTTTAGCAAGCAACGACGGTTGGGAGCAGCGAGGGGCTCGCGGAGTAGGACCCACCGCCAGGGATGGAACCAGCGGTCGAGCCCGCCGTGGGAGCGCGGTTCTGTGCAGCACTGCCGCCACGCGCGGCACACCGCACGGAAGCGGAGATAATCGGCGACGTCATACGCGAGGACGCGCTCGGCGATCAGCCCGGCCGGCCCGTCGTCTAGATCAGACCAGTCCCTTCTGGGAGCGGAGAGCAGATCAGATCGGACGGGAGTGATAATCCGCGGTGTGCGTGCGCGCTTCGCGCCCCAACTGGGAAGCTGGCTGGAGCAAGGTCTCAGAAGATGATGAGGTCGTTTTCTTCCCGCCGAGATGAAGGTTTTCTTCCATCGTCTCCTCCTCCTCCTTCGCTCTCGCAACAGGAACAGGTGGTCCTTGGCGCCTTCACCCGACGGAAGGGACGAGGGATAGGAGGAGCATGGGATCGGGCGGCGGCTTCTTCCATTCCGGCGACGAGGGTTTCCGCCCGTAAGGGGAAGGACAAACGCGGGCTTCTTCTTCACAATGTACGGCCTCAAAAGCCTGTGCTGCGGTCCGGCCCTGGTATATAACGAATTCGGGGGTCGGTGTGGGCCTAATCCGACTCTGACTGCCTTATCACACGCGTTTCCCTTCATAGAATTAGAGCAAAAATAAATTGCGAGAAAAATAGAGCCAAATTCAAATCTCAGTTTGCATAAGCACCACCTATCTGCCTTTTTTTTGAGTGAATTTCATTATTTTTTTACCCATACCTAGTTTCATGTTTGTGACCGTATTTACCAAAAAAAAGCACATTTTTACTCAATTTAATCAAACTTTTTCCATAAATTACCTCATCTAAAAAAATCCTTGTTTCCCGTTGATCGTGCATGCCACAACGACGGTTTAGTTTTCATTCTTGTTTTTCCTCTGGGTTATTTGCACTGAACCAGACCCAGCCCACCTGGTCGAGCCTCACCCGAACCACGCGACACCATCACACCGCTGGTCGAGGTGCGCCCGAGCCACCCGAACCACCGGCAATGGTGTTCTCCTCCTCGTCGCCGATGGCTCCATTGCTCCTGCCTCCGTATGACAACTAGGATCAGGATGCAACTGCTCGGAGCAACAACGGTAGTCGGCAGGAGCAGTGCCGATTCTTTGCCTTTTCAGCAGTGTTCTTCAGTTGGAAACTAGCTTGAGATAAATTGCTCGTGCCTTGGATGAAATTCATGGGTTTTTTACCTTTGTTTCTTGAAGGTGGTGATGTGGAGCTCAGCCGAGACAATGATGATGTGTTGCGGCACAGACTGCGGTGACACGCATCGGGTGTGGCACGGGGTGGTGCATTGGTCTACACAAAAATGAGTCGATAAAATGATAATGAACATGATCAGTGAAGGTTGATATGATAAACAATCTAAAAGTATATATCTTTCATTAAAAAATCATCAAGTATTAACTACTAGATAGCAATTAACACCAGGAGTGATTACATCAATCGATCTATAGCAATTGTTTTAGATGGAGATGGCTAGGCTTTGTTGATGGAGATGGTGGTGATGAAGTGAATAAATATGATCCCCTGATGCCTTGTTGTTGCTCATGGGAACAATATAAGATGATGTATGTCAAAGAGGAGGCCGGGTGGGCCCCACACGCCTTGGGCCTGAGGCGCGTGGGCATGGCATGTGGCCCCATCGGTCAAACCCACACCCAGGCTTCATTTCCTCTAAAAATTCCTATGTATACACTAGTAGAAAACAGGGCTACCGTTCGGCCCTGGCCAGCCCATTAGTCCCGGTTCTTCAAGAACTGGGACCAATGGGGGGTATTAGACCCGGTTCGTGAGCCCAGGGGACCGGCCGGGGCCTCGTGGGCATTGGTCCCGGTTTGTGTAGAACCATTTGTCCCGGTTCGAGCCACGAACCGGGACCAATGGTCCTCGCTGCTGGCCCACAACCATTGGTCCCGGTTCGAGCCACGAACCGGGACCAATGGTCCTCGCTGCTGGCCCACAACCATTGGTCCCAGTTCGTGGCATGAACCGGGACAGAAGGGGTGGCTTTAGTCCCGGTTCATGCCACGAACCGAGACAAATAACTTGCCTATATATACCCACCGCCGCGGCAGAGCACTCCACAGTGCTCTGTTTTTTCAATCCGGCAAGGAGAGGGCATTTGGGTGCTCTAGTTCACCTCCTATGCACATGAGGTGTTCGATGAAATGCCCGAGCCACACTAGTTAAGCTTTCTCCTCTCGAAGCTCGACCTAGGAGCTCCATTTTTTCGAGATTTGTCTAGATTTAGGGTCTCACACGCCCGTCCCGTTTTCACCGCCGTTGATCGCCTGTGCCGATCTAAATCATGGCACCACCGTGGTGAGCCTCTTGTTCTTATCTTCTTTATGGTACTTGTTTGATTTTCTTACTTTAGATAGATATTTGTCTGATTTTCTTAATTTTAACACACATAATTATATGTAATGCACGCAGATGAACCGCAATGGATGTATGGTGACGTACACACCTCCGAGTACATTAAGGCGTGCATATTTTCTTGAAGTGGCTGAGGCAAACAAGCAGAATGGTTTTATGTGTTGTCCATGCAAAGAAATGTGGGAATACGAAGTCTTACTCGACCGAAAAATCCTTCACACCCACCGCTTTACAAGGGTTTCATGCCACACTATAATGTTTGGACGAGGCACGGAGAAATAGGGGTTATGATGGAAGACGGCGAAGAAGAAGAGGACGATGACAACTATGTGCCCCCTGAATACGGTGATGCTGCAACGGGGGGAGCTGCTGAAGATCAAGAGGAACCAGACGATGTGCCCGATGATGCTGCAATGAGGGAAGCTGCTGAAGATCAAGAGAAACCAGACGATGTGCCCGATGATGATCTCCGCCGGGTCATTGTCGATGCAAGGACGCAATGCGAAAGTCAAAAGGAGAAGCTGAAGTTCGATCGCATGTTAGAGGATCACAAAAAAGTTGTACCCCAATTGTGAAGATGGCAACACAAAGCTGGGTACCGTCTTTGGAATTGTTGCGGTGGAAGGCGAGAATGCATGCTCGACAAAGGATTTGAGAAGCTACTGAAAATATTGAAGAAGAAGCTTCCAAAGGATAATGAATTGCCGACGATGCGACGCAGCAAAGAAGGTTGTATGCCCTCTAGGATTGGAGGTGTAGAAGATACATGCATGCCCTAATGATCGCATCCTCTACATGGTGCGTCTGAGGATTTGAACGCATGCCCGGTATGCGGTGCATTGCAGTATACGATCAGACAAGATGACCCTGGTGATGTTGACGGCGAGCCCCGCAGGAAGAGAGTTCCTATGAAGGTGATGTGGTATGCTCCTATAATACCACGGTTGAAACGACTGTTCAGAAACAAAGAGCATGCCAAGTTGATGCGATGGCACAGTGAGGACCGTAAGAAAGACGGGAAGTTGAAAGCACCCGCTAACGGGTCGCAGTGGAGAAAAATCGAGAGAGAGTACTGGGCTGAGTTTGCACGTGACCCAAGGAACGTATGGTTTGGTTTAAGCGCGGATGGCATTAATCCTTTCGGGGAGCAGAGCATCAATCACAGCACCTGGCCCGTGACTCTATGTATGTATAACCTTCCACCTTGGATGTGCATGAAGCGGAAGTTCATTATGATGCCAGTTCTCATCCAAGGCCCTAAGCAACCCGGCAACGACATTGATGTGTACCTAAGGCCATTAGTTGAAGAACTTTTACAGCTGTGGAATGGAAACGGTGTACGTGCGTGGGATGAGCACAAATAGGAGGAATTTAACCTGCACGCATTGCTGTTTGTAACCATCAATGATTGGCCCGCTCTCAGTAACCTTTCAGGACAGACAAACAAGGGATACCACGCATGCACGCACTGTTTAGCTGACACCAAAAGTATATACCTGGGAAGCTGCAGGAAGAATGTGTACCTGGGCCACCATCGATTTCTTCCGGCCAACCATCAATGTCGAAAGAAAGGCAAGCATTTCAAAGGCGAGGCAGGTCACCGGAAGAAGCCCGCCATGCGTACCAGTGATCACGTACTTGCTATGGTCAATGATTTACACGTAATCTTTCGAAAGGGTCCCGGCGAACTAGCTGTTCCGAGTGATGCTGGGGGACACGCACCCATGTGGAAGAAGAAATCTATGTTTTGGGACCTACCCTACTGGAAAGACCTAGAGGTCTGCTCTTCGATCGACGTGATGCACGTGATGAAGAACCTTTGCATCAACCTGCTAGGCTTCTTGGGCGTGTATGGGAAGACAGAAGATACAGCTGAGGCACGGGAGGACCTGCAACGTTTGCACGAAAAAGACGGCATGCCTCCAAAGCAGTATGAAGGTCCTGCCAGCTACGCTCTTACCAAAGAAGAGAAGGAAATATTCTTTGAATACCTGCTTAGTATGAAGGTCTCGACTGGCTTCTCATCGAATATAAAGGGAATAATAAATATGGCAGAGAAAAAGTTTCATAACCTAAAGTCTCATGACTGCCACGTGATTATGACGCAACTGCTTCCGGTTGCATTGAGGGGGCTTCTACCGGAAAACGTCCGATTAGCCATTTTGAAGCTATGTGCATTCCTCAATGCAATCTCTCAGAAGGTGATCGATCCAGAAATCATACCAAGGCTAAGGAGTGATGTGGTGCAATGTCTTGTCAGTTTCGAGCTGGTGTTCCCACCATCCTTCTTCAATATCATGACGCGCGTCCTAGTTCATCTAGTTGACGAGATTGTCATTCTGGGGCCCGTATTTCTACACAATATGTACCCTTTGAGAGGTTCATGGGAGTCCTAAAGAAATATGTCCAGAATCGCTTAGGCCGAAGGAAGCATCTCCATGGGCCATCAAACAGAGGATGTCATTGGGTTTTGTGTTGACTTCATTCCTGACCTTAAAAAGATAGGTCTCCCTAAATCGCGGTATGAGGGGAGACTGACTGGAAAAGGCACGCTTGGAGGGGAGACAATAATATGCAGGGACAGATATTCTTGGTCTCAAACACACTGCACAGTTCTACAGAACTCTACCTTGGTGACCCCTTATGTCGATGAACACAAGAACAGTCTTTGCTCCAAACACCCGGAGCAGTGCGACGACTGGATTACATGTGAACACATCAGGACTTTCAGCAGTTGGTTGGAAACACGTCTCAGAGATGAAAACACTGTTTGTGATGAGATGTACTCGTTGTCCAGGGGACCATCTTCGACTGTTACGATTTGGAAAGGATACGAGATAAATGGGAATACATTTTACATGACTGAACAAGATCAAAAGAGCACCAACCAAAACAGCGGTGTCCGCTTTGATGCAGCAACCGAGAGGGGAAAGAACACATATTATGGTTACATTGTGGACATATGGGAACTTGACTACGGAGTAGATTTTAAGGTCCCTTTGTTTAAGTGCAAATGGGTCAATCTGTCAGGAGGCGGGGCACAGGTAGACCCACAGTACGGAATGACAACAGTGGATCTGAACAATCTTGGGTACACTGACAAACCGTTCGTCCTAGCCAATGATGTGGCACAGGTTATCTATGTGAAGGACATGTCTACCAAACCGAGAAAAAGAAAAAATAAGGAAGCAAATACATCATACGATGAGCCAAAGTGCCACATAGTTCTTTCAGGAAAAAGGGACATCATGGGAGTGGAGGGCAAGACAGACATGTCCGAAGATTATGAAAAGTTTCATGAAATTCCTCCCTTCAAAGTCAAGGCTGACCCAAGCATCCTGATAAATGATGAAGATTATCCATGGTTATGGCGCAATAAGGAAAGGACACAAGCGAAGAAAAAGTGAAGACTTTCTCCACAACTATTATGATGATACCATGCCAACTTTCAACCTTTTTTTAGTTCATTCGAAATGCATGTTGTAACAGACAAGTTTCCGTATGAAATCCTGATTGTCCGTTTTGTACACGAAGTGCATCCAGTTTTTGCCGTAACCCTCTCAACTTTCTTGCATATACTATGTGGATGAAATGATGATACCATGCCAAAATAAAAGAGAGGCGCAATGCTCACTTGCACGTTGCTTAGCTTCAGGTCAACGTGCAGGTGAGCACTGCGCTTCTCCCTTCATCATCTCTACACTCAGGGCTTATAAACCGCTACGAGTGCCTCACGCTTGGCGAGGTGGGACTAAAAAACAACTGCAGAAAGAATCAACTAAAAAACTCCTTTACCGGTTCATGCCACGAACCGGTACTAAAAGGTGCTCGTGGGGCCCCAGCCTTAAAACCTGTACCAAATAAAATGCCTTTGTAACAGCCTTAGAAGTGGTACTAAAGGAATCAACTAAAAAGCTTTTATAAACCTCTAGTATTATTGAAACTAAAATTATATAGAATTTTGTTACAAACTTTAATAGCAAAAAGAATTATCATAAAAGAAAATAAATAAGTAATTAGAATTTTGTTCAAAACATTAAAAGCAAAAAGAATTATCATAAAAGAAAATAAATAAGTAATTAAAATTTTGTTACAAACTTTAATAGCAAAAAGAATTATCGTAGAAGAAAATAAATAAGTAATTAGAAACAAGAAAGAAAGCAAAAAAACTGGGAAAAATTAAAAAAAAAGTGCCACCTACAGGCCACCACGGCCTGCATACGACTAGAAACCCATTACTAGGGCCAGGATGCAGGCCCGCAGTAGGCCCAATAGGCCCACAAGCACACAGAGTGATTTTAGGCTCGTAAGCCTGCAGTAGAGAGGAGCTCGAAGTGGTTGGTTTGGCAGGGCTTATAAACCACTCCGAGCCCCTCTCGGCTAGCTAGGTGGGACTAAACATAGCACCGCACCGCGCCAGTTCCAGCACACGACCTTTGGTCCTGGTTGGTGGCACCAACCGGGACTAAAGGGACGCATTGGTACCGGTTGGTGGCACCAACCGGGACCAATGCCTGTCTTTTGTCCCGGTTTGTGGCACCAACCGGGACCAAAGGTCTCTGTTTCCCGCCCTTTTGGCTGCTGAAAAGAGGCATTTGGTCCCGGTTGGTGCCACCAACCGACTAAAATGCATTGGTCCCGGTTGGTGCCATGAACCGGGACCAATGCTCTGCCTATATAAGCAGCACTCACAAAATTTTGGTTCAGTTCATTCTTCCCACAGACGACGCCCCAGGCTGCCCGTCCGTCTCCGCCTCGTCGTCGCCGTCGTGCCGCCCCGCCGCCGCCACCGCCGTCACCGCCCCCCCGCCGCTCGACGCCGCCGCCCCTCACCAGCCCCGTGCCTATGACGACGCCGCCCCCCCTCCCGCCGCCGCCTCGCCTGCCCACAAGACCACCTCCCGTCGACCGTCGCCGCGCCGCCCGCCTGTGCAAGACTCGCCGTCATGCTCGCCGTCCCCGACACCGTCGCTGTGAGCAAAATTTTTGCTAATTTAATTTGATGTTAGTAGTAGTTAATTTAGATGTGTAGTTAATTGAGTTAGATTTTGTTAGACTTTTTTAGATATTTTTGTTAGATTTTTTGTAGTTCATAGTTTTTTGTTAGATGTGTAGTAATTTAGATATGTAGTTCATAGATTTTTCTATTTGATTTTTTCATATTGTGTAATTAATTTGTTCATATTGTGTTAGATTTTTTTCTGTTAATAGATTTTTGGTGATATTATTGTTGAATATGCATGTTTGTATGTTCATATATATGCAAAGATCGAATATGTCAAATTTTTTGATTTTTTCTGTTCATAGAATTTTTATGATTTTTTTCTGTTGTAATTTTGTTCATAGAATTTTAATGATTTTTTGTTCATAGTATTTTCTTTGTCAATTTATTGTGTATGTATAGGAAAATTGTGAATGATAGAAGTCATTTATGAATATGTTCATATTTAGAATAGAGGAAAAGGAAAAAAATAAGAAGAGAAAGTGTTTAAATAATTAGTTAGAAAAATAATAGAACTATAGTTAAGCTAGTTTATTTTTAGTAAGTACTACTTTATTTTATTTATAGTAAGTGCTTCATATATAGTTGAACTAGCTAGTTGATTTAATAAACTACTTTATTTTACTATATATAGAAGTAGTTTGTTTTTAGTAAGTACTACTTTATTTATTTATAGTAAGGTCTTATGTGACGCCCCCGATCCAATCGTACACTAATCATACACACAAACGTGTACGATCAAGATCAGGGACTCACGGGAAGATATCACAACACAACTCTAAAAATAAAATAAGTCATATAAGCATCATAATACAAGCCAGGGGCCTCGAGGGCTCGAATACAAGTGCTCGATCATACACGAGTCAGCGGAAGCAACAGTATCTGAGTACAGACATAAGTTAAACAAGTTTTCCTTAAGAAGGCTAGCACAAACTGGGATACAGATCGAAAGAGGCGCAGGCCTCCTACCTGGGATCCTCCTAAACTACCCCTGGACGTCGTCAGCAACCTGCACGTAGTAGGAGGCACCTTCGGTGTAGTAGGAGTCATCGTCGACGGTGGCGTCTGGCTCTTGGACTCCAACATCTGGTTGCGACAACCAGGTAGAAAGGAAAGGGGGGAAAGGGGGAGAAAAGCAACCGTGAGTACCCATCCAAAGTACTCGCAAGCAAGGATCTACACTACATATGCATGGGTATATGTGTAAAGAGGCAATATCGGTGTACTGAACTGCAAAATGCCAGAATAAGAGGGGGATAGCTAGTCCCATCGAGGACTACGCTTCTGGCAGCCTCCATCTTGCAGCATGTAGAAGAGAGTAGATTGCAGTCCTCCAAGTAGCAACGCATAGCATAATCCTACCCGGCGATCCTTCCCTCGTCGCCCTGTGGGAAAGCGATCACCGGGTTGTCTGTGGAACTTGTCTGGGTGTGTTTTATTAAGTATCTGGTTCTAGTTGTCATAAGGTCAAGGTACAACTCCGGGTCGCCCTTTTACCGAGGGACACGGCTATTCGAATAGATAAACTTCCCTGCAGGGGTGCACCACATAACCCAACACGCTCGATCCCCTTTGGCCGCACACACTTTCCTGGGTCATGCCCGGCTTTGGAAGATCAACACGTCGCAGCCCTACCTAGGCCTAACAGAGAGGTCAGCACGCCGGTCTAACTCCTATGGCGCAGGGGTCTGGGCCCATCACCCATTGCACACCTGCACGTTGCGTGGGCGGCCGGAAGCAGACCCAGCCTCCCTAATATAAGAGCAGGCGTTCCAGTCCAATCCGGCACGCGCCGCTCAGTCGCTGACGTCTAGAAGGCTTCGGCTGATACCACGATGTCGAGTGCCCATAACTATTCCCGCGTAGCTGGTTAGTGTGTATAGGCCAGTGGCCAGACTCAGATCAAATACCAAGATCTCGTTAAGCGTGTTATTATGAAGTAACCGCGAACGCCGACCAGGGCCAGGCCCACCTCTCGCCTAGGTGGTCTCAACCTGCCCTGTCGCTCTGCCACAAAGTAACAGTCGGGGGCCGTCGGGAACCCAGGCCCACCTCTACCGGGATGGAGCCACCTGTCCTTCCAGCCCCCACATCGAAATCACTTGCGGGTACTCAACGAGCCAACCCGACTTTAGTCACCACCTGAATAGTATGTATGTATAGTATATACCCGTGATCACCTCCCGAGTGATCACGGCCCGATAGTATAGCATGGCAGACTGACAAGAATGTAGGGCCACTAAAGGTAAACTAGCATCCTATACTAAGCATTTAGGATTGCAGGTAAGGTATCAACAGATGTAGCAACAATGACAGGTTATGCAACAGAATAGGATTAATCGAAACATTAACATGCTACACTACTCTAATGCAAGCAGTAGAGGGTAGAATAGGCGATATCTGGTGATCAAAGGGGGGGCTTGCCTGGTTGCTCTGGCAAGAAGAAGGGGTCGTCGTCGATGTAGTCGATCACATGGGTACCGGCAACGGTCTCGAGGTCTACCGGAAAGAAGTAATGGAGGGGAACACAGTAAATAACAGTGCAATCAAAGCATCATAAAGTATAACATGCCAATACGTAGTGCTAGGGGTGATCTAACGCAGGGATAGGTGATACCGGTGAAGGGGGGAAATATCCGGGAAAATATCTCCGGTGTTTGGCATTTTCGGACAAACGACGGAAGGGGGATTGTTGCATGTTCTCTATGCTAGGGATGTGTGGTGGACGAACGGGCTACGAATTCGGATTCGTCTCGTCGTTCTGAGCAACTTTCATGTACAAAGTATTTTCATCCGAGCTACGGTTTATTTTATATTAATTTTAAAAGATTTAATCATTTTTAAATTTTACTTAATTATTTTTAATCAATATTATCCAGGATAGTGCATGCTGACATCATCATGACGTCAGCAGTCAACATGGCATTGACTGGGTCAATCTGACGTGTGGGTCCCGCATGTCATAGACTCATAGTAATTAAACAGGGTTAATTAGCTTTAACTAAATGATTAGGTTAATCTAATCCAGATTAATTAAGTTAATTAATTATTTAATTAATTAATTAATTAATTAATATTTTAATTATTACTTTTTTAATTCCTTTATTTCTTTCTTTTCAATGTTCTGGGGGCTGGGCCCCACGTGTCATTCGACCGGGGCCGATCACGGTTACTGGTACTGGTGCTAACGGCACAGCCAGCACGAGCAATGAAGGCGCCACTGGGCGCACTGGGCGGTTGGTGGTATGGCGCCAACAAGACGCCGTGGAGCTCCGGCAAGCTGCAGCCAGGCGAGCGAGAACCTGAGGCGGCCGGTGGTGGTGCAGCGTGGGGGTGGTGTGGAGGAGGCGAGGAGTGGCGGGGCTGGCGCTGACCTTGGCGCACAGCAGCGCCGAGTCAGTGACTAAGGCGCGAGCGAAGGGGCTCAGCAGTCTGCCGCGAGGCAAGCGCAGGAGGAGACGCCCGCCGAGCGAGGCCGTGGCGGGTAGTAGCGACGAGGGAGGCGGCCAGGGTAGCGCACGAGGGAGGCGGCCAGGGTCGGGTGGGCGCGGAGTCGGGCGCGACGAACGGCGCCGGGTAAAGAGGAAAAGGGGGGAAAGTACGGCGGCTCACCGGGCCCTGCAGATGTGCGTACGCGGGTTCGGGGAGGAGGACGAGGACGGGCAAGGTCGAGGCGGCGGTGCTTCGGGGAGGTGGTCCGGCGAGGAGGAGGATGGGGACGACGTGCGGCGACGGAGTCGTGGCGGCGCGGGGCTCCGGCAATGTGGTCCTCCAGGCGGCGTTAGGGGCGATGGGCGACGGCGTCGAGTTGTGGGAGACGGGCGGCGCAGTTGGCGACGGGATCGTGTCCCCGATCTTGATCTAGATCGGGGGAAGGGAGAGAGCGAGTGGGGGTGGGGGGAAGTGGTGTCGGTGGGTTAGGGTTTCAGGTAGTGTGGTTATGGGGGAGTGGGGGTGGGCCGGCCGGTTGGTGGGCTGGCCGCCTGGTCCAGGTGGGTCGGCCAGCTAGGTCGTCTGGCCCAGTTGGCTAGTGGGCCTTTTCTTTCTTTTTCTTTTGTTTTATTTTCTATTTTGCCTTTTTCTTTTTATTTCTGTTGTAGTTTTGTTTGCTATTATTTTAGTTTTAGTAAAATATAAAAGTAGTCCCTAATTTAGTGTAGTAAATAGGCTACTGCCACATAAGTTTGGACAACTAAATAAAATATTTTTAATATTTTATTTTTTTGTAAAAGGCATTCAACTAATTGTTTTTGCTACTGTTTAAAATATTTTTAGAGTATTAAACATTTTCTAAAAGTGTGGTTTATCCACCATACTTACCTATGCATTATTTGGCTCTTCCCCGAACATTTTTGTTTTAATATTTGAAAACTTTTATTGTTTGCTCGATTTTGAATTTGAATTTGAATCGGTTTCGAACTAACGCGAGATTAGCAACAGTAATCAAGGTGACATGGCATCATTAGTAGATGGTTACTGTAGCTTAATTATCCGGGCGTCACAATTCTCCTCCACTACAAGAAATCTCATCCCGAGATTTAAGTGGTAGTGTAAGGGGGAAAGATTTGGTTATGAGATTCTAACGAGTATTCTCGGCCTTGGTTGCTCTTCTCGAAGAGGTCTATCCATTATGTTGATGCCTTCATTCTCCGCTTCAGGTCATCATGAAGAAGTCGTCGTCCTTTCTTTGGACATTTCATCGTACTTACGAAAGAATAAGGGAGTAACCGAAAGAATGGAACTCTGCATGGTTGCTTATTCGGTAGATAACCATTGGGGAAGGTGGCGAAAGGTAACTCTCGAATTGAAACTTAAGAAATTATCGAGAACAAAGTAAGAAGGTGCAAAGTAGAAGTTTCAAGCGCATAGGTAATCGTTCGTTGCCTGATACAAAATGTGAAAGGGGTTCAGAGCAATGGGAATAAGTATTGTGTCCGATACCAGAATAGATCACTAGGCAGGTGGCCCATGAACTACATACGAAGTCAAGCTCTAGGAATAACTTTGGCAACAGGGTGTACAAGAGAGTCAGGATTCGATCCTGTGGAACTGTGGGTTATGGGCCCACCATGTGGTTCAAAGTGGAAAGGGGGCTGACATCTTGCACGGTCAAAATAGCAAGGCATGTCAGAGGATAGCCTGTCAGTTATGCCAGCAACGACATCGGTACTAAGGGCGAGGGACGAAGAGAACCATTCTCCTGCTCGTGGAACGAGGCGGACCAATAGGCAAAGTTCTCGTCCATCGGTGGCTACCGAAATGTCATCAACTATAGTAACAGGGCCTTGCTGACAGAATTGCACACTGAGGTGTTTGCACAAGCAGGGAAGTATTACTGCTATATCATATAGATCACAATAAGGGTTTAAACAAACCAATGGAAAGGGAAAAGTGTCTATCAGATTTAATCATAACAATGGAAAGGAAAATGTGTTTAAACACATATTTCAGGGGTATATCCTTCCCAAGGATAAGCAGAGCATGATATCCATGACAGGATATAACGTAGGAAACCATTTAGGTAAGGGAAGAGGAAGTTCATGACATTTCCCAAACAACGATGTTTGAATAATTGATAAAGGAAATTAAGCATGGTGCTTCAAATGTTCTTATTGATTATCAGAGTACCACAAACATGCTTCGATATAGCATTGATATGGTCATCAAGTAAGGGTCAGAATCTGGATGCACAAAGGATCCATCAGGAACAACTTATAGAATAAGTCTTACGATTTCCTCATGGAAGAATCGCTAACCTTGCTAAAAAGGGAACTATAACAATAGGTCCTCCAGCCAGGAGTACTAGGCATGACACCAACTTACCGGGTCATAGAACGACCAATGTTAAAACTCTTGGAAATATGTTCCAACCATCATATCTGACCGAGATTCAGATCTGATTGGTGTCAGCATAACTCAGACTCAGGATGCCTGAGAAGAAATGTGCAACACAAATTGCCAAGATGACATTGTAAGATTCTCGGGAATTGAACTATGGAAGCGAGTTCTGAAACAAGAGTTCATCATTAAATAAAGGAGAGGTGAGGAGGTGGCTGATTGACTCATCGACAATTCATTGAGATTTTCAAAAGATGCATGTCCACACTTATGTCAACAAGGAGATAACATTTGTCAGATCGAATGATATAATGAGGTATGTTCGAGGAAAACATACACAGTTAAACATTGGTTGAAAGGTGCACCTGAAATATGGGCTTAGGTAGCATGATCAATGCTTAGAATGGTGATTCAATAACCAATACACAAAGAATAAAACATCGACCATTAACTTCAAAGCAATACGATTGCTACAAATGAACAGATATGGCAAGGAGTGAATGGATATGGCAAGAAGTATCACCTGTATCAAGAATTCTTAAGAGGTGGTGAAATCCTCCCGACATTTTTGACATAAAAGATGGTAATACTCCAAGGTAAAGAAGAACAAATGCTGGATAGCAAGAACCTCAAGGTATAACACAAAACATGAACAAGTTTGTGTTGAACGGAAGGCAATAAAGTGGTCGACGATGAAACAAATCATCGAGGGCAAGGATGGTATTTCTCATCATGAATTCAATTGATATCCTGGAAGAGCTCAGAATGCTGATGATGATCACGACACATTTGTCGAGAGATCTCATGAAGATGTAATCGATCGGCGATGACATCAATTTTAAGGAATGATGAATTGAAAGGTTATTGGAACCATGGGTACGACACAAACTCGAAATCAAGTTTGTTGTTCAAGGAGAAATGATATGACAAGGAGGATCGACGTAAGATTAGCTCACCGTCGAAATTTGTGCTCCGGGAAGAACCAGACAGCACAGTTAAATTTAGCACGATAATGATGTAGCCGATAAGGCTAGGAATGACATGATGGAGTATTTAAACTCGTAAGCAATGAAGATTACTAAGAGTTGTCGAATCACAGTGCGGACTCGATTCACTATTCGGTGTTCTTGGTTGACGACAACCCAAAACTCATGGAGTGACTATGATAGGGAAAGGTATTACTCCGGCACAAATTCATAAGATGTAGTGCAATGGCATGATATCCTCGAGATACCAGGAAGATAATACTCGAAGGCATATCAAATTAAAGGTTGAAGTGGGGTGTATTGATCTATAAAAGAAAAGCGCTTTTACTTTAACTTATCCGAGAAATAGAATCAAAGGAGAACAATCATGGTCAAAACCACGATTGCAAAAGACCAAATCCCAAATATAGGATGAACTTATACCAAGGGAATAATTAATTTAAGAGAAGCTTCCACGATA
Source organism: Aegilops longissima (assembly GCA_021605205.1). NCBI lineage: Eukaryota > Viridiplantae > Streptophyta > Magnoliopsida > Poales > Poaceae > Aegilops > Aegilops longissima. The sequence continues at coordinate 682,069,853 of CM038678.1, read as the reverse complement.
AGATCTACATCGTGTCTATGGGCATGAACACAAAGTTCAAGGTCGACTCCCACTTCTCCAATGCATGACCATTCATTCACTACTCTTATAAAAAATGATTTGGGTGTGAGAACCCACCTGGCGAATTACCAGAGGAGTATGACCCATGAAAACATTTCGGGCTCACACAGATTAAGGAAGGCATAGGTTCAACCCATCGGGTCTTCTTAGAACATATACCACGAACTTCAGGAGTAAATAACACAAGATCAAAGTAGAGCATGGTTGACAAAAGTAGAGGATACAATTTACCAAAGGCATTATGTATCAGGTAAAGAACTCACAAGAATTTTGGTCGTGAAGGACACTGTCAGATAATAACCCGGCAATGGGTATGGCGGTCCACAACGGGGCTGATGTGAGTATCGGTACTCAATCAGAGGAAGAAGGAATGCCGAGGCATCATATTGTAGAAACAACTGGTTAATTAAAGCTTAATGCAAAGAAATTTTATGATTTCCAAATCAATGGATCAAAAGCAATCGTTCTGATTGAAAATGAATAAGTTCAATAGACTTAGAAGCACAACCGATCAAGGCATTGATTGGTCAAGAACCAGCTCATATCCAAATGACGTCTGAGCCGGAAGGATAATCCTAGGATTCGACTGATGATTGTGAACATTCACAACTTATTGAATCAATGGACTCAAAAATGGTAGTGATAAAGGATGCTAATAAGATTACTATACTTATAGGATTAACCATAACGCAAGCAAGCAAGAATTTCAAGAGCAATAAGCTGCTAAGGATTTTCAGAAGATCGAATATTATTTCAAAGAACTTAGTGAAACACACAAACAACTAGGGTGGGTCGGTGGATTAGGATTTCAGGTAGTGTGGTTATGGGGAAGTGAGGGTGGGTCGGTGGATTAGGGTTTCAGGTAGTGTGGTTATGGGGGAGTGAGGGTGGGCCGGCCGGTTGGTGGGCTGGCCGCCTGGTCCAGGTGGGTCGGCCAGCTAGGCCGTCTGGCCCAGTTGGCTAGTGGGCCTTTTCTTTCTTATTTTTCTTTTGTTTTATTTTCTGTTTTGCCTTTTTCTTTTTATTTCTGTTGTAGTTTTGTTTCCTATTATTTTAGTTTTAGTAAAATATAAAAGTAGTCCCTAATTTAGTGTAGTAAATAGGCTACTGCCACATAAGTTTGGACAACTAAATAAAATAGTTTAATATTTTATTTTTTGTAAAAGGCATTCAACTAATTGTTTTTGCTACTGTTTAAAATATTAATAGAGTATTTAACCTTTTCTAAAAGTGTGGTTTCTCCACCATACTTACCTATGCATTATTTGCCTCACCCCGAGATTTTAGTTTTAATATTTGAAAACTTTTATTGTGTGCTCGATTTTGAATTTGAATTTGAATCGGTTTCGAACTAACACGAGATTAGCAACAGTAATCGAGGTGACGTGGCATCATTAGTAGATGGTTACTGTAGCTTAATTATCCAGGCGTCACAGCTTAGTAGTTGAACTAGTTGATTTAATTAATAAAAGTACTTTATTTAACTATATTTAGAAGTAGTTCCCGCATCGACGTCGGCGATGCCTATCCCGCATCCTCGCTAAATGCCGACTCGGCGGTGGAGGCCTGCTTGATCAGGGCCATGTTCGGACCTGGCTCCGCTGGCTGGTATTGGGAGGTGCTACCTTCCGGGGCGTAGGTTGGTGAGGAGGCAGCCCGTTGTTGACCCGATCCTTGTTTGGTGGCGGTCGCGTGGGCGATGGCGGTGTCGAGGCTTCCGGACACCGCGGAGGTGGTACGTCACCGTGTCGAGAAGGAGGACGAGCACGTCTGTCGCTACATGGTTACATTGGAGGAAGGTTCGACAATAATGGCAGGTTCTTCGTGGATCTCACCGAGCTATGATCCCGTGATGGTTCCTTATCTTTGGTGTCCACCGCCCATGACGATACCGTCGGGTGCTATGGTTCTAGCTGTATTAGTGATGCTATATGTATGATAGTATTCGAGGAGTATTAGTGATAATATTCGATGATGTAAGGACACAAGAGATGATGTACTTTTGCTTATAATTGAATGCATGCTAATTTGAATACTACTTTATTTTATGATTTGGTTTTGCTTATTGAATGCACATATTGGAAAAGTACTCCTACTTTGAATGCTAAAATTGGAGAGCACTATGCAGAAATCTAGGAGCCCCCTCCATCATCCACGCCGTCGTGGGGGTAGCTTCTCCTTCATTCCCGTGTGCTAGACAATTTGGTGTAATAATGCACTCGGGAATGAAACGAGGAACTACGTACCATCACCGATAGTCAACCCGTGATTAATAATAATGATCTAATTTAGGTTTTTAGTACATATATTTAATTGTATAAGTTTAATATTTGAATTATGAACATAGGCCGGAAATGTCGTACTCGGACGATTTAAAACCGCCTGGGAGTGTGATGGTGCCACGACGACCGAGGTATGTGCGACAGGTTCATTGAGCTGGACGAAGATCGGCGCTTCAGCATTAAGCTCGAGGAGACCTTCGATGTTCATACGGTATGCAACGGCGACAATAGTTTTTTTCGTAATTAAGCATGACTTCAACTATTTTAACGTGTATTTTTCATCTTTTCCAATTCGACTAGCTTATCCCATGCTATGCAAGACACTATGTCTTGGAGAGGATGGGTTTTGAAGACCATGAAAGTATGGAAACCAAAAAAATTCTCCTAAGGACCCATCTTGGAGAGGATGGATTTTGAAGACCATGAAAGACGCTATGTCTTGGAGAGGATGGCTCTGAGTTAACTTATAAGGAGAAAAATCATCTGATCACATTTTGTACTGATCTTGAGAATTACAATGTCTACAATCAAACTCCTCAACATTATGGTCAATACGTGTCACTAGTGCACGTGTTGAACTACGGTAACTACCATGGAGATACCCTGGTAAGATTTTTTACTATTACGACATATGTGCATCTTTTTGCATGCTTCTAAAACTAGTACATCATTGCTAACTACGAAGTTATTACTATGTTTTTCAACAGATAATCCCAAATGATTGTGTGCCTCATCTGATGTATATGCACGGTCGCCTTGATGTTTTGAACATACAACCAGGTCGTCCTATGAATCTCAACTGTCCATACCGGATTTCTAAAAGAAGTGGAGACATGACAATCAAAGAATGGAAAAAATGTATAGACAGTCGTAAGGAGCTTCTTGGGAGCAAAAGGAAGCGAAGCGCAAGAATTGGAGACAGGATGATCTCCATTCTTCATAATGGAGAGTCAGGGTCTATATTGTTTTATGCTATTTTACCTTAAGGGTGTTTAGATCCTACCGATCTCGATGATCATGTGCTAAGAACAATTATGTAGGGTTGGGTTCGATGACTATGAGGATGATGATCGTATGACTTATTATTAATAACGAGTAGAAGTTGTATGATGATGCATGATTAGTAGGACTTGTTATTATATATGATGATGTATGATGCGAGCATGCATGAGTTATTATATATCAACGGGTGAAATGAACATAGCAGTAGCGTTGGTAAACCAAGGACGAAGATATAAGAGAGGACACTTCTCTCTATTAGCTAGCTAATAACAACCTAAAATTAACCTCCAAAACCCCTAAACCAGCCACTTTTTTCTAAAAAAAGAAAAACCTCAGCTCCAGCCAGCTGCTGACGCGTGGAAGCCTTTTGGTCCCGGTTTATGTCACCAACCGGGACCAAAGGCCCCCCTGCCTGGGCTGCCCGCAGCGGCCACGTGGATGCCCATCTGTCCCGGTTCGTGTAAGAACCGGGACTAAAGGGGGGAGGCATTAGTAACGACCTATTAGTCCCGGCTCAAGAACCGGGACTAAAGACCCTTACGAACCGGGACAAATGCCCTGTTTTCTACTAGTGATATTTGTTTTGCTTTTCCTTGCTCCGGAAAAGTCATTTTCTTGTGTGGCTTTTTGCTGCTTTCTTGAAAGTTTTCTTGCATCCCCATTCGATGCAAACTTGCAAAATGAAAGGAATTTGGGGGTTAAATGATGCAATAATATGTAAAACACAATTATATGTGTGCAATCTACTTTAAGAAATAGTGATGCAGAATGCACGTATCAGTTCCCCCAAGCTGATAGTCAGCTTGTCCCTAAGCAAAAACCGAGCTTGGTGAACATGACCACATGCTTATGAAGTGACGTGTCGATAATAAAGAATATGGAAATGACAAAATCACTATTACATTTGTGGGAATGACTTGGTTATAAAAAAAGGTTTTACAAATTTTTTATTGGCACTGATGACAATTTACTTGCATGGCCTTATATTACTCAGTTGGATAGATATGTATACTAGACACTTGTGGAATGACATAGTTTATTTCATCATGAAACAGAAAAGCACACAAATGAAAAAGGAAAAAACACATAAAGTTAGTAATGTGGGCAAGCCCAGCCAAGAAAAGGGAATCCCAACAAAACAAACAACAGCCAAAAGACAACGAGAGTCTACGACAACAGCCTAAAAAGTACAGAACAAAAAAAACGAACCGATTGAGCCAAACAGCCCTACGCACACATATATGACATCAACTGACTAAGACTTAATTAAGTGATTAAGTCTCATTGACTGAGGGTCGTACACCCTTGCTTAATTATAGTACCAGGTTTCGGAGTTTGTATAGTCTGTGATAGTTCTCTTGAGTACTATCCAATAAACTTTCTACCTATATATGATCGTCATGAATTTAATTATAATGAATCAGTTGTAAAAATCGATATGTCCCTTGTGAACATTATATATATATATATATATGCACTACTGAACAACAACGAGCAGTTTGAATAGCCGTCCACAGCGCGTACATACATAACAGACTAGCTTCTTTTTGTGTTTGTAATCTGTAGCTATCAAAGCCTATTCTATGCTTTCTTTATAACATAAAATGATCTAATGTTTGCATGTACCAAGCCAAGTGAAGAGGAAAAGAAGTGGAGATTCACAATTTTCCTTTTCCTCAACAGATCCACATGGGAGAGGAACACGTAGCATTCGAGACACTTCGAGTCGAATAGAGCGGAGAGACGGAGGTTTCCGCCTAGGGTTTGATCATGCATGTATCTAGCTCCATAAAAAATAGATCGATGTTGTTTTAACGCGGCATTAAAATAAAGGGGAGGTGGTGCTATGATTCTAATATTTTTCGTCTAAAAATGTTATTAAGAGCTTCATTACACAAAAAGTCATTGCCAACTCTCTTCCCTGTTCTCTCTCACCTGATCATACACACATCACTTAGGCATCATCTCGCTCATACTTCTATAAATAACCTCTCCCATATCATGAAGGTATTTTAGATGTGTCGTTCACACACATCACCATTGCTTAGTTTGCAAACCTAGAATTTTACATGTTGCGGTCCAAACAACTTTTAACCCAGACAAATCAATATAAATATTTATTCTCAATGTTTATACTTGTTTAAATTTACTTGAGCCTTAACAATGTATACTTTTTATTACTTAGTTGGCATAATTAAGCGCAATACTTAATAATAATTAGAATCCTTTTACTGTAAATTTTTTAATCTCTACTACTTAAAAAGAACGTAAGGTTCCCGTTTCACCTTTCTTTCCATCACCTCTTCGTCCAACCTTCCTCATATGATAATCGATCACCTTATTACTTATCTTCTGAACCAATTCATTTTAATTTACTTACCAAACTTCTCATCAAAACATAAGGTAAATGACGGGCAGGAGTTGATAAACATGTATTTACACAATCACGTTAATATGGAGAGGTAAATCACAAGTTAACGTACTAGAATATTTATATCCCGTTGCAGCACATGAGCATTTTTCTATTATATTAAATTAAAAAAATAATAGTGTTCCTTATCCTGCCAGGCGGAGTGCTTCGTCCAACATTCCAAATTTTTCCTTATGATTATTCCTTTAAAACCACCTTAATTGTCCCTTCTTTTATTGACTTAACAAATAAATTATATTTTCTTTGGCAAGTCAATACGTGATTACAAAAAGTAATCATGATAGAATTTGGTAAATATTTATTTACACAATCATATAATATGAAATTACGGGCTAATGTACTAGAATATGTATACTCCATAGCAACGCACGGGCAAATACCTAGTATATATAGGAAAATGGATATATACTCCTCGGAGTATGTACTCCCGCTCCTCATTACCACATATATGAATTATTAATACCTCTCTATCATTTTAATATATTTCATTAATAATTACTAGATACCCAAAATGTGTCTCATAAAAAAAATTGAGGCCACATATTTTATTTCATTTTATTTATAAGTGAACTGCATTTTTTATACGTAAAAAGGGTATACCACATAAACTAAGGGCTTGACGATTTTTTCATAAAACTTGCGTTGAGATATATTAAAATAATTAATAATATATATTGAAAATGAGAAAGATGTATAGTATGCTTGTTTAAGAGATATATTTCAATGTAGGATTACATACTCTTGGGAGTTTTCAGACATGATTTATTCATGTAATTTTACCTATATATATCGGTAATTTTATTTCTAGTAAATTTAAATTATATGCCATAATAAAAGTTGAATTAAATTTGATAAGTGTATAATAAATATTAAAAAAATATTTGTGTGTTCCTATATATTTAATATCATTAAATATCATGGTAGAGATTTCTAAAGCGTATTATCTAGAAAATATCTTAATAGCGGTTTCAAGTGTATTATTATATAATAATATATCTACACTCTTATAAAAAGAAAGTTGGTGATGATGGTGTGCTTGCCATCCTGCAATATAGGCCATCCGATTTATATCTTACGGATAGAAGGAAACTATGGCAATTTTGCAAAAAGGTACCAACACACCTCTCCATATTTGCAAATAAGGCCTTCCCTCGTTCATCCTTTTCTCTCAAAAGATAAACTACTCATACAAATGCATCTTGATGTTACGTGCAACGCACGGGCATCTTGCTAGTACTTATTAAAAGTCTGAGTATAGATTGTGTCATTGGCAAATGGTCTTGCGAGTTAGGTCAAGTAATAAGTTGACAGCTATGCATGTTGTAATTGGTTGAATTAACATAGCATGTAATAATCCCCATTGAACATAAAAATGGCGGCAATTCTACTATTGTGTACCTAGATTTGATTATTTTAAGGGCTTATCACTTCCAGAATGATTTAAGTAAACTAGGAGCATCTAGTTGTTTAATATTTAACCATGGTATTTTGAATCAAGAATGGTAGAATGACAATCTTTGCAATGAGACATGGTGTTTATTTTGGAAAGTACATACCCCTTGGTTCACTTGTGCCTATAGAAATATCTCCAACCTTTGTATCTCACTTTAAACAAACTATGGGGAATCAATTCTCTTTGTGGGCGCGATCATGCCGTTATGCAAGACAACAAAAGAATCATCAATGGTTTTACCTATCAACGCGAGCATGAGATACTAAAATGGTGTTGCAAGCTTCAAATCATCCCATAAACCATTTTGTTCCTGGGTCCAAGATCAACGTGATGCAACTTAATTGTGCTCTTATTAGATAGAACAACCATAAAAAGTGAAGATTTGAGTGTGCTTATAGCAACGTGAAGTAGCAAATATTTGTTTTCATTTTCCTCTGTGTATGTAATCTAAGGAAATGGAGTACTTTTCTCATGTTTTTTGTTGTGCTTTTGTTAGAGCTTCAAATCAAAACGTAGGACATGCAATGCATTTATGGTAAGTCGAGGCAGTGTGTGGGAAGCAATGTTTGAATGATCAAACTAATATCAACCAAATGAATGATCACTTGAATAAGATGCGGGAATTTAAAGTCGGTTTTGTGCCTGGCATAGGTTTGGCCCCACTTGGGAAACCTTTATTTATTGCTTCGAAGCACTGACCATTTGCATGTTTATCTGATCAAAATTTAAATCCTTAATTGGAAAAATTATATTTGTTCAAAATGAAAATTTAAAATATTCTTAGTTGTTTGGTTGTTTAATCTAATTTTCTTTAGCCTTGGAAGTGAAGTTGTACACAAAAAAAAGTTATAGATATTTCAAACCCGACTTGAAAACAATTACTACCTCCATCCATAATTATTGAACATCGCATAATGATCAAGATATTATTTACTAACTTTGATTTTGTACTCCCACTTTGCCAAATTATAGTGCATGAATATTTTAGATTCAAATTTCATAAATTTAACCTAGTTTATGAAAAAAATCAGCATTTGCGATATAGAATATATTTCATGATGAATCTAATGGTATTGGTTTGGTATTTTAGATGTTGATAATTTTCGTACATTTTTTAGTTTTAAAATATTATATGCACTATAATTTGGCAAGGAAGGAGTGAACATATAATTGTTAGATTTGTCATGCTTATTATTCACAATGCACAAGAATTTATAATGTTATATTGACATATGGATATAGATCTTTGTAAGATCCTACTATCTTTTTTTTTTCACATCCAACACACATTTATATTATCTAGGGCCACTTTGGTTCAAAGGAACTTCACTCGAATTCTGTAGAATTCTATTCTATAGGAAATTTCATTATGTAGCATGTTTGGTTTGTAGTAAGAGAAACCAAAAGATTTTTTCTATGGCCTACTTTAAAAAATAGGAAAACTTGCATTTGAGTCCAACCTCATGGAAATTTTTCTTTGTTTCATTGACACCTATGGCATGCGCCCAATACTTCAGAAGAATTCATGTGTTTCCAATTCTAGAACAATTCAATATGCCATGACAACCAATTCTTATATTTCTTCTATCTCTGAACCAAAGAGGCCCGTGACATTATCATGGGTTACCAGAGTCACTTTGATCCCCAAAAGCTACCAACACACGCGTGAGACGCTAATTGCTCTGTCAACTCTTGGAAAAAAAATATCAAAGGTTGCTTTTACGCTCCTCTTTGCGAGTTTGGTGGAGGAACGGGAAGAAAATGAGAGTCGAAATGACATAAAATGAGGAGAAGGGACCGATTCCTACGAAATGATGTCAATTTACTACAACTTTGTTGCCTTTTGGTGCATTCTCTGGACATACAAATTTACACGGTCAAAATGGTTCCATGCCATTGCCATCTTTACATCTCAAACAGAAGATGTTACCATGAATTTCTCAAAATACAATCAAGGGTCATAAAAAACAAATGCTCTCTCCACACCAAATTATCTAAAGTTCTTACTTTATCTTAAGTCAAACTACTTTAACTTTGATAAGGGCCGTAGAAAAACTGCTAAGATGTACTACATCAAATATAGTAGTATATCTAATATTGTATAAAGAATCTAGTGAAACTAATTTGTTGTTCCAGATGTTTACATATATTTTTTATACTTGGTTAAAGCTTTTATGGGGTTGAATTTAGGACAGCCCTAAAATTTCAACTAATTTGAAAACGGCTGTAGTAAGTATCCTTTCATGGGGTTGAATAAAAGTGGAATAAAATAGAGTTTCAAGGTGAGGTGGGTGTGAATATCTTTCCTTGCATGAAAACAAGATGATTAAGCAAACTAGATGTTGCATTGGAGGATGCATGCATCTAAAAAACCTTCTCTTTGTGAGCCCCAATTTCACCCGGCCACATCCTAACGGTGGTAGATACATGCTGCTGAGCAAACAAAACAAAAGATATACAACCTAAAGATACAAAATTATCTCAATTAACTACAACTTTGTCTCCATGAGTTTGGTGGAGGAAAGGGAAGAAAATGATGGTTGAAAATTGAAATAATATAAAAATGATGGTTGAAAATTGAAATAATATAAAAATGAGGAGAAGAGACCAATTCATACGAAATGATCTCAATTTACTACTCCCTCCATCCCAAAATAAGTATTGTTGATTTAGTGCAACTTTGTACTGAGTGACACTTATTTTGGAAATAAGAAATAAGTGTTGTTGATTTAGTTTTTTTCGAAAAGGGGGGATTCCCCGGCCTCTGCATCAGAAAGATGCATACGGCCATCTTATTAACCAAATAAAGGAGTACCAACATGGATCCAAAGGTCTCCAAAAGTAATAAAAAAGTACAGAAAGCTCACACAGAGCCAAATAAAGGCTAGAAACACCAACTAGCCAAGTCAAGATGCCACAACCGGCCGGCTCAAACTAGATAGGGAAACTAAATACATATCCTATTACATGACCGCCATCCAAACCGGTTGAAGATATCCCGAGCTACCATCTCCCAAATGGAAAGACCCAAGAACCAAATGCTCCCCGGCCTCCGTGCTGGGTGAGTAGCGACCACGAACGGATCAGAGCCGTAGTTCGGAATAAGACCTGCAAAAAATGTATACATGATATTTTGTTAAAGACCAAATCATTTCTGCAAGTCCAGATAGTCCACAGCAAAGCACAAACTCCAACCCGAATATGTCTCGCTAAGCCAGGCTCAATCCCATTAAGCCAAGTCCCAAATAACGCAGTAACAGAATTCGGTGGATTGATATTAAAAGCAATGTGGACTGTCTGCCAAAGTACCTTGGCCAACGGGCAATCAAAAAAGAGGTGTTTGATAGTCTCATCCCGATCGCAGAAACTTCACCTAGTAGGTCATGTCCAATTACGCTTTATCAAGTTGTCCTTAGTTAAAATAACTTGTTTATGGACAAACCACATAAACACTTTTATTTTCAAAGGAACTTTGACATCCCAAACATGCTTAGACGTAGGAATGGAGTTCGAATTAATAACATCAATATACATTGATTTAACCGTGAATACTCCAGACTTAGTCAATTTCCAGCGTAATTCATCGGGTTGTTGTGAAAGCTGGACGTCCATCAGTCTCCTAACTAGACGGAGCCATTCTTCCCAACGATTGCCCGCTAGCGCTCGTTGGAACTGGATATTAAGGGGGGTAGATTGAAAGACCGATGCGACGGATACCTCACGTCGTTGAACAATGCGGTACAAAGACGGATATTGGATGGCCAAGGGTGTCTCGCCGAGCCAAGTATCCTCCCAGAAACGTGTACTCGAGCCGTTTCCAATAACAAACTTCGTCCTATTAAATAAGGACTGTTTGACTTTTATCAGGCCTTTCCAGAAAGGCGAATCGGTCGGCCTGACTGTAACCTAGGACAATAAGTGTTGTTGATTTAGTACAACTTTGTATTGAGTCAGCGACACTTATTTTGGAGCAGAGGGAGTACAACTTTGCTGCCTTTTGCTAAATTCTCCGGACATACAAGTTGATTTTCCCCCGGCCACATCCTAACGGTGGTAGATACAGGGTGATTGAGCAATCGAAAACAAAAGTATACAACCTAAAGATACAATGATGTTTCATTTGACAAAAGGTTGAGGTTCTTTGTCCTCACTAGATACAGAACACTGCAGATAGTCTACGCTCTATATTTCCAACAACAACGGCGAACTGAAATGCACAGCCAAAATTTGGTGAAACAGCGATTGACATCAGTCCCCTTGCGCTCGAGTTCCCCTCTTAAGCTAACCTGTACTGCACAAGTTTCAGTGCTGGTTTACACAAGGGAATAAGCCAGTATATTACCTAGCACAGAATGTAAGTTCCTGATTGATACACTAGCTATGTGAGTTTCTACAAGTACCTTGCCCTAAATTGAGATCCTTGAGTCGATGTTTCGTTTGACCGGTGCGAAATTCCTCGCGGCAACCCATCACTTTCTGGGTCGGCGGTAAACAAGCAAGCATACGCCATATTAGCACCACAGCCTGTGCCACTTCCAGCCTTTTTATATGACCAAATCATTTCTGTCTGGTCAGACTTTCGATGGCTTGGCTTTCTTCTTTTTCGCTTTTGTTTTCGTTTTTCCTTTTGTTTTTGTTTTTGTTTTCTTCTGAGCAATTCCAGAGTCCCGTCTGAAGATCGCCAGGACTTCGATGCTGCATCAGTAATGCATACAGCCAACAAAGCTTATTTATTAGGAAACTGGAAAATAAAGGGCCCATGGACCATGAGCAATCATCCGAATCATCATAATAGAAAAGGCAAACTAGCATCCCGCCTAGTTGCCTGCAACTAATGTGCAAAATCAAGAATATAACGGGTTGCATGAGTGGAGACAGAGAAAGCAAAGTCGACGTTATTTGAACAGGTCATCACAGGCAGATTTAGCTTTAGACAGGTTCATTAATTAAGAATATCAAGAAGCATCTTCAACTTAATTATTTTGATCAGCGAAAAAAAGCCATGCGCCACTGAAATATTCATGAGACTGGTCCTGACTATCTTCAAACTTAATTAGCCTAGAAGTCCCAAATCTATAGTCACCCAAGCCAGGTGGCAAGGGTTGGTCAGAGCAACTTGATTTTTGCTTGCGCAGTTTACTAGAGCTTAAAACAGTACATAAGGATCTTCAAATTACCCCATAAAGGTTGCAGTAAAACATAAGGACAGCTTCCAGTCAAGAGGTTGAAACCCGTACCTATCAGTGCCCGGGAAGAAGTTAAAAGCATGTGCATTCTCTAAATACCAGGCCTCGTTGGATATCAAGCTTTTGCAATCCTGCATATGAAATGCTTATATATAAGAGAACTGAAGCACCATAAAACTGAGGTAGGAAGGGTACAAGATTTGGACTCCTCGTAAGTTAGCAACTGTCACCTTTTTAAAACTGTCCCATCCACAGCTGATGTATATGAGGGTCTCTGGCCATATTCCACTACTTTCTTCCATGATTGTACTATCAACATGAACAGCTGGTTCCCTTGCTCGCAGGATCCATGGTCTCTTCTCATCTTTGACCTTTGTAAGTGAACTGTTCAGAGAATAACATTACCGATAAAGCTACCACAATGGAAAAGGACATCATAATTTAAGAAAACTCTGTCGATATATTTGTGAAATAACTGAAAGTGTGAAAGCATGTGGACTGTGAAGTACTTCATATATCTACCTTTTGGCCTTGAACGCCTTGCGCTCAGACAAAGCAACTCTCTGTAGAGCATTGATAACAGAAGGGTGCAGTCCTTTCCTGGGAGGATCCACGATAGCAACACTTGACCCTTCAAGCCAGTGAATGGGTTCCTGGTACCATGATGTAGGTTCCAAATGAATCCTTATAATATTAAATGCAACCAGTACAGAAATACAGGTTCAATTGCATACAGCTGAAGCATCGGTATTGTGCCAAGTTATGGTGCAACCCAAGTTTGGTGGAAGTCGGCTTGCTGACTTCTCAAAAGACAATTTCGACATTTTGTTGATCTCAACACATCTCACAGACCTGTAATTATAAGAACCTCACTTGAAATATTTTAATAAGAGTTTCTAAAAAAGAAAGAGAAGTGAGACACTACAAATGATACACTGAAAGTTCTTATAAATATTTTAATAGAGAAGCCCCAGGCAGACTGGGTGTCCTGAATCTCAGGTTGAGTCGGCTGGATTTAGAACCAGGCCCACAAGAAGTTTTTACAAACAAACAGTGTAGACTAATACATCTAGAGGAAACCAACTCAGCTTTGGGCCAGAACACAGTTATATTGGGGTTCTTTTCCCGAGCCAGACCAGGCTCAAATTTAGCATTTTCAGGCCAGACCCTACACAGGGTTTGGCAAAGTTTAACTGAATTAAACTAATATATTAAGTTCCAGAATGGCATTCACTATACCACACTAGTTTCGACATCACTACTTGTGGCTTAGTGCTACAAGCAAGACAAGCAGTCTCCTACACTTGACTAAGTGGCCTACAAGCAACACATACAGGAAGGCTAACTGATTCGAGCAAAAGCTATCAACAAGTATACTAAATAGGGAATAAAAAACTAACTATTTGAACTAAAACATTAGTGAAGTATTCTAGAAACTCTAGATTGTGCAAGCATTAAGAGAGTGTATCATATCGTAAATTATTTAGTATATCAGTGGGTTTAAGTATGCTCCACAACATCTGAAATGTCTGGGAAATGATGTTGCCCTGATGCACCTGACAGGCAATATTCATATCTAATCTTGGCACATAAAAAGGTACAATATTTGCTAGTTAAACATCCATTTTACTTACTCACCTACATTTCAGAGAAGCAGCAACGGATAGTTAAACATGCATTTTTGTACTCACCTGCATTTCCTAGAAGCCGCGATGGCTAACCCAATAACACCGGCACCAGAGTACAAATCAACAACTGTTGAGCCCCGTGGTACATATTTGATCAACTTATGCAGTAATGAGTTAAAAGACTGCAGAGGAAACACAACACTGTGTAAGAAAAGGCTGGTATGACAAACTTACCATAAGTTAAGTTAAGATACACAATCGAACCATGTGCGGCTAGAATATATGGTGTATGGAATGGCTCTATGGTTAATCAACAGCACCTAAAAAATAGAACTGCCTAGATTCTTTTTACTTTGTTGTGAACCTTGGTTCACATCAAGACAAACACAGTACTGAAGATGGTTGACGGTATTTCTTGAAGGGAATTAGGGTATTGGAAGGGGAAACAGACTATATACTAGGGCGATGGACTTCATATCGGATAGAAATATATATTTTTCTTGCTTCCTCTCATACATTTAAATGAATAGAGTTTGTATCCATTTAGGAGTCCAGCTATGCTAGAGTTTGTACCCATTTAGGAGTCCAGCTATGCTAGAGTGTGTATCCATTTAGGAGTCAAGTTATTTTAGTTAGGAATACATGCCCAGCTGTCACACGCTGGAATTACTGTTCAGTGAACAGTAGCCGGCCTAGAAGGTCTATATAAGGGATGTATCCCAATTGTAAGGAGGCAAGCAAGAACAATCAATTTATTCTCTCTACGCAACCATGAGTCTACCCAAACCCTTGTAGCCATGCCGTCTGGCCATCTTCATTATAACAGTAGTTATCCTGTTTTGGATAAAGGTTCACAACATTTTGGTACAAAATTTGATCCTGATATAATCACACATACCAGAGTATTAGCCTGCCCAAAGCTATAAGGGTCAAGACAAATATCAACTCCCCCAAAACGCTCCCACAGATCTGCCTCCCCGCCGATATGTCTCCATTTATGCCCAAAAATTATCTGCAGATGCAACAACATTATTATAGGAAAATGCCGCATAGATGTAGTTGGTCGACCAACAGGTAAATGTAAGGGAGTTGATTTGTAATCAAAACATATGTACATCAATGTCTTATAACTTGTAAGCAATCAGTTTAGACTTTAGAGTAAGAACAAAAAGGAAATCTGAAGATAGCCTTGATATTTTTGTCCTACAGGATTTCCTCATGCTGTACACCTGGTCATTGCAGCTTGTAAAAATGTTGACGGCTTATCAGAGGAGAGTATTTAATAAAATTTTGATTAATATATGCATAAGCTTCTTATAACTGGGGCACTCATGACCCGACAACTTGACCTAGAAAGTTTTTTACCACTATAGTGCACAATCTTTTCTTTGATACATATAGTTGGCAGTTTAAGGAAAAAATAAATCAACTAATATTTGGATTTGTAGAGATGGGAATTGGGTACAATGGAACCATACGAATTATGCACTCCATATTCCACCTTCAATCTTATCACCGTATTCATCACTTTGCAAAAGTTCTAAGACTACACTGTAGTACCATTATCCTAACTTCGCATGAAACTTAACCTATTTCACTATCCATATTGAAAATGGCAAAAGCGGCACGTGCCTTAACTATACAACAAAAGTAAATCAACTACTCCCTCCGTTCACAAATATAAGTTGTTTTGGATATTTCAATATGGACTGCATACAGACTGAAATGAGTGAACAAACACACTAAAATGCGTCTATACATCCGAATCAGAAAAAAGCTATAACATATTAGTATTTGTGAATAGAGGGAGTATATTACATCCACCAAATTCACACACATATCTTACATTGCTGGTTGATGTCTGGAAATTGGCCCATATAGAGTGAATCACATGCAAATTACTTCTTGGTCCACCATTTGTCCATAAGAACTGTCATGAGTACAATCACCAAGATTGAGGATAAAAAGTACACAAAAGCAAAGTAAATGACTTGGCAGAATACTTAAAGGAAATAGGAAAGCTGACAAGCAGTCATATGTGTTGAATCTCAGTTGGAAAACTTACTTCTTGCAACAAACTCAACTTCTCTGAATTTTTGGAGCGCTCGTCTCTTGAATTCCAAACCAATGAAACTTGAACTCTCGCTAGGTAGAAAATAACATATTTCAATCATTTTGGGCTTGGAGAATTGACAGTACAGCTTAGAACAGATTGAGAATAAAGCTAACCTTGCTCGTATCTTTGCGCAACTGGAATAGACGTGTTATATGTCGTCACGGTCATCTAGGGATATGATAAAGAAATCAAATGCATCAGGATTATTGGCATATGACATGCTTGATGAGGTCATTCTGTGTTGGGATTTACAGCAAGGAAGACCGAAGATCACAAATTTCAACTTTCCCATTCATAAAGAGAATCTATAAGGTGTATCTTCTTGGAGCAAAAGAAAACTGAATACTTTCTTCGTGTCGTCATACATACATTATGTACATGCTATTAAGCAAAGTAATAATTACCTGCACGTATCTTAGTTCACCAGTACCAGCGTCTTCGTCAAAAGGCTGCACACTGAGCTCAGATATACCTGCAAGACCAGAGTTCTAACATATTATGCTTCATTTCGTGATTTGAAGAAACTATGTTTCCCTAATCTGTATGAAGCAGGCACAATAGACAGGAACACACCTTGCTTCAGAAGCTTAATAGCATAGTTAATGCTTGGGTGATGGGCTGAAAAAATGTGAAAATAAAACGATGAGTAATAGATTGAATATAAAAATAACATGCAGCAGAACGAAGTACAAGTGGATAGCCGGATACTGTGTAACTCTTACAGTTAAATAGGATTTGATAGCTAACCTCTGCAATCGGGAATATCTTGAACAGTATGTGTCCCTTCTTGATACAGGCCAATCAGCGGTTTCTCTGGTGTTCCGCGTACCGCTAGCTTCGCCCGGCACCGCCATTCTGACTAAAAAAAAAGGTTCCCACATTCGGACTTAGCGACAAAGCAAATTCAGTAACTAATCACATCAATTGCTTAGGTGACTATTCATTTACTGGGAGCTGCACGTACATTTTCGGTTACTTGATCGGGTGATCAGAACCTATGCAAACTAATTCAGTTGAAGCCAAATAAACACATCGCTCCATACATTTCGTGCTAGAGATTTGTGGGAGCTGCACGTACCAGCCTGCCCCTGCTGAAGGTGAAGTCTTCGATTCCGTGAGCACTGAAGAAATCCGCCACCTCCTGCAGCACCGGCGGCTTGTCGAGGTCGAACTCGTGAGTGCACCCGGAGCACCTACGAGCCACGCAGAAGAAGAGTCAGCTCACACGCACGCACGTACCGAAGCGAGCGCCGGCGCGTCGGGGAACAGAGCGAGAGCGAGAGAGTATCGTACGAGCCGAAGTGGGTGCAGTTGAGGCAGGTGGAGGCGGGGTCCATGGTGGAGACAATGACGGGCGGCGGTGGCAGGGAGGCGGCCGGTTTTGGCGCGACGACCGGCTTGAGCCGCGGAGGTGGCGGCGGGGCGCGGCGAGGGGGAGGGGGAGGAGGAGGAGGGCGAACGCGAGGCGGGGGGCGCGGCTGGGTCGTGGTGGTGAGTCGCGGCGACGGGGCGGTCGGGGACGGCCAGGGGAGCAGCCCCGCCGGGGGAGGCATCGCCGGCGGTTGCGGAGGCGGGAAGAGGAGAGTGGAGGATAAGGAGGCGGGCGATGCGCTTGGATATGGGACTGGTTTTTCGATAGTGTCTTTTATCAAAGGCGAGTGTTCCTTTTTCTTTCAAAAAAACATAGCCGTTCTACTCGCGCTTTTTTGGGAGCAAAGCTTACTAAAAGAAGGAGAATGAATAGCATATTTTTTTTTTCTTTTTTCTTCTTATATACTCCCTCAATTCCATAATTTAGTGCACATAGATTTTTTGAAAGTCAAACCATAAAATATTTGACCAAGTTTATTGAGAAACTATTTACACCTACAGTACCAAATATAGACAACATGAAAGTATGTCTTGTGATGTACCGATATTATTTTGTATTCTAGATGTATATGTTTTTCTCTACAAACTTGATCAAAGTTTACAAAATTTGACTTTTCAGTACATCTATATGCACTACATTGTGGAACGGAAGGAGTATTATGAGACCTAGTCACACCCAATTTGAAATGAGGGGAAACAAAAACAAAAATTAACAAATATAGTCGTGCCTCACACGTAGATGTAAATTTTTGCAGAAATGACATCCTAGTGTTTTAGACAATACTCACTCGGTTCACTATTATAGTTCTAACATTTTCTTGATTCGGATGTATATACACGCATTTTATTATGTGTTTGTTCAGTACATATTAAAATATTCAAAGTATTTTATATTTGTGAACGAAGAGAGTAGAAGACAAATTCGGTGCAATAAAAAACCATTTTTGAAGCGTGTTGAAGGTCCAATTTTAGTTTGTTTTCGCTTGAACACCATAGGTGACACCTTCACGAAAATTCACGGATGAGTAAAACGCTCTGCCACGTCTATTTAAAAAATCAAAATCAATAAAATACTTTGTTGTTTTTAAAATAATGTTCATCCGGATGCATGTGGAACCATGCCAGACTGGTGTATTTTCAGATAATCAAAGCATGTATTATGTCACTAAATCATTTCGCTACAAATGAGTGAACCTTTGTTGCATACTCAAATATTTGTTTCAATCGTTCAGAAGACATGTCGTTAGTCAATTCGGAGCTAACCACCAGACTGCTGAATAGAGAGTAGAAAGCTCATGAGCACTTTTATCACACTATTTTTTTCATGTGTAATCTTTATCAGAAATGTGTCATTAATCCATTTCTATTTTGAATCAAGTCACCAATCACTCCCGCCTACCATCTACTGGCTTGAGAAGTGATGCTTTTATTGTGTATAAGTGATATTTCAATGCACGTTAGGGTATCAACTTCTCCTGCACAAAAGCAAAGCCATACAACCAATTAGTGAAAACCGTAGCGGCAATTCCACGTCTTCAAAACATACAATGCTATACAGTTTATGACTCGGATAGAAGCTTCCACTTCGTGCATTGCTCTCTGGCTTGCCTTGATTCTTTGGACCAACACGCCCATCCTCATGGAGACCACCATTCTCTTTGGCTATGTCATGAAACGGTGTGGATATGGATCATGTTCAGTATGCATGTTAAAGTAGAGCAATATGTACGCACCTAAAGTATTAAAAAAAATATGTTCATTTTCATGACATGGATGATCAAACATACAAGGAATACCCAAAAGAGGCTCGCTAGTTTATTATTACTAACCTGCTTTTTTAGCTTGATTAACCTACTTTATTTGTTAGGAAATGATGAAAGTAAAACATGTTGAATGATGGAAACAAACACAAGCAACATGGCCAACATTACTTTGGTGTTTATGCTATGTATTATTTTGTGTTACAAAAAAATCTTCACTATGAATTAGCACCACCAACTCGATACCCTCTCAAGCAAGAAGGGGGCAATTTGTATAAAATTAGTACAAAACCCATAGAGGTCATGTAGGTGGCTTTGATATTGTGACACGCAACATAATTATGACGTGGCAAATGACAAAAATTATATTTTCATATAAAAACATAAAACATGTCCACTAGTTGTTTTCTTCCCTCCTATATTATTAGCATATTCATTTCATATGGCTAAAAATAACTGCTTGTAAGTGACAAGCCTAAACTGTAAAACAAATTTAGAAGTAGTTGATGTAGTTTTTTTGAACGTGCAAATCAATCCATTTTTCATTGGTATTTTTTATGAGATGAATGTTCTAGGTAAAATTGCTTTTATAAAGTCAAGTGTTATTTGACCGATATGCTAACAAAAAAATTCCTTGTTTGCTGCTAGAGAAAAGCCTGGACAAAAAGATTGAGTTCTCATTTTATTTAAAGATCGGCTCTCATAGTGCTTAGTGTAGTAAGGGTTCCTCTAAGGTCTTAAATTGACCAGGAAATGAATTGTGAGTTGTTTAAGTTCCTACTGAATCCACTATTATCAACTAGTTTTTTTTTCTAGAATGACAAGTGACTTTATTTAGACTTAATAAACATTACATGCACAATGCTTCGGACCACTGATCCAAAAAATTACAAAGTACTCCCTCCATCCCATAATATAAGAGTATTTTTTTACACTACACTAGTGTAAAAAAACATTCTTATATTATGGGGCGGAGGGAGTAACTTTTATCACTATGAACTACAAGAAAAGTTCTCAGGAACATATTCTTCATTGTATCAATCTTTGCAACAAGAATTGTTGCCAAGACTTTAGTGAAGAGACTACAATCAGATTGGAGCATCTACATCACTACCCGTAAAACATATGCAAATTTGACTATCTTCATAGGTTTCAAACCCTATTGAGCCCTCCATCTAAAAGGATGGGAAGCTGTGAACATTGAACGTACTTGGGCCAGGGATAACCCCCCAAATGTACAGGTCTTCGAACCACAAGATCCTCACCAGAGTGCCAAAGAAGGACTCAAAAGTCACAACGTATTACACCAACAAAAGTAACAAAACATGCTAACATGGACTCGTCATATCCCGTAGAAACGAATCTGCGCAAAGTTGGACACACCAAAACCGCAAAGACACAAACTCTCTAGCTCTGTGGTACCTTCCGATGAGACATCACAAAAGCAGAAGATAAACCAGAGTACACATGAACAACACAAAGCCATTCTTTGAAAAAAAAAATTTAGAAACCCCTGTAATTTTATTCATACTCAGAACTATTGCAGGTACACTAATTTAAATCAAGATTCAAGAAACTAGCGAACCAACCTGTGGTTGGATGGTTAGAAGAACAGTGGTATCCCTAGCCCACCAGACTTCAAGTCCTGGTGCTCGTGACTTCGTAAATCTCAAGATGATACGCCCCGAAGACTTCGATAAAGAGGTTTCAATTAGATCGAAACAACGATGATGCCATCTTTTCACCCGCACGAATGTTTATTTCTGAAAGCTCTTTAATTCGTCCATCCAAAAATGGAAAGCCTTGAGCCGTTCATTGATTGATCCAATTATTATAGCTTTAGCCTCTTTTTTGTAGAATTTTTTTTAGGGAAGCCTCTTTTTTGTAGACTTTTTTTGTAGGGAAGCCTCTTTTTTGTAGACGAAAGTAGCTTTAGCCATTGTGGATAGGGTCTTTTATTTTTTGTTTGGAGCAAAAGGCATTGTGGATCTGCTCCTCGAGCCCAAGCCTTCTATCGCAACCGCAAGAACCGGCCCAGCAAGTGGACCCGGGCAGTCGGTTCCGACCCGGCAGTCGGCTCCGATCGGAACAGAGCAAAACATAGCCAAGCCGGTCAGACGACGTCTGAAGCAGAGGCGGAGGAGACAGGAACCCGCGAGGCGAAGAAGCAGGAAGCCAGAGGCGCTCTCCCAATCCAAGCATGTAAGCGAGCTAATCCATCCTCCGCCGCTCCTCCGCGCGATTAACCAATCCGCCATGTATCAGTCGGTCCGGCGGTGCCACTATTTCTCAACAATTTGCATTCTTTTTTGTTCTTGTTGGCAGGAGGTCGTCGATTAACCGGCCGCCGACGCCGGACCAGGACGAGGAGGAGGAGGAGGAGGCAGGGAAGGAGGCTTCTCTCGGAGATATCATCAACCTCAAGGTACCGCCTGCTCGCTTGCCCCCACCGTCCCCCGCGGCGGAGCAAATCTGTGGTCGCGGGCCGGCTATCCTTCCTTTTCTTTCTCTCTCGGGATTAGGGTTACTGGCGTGCTATGAGCGTGTGTTAGGTTTGCCGGCAGCTGCCGGTGCCATACTGGTGGGTGAAAATTTCGATTCGATTTGGTTAGGGTTTGATAGGAAGAGGGGATAAGGTTTTTCAAGAAGGACAGTGGATGGTCTTAGGGTTGTGTTTTTTGCTTCTGCTGTCATTGGGTGTGGTAACTGTGAGGTGGGCTTTTGGTTTCTGAAGTTGGTGGAGAGCGGCGAGAAGGAGAGGCTGATGGAGCTTCTCCGGGAGCGGCTCGTCGAGTGCGGCTGGAGGGATGACATGAAGGCTCTCTGCAGGTTTGGCTCCTCATCCGTCAAAATCCAGTATAATGCCTCACATGTATTTACTATGGCTAACAACTCTGAAGAATGAATTATATCTGTCGTTTCCTGTCCAATGTTGCATAGCAATCAGTTAACATTGCTGTAGGATTTCATTCGAATAAAAAACCAGCCCCCCTTCGAAAATAATGATGTTTTTTTATCTTTGAAGGATATTCTTTAAACTCACAACAATGCAGAGTTTTTATCCTGTTTACTAGGTTAGTTATGACCAAAGAAAAATAGCATATATTTCTCTTGATTTCTCGTAAAGCAAACTTAACTGTAGGCATACCACTTTCTGATCGATGAGCAAATGCATGGCTTTAGTAGGTGTTTACTACAGTTTAAATCAATACCAGTCTCTATAAAATTTGCAATCAGTTAAATGTTTTGTTTAAGTACAAAAATTCCAGAGCTACAAGTAACATAAGCAGCATGTGCGTTTTAAGACATACTTTCTGCACATTCGTCAAGTATTATGAAGAGTTTCTTAACTCTGTTGAACAGGACCACTTCAACTGTTATGTTTCTGCAGAATACATGGCTATGCAGTTCTTACAGTCTGGTTCTACCTTTATTCAAATCATCCCCAGACTAATTCTATATCACTGAAATCTCTTGAGCCTTGGCAACCAACTTGCAGTTTATCACTAACCTGTCTGCTGCCTCAAGCTGTCATATTTGAGCATTCTGAAATTTGTGTTGTATTGCACACTCCATTTGTCTGGACTCAAGATGCCATGGTTTTTCCCTTGAGAATCTAAAAGCTATCATTCCCCGTCGTCATTGTTGACTAATCTTATTTCTCTCTCTAGGGCTTATGCAAGGAAAAAGGGAAGAAATAATGTAACATTAGATGATCTTATTCATGTTATTACTCCAAAAGGAAGAGGTCAGTGATTTTCATTTCTTCGGTCAATTTATTTCTGGTTGCAAGAGGTATGTTACTTAGTTCCAGTTCACATTAGATACGATTTGAAAGGATTGTTATAAAATAATACAACCATGGCCTGCATATGTCTGTCTTTCCGTAAGTGTCAAGCAAGGGAAAAAGCAGTGCCTAAACTCCAAAGTCGATTGCTTCCTTGCTGTAACAGGATCTGGGACAAAATTTTGGAGAATGTTCTTTTTTTTGCACCTGCTTTTCGCCTCCTATGTTTGCCATAGAGTTGTGCACTTTTTGTCGATAACAATGATGCTAAGCCCTAAACAAATGTTTCTTTCATTTGGGTTGGTTCTTGTTGCACGATTATCATTTTGTCCTGCTTCTGAAACAGCCTCGGTGCCCGATGCGGTGAAGGCAGAGCTGCTGCAGCGCATCCGATCCTTTCTCATGTCTTCCTCGCTTTGGTAGCCCATGAATCATGCCGAACGGAAGGCGCGTGTAGGAAGCTTGAAGCATCGATCTTGAACGCGTGACACTTCAGAGAAGCAGCAAATATTGACATAAAACGGATCTGGTGCTGTGGACGTGTTTCCTGGTCAGGCATGTGGTTGGCCCTGTTCTCTGACTGTACCATCACCACACTGTATTTGTAACGCTACATTGCGCGGTCGCTTCGATGCCACTTGGTAATCTTAATTAGAGAACTCAGAATCAATGCGTCTGGTAGTAGTACTCGCGTGTCTCATGTCAAACCTGATTGAGTGATCCTCACGAGGGACCAACAAGAACAGACGCCACTTTTGTCATTGTGTTGTGAAGGCCTTATCTGATACTAGTATTTTCTGCGTCCTGCTTTATTGATTGTTACATGTTATATGTGCTGCCAAAATCGATCTTGTTTGCCGACGATAAGCTTGTCCGGTCCTCTTGAACCTCTGAAAGATTTCACTATAGGGGTAAAAGAAGATATTTTTTCGCTGCGCTGCTTGGCTGCCGATCCAACTGTGTGTTTGATATTTGCTTGCTGTGCTGTTTGGCTGTTGATATTTGTTTGTGCTGCCAAAATCGATCTTATTTGTCGTCGACAACTTTTTTGGGGGGTTCACTGGAACCTCAGAAAGATGGGTTCTGAAATCAGTTTTTTTTTTTTGCTGGATATTTGTTTGCTGTGCTGGCTGGCCCTTAATTTAGGTTTGTGTTGCTCTCTCTCTCTCACTCTCTGGTCAGAGGTTTGCATATAAGACCAACGTACTGTTCCATGCATATCAAAAGGCAGTGGTGCATGATGACCCACACATCATGGGCTGTTAACGCGTCCTTGTCACAAAGTTCGACCAAAAAGCAGCACGAATCCGGCTCCATCCGTGGCACCGCTGCAAACCACGGATTCTGCCGTGATCCACGCCGAATTGCCAATGGAAAAGGCAAAAGAGACGCCGGACAATTGGCACCCTGGACAGAGGCGAAATCCACTTGCCCAGCACCCATCATCAAGTTGTTGCCACAAACCCCACCAATCACACACACCACACACAGTGAACCCCTGGAGAACATGGCATGGTAGGTACTAGATACACACACACAGGCATCAATCATGCCATTTTCTTCCTGGCCAACTGCTGGCAACTGAAAAACATATCCATGGAGATCACTCAGGCTCAGATCATAGGCAAGGAGATTAAAGATATGCACAGGCCGAAGCATTTTGTCGAGCTAGGTAGGGTTCCAGACGCAGCACATGAACTCCCGGGAGTGGACTATTCGCTTGATTATTACAAGCATATTTATATGTGTAGCACTCTCAGCGCTCTCACCATCTTTACAGTAGCTCGATTCAGGGGCTGGATCAGGTAGTAGTAGTAGTATATCGTAGTAGATACAGCTCGCTGTCGACCGTCGACCGTCAGTCAGACGGCGCAGGGGCCAGGGCCCGTCTTCTGCCGCCCCTCGTCGTCTAGAGCCAGGCTGTGGACGAAGGTTGGCAGGCAGCAGCGGCCGGAGTACCAGGCCCTCTCTTTCCGGGTCCGGGCTTCCCTCACTGGTGTCGGCTCCGTGCTGCAGCCGGAGCTAGGCTCTGACACAGACTTCCCAGCTGCTGGGGCGACGGCCTGCTGTCCGCTCTTGCTGCTGTCTGGCTCTCCAGTGGCGGCAGCGCTCTCTCCGGTGTCATTCCGCGTCGCCTCTTGCAGGAGGTCGGCTAGTTTTCTCCGTCCAGTCGGAGAAGCCTCTGATGAATTGGGACTCTGCGCGGCGTTGTCAGGTAGAAAGACGTTGCTCATCACGGTCTGCGCCCTGGGTTGATGGACCGGAGTGCTGCCGCGCGACGGAGTGAAATCTGCACAGCATGAAGAGGATATCTTATGGTTAAGCGTGTCGCAGGGGCTGGAGACCTGAAGCTATCACATGATCCGGTAGTTGAAGATCTAGTTATCCACTACTATTAAACTCCTGAGGGTGTCACAAAAGGCAGGCATGATTGTCTTATATTCTCAAGATTCGGCATTAGCTATATAAAATGAAGGAGCCACATGGGATGGGGTAGCTAACTGCAGCTCATAACTGTTTATATGCCAACAAGCATGATAGTGCCAAAAGACTAGATCAAAATCAAAGGTCCTCAACCTTTTGTCTCAAGAAGCAATCGGTGCCTAAAATAAGCCCCCCGGATTCTAGTGCGACAACTGAAAGCTACATCAGCAGTTCATCATCATATCAATCAGAGAACATGCAATTGGGCCTAAACAAACAGACGGAGGAAACAAGCCACATGCTAGTACGCTACAGATATATAATATTAATGACAGAAGAGCCTAAAAAAGGAACAGCATGAACCAGACCACTGGCACAAGAGAAACATCGGTATGGAGAGGCAGCATAAATGCATAATTGCACACAAGAATGGGAGTATATAATACTCTAGCGCTAGAATGGAATCCTCTTATACAGTAGATAGATAAATGTGTCCATTTCTGTGATTACCTCCATTTATACTGTAGAAGTCGTCCTCACAGTCGGAGTCTAACCACGGTTGAGACTCGAAGAACATTTCATCCTTGCTACCTGCAAATTGGGTTCAGTTAGCTCTGTCTTCTTAAAACAATTATCAGATTCAGTTAGGCAGCACTTGATTGATTTCAGATGAAGCAATATTAGTGCCAAAACCCAGTAACTAGGAAGCAAGTTCCTGATTTGGGGCAACAGGGAGAGCCACACAAGACTGAAACTTCAAATTGGCAATTCTAAGCTGCTGCAACTGAGGACGAAACTGTGTCCCCCTAAGAATCTGGCTACGGAAATAACAAAGGAACCAGATAGTCTTTCCGTAGTTGCAGCGGTAGAGCATCCTGATTTGGGCAAGTGCCTGAATTTTTCAAGAACTGGATAAATAAGTTATGACAAGAATTTCCACAGGAAGATCTCGGTAGCCGCTGAATCCTGAACAAGTCTCTGTTTTTTTGGTGTGTGCAGTTGAATTCAGAACCGGTCTGCGCTGATAAAAGTCGCTGTCTGTTGAGACGAATAGATCATCATCACTACCTACTGAAATTCTGAAACAATCAACCAGATTGTTTACAGAAGGGATTACCGGAACCGCAACGCCGATGTCCTTGGCCATGAATGCAGAGCAGACACGAACAATAAAATTAATTAATGAAGAAAAGTACTTCCCAAAAAGCCCGCTTTCCACATAATAAAGATAATAAAGAACCGACCACCAATCTGCTCCTTCCGCCGTGGAAGATAAATAAAGATTAATCTAACCCGCGACTGATAACTGACGAAGCAAGCAAGAATCGGAACGGACGCCGACTCGGAGAAAGAAAGATGAAGCGCCGTACCGGAGTCAGGGGTCCTGCTGGGGCCGAACCCCTCGATCTTGCGCTTGAGGTCGACGAGGACGTCGCCGACCGGGGCACCGTCGACGGCCTTGCCGTCCTTGGACGGCGGCGAGGAGGCGTTGAGCAGCTGCTTCTTGGGCAGCCCGACGTCGTCCTTGTGGACCGACGCGCACGAACCCATCTCCGGCGTCTTCCCCGTACTTCTTGCAACCCAAGCAGAGACTCGACGGACAATAGACCACCCCCGTGTGTGCGGCAAGTGGAGACGGGGAGGATGGGGATTGGGGAGGGAGCACGAGTTCTTGGGGGGACGGGCGAATGGTACGTACACGGGGGGAGGGAGGGGGTGGGGAGTGGGTATTGTTGTTTACTGGAAATAGTGCGGCGGCATCGGAGCAGCAGCGGCAGCCATGCTTGCGTCTCGGGATGTGGACGGCGAGGGAGGGAGGGAGGCTGATGAAGCGGCGTGCCAGACTCTCCTGAGACTGCCAGCACCGGACGATCGCTCGCAGTTAATACTCCACCACTGTACCAAATCAGGAACTTTTTTTTTCGGGCGAGCTTTTTTTTTGAGGGGATATTTTTTCGGGTGAGTTAATACTGTACTGCTTTGCGAGAGACTTTTCTGCTGCGTCGAGAGAGATAGCTGAATAATCGTGCGGCCCAAGCTTTTTATTTACTATTTATTTGTGAGACGGACGGACCCGGGCGGTAAAAGAAAAGGAAAAAACGTCCGTGCTCACGAGTTGGCATATCTTGGCATGGCAGCAGGCGTGCCTACTTTCCGGACATGACAGAACTGACACGACACGACGTTGTTTATTTATGATATGATATGAAATTCCGCCGTGGAATTTTTGCCGTTCGAGTTCTTAAACGACGCCTTCCGCGTGCCAACGTGACGTCTTCATTCCTGTGACGAGAAACCGGAAGTGTTTTAGAAAATGGAGCTGGGAGAGGAGCGCGGTTAGGCGATCGATTAGAGAGAAAGCGAGGTTGAGAAAATCCGTAGGGCGATTGGGTTGGATTATTTATGCGTCGTGCCTCTCTCTCTCTCTCTCTCTCTCTCTCTCTCTCTCTCAGTAGGCAGGCCAGGCAGGGCGTACGGGTGCGGCGACAGGGGCGAGACTTTGACATTTTGGCATGGAACGGAAAGGAACGGAACAGGTTGGAGTGCGGGCACGCAACTGGCTACTATGATGAGATGAGTAGCGCCTATGGCTTTGGACACGGCATGCAGGGCGGGAGAGTGTTGTGCTGGCGAGATATGTGCGTGACTCGCTCTTGGGGTTGGGGGATGGCACCACAAGTTTTCTTCAATCCGGTTCAGCAGCAGCAGCAGGGAGGGGCAGATAGCGGAAGAATTTCCCTTTCCCACCGAGCTCGATTCAAACTCTCGATCCAGCTGAGCTCAGTCAGTCCTTCAATTCCTGTGGATGCTTGCGACTGCTGAGTTGCCGTCCTTCAATTCCTGTGGATGTACTAGCACGCAGTTATTTTCGCGTCAGTGTCCACGTTTCATTTCATAAACGCATGCCCGCGCGGTGTCCTTTGTTGCCGTCGCTGGGCTTTGGCATGTACTACGTGCTACGCACGGTTAATTCCCATGGAATAAAATTGCACTGCGGTCGGTCGATTCACGAGATATATGAATGGCCTCGAAACGTGCCGGTCCAGCCGTGCAAACAGTTCCAGAATACTGTGCGTGCTGGAAGAGTCAGCATCTGTACACTCTTTTTTTTTCCTTTTTTGAGTGGAATCAATGAATACTATATCTCATTGGCCGGTATCGCAGAACAATATTGTTCGTGACGAGCACCTTTCGTCTCTACATGACAAACCTCAGAATGGACGGAGAGGAACCGACAACAAGATGAAGAAAAGTCGAGACAGATACCAAGATGAAGTTTTTGTTTTCCTCTTCTTCTTTTTTCTGGCAAAACTTGACGTTTCATGTTATGGCATCTCCAAAGCAGACTCTCAAGTCTCCTGCAAGTTTCGGTTCGCGGACTAGTCCAAATATCCATTCTCCTGCAAACTAGGGGGTGGGGGGGTCTTTGCGGGAGTCCGGACACCAGTCACGTAGGCCTCGGACACCCCCGGCCCACACAAAACCCCTTTTGAACCCCGCTTTCGTTGACGCCACCACTCTGCCACCTTGATTGCACGCCAAGCCCTTCCCGAAACTCCGCGGCCCGCTAAACAATGGGATCCAGAGACCTTGTGTGAGGTAATGACATGTTGTGTGATCATGCACAACATGATCGTGGAGGATGAGAGTCAACATGATGGCGCAACTCTTCAATTTGAGAACATGGGTGGTCTTGGCCAACTTACAGATCAGGCGGAAGTCATAGGGGGCAGGTTTGGATGCCGTGTCCAAAGCAGAAGAAGATGCGTCTAAGAGATTAAAGGAAAGCTGTGTCTGCAGCATGTGCGATCCCTGCGTCCCTGGCCTGCCTCGCTGTGTCGGCTACGTGAGTGCCATGAGGAGGGGCCCCATTGACCTTGGGGGCCCAGGGCAGTCGGCCCTTACCTCCTTGAGGGCCGACCCTGCCTCACTTGCTACATGTTCTATGTTCTATAGTTATTTTTTGGGACTAACCTATTAACCTAGAGCCCAGTGCCAGTTTATGTTTTTTCCTTGTTTTTTAGCTTCATAGAGAAGGAATACCAAAAGGAGTCCAAACGGAATAAAACCTTCGCGATGTTTTTTCTTGGACCAGAAGATACCCATGAGACTTGGAGATCAAGTCGGAAGAGCCGTGAGGCGGCCACAAGGGGGGAGGGCGCGCGCCCCTGCCTTGTGGGCCCTCTTTGACTCCACAGACCTACTTATTCGTCCTATATATTCCCAAATATCCCCAAACCACCAGAAGCATCCACTAAAACACTTTTCCGCCGCCGCAACCTGCCAGAGGGGGATTCGATCACGGAGGGCTTCTACATCAACCCTATTGCCCTTCCGATGAAGCGTGAGTAGTTGACCTCAGACCTACGGGTCCATAGCTAGTAGCTAGATGGCTTCTTCTCTCTCTTTGATTCTCAATACCATGTTCTCCTCGATGTTCTTGAAGATCTATTCGATGTAATCTTCTTTTGCGGTGTGTTTGTCGAGATCCGATGAATTGTGAATTTATGATCAGCTTATCTATGAATATTATTTGAATCTTCTCCGAATTCTTATATGCATGATTTGATATCTTTGTAATTCCCTTCAAACTATCGGTTTAGTTTGGCCAACTAGATTGATTTTTTTTACAATGGTAGAAGTGCTTAGCTTTGGGTTCAATCTTGCGGTGTCCTTTCCCAGTGACAGTAGGGACAGCAAGGCACGTATTATATTATTGCCATCGAGGATAAAAGGATGGTGTTTACAACATATTGCTTAATTTTATTCCTCTACATCATGTCATCTTACTTAATGCGTTACTCTGTTCTTTATGAACTTAATACTCTAGATGCAGGCAGTAGTCGGTCGATGTGTAGAGTAATAGTAGTAGATGCAGGCAGGAATCGGTCTACTTGATACAGACGTGATGCCTATATTTCATAATCATTGCCTTAGATATCGTCATAACTTTGCGCTTTTTTATCAATTGCTCGACAGTAATTTGTTCACCCACCGTATTATTTGCTATCTTCAGAGAAGCCACTAGTGAAACCTATGGCCCCCGGGTCTATTTTTCATCATATAAGTTTCCGATCTACTATTTTGCAATCTTTTACTTTCTGATCTATAAACCAAAAAATACCAAAAATATTTACCTTACCTTTTTGTTTAGTTTCATCTATGTCTATCAGATCTCACTTTTGCAAGTAACCGTGAAGGGATTGACAACCCCTTTATCGCGTTGGGTGCAAGTTGCTTGATTGTTTGTGCATGTATTGGTGATTTGTGCGTTATCTCCTACTGGATTGATACCTTGGTTCTCTAATTGAGGGAAATACTATCTCTACTTTGTTGCATCACCCTTTCCTCTTCAAGGGAAAAACCAACGCAAACTCAAGATATAGCAGACCCCTTTATAAAAGTTGTTCAGGTGGATGAGAGGGCTCGGTGTCCACGCCATATGACTGCTCATGCAAGTGGTCGCGGTCGTATGAAATGTTGTCTTTTGATTAGTGGCTTCTGGTGCGCCTCCTCCTGATTTCTTCTATATCCTCTTTCACTCCTTTCCATCTTCTCACTTGATTTTGACCATATTTAGCCCATTTCTCGTGGAAACACAGTGAAGAGAAGATATGTGGAATCATTTGCATTCTTTGGTCATTAGTGGCAATATCGGAACGAATATCTCTATTTAATTGAAATATGTCGGTTTAAATAAAGGACATATGAGTGTAAAAATATGATTCATCAGTCAACAATCAAAAGCGGTTGCCAGCGGGGGAGACCCCTACTCCGCGATCAGGGAGCAAGAGAGGTTGAGCATTCTCGCGGAGCGTCAGGGAAAGCGCGACAAACGACGTGGAAGATGGATGACTTCCTTGACCGCCCTCTGCCTCCGCACCACCACCGCATCCTCATCGATCAGGATTGGCTTTATACGAGATCCCGTCGTCGGCAACACCGCCACCAACACCACCACATCCTCTTTTGGATCTGGTGGATTTTGAATGCAGGAGTCATCGAGATCCGGACGAAAGGGGGAGCGGCACCCGAGGACAATGGTCAGTGCCGATGGAAGTGCGGCCTTGGCAGTGAGGGAGTGCGAAGAAGACGAGCGGAGGGAGGAAGAGTTGCACTGCGTCTGGAGGCCTTTTACTGACTTATTACCTAATAAAAGTATGTTTTATTTGGTACGTAAATAAGTTCTTACAAAATAAATGATTATTTAAAGAAAATCTTAAAATCCATTTAGGTAGGTAATCAAGCGCGGGATTTGGTAAATGTTATTTTAGCACAGTACAAAGCATATTTTCATATACACGCATATACACTCATGTCTATGAACACACACACGCACACCCTATCAAATGAGCATATTCGAGATACCTAGCACAACATTTTAAGATTGATGACATGACCACATGCACCTCGCCGTCGACGGGAACCTTTCCTCCCACTAAACGAATATTGTCGGAAAGCCTAAAATTAAGCCATGAAAATGCAAGCACCAGTGCAAGTCTGGGACTTGAACCGTTCCACCACAAGGAACCTAACCATATGAGCTACACTCAGTTCAAAAAAAATACATTTATGGAATCATATTAATATAGATCGGTAAACCACAGACTAGCATACTAAAAATTTTATACCCTGTTGCAACACATGCAATTATCTAAACGACAAAGCTAAATACCTGCCGACTGGTCATTAGCGACAGGCACGCACGACTCGCTCGACGCACGATCCACGTTCGACCTCCCGATAGATCGCTAGCTACTTTATTTTTCGAGGAAAAAAATAAAGCACCCGACGGGAATCAAACCCAAGACGCACAGGCTTCGCATGCTCCCTTCGACCAACAAGCTACAGCATCTTAGTTGTTCAAACTGGAAAACATAAGAACTTAACCTTTTATACCTTATAGCATCAAAATAAAAGTTGTGATAATTCCAGAATTTTTTTGCTGGGAGCTAGAGTCAAACTTCAAAATCAAAGAATTATGACGAGGGACATGAATTTTTCTCGTCAAAAAATAGTGTGCCAACAAGATTCGATCCTTGTAACTTTTACAAGGTAACCCACTATCCAACCACCTCACCTACGTTCCTCTTTTCTAAAAATGAAAGCAAATAGGCTTTTTAACCTGTCTTCTTTTCTATGTTTGCACAAAAGTGAATGCAATATCCGATCTTTTTCGCACTTAAGTAGATTATTTTACCAACTCGTCTCGAGTTGATGATACCATGGTAATTTTGGTGGGGGAGGTTGATGAAATATACCGTTGGTAATTTTTGTGTGTGTATAGCATGGTAACTCACACATCACATACCTGATAACTTATGTACTCGGTACTGATTACTTTGGCGATCGGGAGGGAGGCGTTGATGAAATATCTCGGGTCATTTTTGTGTGAATATCATGATAAGTCACACATCACATACCTGATAAACTTATCTACCTCGATCCTGGTAACTTTGAGGGAAGTGGTGTTGATGAAATATCCCCAGTTACTCTGATGTGAACAACATGGTAACTCAGACATCAGAGACCCGATAACTTATGCACCCGGTCCTGGTAACTTTGGCGAGAAGGGTGCTGAAATATACCCCAATAATTTACGCACCGCAAACATGATAACTTTTCCCTCCGCCGGAGGGAGGGGTTTTGATGAAATATACTCTCGATAACTTCTGTGTAAATATGATGATAGTTAACGCATCACTGTCCTGATAACTTTTATGCAAATAACATGATAACTCATACATCATAAACATGATAAATTATGCACCCAGTCCTGGTAACTTTGTCGGTGGGGGTAGGGGTGGGGGGAGTCGTTGAAACATACCACGGTAACTTCCATGCAAATAACATGATAAATCACACATCATAGACATGATAAATTATGTACCCAGTCCTGGTAACTTTGTCGGTGGGGGTAGGGGTGGGAGGAGTTGTTGAACCATACCACGATAACTCTTATGCAAGTAACATGATAACTCACACATCGCAGACTTGATAACTTATGTACCCGATCCTGGTAATATGGCGACTGTGGCGAGGGGGGGTGATGCCCCGCTAATTTCTGTGTAAATAACATGGTAATAGAAACATACAAAATTGATAACTCCCATACAAACGCCACTGTAACTTTTGACCTGAAACTTTTTTGTTGAAAAACATACACCCGATAATTTCTGTGTAAATAACATGATGATGTATCATCGCAGACTTGATAACTAATATTTTACATTTAAACACCATGGTGTCTTTCATCCAAGGGAAAAAAGTTTTTGAAACATTTCACCGGTAATTTCCTTGTTAAATTACCATACTTTCCCATGCTTTTAACCTTCTCGTACTGTAGTTACCAGCCTTATCATGGTATAGTTATCATGTTACTCAGACCATAGTTATCACGCTGGTCATTGCTAAAGTTACCAAGCCAAACTTTATTTTTTCTTTTGATATGGCAGAAATAAGAAAGGTTCAAATAACATTGTCATTCTACAATAGACAACAACAACAGGTGGCTTAGTTGGTTATTAGGCTCGGTAGGTATTACATAGACCTAGGTTCGAATCCTCTTTCAAGCACCTTTATTTTCTTTTCATATTATGCAGCGAAAAACCAGAAAAAACCGCTAGCAATTTACTACGGTTTTTGAGAGAAGAAAAAAAATCAGTGGAAGCGGGAGGAACGATGCAACGGGACGAGCGGAAGGATTGATGGAAGGTCGTGCGGATCTGTTGCTAACCACCAGTCGACTGGTGGTTAGCACAGTCCTTATCTAAATCTAAAAAGTACCGCTGGAACATACAGAAAGACAAAAAGGATTTTTTTTCTTTGGCAAATCTGACGGTTCATATTTGCTTGTAGTTTCTTTCTTTTTGCGGGAAATATTTGCTTGTAGTTCCTAAGTCCTAACTTTCTATCCTAAGAAGTACGTTATATATAGCACTAGAAAATCGTGAGCAGTACGTCGACTCCATAGATCGACATGATGGATGTAACCAATTAACCACACGTAATGAACGGCGCTGTCTGGGCTGAAATACCAGGATGATGATCTCTACGATCGGAAAAAGATGCGTGACATGTTGCAAGCTAGCAGCTCTGGGTGATACCACGCATCACTTGTCGGCAACGAAAAAGATCATCACAAATGAAATTGGCACGATAAACTACGCCCACGTAGAGCCGAGCGGGAAACGGTGCCATGGTGGTGCACATGCCACTTGCGCGGCCCGGTTTTGGCTGTGAGATACGATGTGATGGGTCGGTTTTTCATGGAGAATGACCAATGGTGCACTATGCACGAACAATAGTGCGTGAAATAAACACTGGAATGCAGCCGTGTGCATTCTCTATGTTTTATCTGAACGACCACACATGCATGAACTAGGACCTGTGCGGAGGCCCGGCGCCTGTCGTTGGCCAAGTTGTGGCTTAAATCTGTTGTTGCTGATTTTTGTTACTAGTTTATCGTGTTTCGGCAAGTGACTTTTCTCCTGCCTCGAGATAGACCCAAGCTTTGATCTATTTTTGAGATGGCCCCGAGTGGTAAAATAAACTTTTGTGCTCACAACAAGGCACATTCTGGCATGGCAGCACACCTACTTTGTGGACGCATAGATGACAGGAGGGTGAAGTCTGAAAAAAACCTTGAACTCATACACTCTGTCTAAAATAAACCCTAACCTCTTAATCCCTGAAATCAGTACCCTATACTCAACAATCCCGGTCAAACTCGACTCTAACCTGTTTGGCGCACTGGGAAAAATATTGATCCCGGCCGGGATAAGAGGCTACTCTCACTGACATCTATGTCCCATCTGTCATATTTATCTTCATCCACCGACCAGCCACGACAACGACCCATGGCCGGTGCAGCTCCTCCGGCTTGCGCCTTCGTGCGCCCATAAGAATCTTGTTCGACGCGCGCGCTCCGTCGCCGGTGTCGGCGCCTTCATGCGCCCATAAGAATCTCGTTCCGCTGCGTTGGAATCGCGTCTTGCTTCACGGGCATGACCCTGCCGCCGTCTTGTACGTCGTGCTGCATCCGCCTTTGTTGTTGCTATGGACGTTCTGCCAGACTGACACGACGAAGCGTCCTTTCCACAGCTACATTTTGGTTGGCGGTTTCAAGTGCATGCCTCGAGTAGTAGAATCGATCACTGCAGCCGTTCTACACACACGAGTACGTACGTAACAACATGCTGCAGAATGCTCTTGAGGTACATACTCATCGTAGGCATGTTTATAGATAAACAACGTCAGTGTCAGTCCCTGGAGGTACACCTCTCGTCGTAGCACTGGAGGTACATACTCATCATCGGCATCACATTTATCAAAATTTTTGTCACGCAACTTGCTATCACGAATGAAATTATGCAATGCCATGCAAGCAATGATGATATGCTTCTGTGTACGAGGCGAGAAACTTGGGACTCCTTTCAATATGCGCCACTTCTGCTTGAGCACCCCAAAAGTACGTTCAACAACATTTCGAAGGGATGAATGTAGAAAGTTGAACACCTCATACTTCCCTTGAGGTGGACGGTCACACATAAGATAATATTTCCCTGAAAATGTACAACAAATTAGCGTCGCACATAAGAATAGAATTACCGATGGGATTTTTGTTAGTATGTTATACCTTTGGGAGGTACAGGAAATGAAGAGAAATGTGAAATGCATGATTCAGGATCCTTGTGTCATGTGCACAACCCAGCCAACCCGCAACCACAAAGGTAAACCTCATGTCAAAGTCACATATTGCAAGCACATTCTGAGATGTAAAACCATGTCGACATCTATGGTTAACCGCATCATCTGTTGGTACTGAAACTGGCACATGTGATCCATCTATTGCACCAATAGCACCTTTGAAATGAGGGCAGAAACGTTCATCTTTAATCCTTTCATGCTCAAAGCTAAAAGTAGGATCTGTCGGTTTGATGATATCTTTCGCTAACTTGCGCAAACATAACAGAACTTCCTTAAACTTTGTATGAACTGTCCAAAGTGACCATACAAAACGGTTCTCAACTTGAGCAAATGATTGAGGGCCTCCAACGATCCATAAGAACATGACCAGTGACTCAATTGAGGAAACATTAGTGGTTGATGTCAAACCATATGTAGAGACAAGCAAATCATGAAGTGCCATGAAAACATCAGTGCTCATCCGAAACATTTTATAAAAGTATTGGGGACGACCATAACACTCCATGACCCATTGAAGTCCTGTTTGCTGAGGCAATCTGTATATTTTGTTCAAGTACCGCTCAACATAGAGGTTACCTAGGTTTCCCATGATAGCAGCCTGCTTCCCAAGTTCAGCTAGAACTTTCAATCCCTCCTGGCCCATTTTGGCCACTTCCTCCATCCTTGAATCCATCTACACAGGAACATGAAGATGTTAAAATACAATCATGGTTCCATCATGGTCAACAACTTAAGAAATAATTTTAACAATATGTATACTGCTGGAAACATAAACAAATATTGTTCACAACACAATCATGTCGCGACAAGTGAAATAAATATGGTTCATAACATAAGCAAGCATGGTTCCAGAACATAAGCAAATATGGTCTACAACAAAACACATTTGATCCACAAGACCACAACATAACCGAATATAGTTCTAGAACATAAGCCTACACGTGCTTCAACATCTCCCTCTCATGCTCCCTCTTCAGATAATCAAGCCTCCCTTCTTTTGTTTCAAGAGCATTGAAGATTTCCCTAAAGTCAGGCTTCACCATAAGAGTGAGCGTTGTGTGCATGAGAGCAGTTTCTTCTTTGACACCACATTCTTTCACCATCTTCATGACCTCTGAAATGGTAGGGACATGGTTGGTTGGCGCCGATGATGCCTCCACACATGGTTGGTCCAGCAAGCAATCTGCAGCAAGCAATTGCATAGCAATCTGCAGCAAGCAATCATGCAATGTAGAACAAAATGCAGCAAGTATTCATCACTGTACAGGAACACACGACAATGTGCAGCGATACTATCAAAATTTCATCGATTTCACATCAATATACAACAATATGACAAGCAATATGCATCATCCCATCAAAATTTCATCCACTTCACATCATAAATACACAACAATATGAACAAGCAAAAAATCATCCTCTTTCTACTTGTACAGGAGGTGGGAGGGGGTTGGGGAGTGGAAGGAAAGGGGCGCAATACCTTGCAGAATGGAGGGAGTAGGTCGCGCTGGAGTTGCGGGAGGCGTCGCCGGTGGCTGGGCGCGTGGCGGTGGAGGGCCGGCGGTGGAGGAGGGATGAGGTCGCGATGGGGAGGGGTCGCAGGGAGGCGAAGGGAGGAGGTCCGGCGAGCAGTGGATGAGGGAGGAGGTCGCGGGGGGCGGCGGCCATGGCCTGGCGGCTGGCGGTGGAGGGTCAGCCGGCGGTGTCGGCGGCGGCTAGGAACCCTAGCTACTGCTCGGGTGGATGGGGAGAACGAGGGGTGGTGTGTGCTGCTGGATGTCTCGCTCGGGAGGAATAGGCCCAATCGTTTTTCACTTGCGAGTGGCAAACGTGGGTAAATACTACTAAACTTCCAGGGGACAGCTAAAAGTGCACGACTGAAGTTGGGGGTTTCGCCGCTGGGAAAATACACTACAGGGAAGCACCAGCTTTTGCAACTTCTGCTTCTCTTTTCTCCCCCTTGGTTAGCTTATAGCTTCCAAAAGCCAGAAGTTGGCTGCAAAAGCTCAACCAAACACAACCTAAGTCAATGTGCAGCGCCTAAAAGTTAGGCACCACACTATACAGTGTAGCGCCTAACCTCTAGGCGTTGCACTAGTGGTTGCCTACAAAATGAAGCAACCACTAGTGCAACGCCTAGAGGCTAGGCGCTGCATACTGACTTAGTAATTTTCGGATCATACGGGTGTGACGCTGGCTAGACAGTCAGGCGCTACACAGTGTAGTGTGGCGCCTTCGTGACGGGCGCCACTCAAAAAGGTCAGTTGAGTGAAAAAAAATTAGAGGCAGTTCATTTTGTGAAATGATTTTATCCACAAGTCAAAATTGTCAAATTTACCTTCCCCAAGCTGAATTCAAACTCTCGATCCAGTTGAGCTACCCAACAATCAGTCTCCTGTATGGTGAAAATGGACAAAACTGGCCCTTATCTGAAACTTCAACACAAAATGGTCCCAATCTAAAAAAAAATCACGAAATTGCCCCTTTTACCTGACGCCCGGGGCTAGGGTGCCATGCTAGATAGCATGATGCACCGGCCTAGGGCGTCATGCTAGGCGCCACGCTAGATAGCATGACGCCCCGGACTAGAGCGTCATGCTATTTGGCATGGTGCCCTAGGTCAGGGCGCCATGCTACATGCCACTACCATGGCGTCCTAGCCCGGGGCGTCATGCAAAAGAGGGCCATTTCATGAAATATTTTCAGATTGAGATCATTTTGTGTTGAAGTTTCAGATGAGGGAGGTTTGTTCATTTTCACTCCTGTACGTGCACTCCCCGTCTGCTGCGTGTGCCAGTCTGCTTGTGACTGCTGAGTGGTTGTCCTTGTCCTTCAATTCCTGTGGATGT
Source organism: Aegilops longissima (assembly GCA_021605205.1). Classification (NCBI taxonomy): domain Eukaryota; kingdom Viridiplantae; phylum Streptophyta; class Magnoliopsida; order Poales; family Poaceae; genus Aegilops; species Aegilops longissima. Next base: position 682,030,794 of record CM038678.1, on the reverse strand, counting down.
ACTCCTACCAAGTACCAACGCAGTTATTTTGACGTCTCTGTCCGATCGCCCGGCGGGCCGGCCGGCCAACTCACGTTGGGAGCACACGACGACCATCCACCCCATCCCACGTTTTCATAAATACATGCCCGCGCGGTTCGTTGTTGCCGTCGCTGGGCGGGCGAAATATCCTGTTACTTTGGCATGTATGCACGCACGGTTAATTCCCATCGAATAAAATTGCACTACGGTCGATTCACGGCATATATGAATGCACTATGCTCCCCTAAAAAAAGGGAAACGAAAAAGAATGCACCATGCAGGCCTCAATCATGGGCGTACGTGCCGGTCCAGTTCTTCGAACAGTTCTGGTCCGTTCTGCGTGCCAGAGTCAATAATAGTACTATACTATACTATACTCTCTCTCTCTCTCTTTCTTGAGTGGAATCAATAATACCATATTCTCCTTCAAGCCAAAAAGAAAAAGAAAAGGAAAAAAAATCTACATATCCTCTTAGGGCATCTCCAACGCCGACCCGTAAATCAGACACCGTATCCATCCGCCAACAGAAGGGCCAGTCCACGGACACTGATGCGGGAGCTGGTCATCCAAAACTAAGAGCATCTACAGCCGCATATAACAAATATGACCCCTCAAACGTCCGCGCACGGGCGCGTCCACAGGCAGTGACCGGGTACTCCTCAAATTAACGCAACTACATCCGGACATGTCATACTAATTCTGAAATCCATACAAAAGCATACAAACTGAAAAACCTACATAGTATGTAGATGATCTAGCTACTTCTCGTTGAAGATGTGGACAATCTCCGTGCCCGGCTCCAGGTGCATGGGCGGCAGCTGCAGCTCCGGCGCCTCCGGCTGCTCCACTCCGGTCTCCTCCTCTATCTCCCGCGTCGAGTTTGACGAAGAGCGCGTCAGACGTCGCCTGCTCCTGTCGGAGGAATTCCCGGTTGGCCTCCACATAAGCCTCATCCTGGATGGACTCTAGGATGGCCTGCTGCTCCGCCATCTCCGCAGCTTGGATGATGGCGAACTCCGCCTCTGCCTCCGCCATGTTGAACCCTGTAGCAGGCTGCTCCCCCCCCTCCTCCGGATCCACCACCTCCATAGTGCTCACGTTCTATTTATCATAACCACGTCCGTATTGCTACAATCTTTAAGCAACTTGACAACATGGGCAATTGGCGCCCTAGTCCCCTCCTTGTAGATGGTTCGAAGGTCATGTTCATCATTCTTCTTGAGAAGCTTCACAGCTCTACCGCCGAATGGCATGTAGAAAATCCTTTTCACCATAAGCTTCCTGAACTTGATGGATTTATTCTTGTATTTAAACTCAGGCAGCTTGTGAATCGTGTGCATCACAGCAAACTCAATGAGCTTGTGAGGTACTTTGAAGGGCTGGATGTCCAACATGTCGCCAAAGGGTCCATTCCTTATGATTCCCTTGTTTCTCCGGTCATAACTGCTTCCCTATATCCCCAAGACATTTTGAACTGAACCTCGACTTGAACCCGCAGAGGTTCTTCTTCTTCTTCTTCTTAAGCTTATTACTCTCCTTATCCTCACTAGAAGTACCTGCAACAACTAGAAAATGAGAAAAAGAGAACTCAATCAGAACCTATCCTGCATAAAAAATAGTAGCTAGAAAAACATATACATGCACACACTTAAAAATCTGAAGGCACTTGATCCTTTGAGAAATGATTTATGTGATCTATGCAACATGTTCATACCAAAGGCTTTAGGTATTGATTTCTGTAACTCGTCTTAAAATCCAAGTAGCTTTACAGTAAAATATTATAGTAATGTCCAATCAATTTTCTTTTATATTCTAAAGTTTGCTTTTTTTTTGCATGGTAATACGTGTCTCATTCATATCATAAAGATTAAAGTACAAGTCACGTAAGGATCACCGACATGACAAGACTGAAAAGATAGAAGAACATCTCTGAGCTTGACACCAACGCCCATCACCTGCCTCCGGCACCACGACAGCAGCCACCGAAGAAAAGAATGATGGATCACCTCCTCACCCGAGCTCGACGCGGCTCCATCGCTGATATGCAGCTTTGCGGACCTCCAAGATGGCTCACCAAAAGTGAAGCCCTTACCGTTGAACGAATCAGACCGGGGCAACACCCCGGACACGCCGAATTCCAGATATGGCACCCCACCGCGACTAAGACGTCGCAGAAGGAAACCATACCTGCCATCCACGAACCATGAACCCAGCACATGTCCCGTCTTCCAGATGTCGTCGATGCAGACCACAATCTGCATCCGCTCCTGCACTACCTCCCAAGCTCCGCGCCGACGCTGGAGCAAACGTCGTCGCAACGGCGAAGCCCGAGGACACAGGTCCTCCACGAGGATGCCGCCGCCACCACGCCATCCTTGCTTGAACAGACTGGTTTCCAAATCCATCCCCAACCATAGGACCGATGACCTTGTCAAGGAAAGATTTGAAGAATCTTTATTCAGTGCTGTCATCGCGCCGCTGAAACAAAGACGATGAACAGCCTAAAAATCTAAACTACGAAGGAGTAAAAGCGATCCACACGCGTGGATCCGGCGACCCCCTCACCACCGACGACCGAGGTCGCCGGCGGAGGGGAGCCGCCGGAGGACGGCGCTGGAAGATTGGGTCTCCTGGCGGCGGCTAGGGTTCCAGCCGCCAGGGACTGGAGGAAAACGTGTTATCTGGGGTGGATGGTGTGTCCCCGACCAACCCTATAGGATTCTTTATTCTAAAGTTTGCTTGAACTGAAAACGTAGAACTAAATAACAGTAGATATACGTCAGCGTCTGATCGGCCGGCCATCTCTTCACGTTTGGAGAATACCACGACCGTCCATCCATCCGTCCCAAGTTTCATGAACACATGCCCGCGCGGTTTCCTCGTTGCCGTCTCTGGGCTTTGGCATGTACGCACGCACGGTTAATTCCCATGGAATAAAACTGCACTACGGTCGGTCGATTCACGAGATACATGCACGTGCGTGCCGGCCCAGCTGTGCAAACAGTTCGAGAATACTGTGCGTGCTGGAAGAGTCAGCATCTATACGCTCTTTTTCTTTCATTTTTTGAGTGGAACCAATGACACACCATATACTCCCCCTCAATCAAGCAAAAAGAAAAAGAATACTATATGTATCGTATTAGGACGCATCCCATTGGCCGGTATCGCAAAACAATATTGTTCCTGACGAGCACCTTTTGTCTTTACGTGACAAACCTGAGAATGGGCTCCCTTAAAAAAACCTGAGAATGGGCGGGAAGAACCGACAACGAGATGAAGAAAAGTCGAGATAGATACCAAGATGAGGTTATTTTCCCCTTTTTTTTCTAGCAAAACTTGACGTTACATGTTATGGCATCACTAAAGCGGACTCTCAAGCCTCCTGCAAGCGTCCGAATCGAGCTTTCCGGACACAGTTGGCCATCCGACATCGGTCTACGGACCTATCTAGACCAAAGGCGGAGCTATGTTGATTGCTGCAGGGGACCCCCAAGCCTAGATTCAATTACGTAAAGATTTTTTTTTTGAGGGAAGTCAGATTAGGAAAATCGTAGGCTTTTGGCCCCCACACATCTCTATTTTATGTTTACCCCCCCTCCCCCCAAGACTTCTTGCCTAGCTCCGCCAGTGGTCCAGACGTCCGCTTTCCTGCAAATGGGGGGGGGGGGGGGCTTTGTGGGAGTCCGAACAACAACCACGTAGGACTCCGACACCTCTGGCCCACCTAAAACCCCTCCCGAACCCTGCTCTCGCTAACGCCGCCACTCTACCACCCTGATCGCACGCCAAGCCCTTCCCGGTACTCCACGATCTGCTAAAAAATGGGATCCGGAGACCTTGTGAGAGGTAATGACATGTTTTGTGATCATGCACAACATGATCGTGGAGGATGAGGATGAAGATGATGGCGCAACTCTTCAATTTGAGACACATGGGTGGTCCTAAGCAGCTTCTAGATCAGGCGGAGGTCTTAGGGGACAGGTTTTGATGGTTGGCTCCTGCATCACTATCCGCGAACGAATACAGTGTCTGATTTGAGGGTCGATGTTGGAGATGCCCTTACGTTACATATTCTCAATGAAATATCTTCTACTTGAGGAAATGTGAATGTTTATAACCGGTGAACATTCACGGGGAGGGCATTGGCAAATCGAAAAAATTTCAATGCAATTTGTGTTGTACTCAGATGGCAAATTTCTTTAACAAGCATGACAAATTCGTCCAGTTCAGTTTTTTTTCAAGATTTGTCGTGCTTGCTGACGGAACTTGTCTATCCAAGAAACAATATAAATTGCCATGAAAAACATTTGTTTTGTCATGCCCTCCAAGGGAACATCAAGAAAATAACATTTTATAGTAAGTGTAAGGTTCTATCGTCCACCTCGTCTTTAGTCCAACCTTATGTATATTCCCCAACCCCTCTCTCTCTCTCGCTTTTGATTTTTCCCCACTTTTATCTCTAAATTTTTCACCGTTTTCCTTGAAAACTGTCTTGATTGCTCCACCTCTTTTGAATTTTTTAATGAAAGAGGGCCATCCTCCGATTTCTATTAAAGAAGCATAAGATTCATTACATCAAACTACTCCTCCGTAAAGAAATATAAGAGTGTTTAGATCACTACTTTAGTGATCTAAACGCTCCTATATTCCTTTACAGAGGGAGTACAAGTTACCATGTTATATTTTCCAAAGCTGAACTCGAAGGTTCAAGCTCCGCCAAGCACCAGATGTCGAACAAAGAACTAGGCCAACAAAGGCAGGCCGACTAGGCAGAATAAGGAAGGATTAGTCCACTAAGCTAGACGAAAGATCAAACTGAACTGATGCATGATAAGGAGACTCCAAAGACATGAACAGATATATAAAACTTCCACGGAACGGGTACGCGGTCGAAGAATCATCCACAGATCCGACGAACACCTGGACACCAACCTTGCGAAGCTCGATACACCTCACTTGCTACATGTTCTATGAGCCTTGCCCCATCAGCACCTTTTGATCTTCCTCTTTTATCTACAAAATAGCTAGCAAGAGATCTAGTGACAGATTAGCTTAATCACATCCATAGGATCATTGATTCAAAAATCACATAATTGTTACATCTCCAAATGGTCCAAAACATAGCCAAAATTCCTCAATCACCAACTTACTTGTTCTCTTTGGAAAAACTTTTACTCTAGCTTCCAAATCTCTTATTCATATTAGCATGAATGGAATTCAGATCAAAAGCACATTTTAGTAAGGCTTCAAAAAACTTAGCAATAGAACATTGAAAAAAATGGTTGATGCTCTCCAGTTGAGCACAGAGAATACACAATTTACTACCAGTCTCCATTATTGCTCTCAAACTTATCATTCCATTTACAATTGATCTGGTCTCTATTGAAAAACTTTCCCTGATTCCTTATACGTTAATGAAAATTGTTTCTCCCTCCTTTGTTGAATCTCCCCCTCCCCCTACCATCCCATAGTTGCTAACCATGTCTTTCTCTCCCGGCGGAGGAAGGGGAAACCTTAACTCAGCCTATAAGACAGGAAATAAATCTCACTTTGGAGGGTGACAAAACCATCTAAAATCATAAAACGTCGGAAGACGTATTTTCATTATACATTTCTCCCTCCGCTTCCCAAACCCTCCCAGGAACGAAAAGGGTGCACCCGACAGGCCCACACGAAAATGTCCAGAGGTATTGGTGGCAAAAGGTCACCCCTTTAAATTTCCTCTATGCCCGCTAACGGTCAATAATTAGAACTCTGATGTAAGACAATCCATCCCAAAATCCAACTTATCCGTCCAAATAATATCAATAGCTAGATAATTATACATTTTCATCGCTTCCTCAACAATTAAAACACCAGTGATCTCATTAAAAAAATTCTTCACAATTACCTGAATCCATACGCATCAAATCATCAAAATTTATACTATTAGAATTAATTTTTCATATTGCCACCCTAAATCTTAAGGTTCATCTATCTACAATTATCCTTGTTGCTAGTATATTTGGAAGGGGAAGCAAACTTACTGGGACTCGACAATGGAAATTCACCAGCCACACCCCTTGTCGGAATCCTCCCCAACCAACAACCAAAGTGGTTGCCGGTGGGGAGACCCCTACTCCGTGGTGAGAGAGAGAGAGAGAGAGAGAGAGAGAGAGAGAGAGAGAGAGAGAGAGAGAGAGAGAGGTTGAGGATCCTTGCGGAGCATTTGGGAAAGCGTGGCAAACAACATGGAAGATGGACGACTTCCCTGATGACCCTCTGCCTCCGCACCATCACCACATCCTCCTCGACTAGGATTGGCATCGTACGGGGTCCTGGTGTCGGCAACACCGCCGCCAACACCACCGCATCATCTTCTAGATCTGGTGGTTTCTGGATGAGGGAGCGGTAGATTACCCAACGTCTCCTCCATCGCCCATAGAATGATCCCCATCAGTGTCATTTCTTTGCCCCAGATGAACCAAACCCTCTCCTCCTCAACAGATACCTACAAACGTCCATCGCCTTCTTCCACAACTCTCTAGGGATCGAGAACTACAAGTTGATTTCTCGGAGTCTTGCCATCTTCAACACATCTGCCCACGCGACCTATGCGAGGTGCTCCGCCCAAATGGGCTCTCGAGTCACCGAGATCCGGATGAAAGGGGAGCGGCCTCCGAGGACAATGGCTGGTGCCGGTGGAAGTGCGGCCTTGGCTGTGAGGGAGTGGGAAGATGACGAGTGAATAGAGGAAGAGTTGCGCTGCATCTGGAGGCCTTTTATTTGGTACATAAATAAGTTCTTACGAGATAAATGATTATTAAAGAAAATCCTAAAATTTATCTAAGTAGGTAATCAAGCGCATGATTTGGTAAATGTTATTTTAGCACGGTACAAAGCATATGCTCATATACACACATGTACACTCATCGCTATGAACACACACGCACATCGTATGAAATGAGCACATTCGAGATACCCGGCACAGCATCTTAAGGTTGATGAAGTCACCACAGGCACCTCATCGTCGACGGGAACCTTTCCTCCCACTGAACGAATATTGTCGGAAAGCCTAAAATTAAATCAGAAAAATGAGAGCACCAGTGCAAGTCTGGGACTTGAACCCTGTTGAGTTGGTTCAACCACAAAGAACCTAACTATATGAGCTACACTCAGTTCGCAAAAGAAATTATTTATGAAATCATATTAATATAAATAGGTAAATCACGGGCTAGTATACTAAAATATTTATATCCTATTGCAACACACACAATTATCTAAATCTAAATAGTACCATTGGAACATACACGAAGACAGAAATGATTCTTTTTTCTTTGGCAAATCTGGCATTTCATATTTGATTGTAGTTTCTAACTTTCTAAACTAAGAAGTACTCCCTTCGTCATATAATATAAAATCGTTTTTGACACTATGTGACGGAGGGAGTACTAAATATAGCACTAAAAAATTGTGAGCAGTACGTCAACTCCATAGATCGACATGATGGATATATTCCACACACGTAATGAACGGCGCTGTCTGGGCTGAAATATCAGGATGATCTCTACGTTCGGAAAAAGATGCGTGACACGTTGCAGCTAGCAGCTCCGGGTGATACCACGCATCACTTGTCGGCAACGAAAAAGATCATCACAAATGGAATTGGCACGATAAACTACGTCCACGTAGAGCCGAGAGGGAAACGGTGCCATGGTGGTGCAAATGCCACATGCGCCGCCCGGTTTTGGCTGGGAGATACGATATGACGGGTCAGTTTTTCGTGGAGAACGACCTCCATCCACTCGGCCTCCCTGTGTTATACGGAGCACTATGCACGGACAATAATGCGTGAAATATTGGCATATGGCCATGTACATTCTCTATGTTTTATCTGAATAACCACACATGCCTGCACTGGTGTTCTTTTTCCCTTGAAATTTATATGGACACGTCTAGTAGGCGGCCGGCTGCCCACTAGTGTGATCGAGCGGCCGGTCAGAATAGGTAACCCCTGTCCCCCGTGGTACAGAAAAAAAAAGGAGGCGGCCACCAAACTAAAGCGATCGAGCGGCCAATCCCGAACAAAAAAGCCACCTCCCACGTGGCCAGCTGTCTATACACAGCCCCTCCCACGCCCGCTCGCCCCACGCTACCTTCTTCTTCTTCACGAAAAGAAGGGGATCCAAGGCCCTGCTTCCTCCTCCAGTACAGCCGCCATTGCATCCCAAAAGTAGAAGAAAACTGCTTCAAGAAATAGATTTAAGGGCAGGGTGATTAGAACCATACCAGGCAGCAACATCAGGCAAGTAATTCTCTTCCCCCCTTCTTGTACTGCATCTGCATCTGTAAATCCCCTTCTTCATGGATCTATCAGCAAATCCATGGAGAAAACTGCTTCAAAAAAGGAGGATCTACCACATTACCTCATTGTCAACATCACACCACCACCTCCCCCTGAGTGCATCTGCACACTAAACATGATTTGAGATCAAAACTGAACAAGTTATCTAACATGTATGCCAGGCAAGTTTCCCCTGCCTCCCTGGATGTGTTCAGCAAGCCAACTAAGACATATTTTCTGGCCAACTAAACATGGTTCTAGCCAACTGAACATGCATGCTGGCCAACTGATATATGCATCCTGGTCAACTGAAACATCTATCCTAGCCAACTGAACACATTGACTGTGTGGACATGGATGCTGGCCAACTGATACATGCATCCTGGGCAAACTGAAACATCTATTCTAGCCAACTGCACACATTGACTGTGCAACTGAACATGCATGCTGGCCAACTGATATATGCATTCTGTTAAATTGAAAATCTATTCTAGCCAGCTGAACACATTGACTGTCCAACTAAACATGCATGCTGGCCAACTGATATATGCATCCTGGCCAACTGAAAGATCTATTCTAGCCAACTGAACACATTGACTATAAAACTAAACATGCATGCTGGCCAACTGAAAGATCTATTCTAGCCAAAACCAAAAATCTGCAGTATGACAGCTAAAACACAAGAACTTTTGTGAAAGCCACGCAAAGATCAAAATAGCAACTTCTCCAGCAATTTGTGGAACAGAAAAAATAAACAAGGCTATTGAAGCCATAAACCATATTAAAGTAGTCACGCATATATACTTGTCCCACACACATATTCCGGTAGCACGCCTATTGCAAAGCTATAGTGTAAAAATATGTTCAAATATACTAGAAGTAAAAACAGAAACAGCGATGAAAAACATATGTCTATAGCCTGTCATCCAATTCTTCTTTCTTCTTTCACCTGAATTTTCCATCTCAAAGTGTAGCATCAAATTGTGTCCAAATTATGTGCAGTAAAATCTAAATCAGCTCCTTGCCAACAGAAAACCTGGATCATTTCAAAAACAGAGGAAAAGTCAGGAAAACTCTGTAGTATAAAAAGTCATGTTCTTGTCAACTATTTACTGCAAACTGTGCAACTAAGATAACGAGTCTGTCCAAACAAAAAAAATGCATACCTGTTATAATAAAAGATTCTGCTATAGACATGTTGCTTTTGGAACTAAGATGTTGGGGAACGTAGCAATAATTTAAAATTTTCCTACGTGTCACCAAGATCAATCTAGGAGATGCTAGCAACGAGAGAGAAGGAGTGCATCTTCGTACCCTTGAAGATCGCTAAGCGAAAGCGTTACAAGAACACGGTTGATGGAGTCGTACTCACGAAGATCCGATCTAGCGCCGAACGGACGGCGCCTCCGCGTTCAACACACGTACAGCCCGGGGATGTCTCCTCCTTCTTGATCCAGCAAGGGGAGAGGAGAAGTTGAGGGAAAACTCCAGCAACACGACGGCGTGATGGCGATGGAGCTCGTGGTTCTTGGCGAGGCTTCGCCAAGCACTCAGAGGAGGAGGAGGTGTTGGAGGAGGAGGGCTGCGCCAGGAAGGGTAGGGCTGCCTCCCACCCCTCAATATATATAGGGGAAGGGGAGAGGCGGCCCTCTAGATGGATCTAGAGGAGGGGGCGGCAGCCAGGGGAAACCCTAGATGGATTTTGGCGCCCTCACCCCTAGGAAACTTGCCCCCATGCCGGGAGGGAGGCTGCCCTAGGGTGGCGCCCTACCTCTCAGGTTACGTGAGATGGGGTGGGAGGCGCTCAGCCCCTTAGTGGGCTGATGTGCCCCTCCCTTGGCCCATAAGGCCCCAAACACTTGCCGGGGCCTCCAGAACCCCTTTCGGACACGCTGGTCATCACCTGGTACCCCCGGAACAATTCCGGACTCCAATACCCTTCGTCCAATATACCGATCTTCACCTCCGGACCATTCCGTAGCTCCTCGTCACGTCCGGGATCTCATCCGGGACTCCGGACAACCTTCGGTAATCACATACTATTTCCCATAACAACTCTAGCGTCATCGAACCTTAAGTGTGTAGACCCTACGGGTTCGGGAACCATGCAGACATGACCGAGACATCTCTCCGGCCAATAACCAACAGTGGGATCTGGATACCCATGTTGGCTCCCACATGTTCCACGATGATCTCATCGGATGAACCACAATGTCAAGGATTCAGTCAATCCCGTATACAATTCCCTTTGTCAATCGGTACGTTACATGTCCGAGATTCGATCGTCGGTATCCCAATACCTCGTTCAATCTCGTTACCGGCAAGTCACTTTACTCGTTCTGTAATGCATGATCCCGTGACTAAACCACTTAGTCACATTGAGCTCATTATGATGATGCATTACCGAGTGGGCCCAGAGATACCTCTCCGTCATACGGAGTGACAAATCCCAATCTCGATTCGTGCCAACCCAACAGACACTTTCGGAGATACCAGAGTGCACCTTTATAGCCACCCGATTCGTTGTGACGTTTGGTACACCCAAAGCATTCCTACGGTATCCGGAGTTGCACAATCTCATGGTCTAAGGAAATGATACTTGACATTAGAAAAGCTCTTAGCAAACGAACTGTACGACCTTGTGCTATGCTTAGGATTGGGTCTTGTCCATCACATCATTCTCCTAATGATGTGATCCCGTTATCAATGACATCCCATGTCCATGGTCAGGAAACCATAACCATCTATTAATCAACGAGCTAGTCAACTAGAGGCTCACTAGGGACATGTTGTGGTCTATGTATTCACACATGTATTACGGTTTCCAGTTAATACAGTTATAGCATGAACAATAGACAATTATCATGAACAAGGAAATATAATAATAACCATTTTATTATTGCCTCTAGGGCATATTTCCAACAGTCTCCCACTTGCACTAGAGTCAATAATCTAGTTCACATCATTATGTGATTGTATTGAATCCAACACCCATGGTGTTTGATCATATCTCGCTTGTGAGAGAGGTTTATTAGTCAACGGTTCTGAACCTTTCAGATCCGTGTGTGCTTTTCAAATATCTATGTCATCTTGTAGATGCAGCTACCAGGCGCTACTTGGAGCTATTCCAAATAACTGCCCTACTATACGAATCCGGTTTACTACCCAGAGTCATTCGGATTAGTGTCAAAGTTTGCATCGACGTAACCCTTTTTGGATCACTATCCGCGAACGAATACAGTGTCTGATTTGAGGGTCGATGTTGGAGATGCCCTTACGTTACATATTCTCAATGAAATATCTTCTACTTGAGGAAATGTGAATGTTTATAACCGGTGAACATTCACGGGGAGGGCATTGGCAAATCGAAAAAATTTCAATGCAATTTGTGTTGTACTCAGATGGCAAATTTCTTTAACAAGCATGACAAATTCGTCCAGTTCAGTTTTTTTTCAAGATTTGTCGTGCTTGCTGACGGAACTTGTCTATCCAAGAAACAATATAAATTGCCATGAAAAACATTTGTTTTGTCATGCCCTCCAAGGGAACATCAAGAAAATAACATTTTATAGTAAGTGTAAGGTTCTATCGTCCACCTCGTCTTTAGTCCAACCTTATGTATATTCCCCCACCCCTCTCTCTCTCTCTTCGTTTTGATTTTTCCCCACTTTTATCTCTAAATTTTTTCACCGTTTTCCTTGAAAACTGTCTTGATTGCTCCACCTCTTTTTGAATTTTTTTAATGAAAGAGGGGCCATCCCTCCGATTTCTATTAAAGAAGCATAAGATTCATTACATCCAAACTACTCCCTCCGTAAAGAAATATAAGAGTGTTTAGATCACTACTTTAGTGATCTAAACGCTCCTATATTCCTTTACAGAGGGAGTACAAGTTATCATGTTATATTTTCCAAAGCTGAACTCGAAGGTTCAAGCTCCGCCAAGCACCAGATGTCGAACAAAGAACTAGGCCAACAAAGGCAGGCCGACTAGGCAGAATAAGGAAGGATTAGTCCACTAAGCTAGACGAAAGATCAAACTGAACTGATGCATGATAAGGAGACTCCAAAGACATGAACAGATATATAAAACTTCCACGGAACGGGTACGCGGTCGAAGAATCATCCACAGATCCGACGAACACCTGGACACCAACCTTGCGAAGCTCGATACACCTCACTTGCTACATGTTCTATGAGCCTTGCCCCATCAGCACCTTTTGATCTTCCTCTTTTATCTACAAAATAGCTAGCAAGAGATCTAGTGACAGATTAGCTTAATCACATCCATAGGATCATTGATTCAAAAATCACATAATTGTTACATCTCCAAATGGTCCAAAACATAGCCAAAATTCCTCAATCACCAACTTACTTGTTCTCTTTGGAAAAACTTTTACTCTAGCTTCCAAATCTCTTATTCATATTAGCATGAATGGAATTCAGATCAAAAGCACATTTTAGTAAGGCTTCAAAAAACTTAGCAATAGAACATTGAAAAAAATGGTTGATGCTCTCGGTTGAGCACGAGAATACACAATTTACTACCGGTCTCCATTATTGCTCTCAAACTTATCATTCCATTTACAATTGATCTGGTCTCTATTGAAAAACTTTCCTGATTCCTTATCGTTAATGAAAATTGTTTCTCCTCCTTTGTTGAATCTCCCCTCCCCTACCATCCCATAGTTGCTAACCATGTCTTTCTCTCCGGCGGAGGAAGGAAACCTTAACTCAGCCTATAAGACAGGAAATAAATCTCACTTTGGAGGGTGACAAAACCATCTAAAATCATAAAACGTCGGAAGACGTATTTTCATTATACATTTCTCCCTCCGCTTCCCAAACCCTCCCAGGAACGAAAAGGGTGCACCCGACAGGCCCACACGAAAATGTCCAGAGGTATTGGTGGCAAAAGGTCACCCCTTTAAATTTCCTCTATGCCCGCTAACGGTCAATAATTAGAACTCTGATGTAAGACAATCCATCCCAAAATCCAACTTATCCGTCTAAATAATATCAATAGCTAGATAATTATACATTTTCATCGCTTCCTCAACAATTAAAACACCAGTGATCTCATTAAAAAATTCTTCACAATTACACGAATCCATACGCATCAAATCATCAAAATTTATACTATTAGAATTAATTTTTCATATTGCCACCCTAAATCTTAAGGTTCATCTATCTACAATTATCCTTGTTGCTAGTATATTTGGAAGGGGAAGCAAACTTACTGGGACTCGACAATGGAAATTCACCAGCCACACCCCTTGTCGGAATCCTCCCCAACCAACAACCAAAGTGGTTGCCGGTGGGGAGACCCCTACTCCGTGGTGAGAGAGAGAGAGAGAGAGAGAGAGAGAGAGAGAGAGAGAGAGAGAGAGAGAGAGAGAGAGAGAGAGAGAGAGAGAGGTTGAGGATCCTTGCGGAGCATTTGGGAAAGCGTGGCAAACAACATGGAAGATGGACGACTTCCCTGATGACCCTCTGCCTCCGCACCATCACCACATCCTCCTCGACTAGGATTGGCATCGTACGGGGTCCTGGTGTCGGCAACACCGCCGCCAACACCACCGCATCATCTTCTAGATCTGGTGGTTTCTGGATGAGGGAGCGGTAGATTACCCAACGTCTCCTCCATCGCCCATAGAATGATCCCCATCAGTGTCATTTCTTTGCCCCAGATGAACCAAACCCTCTCCTCCTCAGTCGTATACCTACAAACGTCCATCGCCTTCTTCCACAACTCTCTAGGGATCGAGAACTACAAGTTGATTTCTCGGAGTCTTGCCATCTTCAACACATCTGCCCACGCGACCTATGCGAGGTGCTCCGCCCAAATGGGCTCTCGAGTCACCGAGATCCGGATGAAAGGGGAGCGGCCTCCGAGGACAATGGCTGGTGCCGGTGGAAGTGCGGCCTTGGCTGTGAGGGAGTGGGAAGATGACGAGTGAATAGAGGAAGAGTTGCGCTGCATCTGGAGGCCTTTTATTTGGTACATAAATAAGTTCTTACGAGATAAATGATTATTAAAGAAAATCCTAAAATTTATCTAAGTAGGTAATCAAGCGCATGATTTGGTAAATGTTATTTTAGCACGGTACAAAGCATATGCTCATATACACACATGTACACTCATCGCTATGAACACACACGCACATCGTATGAAATGAGCACATTCGAGATACCCGCACAGCATCTTAAGGTTGATGAAGTCACCACAGGCACCTCATCGTCGACGGAACCTTTCCTCCCACTGAGCGAATATTGTCGGAAAGCCTAAAATTAAATCAGAAAAATGAGAGCACCGGTGCAAGTCCAGGACTTGAACCTGTTGAGTTGGTTCAACCACAAAGAACCTAACTATATGAGCTACACTCAGTTCGCAAAAGAAATTATTTATGAAATCATATTAATATAAATAGGTAAATCACGGGCTAGTATACTAAAATATTTATATCCTATTGCAACACACACAATTATCTAAATCTAAATAGTACCATTGGAACATACACGAAGACAGAAATGATTCTTTTTCTTTGGCAAATCTGGCATTTCATATTTGATTGTAGTTTCTAACTTTCTAAACTAAGAAGTACTCCTTCGTCATATAATATAAAATCATTTTGACACTATGTGACGGAGGAGTACTAAATATAGCACTAAAAATTGTGAGCAGTCGTCAACTCCATAGATCGACATGATGGATATATTCCACACACGTAATGAACGGCGCTATGCAGGCTGAAATATCGGGATGATCTCTACGTTCGGAAAAGATCGTGACACGTTGCAGCTAGCAGCTCCGGGTGATACCACGCATCACTTGTCGGCAACGAAAAAGATCATCACAAATGGAATTGGCACGATAAACTACGTCCACGTAGAGCCGAGAGGGAAACGGTGCCATGGTGGTGCAAATGCCACATGCGCCGCCCGGTTTTGGCTGGGAGATACGATATGACGGGTCAGTTTTTCGTGGAGAACGACCTCCATCCACTCGGCCTCCTGTGTTATACGGAGCACTATGCACGGACAATAATCGTGAAATATTGGCATATGGCCATGTACATTCTCTATGTTTTATCTGAATAACCACACATGCCCTGCACCGTGTTCTTTTTCCTTGAAATTTATATGGACACGTCTAGTAGGCGGCCGGCTGCCCACTAGTGTGATCGGCGGCCGGTCGAATAGGTAACCCCTGTCCCCGTGGTACAGAAAAAAAAAAGGCGGCCACCAAACTAAAGCGATCGGCGGCCAATCCCGAACAAAAGCCACCTCCCACGTGGCCAGCTGTCTATACACAGCCCCTCCCACGCCCGCTCGCCCCACGCTACCTTCTTCTTCTTCACGAAAAGAAGGGGATCCAAGGCCCTGCTTCCTCCTCCAGTACAGCCGCCATTGCATCCCAAAAGTAGAAGAAAACTGCTTCAAGAAATAGATTTAAGGGCAGGGTGATTAGAACCATACCAGCAGCAACATCGGGCAAGTAATTCTCTTCCCCCTTCTTGTACTGCATCGCATCTAAATCCCTTCTTCATGGATCTATCAGCAAATCCATGGAGAAAACTGCTTCAAAAAGGAGGATCTACCACATTACCTCATTGTCAACATCACACCACCACCTCCCCACAGTGCATCTGCACACTAAACATGATTTGAGATCAAAACTGAACAAGTTATCTAACATGTATGCCAGGCAAGTTTCCCCTCCCTCCCTGGATGTGTTCAGCAAGCCAACTAAGACATATTTTCTGGCCAACTAAACATGGTTCTAGCCAATCTGAACATGCATGCTTGGCCAACTGATATATGCATCCTGGTCAATGAAACATCTATCCTAGCCAATCAACACATTGATGTGTGGACATGGATGCTGGCCAACCGATACATGCATCTGGGCAAACTGAAACATCTATTCTAGCCAACTGCACACATTGATCTGTGCAACTGAACATGCATGCTGGCCAACTGATATATGCATTCATTAAATTGAAAATCTATTCTAGCCAGCTGAACACATTGACTGTCCAACTAAACATGCATCTTGGCCAACCGATATATGCATCCTGCCAACTGAAAGATCTATTCTAGCCAACTGAACACATTGACTATAAAACTAAACATGCATGCTGGCCAACCGAAAGATCTATTCTAGCCAAAACCAAAAATCTGCAAGATGACAGCTAAAACACAAGAACTTTTGTGAAAGCCACGCAAAGATCAAAATAGCAACTTCTCCAGCAATTTGTGGAACAGAAAAAATAAACAAGGCTATTGAAGCCATAAACCATATTAAAGTAGTCACGCATATATACTTGTCCCACACACATATTCCGGTAGCACGCCTATTGCAAAGCTATAGTGTAAAAATATGTTCAAATATACTAGAAGTAAAAACAGAAACAGCGATGAAAAACATATGTCTATAGCCTGTCATCCAATTCTTCTTTCTTCTTTCACCTGAATTTTCCATCTCAAAGTGTAGCATCAAATTGTGTCCAAATTATGTGCAGTAAAATCTAAATCAGCTCCTTGCCAACAGAAAACCTGCGGATCATTTCAAAAAACAGAGGAAAAAGTCAGGAAAACTCTGTAGTATAAAAAGTCATGTTCTTGTCAACTATTTACTGCAAACTGTGCAACTAAGATAACGAGTCTGTCCAAACAAAAAAAATGCATACCTGTTATAATAAAAGATTCTGCTATAGACATGTTGCTTTTGGAACTAAGATGTTGGGGAACGTAGCAATAATTTAAAATTTTCCTACGTGTCACCAAGATCAATCTAGGAGATGCTAGCAACGAGAGAGAAGGAGTGCATCTTCGTACCCTTGAAGATCGCTAAGCGAAAGCGTTACAAGAACACGGTTGATGGAGTCGTACTCACGAAGATCCGATCTAGCGCCGAACGGACGGCGCCTCCGCGTTCAACACACGTACAGCCCGGGGATGTCTCCTCCTTCTTGATCCAGCAAGGGGAGAGGAGAAGTTGAGGGAAAACTCCAGCAGCACGACGGCGTGATGGCGATGGAGCTCGTGGTTCTTCGGCAGGGCTTCGCCAAGCACTACAGAGGAGGAGGAGGTGTTGGAGGAGGGAGGGGCTGCGCCAGGGGAAGGGTAGGGCTGCCCTCCCACCCCCTCAATATATATAGGGGGAAGGGGAGAGGGGGGCGGCCCCTCTAGATGGATCTAGAGGAGGGGGCGGCAGCCAGGGGAAACCCTAGATGGATTTTGGCGCCCTCACCCCCTAGGAAACTTGCCCCCATGCCGGGAGGGGAGGCTGCCCTAGGGGTGGCGCCCCTACCTCTCCAGGTTACGTGAGATGGGGTGGGAGGGGCGCTCAGCCCCTTAGTGGGCTGATGTGCCCCCTCCCCTTGGCCCATAAGGCCCCCAAACACTTGCCGGGGCCTCCAGAACCCCTTTCGGACACGCTGGTCATCACCTGGTACCCCCGGAACAATTCCGGACTCCAATACCCTTCGTCCAATATACCGATCTTCACCTCCGGACCATTCCGTAGCTCCTCGTCACGTCCGGGATCTCATCCGGGACTCCGGACAACCTTCGGTAATCACATACTATTTCCCATAACAACTCTAGCGTCATCGAACCTTAAGTGTGTAGACCCTACGGGTTCGGGAACCATGCAGACATGACCGAGACATCTCTCCGGCCAATAACCAACAGTGGGATCTGGATACCCATGTTGGCTCCCACATGTTCCACGATGATCTCATCGGATGAACCACAATGTCAAGGATTCAGTCAATCCCGTATACAATTCCCTTTGTCAATCGGTACGTTACATGTCCGAGATTCGATCGTCGGTATCCCAATACCTCGTTCAATCTCGTTACCGGCAAGTCACTTTACTCGTTCTGTAATGCATGATCCCGTGACTAAACCACTTAGTCACATTGAGCTCATTATGATGATGCATTACCGAGTGGGCCCAGAGATACCTCTCCGTCATACGGAGTGACAAATCCCAATCTCGATTCGTGCCAACCCAATGACACTTTCGGAGATACCATAGTGCACCTTTATAGCCACCCGATTCGTTGTGACGTTTGGTACACCCAAAGCATTCCTACGGTATCCGGGAGTTGCACAATCTCATGGTCTAAGGAAATGATACTTGACATTAGAAAAGCTCTTAGCAAACGAACTGTACGACCTTGTGCTATGCTTAGGATTGGGTCTTGTCCATCACATCATTCTCCTAATGATGTGATCCCGTTATCAATGACATCCCATGTCCATGGTCAGGAAACCATAACCATCTATTAATCAACGAGCTAGTCAACTAGAGGCTCACTAGGGACATGTTGTGGTCTATGTATTCACACATGTATTACGGTTTCCGATTAATACGCTTATAGCATGAACAATAGACAATTATCATGAACAAGGAAATATAATAATAACCATTTTATTATTGCCTCTAGGGCATATTTCCAACAGTCTCCCACTTGCACTAGAGTCAATAATCTAGTTCACATCATTATGTGATTGTATTGAATCCAACACCCATGGTGTTTGATCATATCTCGCTTGTGAGAGAGGTTTATTAGTCAACGGTTCTGAACCTTTCAGATCCGTGTGTGCTTTTCAAATATCTATGTCATCTTGTAGATGCAGCTACCAGGCGCTACTTGGAGCTATTCCAAATAACTGCCCTACTATACGAATCCGGTTTACTACCCAGAGTCATTCGGATTAGTGTCAAAGTTTGCATCGACGTAACCCTTTACGACGAACTCTTTTACCACCTCCATAATCAAGAAAATTCCTTAGTCCACTAGTTACTAAGGTTAAGTTTGACCGCTGTCATGTGATCCATTCTTGGATCACTCTTGTACCCCTTGACTGACTCATGGCAAGGCACACTTCAGGTGCGGTACTCCGCATAGCATACTGAAGAGCATACGTCTAAAGCATAGGGGCCGACCTTCGTCCTTTCTCTCTCTTCTGCCGTGGTCAGGTCTTGAGTCTTACTCAATACTCACACCTTATAACACAGCCAAGAACTCCTTCTTTGTTGATATATTTTGAACGCCTTCAAAATCTTGTCACGGTATGTATTCATTTGAAAGTACTATTAAGCGTTTTTGATCTATCCTTATAGATCTTGATGCTCAATGTTCAAGTAGCTTAATCCAGGTTTTCCGTTGAAAAACACTTTTCAAATAACCCTGTATACTTTCCAGAAATTCTACATCATTTCTGATCAACAATATGTTAACAACATATACTCATCAAAAATTATATAGTGCTCCCACTCACTTCTTTGGAAATACAAGTTTCTTATAAACTTTGTATAAATCCAAAATCTTTGATCATCTCATCAAAGCGTATATTCCAACTCCGAGATGCTTACTCCAGTCCTTAGAAGGATTGCTGGAGCTTTGCATACTTGTTAGCATCTTTTAGGATTGACAAAAACCTTCTGGTTGTATCACATACAACCTTTCCTCAAGAAAATTGTCGAGAAACAATGTTTTGACATCCTATCGCAAGATTTCATAAATAATGCGATTCTCGCTAATACAATTCCAACAGACACTTAGCATCGCTCTGGTGAGAAAGTCTCACCGTAGTCAACTCCTTGAACTTGTCGGAAAACATCTTAACGACAAGTCGAGCTTTCTTAATGGTGATACTTACCATCATTGTCCGTCTTCCTTTTAAAATCCATCTGTACCCAATAGCCTTACGACCATCAAGTAGTTCTTCCAAAGTCTATACTTTGTTTTCACACATGGATCCTCTCGGATTTTATGGCCTCGAGCCATTTGTCGGTATCCGGGCCCACCATCGTTTCTCCATAGCTCGTAGGTTCATTGTTGTCTAGCAACATGACCTCCAAGACAGGATTACGTACCACTCTGAAATAGTACGCATCCTTGTCGACCTACGAGGTTTGGTAGTGACTTGATCCAAAGTTTCATGATCACTATCATCAGCTTCCACTTCAATTGGTGTAGGCGCTACAGGAACAACTTCTTGTACCCTGCTACACACTGGTTGAAGTGACGGTTCAATAACCTCATTAAGTCTCCACCATCCTCCCACCCAATTCTTTCGAGAGAAACTTTTCCTCGAGAAAGGACCCGTTTCTAGAAACAATCACTTTTGCTTCCGGATCCGAAATAGGAGGTATACCCAACTGTTTTGGGTGTCCTATGAAGATGCATTTATCCGCTTTGGGTTCGAGCTTATCAGGCTAAACCCTTTTCACATAAGCGTCGCAGCCCCAAACTTTTAAGAAATGACAACTTAGGTTTCTCTAAACCATAGTTTATACGGTGTCATCTCAACGGAATTACGTGCTGCCCTATTTAAAGTGAATGCGGTTGTCTCTAATGCCTAACCCATAAACGATAGTGATAATTCGATAAGAGACATCAAGGTTTGCACCAATCCAATAGGGTGCAGCTATGATGTTCGGACACACCATCACACTATGGTGTTCCAGGCGGCATTAGTTGTGAAACAATTTCCACAATGTCTTAGTTGTGTACCAAACACGTAACTCAGATATTCATCTCTATGATCATATCATAGACATTTTATCCTCTTGTCACGACGATCTTCAACTTAACTCCGAAATTACTTGAACCTTTCAATAATTCAGACTTGTGTTTCATCAAGTAAATATACTTAGAATCTACTCAAATATCTGTGAAGTAAGAGCATAATGATATTCACTGTGTGCCTCAGCACTCATTAGATTGCACACATCAAATGTATTACTTCCAACAAGTTGCTCTCTTGTTTCATCTCACTAAAAACGAGGCCTTTCAGTCATCTTGCCCATGTGGTACGATTTTCATGTCTCAAGTGATTCAAAATCACGTGATTCCAAACGATCCATCTGCATGGAGTTTCTTCATGCGTATAAACCAATAGACATGGTTCGCATGTCTCAAACTTTTCAAAAAACGAGTGAGTCCAAAGATCCATCAACATGGAGCTTCTTCATGCGTTTTATACCAATATGACTCAAATGGCAGTGCCACAAGTATGTGGTACTATCATTACTATCTTATATGTTTTGGCATGAACATGTGTATCACTATGATCGAGATTCAATGAACCATTCATTTTAGGTGCAAGACCATTGAAGGTATTATTCAAATAAACTGAATAACCATTATTCTCCTTAAATGAATAACCGTATTGCGATAAACATAATCCAATCATGTCTATGCTCAACGCAAACACCAAATAACAATTATTTAGGTTTAACATCAATCTCGATGGTAGAGGGAGCATGCGATGCTTGATCACATCAACCTTGGAAACACTTCCAACACATATCGTCATCTCACCTTCAGCTAGTCTCCGTTTGTTTCGTAGCTTTTTATTTCAAGTTACTACCACTTAGCAACCGAACCGGTATTTAATACCCTGGTGCTACTAGGAGTACTAGTAAAGTACACATTAATATAACGTATATCCAAAATACTTCTATCGACCTTGCCAGCCTTCTCATCTACCAAGTATCTAGGGTAGTTCTGCTTCAGTGACCTTTCCCCTCATTTCAGAAGCACTTAGTCTCGGGTTTGGCTTCAACCTTGGGTTTCTTCACTAGAGCAACAACTGATTAGCCGTTTCATGAAGTATCCCTTTCTTGCCCTTGCCCTTCTTGAAACTAGTGGTTTTACTAACCATCAACAATTGATGCTCCTATTTGATTTCTACTTTTGCGGTGTCAAACATCGCGAATTGCTCAAGGATCATCATGTCTATCCCTGATATTTTATAGTTCATCACGAAGCTCTAATAGCTTGGTGGCAGTGACTATGGAGAACCATCACTATCTCATCTGGAAGATTAACTCCCACTCGATTCAAGCGATTGTAGTACTCATACAATCTGAGCACATGCTCAACGATTGAGCTTTTCTCCCTTAGTTTGCAGGCTTAAGAAACTTGTTAGAGGTCTCATACCTCTTGACGTGGGCACTAGTCTGAAATCCCAATTTCAGTCTTTGGAACATCTCATATGTTCTACAACGTTTCAAAACGTCTTTGGCGCCTCAATTCTAAACCGTTAGCATTACGCACTGAACTATCACGCAGTCATCAAAACCTGTATGTCAGATGTTCGCAGCATCGACAGACGACGCTCGAGGTTCAGCACACCGAGCGGTGCATTAAGGACATAAGCCTTCTGTGCAGCAATGAGGACAATCCTCAGTATACGGACCCAGTCCGCATAATTGCTACTGTCAACTTTCAACTAAATTTTCTCTAGGAACATATCTTAAAACAGTAGGACTAAAGTTTAGGCTACGACATAATTTGCAAAGACCTTTTGACTATGTTCATGATACTTAAGTTCATATGATTATTTAATGAACTCCCACTTAGATAGACATCCCTCTAGTCATCTAAGTGATAATGATCCGAGTCAACTAGGCCGTGTCCGATCATCACGTGAGACGGACTAGTCATCATCGGTGAACATCTTCATGTTGATCGCATCTGCTACACGACTCATGTTCGACCTTTCGGTCTCTTGTGTTCCGAGGCCATGTCTGTACATGCTAGGCTCGTCAAGTCAACCTAAGTGTTTTGCATGTGTAAATCTGGCTTACACCCGTTGTATGCGAACGTTAGAATCTATCACACCCGATCATCACGTGGTGCTTCGAAACAACGAACCTTCGCAACGGTGCACAGTTAGGGGGAACTCTTTCTTGAAATTTTATGAGGGATCATCTTATTTATGCTTCCGCCGTTTTAAGCAAATAAGATGCAAAAACATGATAAACATCTCATGCAATCAAATAGTGACATGATATGGCCAATATCATTTTGCTCCTTTTGATCTCCATCTTCGGGGTGCCATGATCATCATCGTCACCGGCATGACACCATGATCTCCATCATCGTGTCTTCACGAAGTTGTCTCGCCACCTATTACTTCTACTACTATGGCTAACGGTTAGCAATAGAGTAAAGTAATTACATGGCGTTTTCATTGACACGCAGGTCATATAACAAATTAAGACAACTCCTATGGCTCCTGCCGGTTGTCATACTCATCGACATGCATGTCGTGATTCCTATTATAAGAACATGATCAATCTCATACATCACATATATCATTCATCACATCCTTTTGGCCATATCACATCACACGACATATGCTGCAAGAACAAGTTAGACGTCCTCTAATTGTTGTTGAAAGTTTTTACGTGGCTGCTATAGGTTTCTAGCAAGAACGTTTCTTACCTACGCCAAAACCACAACATGATATGCCAATTTCTTTACCCTTCATAAGGACCCTTTTCATCGAATCCGATCCGACTAAAGTGGGAGAGATAGACACCCGCTAGCCACCTTATGCAACTAGTGCATGTCAGTCGGTGGAACCTGTCTCACGTAAGCGTACGTGTAAGGTCGGTTCGGGCCGCTTCATCCCACGATGCCGCCGAATCAATATAAGACTAGTAACGGCAAGTAAATTGTCAAAATCGACACCCACAACAACTTGTGTTCTACTCGTGCATAGAAACTACCCATAGACCTAGCTTTGATACCACTGTTGGGGAACGTAGCAATAATTCAAAATTTTCCTACGTGTCAGCAAGATCAATCTAGGAGATGCTAGCAACGAGAGAGAAGGAGTGCATCTTCATACCCTTGAAGATTGCTAAGCGGAAGCGTTACAAGAACGCGGTTGATGGAGTCGTACTCGCGGCAATTCAAATCGCGAAAGATCCGATCTAGCTCCGAACGGACGGCGCCTCCGTGTTCAACACACGTACAGCCCGGGGACGTCTCCTCCTTCTTGATCTAGCAAGGGGAGAGGAGAAGTTGAGGGGAAACTCCAGCAGCACGACGGCGTTGTGGCAATGGAGCTCTTGGTTCTCCGGCAGGGCTTTGCCAAGCACTACGGAGGAGGAGGAGGTGTTGGAGGAGGGAGGGGCTGCGCTAGGGGAAGGGTAGGGCTGCCCTCCCACCCCCTCAATATATATAGGGGGAAGGGGAGAGGGGGCCGGCCCCTCTAGATGGATCTAGAGGAGGGGGCGGTGGCCAGGGGAAACCCTAGATGGGTTTGGGCGCCCCCACCCCCTAGGAAACTTGCCCCCAAGCCGGGAGGGGAGGCTGCCCTAGGGGTGGCGCCCCTACCTCTCCAGGTTATGTGAGATGGGGTGGGAGGGGCGCTCAGCCCCTTAGTGGGCTGATGTGCCCCCTCCCCTTGGCCCATAAGGCCCCCAAACACTTGCCGGGGCCTCCAGAACCCCTTTCGGACACGCTGGTCATCACCTGGTACCCCCGGAACAATTCCAGACTCCAATACCCTTCGTCCAATATACCGATCTTCACCTCCGGACCATTCCGTAGCTCCTTGTCACGTCCGGGATCTCATCCAGGATTCCGAACAACCTTCGGTAATCACATACTATTTCCCATAACAACTCTAGCGTCACCGAACCTTAAGTGTGTAGACCCTACGGGTTCGGGAACCATGCAGACATGACCGAGACATCTGTCCGGCCAATAACCAACAGCGGGATCTGGATACCCATGTTGGCTCCCACATGTTCCACGATGATCTCATCGGATGAACCACAATGTCGAGGATTCAGTCAATCCCGTATACAATTCCCTTTGTCAATCGGTACGTTACTTGCCCGAGATTCGACCGTGGTATCCCGATACCTCGTTCAATCTCGTTACCTGCAAGTCACTTTACTCGTTCCGTAATGCATGATCCCGTGACTAACCACTTAGTCAAATTGAGCTCATTATGATGATGCATTACCGAGTGGGCCCAGAGATACCTCTTCGTCATACGGAGTGACAAATCCCAATCTCGATTCGTGCCAACCCAACAGACACTTTCGGAGATACCTGTAGTGCACCTTTATAGCCACCCGATTCGTTGTGGACGTTTGGTACACCAAAGCATTCCTACGGTATCCGGGAGTTGCACAATCTCATGGTCTAAGGAAATGATACTTGACATTAGAAAAGCTCTTAGCAAACGAACTATACGACCTTGTTCTATGCTTAGGATTGGGTCTTGTCCATCACATCATTCTCCTAATGATGTGATCCCATTATCAATGACATCCTATGTCCATGGTCAGGAAACCATAACCATCTAATGATCAACGATCTAGTCAACTAGAGGCTCACTAGGGACATGTTGTGGTCTATGTATTCACACATGTATTACGGTTTCCAGTTAATACAATTATAGCATGAACAATAGACAATTATCATGAACAAGGAAATATAATAATAAGCATTTTATTATTGCCTCTAGGGCATATTTCCAACATAAGATTGTCATAAAATGGTGTGCAACTGCCTATTTACTAAGTTTTTAGGTTGTTTGAAACACTATTTGATGATTAAAACTTGACATCACTTCCTTCTTTTTTATACGCAGTGGATGTGTGGCAGCAACGAGATAAAGGAAAAAAAAAATCTTGATCTCAATGAGTTACCTCCTGATCTCGCCTAACCCTATGGGCCATGACAATGTGGCAGGGCAGTCATCAACCCGTGGTGCCCCTATAGTGGTGTCTTTGCAATCAGAGAGCCATACTCTAGATGACACGGGCACCGCGACAAATTTTCCTGGTCCAACCAGGCCTGAGCTCGGAGCTGGTGCTATTGACGGTGCTGTGCAAGGTGAAGAAGGAGAAGATGAGGCTGGTTCTCAGCCGATGGAACCCTATGTTGGCATGAGGTTTGACAGCCTTCAAATTGCTAAGGATCACTACAGCAGCTACGCCCTACGGATGCGTTTCTCTGTAAAAATTATCACCTCTAGGCGGACACCCCGCACAAATGTATTGGAAAAACAGCAGTTTTGCTGCAACAAGTTCAAGAAGCCCAAAGCTGATGATGGAGGAGTGATACGTCTCCAACGTATCTATAATTTTTGATTGTTCCATGCTATATTATATTCTGTTTTGGATGTTTAAGGGCTTTATTATACACTTTTATGTTATTTTTGGGACTAACCTATTAACCGGAGGCCCAGCCCAAATTGCTGCTTTTTTGCCTATTTCAGAGTTCCGCAGAAAAAGAATATCAGACGGAGTCCAAACGGAATGAAACCTTCGGGAAAGTGATTTTTGGAACGAACGTGATCCAAAGGACTTGGACCCTACGTCAAGAAAGCAACCAGGAGGGCACGAGGTAGGGGGCGTGCCCTCCACCCTCGTGGGGCCCATGTTGCTCCACCGACGTACTTCTTCCTCCTATATATACCTACGTACCCCCAAACCAACAGGGGCATCCACGAAAACCTAATTCCACCGCCGCAACCTTCTGTACCCGTGAGATCCCATATTGAGGCCTTTTCCGGCGTCCTGCAGGAGGGGGCATTGATCACGGAGGGCTTCTACATCAACACCATAGCCCCTCCGATGATGTGTGAGTAGTTTACCTCAGACCTTCGGGTCCATAGTTATTAGCTAGATGGCTTCTTCTCTCTATTTGGATCTCAATACAAAGTTCTCCACGATTCTCGTGGAGATATATTCGATGTAATCTTCTTTTGCGGTGTGTTTGTTGAGACCGATGAATTGTGGGTTTATGATTAAGTTTATCTATAAACAATATTTGAATCTTCTCTGAATTCTTTTATGTATGATTGGTTATCTTTGCAAGTCTCTTCGAATTATCAGTTTGGTTTGTCCAACTAGAATGATCTTTCTTGCAATGGGAGAAGTGCTTAGCTTTGGGTCCAATCTTGTGGTGTCCTTTCCCAGTGACAGTAGGGGCAGCAAGGCACGTATTGTTTTGTTGCCATCGAGGATAACAAGATGGGGTTTATATCATATTGCATGAGTTTATCCCTCTACATCATGTCATCTTACTTAAAGCGTTACTCTGTTCTTATGAACTTAATACTCTAGATGCATGCTGGATAGCGGTCGATGTGTGGAGTAATAGTAATAGATGCAGGCAGGAGTCGGTCTACTTGTCGCGGACGTGATGCCAATATACATGATCATACCTAGATATTCTCATAACTATGGTCAATTCTATCAATTGCTCAACAGTAATTTGTTCACCCACCATAATACTTATGCTCTTGAGAGAAGCCACTAGTGAAACCTATGGTCCCCGGGTCTATTTTCCATCATATTAATCTTCCAACACTTAGCTATTTTTATTTCCTTTTATTTTACTTTGCATCTTTATTATAAAAATACCAAAAATTTTATCTTATCATATCTATCAGATCTCACTTTCGTAAGTGACCGTGAAGGGATTGACAACCCCTTTATTGCATTGGTTGCGAGGTTTTTATTTGTTTGGGTAGGTGCGAGGGACTTGGGCGTGGCCTCCTACTGGATTGATACCTTGGTTCTCAAAAACTGAGGGAAATACTTACGCTACTTTGCTGCATCACCCTTTCCTCTTCAAGGGAAAACCAACGCAGTGCTCAAGAGATAGCAAGAAGGATTTCTGGTGCCGTTGCCCGGGAGGCTTACGCGAAGTCAAGTCAAGATTTGACTCCCGACAATGAGCCATTTCTGGCGCCGTTGCCGGGGAGTCTACGCAAAAGTCAACATACCAAGTACCCATCACAAACTCTTATCTCCCGCATTACATGATTTGCCATTTGCCTCTCGTTTTCCTCTCCCCCACTTCACCCTTGCTGTTTTATTCGCCCTCTCTTTTTCGTTCGCCTCTTTTTCGTTTGCTTCTTGTTTGCTTGTGTTACAATGTGCCTTCTATTTGCTTGCATCTTTTCTTGCTAAAAATCTATTGTTATGGATCCACTTAAAGTGTTCTACTTGGATCATCTTCGATCCTTATGCGCTCGTGCTGAAACCCCAACTAGCCTAGTTGATGGGAAATCTTTAGATGAGCATGCTCATTTTGTGCGTCACCATTTTTCTGAAAAAGGGAGACTCTTATGGAATCAAATAAACAGATTGTTATGTTATGCTTGGAATATTTGTGAAATATGTGATTTTACTTGTTGCTCTAAGAACCCTAAAAACACCTTCCCTACCTTTGTGAGCTTAATGAAAATGAAATCTTATCTTCTTATGCAAAGGGTGTTTATAGTTACTATGATATCAAACAAATTGAAGAATTTGTTGCTTTTAAGGGTGCTTATGAAGTTGCTTCTTTGATTGAAAAGTATGACATTACTCTCTACGAATCTGAAAATTTTGACTTACTTAAATATTGCTATGAAAACTATGCTCAGAATGTCTATGTCAAAGAATTTATTGAGAGAATGACCGTTGCTTTGGAAGGAAATAATGATACGTATGAATCTATGGATAATGATGATTTCGATAATTTGATTGAAATATCCCTTGATGAACATGATGCTTGCTATTCTTGTGGCCATGATGCCAATAATTATGAAGATGAATTTGCTATAGTTCCTTATGTT
This sequence comes from Aegilops longissima, assembly GCA_021605205.1. Taxonomy (NCBI): domain Eukaryota; kingdom Viridiplantae; phylum Streptophyta; class Magnoliopsida; order Poales; family Poaceae; genus Aegilops; species Aegilops longissima. The sequence continues at coordinate 682,002,041 of CM038678.1, read as the reverse complement.
AAACATGAGATCGTTGCTATTACACCCATACTTGGTAGTTCCTTTGATGAAAACCATGTTTGCAATGATGTTATTATAAAATCTATTAATGTCAATTGTGCTAATAATATGCAAAACCCTAAGCTTGGGGATGCTAGTTTTTCTTTGTCTACTATTTGTTGCAATGATCATGATTGGGGTGATTCTTTTAATGATCTTGAAAATTTATTTAAGCCCCATGATGAATATGAGATTGATATTAGTATTTGCAATAGTATTGAAAGTGGGTTTGGGAGAGTGTCAACTTTAGATCCCACATATTTGGAGAATGTTCAATCTTATGGTATGTTTGATAAAAGTGGGTTTGGAGAGGTCATGACTTTAATTAATGATAATCCCACTATTTTGGAAGAGTGTCAACTTTGCATGCATGTGGATCGTGTTAAGCATATGTTTTGTGATAGCTATATTGTTGAATTTCCTTATGATCCTACATATAATTATTATGAGAGAGAAAATATTGTTGTAGAAATCTTCATGTTACTAAATTACCTCTCGTTATGTGGAGATTGCTATTGTTTCTTTCCTCTTCCTTGCATATGCTAGTTTTTGCTTGCCTTGATAATTTGTTTGCATATAATATGCCTATGCATAGGAAGTATGTTAGACTTAGATGTGTTTGTCATGTGGTTTATGATGCTCTCTTTGTTCTTCAATTCTTGTCTTTCTTGTGAGCATCATTAAAATTATCAATGCCTAGCTAGGGGCGTTAAACGGTAGCGCTTGTTGGGAGGCAACCCAATTTTATTTTTAGTTTTTTTGCTTTTTGTTTCTGTTTAGGAATAAATATTTGATCTAACCTCTGGTTAGATTTGTTTTTATGTTTTAATTAGTGTTTGTGCCAAGTTAAACCTATAGGATCTTCTTGGATGATAGTTATTTGGTCTTGCTGAAAATTCCAGAAACTTTCTGTTCACGAAAACAATTGTTAAAAATCACCAGAACATGATAAAATATTGATTCCAATTTATGCTGATCAATAAACAAGTTGTCTAGGGCCTCCTATTTTGGCTGAATTTTTGGAGTTACATAAGTTTTCGTTAGTTACAGATTACTACAGATTGTTCTGTTTTTGACAGATTCTGTTTTTTTGTGTGTTGTTTGCTTATTTTGATGAATCTATGGCTAGTAAAATAGTTTATAAACCATAGAGAAGTTGGAATACAGTAGGTTTAACACCAATATAAATAAAGAATGAGTTCATTACAGTACCTTGAAGTGGTGTTTTGTTTTCTTTCGCTAACGGAGCTCACGAGATTTTCTGCCAACTTTTGTGTTGTGAAGTTTTCAAGTTTTGGGTAAAAGATTTGATGGATTATGGAACAAGGAGTGTCAAGAGCCTAAGCTTGGGGATGCCCATGGCACCCCAAGATAATCTAAGGACACCTAAAAGCCAAAGCTTGGGGATGCCCCGGAAGGCATCCCCTCTTTTGTCTACTTCCATTGGTAACTTTACTTGGAGCTATATTTTTATTCACCACATGATATGTGTTTGGCTTGGAGCATCTTGTATGAGTTGAGTCTTTATTTTTTAGTTTACCACAATCATCCTTGCTGTACACACCTTTTGAGAGAGACACACATAAATTGGAATTTATTAGAATACTCTATGTGCTTCACTTATATTTTTTGAGCTATATAGTTTCGCTCTAGTGCTTCACTTATATGTTTTAGAGCACGTTGGTGGATTTTTTTTATAGAAACTATTGTTCTCTCATGCTTCACTTATATTATTTTGAGAGTCTTAAAACAGCATGGCAATTTGCTTTAATTATAATATCATGAGAAATTTGATGCTTGATAATTGTTTTGAGATATAAAGGTGGTGATATCTTCGTTGTGCTAGTTGAGTAATTGTGGAATTGAAAAATACTTGTGTTGGAGTTTGTGATTCCCGAAGCATGCACGTATGGTGAACCGTTATGTAACGAAGTCGGAGCATGAGGTATTTGTTGATTGTCATCCTTTGTGTGGTGGTCGAGATCGCGCGATGGTTAACTCCTACCAACCCTTCCCCTAGGAGCATGCGTAGTAGTACTTTGCTTCGAGGGTTAATAATTTTTTGCAATAAGTATATGTGTTCTTTATGACTAATGTGAGTCCATGGATTATACGCGTACCTACCTTTCCGCAATTTTCTAGCCTCTTCGGTACCGTGCATTGCCCTTTCTCACCTTGAGAGTTGGCGCAAACTTCGCCGGTGCATCCAAACCCCGTGATATGATACGCTCTATGACACATAAACCTCCTTATATCTTCCTCAAAACAGCCACCATACCTACCTATTATGGCATTTCCATAGCCATTCTGAGATATATTCCCATGCAACTTTCCACCGTTTCGTTTGTCATGACACGCTCCATCATTGTCATATTGCTTTGCATGATCATGTAGTTGACGTTGTATTTGTGGCAAATCCACTGTTCATAATTCTTTCATACATGTCACTCTTGATTCATTGCATATCCCGGTACTCCGTCGGAGGCATCCACATAGAGTCATATTTTGTTCTAAGTATTGAGTTGTAATTCATGAGTTGTAAGTAAATAAAAGTGTGATGATCATCATTTTTAGAGCATTGTCCCAAGTGAGGAAAAGATGATGGAGACTATGATTCCCCCACAAGTCGGGATGAGACTCTGGACTAAAAAAAATGAGGCCATAAAAAAAGAGAAAAGGCCCAAACAAAAAAATGAGAGAAAAAGAGAGAAGGGACAATGTTACTATCCTTTTACCACACTTGTGATTCAAAGTAGCACCGCGATCTTCATGATAGAGAGTCTCTCATTTTGTCACTTTCATATACTAGTGGGAAATTTTATTATAGAACTTGGCTTGTGTATTCCAATGATGGGCTTCCTCAAATGCCCGAGGTCTTCGTGAGCAAGCAAGTTGGATGCACACCCACTTAGTTTCTTTTGTTTGAGCTTTCATACACTTATAGCTCTAAGTGCATCCGTTGCATGGCAATCCCAACTCCTTGCATTGACATCAATTGATGGGCATCTCCATAGCCCGTTGATTAGCCTCGTTGATGTGAGACTTTCTCCTTTTTTGTCTTCCCACATAACCCCTATCATTATACCTTATTCCACCATAGTGCTATATCCATGGCTTGCGCTCATGGATTGCGTAAAAGTTGAAAAGGCTGAAGCGCGTTAAAAAGTATGAACCAATTGCTTGGCTAAAACTGGGGTTGTACATGATATGAATATTTTGTGTGGGGAAGATGGAGCATAGCAAGACTATATGATTTTGTAGGGATAACTTGCTTTGGCTATGTTATTTTGATAAGACATAATTGCTTGGTTAGCATGCTTGAAGTATTATTGTTTTTATGTCAACATCAAACTTTTATCTTGAATGATATCAAATCTGAACATTTGTGCCACAATAAGAAGAATTACATTGAAATTATGCTAAGTAGCATTCCACATCAAAAATTTTGTTTTTATCATTTACCTACTCGAGGACGAGCAGGAATTAAGCTTGGGGATGCTTGATACGTCTCCAACGTATCTATAATTTTTTATTGTTCCATGCTATATTATATTCTGTTTTGGATGTTTAAGGGCTTTATTATACACTTTTATATTATTTTTGGGACTAACCTATTAACCGGAGGCCCAGCCCAAATTGCTGTTTTTTTGCCTATTTTAGAGTTTCGCGGAAAAAGAATATCAAACGGAGTCCAAATGGAATGAAACCTTCGGGAACGTGACTTCTAGAACTAACATGATCCATAGGACTTGGACCCTACGTCAAGAAAGCAACCAGGAGGACACGAGGTAGGGGGACGCGCCTACTCCCCTGGGCGCACCCTCCACCCTCATGGGGCCCACGTTGCTCCACCGACGTACTTCTTCCTCCTGTATATACCTACGTACCCCCAAACCAACAGGGGCATCCACGAAAACCTAATTCCACCACCGCAACCTTCTGTACCTGTGAGATCCCATCTTAGGGCCTTTTCCGGCGTCCTGCCGGAGGGGGCATTGATCACGGAGGGCTTCTACATCAACACCATAGCCCCTCCGATGATGTGTGAGTAGTTTACCTCAGACCTTTGGGTCCATTGTTATTAGCTAGATGGCTTTTTCTCTCTATTTGGATCTCAATACAAAGTTCTCCACGATTCTTGTGGAGATATATTCGATTTAATCTTCTTTTACGGTGTGTTTGTTGAGACCGATGAATTGTGGGTTTATGATCAAGTTTATCTATAAACAATATTTGAATCTTCTCTGAATTCTTTTATGTATGATTGGTTATCTTTGCAAGTCTCTTCGAATTATCAGTTTGGTTTGGCCTACTAGATTGATCTTTCTTGCAATGGGAGAAGTGCTTAGCTTTGGGTTCAATCTTGCGGTGTCCTTTCCCGGTGTGATGGGGGGCAGCAAGGCACGTATTGTATTGTTGCCATCGAGGATAACAAGATGGGGTTTATATCATATTGCATGAGTTTATCCCTCTACATCATGTCATCTTACTTAAAAGCGTTACTCTGTTCTTATGAACTTAATACTCTAGATGCATGCTGGATAGCGGTCGATGTGTGGAGTAATAGTAGTAGATGCAGGCAGGAGTCGGTCTACTTGTCGCGGATGTGATGCCTATATACATGATCATACCTAGATATTGTCATAACTATGGTCAATTCTATCAATTGCTCAACAGTAATTTGTTCACCCACCGTAATACTTATTGTCGGGGGTTGGGTGCGACATATGCCAAAGGATGGCTTATCATGGAGGGGGCGAGTAGAACGTCGCGGTGCACAGAAGCAGGATGAGGCGAAGACATGCCGCCGAATCTTACCCAGCTTCAGGGGCTCTCAGGAGATAACACCGCTACTGCTGCTCTGCGGGGTCTCCGCATGATCACTATGGCAAAGTGGGTACAAGGCTGCTCCTTGAGCTGTTCGGGGTGAGGAAGGAGAAGGGCACGACTAGCTCTTCTCTTCCCTCTATGTGTGTCTAAAACTATTGGGGTCCAACCCTTTGCATGGGTGCCCCAGGGGGTTTATATAGGCCTACCCCTCGGGGGTACAATGGTAATCCGGCTGGGCACGGGTCCCAGCCGTCAGTCTCTTTAGTCGCCGTCTTCTCCGCCGACTCACAGGGCCCGCCGACTAGTGGGCCCACGACGGCCCAACATGGGGCCGACAGCCCTTGTCACTTGTGGTAGTCTTGCTGGCTGCAGATTCTTGTGCAGCCGCTTCTAATAGCGCGAGCTTGGTGCGTGGGGTCATAACAGCAGTGCGCCGCTTTGGCGGCGATCCTTGCCATTCCTTGTCTTGTCGAGTTAATGGCGCTTGGAGCCCTTGGGAGGGGCGGCCGACTCTCGGAGGTCGACTCCAGTGAGTCCGTCTTTAATGGCGCTCTCGTCGTCTTCAGACTCCCGCCGACAGTAATCCCGCCGTCTTCGGGTCATCTGAGACGAGCCATCGTGGGTACAGAATCTGCCTGCAGGGTTGGCGTCGAGGCTGGCGTGGCTACTGATGCCGCGCCGGACGGAGATCTCCGTCGATGCGGCACCACAATGGCCATGCCGGCTCTTTATGAGCGGGCGAGGGGCGGGCGCAAAACGCAGATTTATCCCATCCGCTTCGTGGTCGCTCGGCGAGAGGTGAATGGAGTCGCGGGCCGACTCCACATGGTCGGCTTCATCGAAGTCGCTAGCTTGGAAATCGGCTTGTCTTGAGGCCGTCTCTCGGGACTCGGCTGGTAAGGTCGATCGGCGACTCGTCGCCGACTCTTGAATGGCTCTTCGTCTTAGGGTCTTGAGGCGCGATGCCACGATATTTTGAAAGGTCTGGGGCTCGGGTTTGCCTACCGTGGCCCATTACTCGACAGTAGTCCCGAAGCTGGTGAGGCGCCGAGGGCGACATGTCGAGGAGCCTCAACAGTTTCATCCCTTTAGTGGAAGAATCTGGGCTTGGTCTTGCCGTCTTTATCTTGAGCCGACTAGCTGGAGTCGGCCTTTCAGGAGGCCGTCTTGCTCCTCCGATGTTTCGAAGGTCGCGGCGAGGTCCGAGCGGCGTGCCTGATACGCTTCCAGGCTGCCGCCCATTGCGGGCCCGCCACGTGACGCCACGTGGCAGGGCCAGTCTGCCAGCCCACGCGCGCGACTAGACAGGCCCATCAGGCGGGGCCCGCCACTAGCGCGCCTCGGGGCATGGCGGATCCGCTGCGGCTGTGCGGGTGGTTGGGCTCCCCACGCCGTTACTGCGCGCAGTAACGTCGTGGGTTAAATCGTGGGGACGTGGGGACGTGGCGCGATTAATCCCGCCCGCCCCTCGGCTTCTCAGCCTGGCGCCTATAAGTAAGCGGGGAGGCGGCGGCGCGCGCGCACCCACTCTTCCCCGCTTCCTCTCGCTCCTTGCTTCTTGTTCTTCCTCGCTTCATCTTCTTCCTCGCTCCGTCGCGCCCGAACCTCGCCGCACCATGAATGAGCTCCTCCTCCGCTTGGCGCCTCCACCAGCGCTCCGGCGTGGGGCGGCTCCATCATCGGCAGCGACATCGCCGAGTTTCTCCGCCAAACGCGCGCATCCCCGGCAGCCACCTAGTGCGGACCAGCGCGCGCGGAGGCAAAATCACGCCCGGCGCCGAGGAGGCGGCGGGTTATATTCCGCTTTCGCACCTCATGCTGCGAGCTAGGGCTGCGGTGGCGGCTTGTTCAGCGCGTTCACAGGTTCCTCGGGCTCCGGCACCACCTCACCCCCAACACGATGGTGCTGCTGGCGCCTTTGCATCCTTCTGCGAGGGCTTTCTTGGTGTTCTCCCCACCATCGAGCTGTGGGGAATTCTTCAAGCCAAGCTTCGGGACCCATGTCGCTCGCGTGCGGCTTTGTCGGCACGTTCATCGCCATGAGGAGGCGGTGCGGAGAACCCTTTTCCTGCCATCCCCCTCATCAAATCGGTGAAGATGTGGCAGCGCACATACTTCTACATCAAGAACGTCGCCACCGAGGGCGACCGGGTCAACTGCCGCCTTACATGGCGGCGAGTTGGCGAAGGCGACCTCCAGCTGGTCCCGCCGGGCCGGACGCTGACTCCATGAGCAACGCCGCCGTCAGCGACTCCAGCGTGATGACGCTTGATCGGAGGGCTGGCCAGGGCAGACTTGCTGGCCGCCGCCGTGGCGGCGCGAGTCCTTCCTCTTCAAGGCCGACCTCATCGATCATCGGATGGCGGCCGCCAGACCCCACCGGCTGTGCTCCAAAGACATGCCCCACGCGGAGGTGGTGGACACGGTGAACTTCTTGGCGGCTGTGGCCTCACGGAGGAATGGCGATTAGGCAGGAGCCATACTGTCGCCAACCCCGCCATTAGTAAGCCATCTCTTGCTTCTCTGTTTCCTTCTTGGCCGAATCCGGCTCTAATTTTCCTTGGTCTTCTCGATTCAGAATCCCCTCATGCAGCCCTCGGCGGCGCCCTTGAGGCGGCTCGTGGTCGTCCCGACCCGGCGGAAAGCGGCGCCGGCGACCCGACTTGGGCGTGGCGGCGATGGAGACCGGCCGAGGAGGAGGAGGGCCGGCGACTTCAGGCCTTGGCAACCTTTGCCGACCGGCCCGATGATGAGCGAAGGAATCGCCCCCCGCCAGCAGTAAAGCCGGCCATCCAGTATGAGTTACTCCGCCGCCTTGGGTGGTCGGTAGCGCAAAAGCGCCGGGCGGGCCGAGTCGCGGCGTCCGGCGAAGAAATTCAGGGGAACGGCCGCCGCGACTCAGCGCGAAGAGGCGGTCGCGAAGGCTAACCGCTTCCGCAAGGAAGTGAAGAAGCCACCGCTGGTCTCAGCGTAAGTAACTTTTATTTTGTCTTGTTTTCTTCTGGTCCGTCTTGTCCAAGTCTTCACATGTCTTTTTTCTCATCAGGGCTCCCCTCACCTTGGAGAGGGTCGCCGCCGCCTCCGTCATGGGGTCGGTGGAGACGTCCGCCAATACTCGGCGGGTTGACCCTGCGGCCGCCCTCCGGGAGGCGACATAGCGAAATCTTGGGAGAAGCGACGAGGAGGAGGCCGCCCGTCTGGAGAAAGGCGGAGGCTGAGAAGGCGGCTTCCGCCCGAAGGAGCTGGAGGAGGTCGAGCCGCCGCTGCAGCCAAGAGGCGAGCCGAGGCCGCCGCGCCTCGGTCGGCGCTGCTCGTCACCCCTTGAGCTCTGCGCCACCGCCGCCCGGAGTTCACAGGCGGTCGGAGGAGTCGGCGGTGAGGTCCCCATCACGAGAGAAGGAAGGCGGTGAAGCCTCCCTATCGAACGCACGGCCGCGCCACCTCCGCCGCCTCCACCGCAGTCCGAGGCGCGGCGAGGCAAACAGCCGCGGACCCTTTGTGTCGCCGGCCGATGGCGAGCCGTGGCACAGCTGCTTCTTCAAGTCGCCTCACCAGTAGCGCGCCGTCTTGAAAGCGACTTGGCGCGCGCCCCTTCGAGACCGGCGCTGCCAGCTCGGCTATTCGGCGCCGGGCGACAAGCGCCGCGCCCATTGGGTGGGTGCGAGGCGGCGGCACGGGCCCGCTGAACACTGCGCTTCTGGACATCCAGGCGAAGCTACGAGCTGAGGACGACGCCATGCAGAACCTCACCAAGGCACACCTGGCATCGCGATCCGCCGTGCGGGTATGTTTCTTTTTCGAACTTTTTCTTGCTCTTCTCGGTGGGCGGCGCGGCCCCACTGGTGTAGTCCCGAGTTTGGGCGGCTCTTTGAGCGGCGACTCGGAACTCTATTTGCTACTTCAAGTTTTTACCTTTATGCGGAATTCTTGTCGCGGGAATATCACAACCTCCGCGCCACCGCCTTCAACCTAGCGTTGAGGAGCTGGGCAAGCGGACTGCCGACTTGGCGAGGCGAGGTGAGTTTTCTTCTTGAGCGCGCGTGGCGCACCCAGGCTGTAATCCCGAGATTGGACGGCCATCTCTGTGATCGGGCGGATCTTCTAAGACCTTCTTAGTGACGACTTCGCGTCCTTCCTCTTTTATTCTTGAGGCCGGTGCCACTCTTGGCGGCAGCTGGCACGCCAACAACTGCTTCTGGCGCCAAGAGGAGTGCGGCAAGCTCGCCCAGAGCGCGACCTGCTGGCTACGCAGCCGGCGAGCGAGGGAGCTGCTCAAGGCGGCGCAGGACGAGGCGGAGAAGAAAGAGGCCGCTCTCCTAGCAGAATTCGAGAGCGAGCGCTCCTCCTGGACCGACAGGGAAGCGCAGCTGACCTCCGGCTTCCACGAAATCGAGGATATCATCGATGGTGAGCTCGCTTTTACTTCTTCTTTTGGGTCGCCGACTATGGGTCAGGCCGACTCCAGTTTTATGACTTGCTTCTTCTTCTTCTTGGCATACTTCTTCCCTGGTCACACGTAGGCGGCCAATCAAGCCATCGAGGCTGTTCGCGAGGCGCGAAGGGCGGGTGGTGCTGAGATCGCAGCCAACGCCCCCCGGACCCTTGACGAGCAGCTCCTGAGCATTGAGGCTCGTCTGCGGCCGGCCCATCGGATGCTGCGCCAGCTTCAGCGTGTCGGCGCCCAGGCGATCGCTGCTCTGTGGCCAGACATGTCGACTCTGCGCACTCCCAGCCGGACCGCCGGCGGGCTGGAGGTCGCGGTGGCTATCTTGAGGCTGGAAGGGTTCCGCGGCTCGAGCTGGGCTCGCGAGCCACAGAGTTCGTCAAGCGTGGTATCGAGGCTGGATCTGGACCGGCTGGCAGCGTTTGATCGAAGGCCCAGAGCGGAGCTGCTGGCGCGGAGGCGCCCTCGTCGGCGTCTGGCGGCGATTCTGACTACTACGGACACCAGCGTCTTCGTCCTGGCGGGCTGAGGGCGGTGGGGAAGCACCGCCGGAGTGGTTGAGATGAACCGGACTACGGCGAGGACTTCAGCGAGGTGATCGACTCAGCGCCGAGGAGGAAGGCGAGGCGGAGGAAGGAGGCGACATGGGCGCGCGAAGGCGGGCGGGCGACCAGCCTCAGCTCGACCGCGCTTCCAGCAATGAGCCGTGCCCGTCTGGGCCGACTGCCGCCGGAGACGATCAAGCCGAGACCGCCCAGCCTGCCGCCCCGGCGCCTGACGTCGCCGCCGCCTCCGGCCTTCCAACCCCATCTGGCGCTTCTTAGGCTGCTGCCTAGCCTTTATTTTATCTGTTTTGTTAGTCTTTGAAAGAACTTGTTAATTCGCACAATTCCACCCGCGAGGTGTATTCTGAACTTCTGTCCGAAGATCCGGCCAAGGGCCTAAGCTTATGTAAATATTATCCTGATTTTATCCTTCCTTGCTTATTGCTCTTGTGGCCTTTTCCTTTGCCGCCTTCCCTTAGATGCCGCCTTGCCCGTCGGGCAACCGCTCTGCGGACTATGGCCGGCTATGGTCAGAATCCCCTTGGTACTCGGCATCTTCATCTTGAGGTAGGCGTAGTGGGGGACCGCCATGAACTTGGCCAGAGCAGGTCGGCCAAGCAGAGCATGGTAGGGGCTTTCAAGGTCCACCACTTCGAACCAGACTGGCTCTCGGCGAAAGTGATCTTTGTCCCCAAAGAGGACGTCTATCAGAATCTTGCCGATCGGTGAGCAGGAAAGGCCAGGTACAATCCCGTGGAACACAGTCCGACTATGCTGAAGCTGCCTTTGCTTGATTCCTAACTTCTCCATCGTATCCTTGTACAAGATGTTGATGCTGCTGCCTCCGTCTATCAGCACTTTCGCGAAAGTGGCGGCCCGCCTATCCGCGGCAAGGTGGCTCCCAAGACCAGGGTGTAGGAGCCGGATTCGGCATCACCTACGGGTGATCAGCTCGGCTCAATTGATGGGCTTCTCGGACGGTGCATGAACTCTGAGTATCGATGCTCTGCATTCACTTCTTCTTTGTTGCCGCTTTCTTCTGCGATCGTCAACCACCTGGCAGTAAACACTACATAGGCACCATGCTCTTACGGGTACTCGTCTTGTCTTTGCGCCGGCCGGCTTTGACAATGCGACTCTTTGAAGCAGCGGTGGAAGCGGCGGCCCAGACGGAGGAAGGCAAGGCCGTCTCCTTGGCGATCTGGTGAGCGGTGGCACTTCGGGTGGTGTGATTCGGCGGCTTCGCGCCGCTATGGAACTTGCGAGGTCCGTCGAGTCTGCTCATAAGAAAGGCGGCAACCAGTTGGACTTGCCGCCTTTACTGCCGCTTAGCGAGGAGGCTGCCCTCGGCTGCTGGTCTTGGCTCGTCGCCACTGGCGGCTGTTGGAAGCGGCTGTGGGGCCTGCGCTTGTGATCATTCTGCTGCTTTGTCGCCGATTGGCATCGCCACCGGAGTTACAGGAGCATGAGGAGCCACCTTGCGATCCTGCTGACTTCCATCTCCGACTTCATGGAGGAGTCGGCTGTCAGCGTGCTTATGCTATGATCAGCAGCTCGTTGAGGTCTCGGCTCGTCGCAAAGGAGCTTGTGCTTGAGGAGGTGCCTTCTACGCACCCGGCGGTGAAATACTCGATTGCTGCACCTCATGCACTCCCTCGCGGGAGTTCGGAGCTCGGCCCAGTAGCGTGAGGTAGTCGCGAGTAGACTCGTTGGGGCCTTGCGCACAAGGAAAGCTGGCGAGGCTTGGGAGGTCCCTTGTATGTGCTCGTGAAGTTGCGGACGAAGGCCTCGGTGAAGTCGACCCAGCTGTTGATGCTGCGGGGCTTCAAGCTGTTCAACCATGTCGGGCCGTGCCACAGGCATGAGGGAACATACTTTACGACAACACGCTTGTTGCCATTAAGCTATCTTGTGGCTATGGGTAGTCCACTAGCGATCCTCCGGCTTCCGGGCGGTGTACTTAGGAGTGTCTCGGGAGTGTGAATCCTGCAGGGAAGGGCTCGTCTCGGATCACGAGGTCAAAACAGAAGCGGGCCCAACTCGTCTTCTTCTTCAGCGCCGAGGATCGGTGGAGTCGCTCGATCTGTGGCGGGCGTCATTTCTCCGACTCCCTCTCGGCGGCCAAAGGCGGTCGCCGAAAGTCGGATCTCGGCGGGTGGCGGGGAGACTTCGCCTTTCCTGCGGGGAGAAGGAGGCGGATAGTCGTCCCGCCGCTCCACTTGCTCTTAGGCGGCCGTCTTCGTCGCTCGATGGAGATGTGAGTCCGGCTATGGCTGACGGCGGATCCTTGTTCTTTCTTCCACGGACCTTTGCCGGTCGGCGTCCGAACGTCGCGCTTGATCTCGGTGGGGAGGTAAGTCGCCGTCTTGTCGTCGCGGCGCCTCTGTGCGGCAGCCGGCTTCGTCTTCTTGGCGGCAGCGCGTCGAGGAGCTGCTGGACTCACTCCGTCATCAGGCAGCGCTCCTCGCCCTCGAAGTTATCCAGCTCGTCTGCTGCCGCCTGGGCGGCGCTGATGTTCTCCGCGGGCGTGGCGTACCGCAGGCGATTGGCCCCAAACAGGCTGGCGATAGCTACGCGCGCTGCTGGACCGCGCCTAAGCGGCTAGGCGCAGTCGGAGCCGGCGAGCCGCCCACGGCGCGATCCATCTCGCGCTGGTAGGCTTCTGACAAGCGTCTCATGCTTGCCAGCTTCTACGCGCCCACGAGGTGCTGGAGGCGGCGCGCTTCTAGCATCCTAGCGTCCGCGTCTTCCGGAATGGGGGCGGTCAGGTCTTGCAGAACCGCGTCGAGTGGGTCACGAGCTCCCTCGCCAGAAGGCTCGATGTGACCGGTGACGAGCACCTCCATCACGGTGCTTCCGCCGCTCTTCGCGCGAGGGAGAGGCTCGTCGTAGACCACCACGTTGGTGGGGAGCAGCGTCGGCGGCGCGGTGTCGGTCGACCAGCGCCGGGTCGGTGGAGCCTCTGAGACTCAGTCGGCGGCGGGCTCGCCCGCGGACGTGGAGCTGCTTTCGAGGAGGCCAGCGAGGCTCTCGGGGCCATCCGTGCCTGCGTCGGATGCAGGCTCGTCGGAGAGAGTGAACCTCGCCCGGCGAGTTCGGCGAACAGCTTCGCCCGCGCGCGACCTCAGCGCCATGCAGCAGCGTCGGCGTGAACTCCGTCTGGCGTGCGGGCTGGCTGCGCTTCGCCCGGGAGGAAGAGGTTCCCGTCTAGAGCAGGTCTCGGACGGCGGTGCACCTAGCCCCACGGTGGGCGCCAAATATCGGGGTTGGGTGCGACATATGCCAAGGATGGCTTATCATGGAGGCGAGTAGAACATCGCCGGTGCACAGAAGCAGGATGGGCGAAGACATGCACGCCGCGAATCTTACCCAGCTTCAGGGCTCTCCGAGGAGATAACACCCCTACTGCTGCTCTGCGGGGTCTCCGCATGATCACTATGGCAAAGTGGGTACAAGGCTGCTCCTTGAGCTGTTCGGGGTGAGGAAGGAGAAGGGCACGGCTAGCTCTTCTCTTCCCTCTATTTGTGTCTAAAACTATTGGGGTCCAACCCTTTGCATGGGTGCCCCGGGGGGTTTATAGGCCTACCCCGAGTACAATGTAATCCGGCTGAGCACGGGTCCCAGCCGTCGAGTCTCTTTAATCGCCGTCTTCTCCTTGACTCACAGGGCCCGCCGACTAGTGGGCCCAGCCACCAAGCCAACATGGGGCTGACAGCCCTTGTCCGCCCATGGCGGAGTCTTGCTGGCTGCAGTTCTGTGTGGCGCTTCTAATGGCGAGCTTGGTGGTGGGGTCATAACAGCATGTCGCCGCTGGCGGCGATCCTTGTTGTCATTCTGTCTTGTCGAGTTAATGGCGCTTGGAGCCAGCGGGAGGCCGGCCGACTCTCGGAGGCCGACTCCAGCGGGTCCGTCTTTAGGGCGCTCTCGCCGTCTTACATACTCCCGCCGACAGTAATCCCGCCGTCTTCGAATTAGTACATCTGAGCCATCGTGGGTAAAGAATCTGCCCACAGGGTTGTGTCGAGGCTGGCGTGGCTCTGATGCTGCGCGGGACGGAGATCTCCGTCGATGCAGCGCCACATAGGCCATGCCGGCTCTTTATGGCCAGCGGGCGGGGCGGGCGCAAGGCGGCTTTATCCCATTCCGCTCGTGGTCGCTCAGGCGAGAGGTGAATGGAGTCGCGGGCCGACTCCCTGTAGTTGGCTTCATCGGAAGTCGCTAGCTTGGAGTCGGCTTGTCTTGAGGCCATCTCTGGGACTCGGCTGGGAGGGTCAGTCGGCGACTCCGTCGCCGACTCTTCAGAAGGCGGCTCTTCGTCTTGGGGTCTTGAGGGGCGCAGTCTACCCCGATATTCTTGAAAGGTCCTGGGGCTCGGGTTTGCCTACCCGTGGCCCATTACTCTGACACTTCTGCTCTTGAGAGAAGCCACTAGTGAAACCTATGGCCCCCAGGTCTATTTTCCATCATATTAATCTTCCAACACTTAGCTATTTTTATTGCCTTTTATTTTACTTTGCATCTTTATTATAAAAATACCAAAAATGTTATCTTATCATATCTATCGGATCTCACTTTAAGTAAGTGACCGTGAAGGATTGACAACCCCTTTATTGCGTTTGTTGCGAGGTTTTTATTTTTTGTGTAGGTGCGAGGACTTGGGCGTGGCCTCCTCTTGGATTGATACCTTGGTTCTCAAAAGCGAGGAAATACTTACGCTACTTTGCTGCATCACCCTTTCCTCTTCAAGGGAAAACCAACGCAGTGCTCAAGAGGTAGCAAGGAGCTAGGGCTCCTCCTGTCCTAGACGCTATACCAGATCCAAAACCTATTGACAATGATAAGGAGATGGAAGATGAACCTCCAATATTAGCTAAAGAGGAGGCTGGTACTAGTAAGAAAAGAAGAAGCATAAACGTGAGACAATAAAGCAGACTTAATGCAAGGCGAAAATGTTGGTGAAGCTGATAGATGGGCGATGGCAGGTGACGCACTTTGTTCGTGACCACAGTCATCCGCTGGTGAACAAACCTTCATTGTCCAAATACTTGAGATCCCACCAAGGCATCTCTCCTGACGAAAAGGAGTTTTTGCGCATCTTGTATAATTGCAACTTGACTACAAGTGTGTTTCTATATCCCTTACAGAATTAAGTTCCCCTCTAGGCAGTCCAGTGTGCAACTGTTATGGTACTGGTGTGCAACTAAAATGCCTTAAGTGTGCAACTATACTACCTTCATTGTGCAACTACATAATGTTCCTGTGTAACTAGATTACCTTCATTGTGCAACTACATAATGTCCTGTGTGCAAAATGAAAGTGTTTTTTAAAAGGTGCAGCTAGTTGTTCATTTCCTGCAACTATCTTCTGTGCCAACACATGTCATATTATTATGCAGTTGGATATGTGCATTCGTGCGACTAAAATAAGATATATTATTTCTTTTTGTATTATGCAGGACGTATGATGCATGTAATGGCAGAGTTCTATGGATCTGATATGATGGTGCCCTTTGGACCAAAGGCAATAACAAATCTGTGTACAAGTTTCCGTAGAGATGACATAAAGGGGGGTGACATGATTGAGACAATTGCGCATTTCAAGGATATACAAAAAACAGATCCAGACTTCTTCTATAAGGTGAAATATGACAAAGAAGACAGAGTTGTAAACATATTTTGGGTGGATGACTCAGCTCGAAAAGCTTATGCGGAGGCGTACCACGATTGCATATCGTTTGACACCACCTACATGACCAACATGTACAATATGCCGTTCGCGCCCTTCATCGGAATAGACCGACATGGCCAATCTTTCATGCTAGGTTGCGCGTTTGTGTGGCAGGAGTTGGCATCGAGCTTTGATTGGGTCTTCGGATCATTCCTAAAGGCTATGGATGGCAAACCTCCTGACAACTTCATAACCGATCAGGATGGTGCAATGAGGCAGTCAATACAGAGCATCTTTCCAACCGCAGTGCATCGCTATTGTCGATGGCACATCATGAAAAAGGCTCAAGAAAAAGTTGTTTGGCTACTGTGCCGGAATCCAGGGCTCTCTGATGATTTCAACTATTGTGTTGACTTGAGCTTCACTATAGAAGAGTTTGAGCAGAATTGGGTTGGGTTAATGATGAAGTACGAGGCTATGACACACACACACACACACACACACTTTGAGAAGTTGTATGAATACAGGTCAACTTGGGTGCCGTGCTACTTCAAACACAGGTTCTTCCCCTTCCTGCAGTATACACAGCGTAGTGAGGGGTTCATCGCCGTCCTAAAAAGATATGCGAACCCACACAACTCAATGCTGAACTTCGTCAAGCAATATGAAAAAATTCAGAACCACATCCTTGCCAAGGAAGGCTGCAATGATTACAGGACAGAACACCTTGATATTGAGCTATGGTCCAACTTCCCAATAGAGAGGCAAGCTTATGAAACCTACACTAGGGACCTTTACCGCAAGTTCAGTGAAGAGTTTGAGCTGATTGGACGTTATAATGCGTTCCAAGTTGGTGCTGACCTTTTTGAGCTTAGACCGAACCAGGAATTTGTTGCCAAATATGATTCTCGAAACTACTTGGTGCAAGCAAGGGTGGAGGAGGGTTCCTATTTGTGTGAGTGCTACTAAATGGACAAGGACGGCATGCTTTGTTGCACATCCTCAAGGTGTTCACCCATATTGGAGTTGATGTCTTACCGGAAAGGTACATGCTAAGACGGTGGACACCTACTGCTGTCCCTAGTGCACCAGGGACCGCGTATGAGCAACCGGATGAAATGCCCCCTCAGTCAAAGAAGCAGATAAGGGAGAGAAACATGATATTCGATTTTCGGAAACTAGCCAAGTTTGCGAGTGGCTCTAATGCAGCACAAGACGTTGTATACAAGCATATGCGCGGAGCACGTACCGAGATTGGCGACCTGAACAAGTCCAAGAAAAAGAAAAAAACGGCTGCTGCTACGGGGCCATCAGATGATGGCAACCCTCGAGGACCTCCTCCACCTCCAGGCAGCACTCATGGGGCTCATCATCCAGGTAATTACCTACCCCAACTCCCCATCTAACTAGGTGTGTAACTTCAGTTGCACACATGATGGTGCCCAGTTGCACAGAACAGACTACCTAGTTGAGCACGCCGTGTTAGTTCGAGCATCAAGATAACACAAACTAACTTGTGTGTCCTGTTCTGGCTATAGGTGATGGCAACCCTCGAAGACCTCCTCCACCTCCTGGCTCCACACGGCATGCTCCGCCACCTCCTCCCCCGCCTGGCCCAACAAGCAATGCCCCGCGTGCTCCTCCCAATGGACCTACAGGCAGTACTCAGGGGGCTCATCACCCAGGTAATTACCTTCCCCAACTCCCAATGAAACTAGGTGTGTGACTTCAGTTGCACACATCATAGTGCCCAGTTGCACAGAACAAGCTACCTAGTTGCGTGTGCTATGTTAGTTTAAGCATCAAGATAAAAAAACTAACTTGTTTTTCCTGTTCTACACATAGGTGATTACAAGCCAAGTACCATGACGGGCCGTGCTACTACAGGTGTTTTTTTCAACTTAACTTGCACACAACAACCAGTTAGTTGCACATCATGGGCTGTGTGGTTGCAGAGAACATCAGTGCTGGTTGCACAACAACAAAATACTAAACTTTTTAAATGATTATTACACAGGTGATCGAACACATCCTCGTGATGGTCCTACTACCCCGTTGGAGGCTGCATCCCCTGCACAAGCCTCTGATGATTTTGTGCCCAGGGATCCTCCAAGGTCTACTACAAAGGGTAGGGCAAAGAGTCGACGGTACAAATCGGCACCGGAGCTACACCCAAAGAAGAAAAACAAATGCAGCCAGTGCCAATCTACAGAGCACACTGCTGGTGTTGTGTCCACTCAGGCTGTTGTGATTCTCTTTCATCGTTTGTAACTTTGGGACAAAAAGAAAAAGAATGATGGTTTTTGAGCAATGTTGGGACCAAGTGGACACATTCAGCATCTATGCTTTCTCTTATCTAATTTATGCTCCTTGAATTAGTTCATGCACTGTGTAAAAAAGTTTGCTATTTGTGCCTTTGTTGGCAACTGGTTAACTATTTAGTTGTCGAACAATTGTATGTCCAGTGCTCCTAATGTATCAACAAAAGTGATGATATTGAGTTGCAAACGGAATTACTACTAGTGTGCAACAACAAAATCTGCTCAAAAATTGTGCAAACCAGCAACTTCCTCCATGGGGCAAATAAAGAAAAAGAGTACTGACCTAGTCCTTGTCGTATCTGAGCAACTTCCTCCATGGGGCGGAGTTGTGCGGGCTGGTGATCCAATCATATGCAAGCTTCTTCATGATGTTGAGTACTTCCTTGGGTTCGTAGTTGCGCAGTTGGCTACCATTCCACTCGGTGGCGTTAAGCAGTGCGAACAACTCACACTCATTGCTGCGGTACGCAAAAAAAGAAAATTTGTCAAAGAAAATTAAAACCAATAAAGATAATGCACTATGTGCAACTGTGCAACTGCTTATGTGCCACCGTGCAACTACTGATGTTCTACTGTGCAACTGCTTATGTGGCACTGTGCAGCTGCTTATGTGGCACTGTGCAACTGCTTATGTGGCACTGTGCAGCTGCTTATGTGGCACTGTGCAACTACTTATGTGCCACTGTGCAACTGACTATATAATCCATGAGAAACTCATAAAAATGAAAAACAGGTTGCAGAGTAGTACCGTGTCTTAAAAAAATAAAGATTGCACAATTAGAAAAATTTAAAAACTACAAATTGATGGTAAGAAATTGAGAAGAATGCCATGCTTATTGTCTTACTTGCTGAGCTACTTCGGTACGTCAATGTCAATAATCTGGAAGTGCTCGATGCTGAACTTTGGGTAATGCTTCCTCCATAGCTGGCATACTGCCCCCGCGATGGTAGAGGCGGTGGTCATCAGCTCAATGTTGTCCAGCGTCGAATCAAGAACTTCGAAGCGCCCGTCCCTCAAGTTGACATTGAAGACCCAATAATACCTCCCTCCCTCCTTATCGGTTACATCAGCGCACTCGAGCACTGGCAGCATGACCTGCAAGCGTGAACGATTTAAGACACAGATACACGCTGTAGGTAAGAAAAACAGTAAAAAGACTTGGTGAAGTTAAAACAGGTTGCCAGAAAGTATTTGCCAACTAACATATGTGTCATGTGCAACTGATCATGCTATGGGTGCCAACTAAAGAGATGGATCATGTGGGCACATCACTCACCAAGTCTTGCTTATCGAGACGGTTCTTGTAATCAAACTTCTTGTTTATCTCAGTCACATTGTGGATCCCTTGCTGCAAATAGATCTGCAGAGATTATAAGCATGCCTCAAACTCCTAACTAGATGAAAGGACTCCCTGAATTAGTGAACAAAAGCACTACAGAAAAAGAAGAGGGGAAAAAGTTTTTGAAAAAACTTACAGAAAACCTTAGTGGCATAACGACCTTCTTTGACCCTTCTGGTAAGTTATCCATGATGTATAAGATTCCAGTCAATAACAATTCTTGACAGCCATTGAACCGGCTTCATCGAATCAACTAACTCCTTTAAAGAAATGTAGAAAGCACCATACCTGATTATCTCAGGGCTGATTTTTTTAGGAAATAAAAAGACAAGTTAGCTCGAAGGGTCACAACAACAGATAAAATGTGTATGAAATTAAAACAAAACAGTGTGCAACTAAAAGCTGTTCTATGCAACATGCTACGCTTTCTGTGCAACTAAATGGCTGGTCCTGTGAAACCGAAAAAGATATGTATGTAGGCTGTGGGGAGTTTGTTTACCTGGTAAGCTCATCATTTGCTCCTGGGTGATGCCTGACCCAATACATGAGGGCAGCGTAAAGCTTCTTGTTGCCTCATTGGGCTGAGCGTCTTCTTCTTGTTGTAGTCAATGAATGGAGACCTTTGAGATGCTGCAGGCCTTATTACCCTCCTCTGTCTTCGTGCAGCAGTGCTCTTGAAGAACTACTCGTGCCAACCACGGTTACATGCATATCGGGTGTCATAGCTGTCGGTGATCCAACATCGGCTCTTGAGCT
This sequence comes from Aegilops longissima, assembly GCA_021605205.1. Taxonomy (NCBI): domain Eukaryota; kingdom Viridiplantae; phylum Streptophyta; class Magnoliopsida; order Poales; family Poaceae; genus Aegilops; species Aegilops longissima. Next base: position 681,982,099 of record CM038678.1, on the reverse strand, counting down.
ATTGCCTTGCTAGCATCAGCAGCAGCGCATCCTTCATTCACGACTGTTGGGTCCAACTCACCCTCATCTATGGCAACCACACGGCTTACGCTTGTTTACTGCTTCTTTGGAGCGGTCTTTGGAGCATCACCATCTATGCGAGGTCAAAAGATGGTGCATCGCAGAACCCGTCACCATGATAGCTGAAAGAGTTTGATCTGCGCATGGGTTCAAGGCCCAGGGCATCTCCTTGCGGCACATACATAGGTGCATCATTCACTGACTTGGTTCACAATAGTGTTTTAGTAGGCGGCCTTGGAGGCTTGCACCTGCTTACAATGTTGAAGACATCCTCTTGTGTTAAAGTGCTGAAAGTCAGCTCTTGGTGATGCAGGCTTGCTTGACTGCTGTGTGCTAGCTCGTGGGGACGGCACTTTGGCAGTTTGATCACCCCTTTCGTGTTTGGCATTGAAGTATCTATATGAGTTGGCATATTGGGGCTTGCAGTTGCAGTGGTACCTTCCTGAGCAGCAGTGAAGGTTTTGGCTGTGACCACGCTGCTAACTGACACATCAGTTGGCACACTGGTATCTTCAGTTGGCATCTTTCCAGTCTCAGTTGGCAACAACCTAGCAGAACTTGGCACCCCTGCATCAATGGCTGCGGCACACAGTTCTGTCTCGTCTCTGAAGCCCACACCTTTTGTGCCCTTTGCAAACTTGACAATCTTTTGCTGCTTAGGTGGTTTAGGTGGGCCTGCTGAAAGAGGAGTCTTCCCCTTGATCTGTGGAACTCCTGTGATGGTGGTTGGCTCTCTGCTCAGTACAGTTGGCATATCAGTTTGAACCACAACTTCCTTAACCACTTTTATTTCAGCATCTGCACTCACCATCTTCTCCTTGGTTTGAGGCAACTGCAGATTCTTCTTCATTGAAACTGCTTTGCGCTTTTGGACAACATGAGGGTTTGAAACGGATGCTGCCCTGCTCTTGCTGGAGCTTAGATCTGGAAGCTGCTTCAAATATTCCTTGTATTTTTTCTTTGAATGAACCAAGTCAAGACCCTTTCCTGCTTCCTCCATGTCAATTTGATTCTTTTCAGCGTCACTTGATAAGAATAGGCTCTGATCAATGGCAAAGTTAATCTTCTCACACATCTGTTTGTTTTGCTAAAATCTGGCATGGGAAAGGTGGTTGGCAAAGCCGGCTTCAAGTTGCAGAGCTTGGACATATCAATGCTGCCCTGAGACTCTGCTTTGTTATTTTTCTTTGACTTCGGCAAATCCTTGTCTTTCCAGCAAGTTTTGTCAATCAACATCTGTAGTGTGCTCCTGCTACTCAATGAATTGCTGCTGCTGGCAGGGGTGGCAGAGCTGCTAGTCCTCCTGGATGTGTTACCGCCTGTACCACCAGAACCAGGGGCGTTGTCATCATCATCATCGCTGCTGTCGCTGCCTCCATTGGATCCCCCTTGATCATCATCATCACCATCCTCGTCTTCTTCCTCGTCATCTTCTTCCCCCTCACTTCCATCAACTGCTGCACCTTTGTCTCCGTCCCCCTCTTTGGCCTCATCTTCTTATTCCTCCTCCTCTACCTCAGTATCTTCTTCCTTGTCCTCCTCCTCTCCTTTGTCCTCCTCTTCTTTGTCCTCATCTTGTTTCTCCTCTTCTTCTTCCTCCTCCTCCTCCTCCTCCTCCTCCTCCTCCTCTACATCTTCTTCTTTGTCATCCTCCTCTTTGTCCTCCTCCTCTGATTCATCTGCATCTGTGTCCTCGTCATCGTCAACATCTAGCGTTGCTTCCGTTTCCTCATCTTCTCCTGAATCCTCCTCAACAAACTCTTCTTCTTCTTGAATAGGTGAAACCCGTCTCTTCCTTTTTGGAGCATGGCGTGACGCCCCGGTTCCCATTGATGGCTGTTGTACATATGGATCAATATCTGGCTCCTCGTCATCGATCTTGGCAACTGCTTCAATGAAGGTGCCAACCTGTTCAGTTACTGCCTTGCACAGGTCATTAACCACTTTGGCAATCTTTGCCTTTTTCTGCATCATCACAAAAAAAATTCAGTCCTGATCCAGTTAGACACCGTTTAAAAGAAAGAAAATGTATGTAACTGACCATGATGTGTTCAACAAGCCCGACTAAGACACACTTTCTGGCCAACTAAAAACATGATTCTAGCCAACTAAACATGCAGTGTATCCAAAACTAAACATGCATTCTGCCAAGTTGATGTTATTGGTTCGAAACAAACAAATTGACTGTCCAAATAATATGTGCAAGTAAAAAAGCACATTTGTGCAACTGAACATACATCCCAGCCAACTGAATCATGTATTCTCGCAACTAAAAACCATATATATGCAACTGAACATACATCCCAGCCAAAAGAAAATATCGGTAACTGATCCAAACTCCTGTATGCAAAGACTAACCTGCGGATTGTAGGTTATTGGTAACTTGGATGCCACGAATGCTTCAGCTTCCAAAATACCACCAAACAGTGGTGTCTGCTCCATGCCCCTATACTCCTATTTAAGCTGATGTAAAAAGGAGAAAAAGAAAATAACAAGGTTATCAAAACAAATTTGCGTGTTGAATGAAAACCAAAACATTATAACCTGCGCAACTTCAAACAAAATACTGGGTAGACAATTGAATTCTACATATATGCAAGTGAACAAACCAAAGAAAGTTGTGCAACCCAAAAGATTCTGCCAACTGATGTTACACATCTATGCAACAAGATAAGTAAAACTGTGCAACTTAAGACAGATGATGTGCCAATTTAAAACGAACATGTGTGCAGATGCCAAACTTAAAGCTACAAGCTCAGCAACTACATGCATTGTTGTGCCAACTGATCACAGTTTTTGTGCAATTTCCAGAAAGTGAGCAGACATGAAATAGAACATAAAAAGAAGAAACTGTTGGAAAAAACAAAGAGAACTCACTTGTAATTTGCCGAACACACCAGGAGAAATCGTGTCCTTCTTGATCACCTTGGCAATTAGAATACTATCCCATGCATTCGCTCGTATCGTGCAGTTGCTTACTGGGATATCATGAACGAGCGCATCAAGGTAGAGTATCTGCACCAGATCCAACAAAGGAAAAGGCCAAGTTCAGTTATTATGAGGAGTATTTCAGCAAGCTATAACTGCACAAAAGAAGAAGAACACATGGAAGTGGTCGTTTTCACTAACCACCAAGTGATCACTACAAAAAAAACACACATCCGTGACATTTTGGGCCGAACAATTTTTTTTCTGTCATACATATGACACTTTTATGACGATAATTGTGACAAAACCCGGTATAATCATAGATGTGGTGGGATCCTACTTCTATGACAAAAAATCATGACAGTAAATGGGCTTTTCGTCACAGGCGGGCGGAGGCGCAGCTGCATGACATTCTTTGGGCCGTCCATGGCGAAAAAACCATGGTAGAAGCGAGGGAGGAAAATTTGAGGGAGTTCCGGTTATGGTGGGAGGTCGGGGCCAAGCGATCGTGTTTCTCTCATACGTCTGCGGCGTGTGTGCGCGAGTGTTGGCTCTAACTAAACCCGGCGGCGTTGGGCTCTAACGAACAGCGATTACCTTTGCGAGTTCTGCGTTCTTGAACCCGGCGATCGATCGATGGTGATGGCGAACCCATTCGGCGATTCCTTTGCTCTGCTGCTAAGCGAAGCCGATCAATGCTGCATCAGGGATGAGCGATGGCGTTGCGGGGGTTGGATGAGCGATGGCGGTGGCGTTGCCTGCGGATGAACATGACCCGTGGTGTGGTGGAGGCTGGATTAACGATGAGCGGTGGAGGGTGCCCATGGGTGGTGGTTGAACAGGACCCGTGGTGTGGAGGGCTGGATGAGCGATAGATGGTGGAGGGTGGTTGAGCGGTGGCGGTGGAGTAAGCGGCGGTGGAGGCTGGATGAGCGAGGAGCCCGTGGAGGCTGGAGGAGGTCGGCGGTGGAGATGAGCGGTATCCCGTGGAGTCCGTTTTGCGATGCGCCACACCCTCCCGATGAACATGATCCCGTTTACGACCATAGGAGGTCCGTTTAAATGCGTTTTGCGATGCGCCACACCCTCCCGATCAGCGGGACCCTGTTTCGACCGTAGGAGGTCCGTTTCCTCCGTTTTGCGGTACGCTACAACCGTTCCGATCAACAGGACCCCCATTTCGAACGTAGGAGGTCCGTTTCCTCCGTTTTGCGGTACGCCAGGCCCCTCCTGATCAACAGGACCCCGTTCCGAACGTAGGAGGTCCGTTTCCTCCTTTGCGCGGTATGCCAGACCTCGTTTCCATCACCTGTTCCGTCCAAGCCCTCCCAATGAACGCGACCACGCATTCAGCTCCGACCCAGCCGGTTGGCTCGCACGCGTTCCGTTACCTCCCGATGAACATGACACATTCCGTTGCCTCCCCATGAACACGACAACGACGCTGTTTCTCCGTTCCGACCCAGCCATGTACGAGCCACGGCGTGCATTATCGCAGATAGGCGTTGAGACCTGCCCGTATGTGCGTGCGTGGCCGTATTTTCTTTCTTGCACCCTCGCCGCTGTACGTACGTGTACATGCTACGTGCGCGCCTCTACTACGACACGTGCGCGCCTCTACAACGACCAGTATGTACGGACACGTTGGCGACCAGAATGACACCGCTACATACGCTTCGACCAGGTGGGTCCCGACTGTTAGGCACTTGCGTGCGAAAATGTAGCTGGTGGGTCCCAGCAGTCAGAGGGGCGAATCTTTTTTTTGCCCGGACATACTTCCTTTGCGTGCGAAGATGTAGCTGGTGGGTCCCAACAGTCAGGGGGCGAATCATTTTTTTTCCCGGACGCACTTCCTTGTGTGCGAAGATGTAGCTGGTGGGTCCCAGTAGTCAGGGGGGGCGAATCGTGTTTTTTGCCCTGACGCACTTCCTTGCGTGCGAAGATGTAGCTGGTGGGTCCCAGCGATCGGGGTGAATCATTTTGTTTTTTGCCGGTCGCACTTCCTTGCGTGCGAAGGTGTAGCTAGTGGGTCCCGGCGTCGGGGAAGCGTTTTTTGCGAAATCGGTGGCCCATCTGGTGGGTCCCATTGTGAGTGGAGGATAATTATTTTGCGGCGTAATAAGGGCGCTTCCTTGCTGCTGCCGTGGACCCGGTGTCGGCCTCTCCACATACATCCCGTCCGATGGAAGCCGTTCCTTGACCACGTTGATCACGCCGCGCCGAGAGCACCAGGCGGTGGGCGGCGGCGAGGCCTAGGAAGGGGCGACACGGAGCGGGGAAGACGCTGCGTGGATGCCGCAGCGTAGAGGTGTCTGAGGTTCGCTGGTTCGCTGCGGTGTGAGGTTGCCGTCGCCCTTGAGAATAACGAGGTGTGGGTGAGTAGAGGATGGCCTGGCGGTGTGGTCGGAGTAGTAAGTGCGGTGAGGCCTCCGCCGCGCCATAGCGAGCCCAGGGAGGCAGGAGCACGAGCCACGACCGGCGCTGGTTTGGGCGGTGGAGCAAGAAGACCGAGAGGTTGAAGAAGCACTACGGCCGTTGGATGGACATCGTCACGGTCCTTGGAGCTATAATCGTGCATATTGACTAAGTTGACAAAGCCCTCCGTCCCGTCAACTTAGTAGGCCCTAAGTCAGCCTGCCACTATCTTTGGGTCCCGAGCTAACGGGGAGTATTCATTTTTGTGCGTAATAAGGAGGCACTTCCTTGCGTGCGAAGATATAGCTGGTGAGTCCAGCTGTCGAGCCGGCCGCGGGGAGGAGGAGCGAGGCAGTCCATTGGCGCTTCTTTGGCGGGTTTGGAGCAGGAAGAGCGAGAGATTGAAGAAGGGCGGCGGCCGTTGGATGGCCATCAACAGTCACTACTTGTGCGTCAACCTTATTTTTAGGAAAGCCTCAAATCTGTGGAAAACATCATACAACCCATTTGCCATTATTTCTAATAATTTACAGCCCATTTACTAATTCTTAAGGTTTTTTTTGGAGCCCATATTTTTTTTGTTAGCATTACAGCCCATATTGTGGCCACGGTTAAAAAATTATACAAAATTTTGCATATTTCGGTGCGGTCCGAACTGTTTTTAATCCCGAAATTTTGACTCACATTCGAACTGATTTTAAAAATAATTGTATATCAATATAAAATCCAACAAATTCTCCACGCATAAAAATTAATGTAATTTAAAGTCTCGAAATGAAAAAAAGATATTTGAAACTAATTGCCGGTTTGATGTGTTTTAAAAATGTACAACCCATTTCTCATTACTGATGGGCCATTTTCTCGGCCAGCCGAATGAAAGCTCTCCTCGTCTTGAAAGATTTGTAGCCCAACAGGCCTGACAAAGCGACTTACCTGGCAAATCACAAAAAAACTGGGTTGTGGCCGTGGACCTAGCTGTCAGCCTCTCCACGTACAGTACTCTTCCGATGGAATGTCGTTGACCACATTGACCACGCCGCGCCGAGAGCACCAAGGTGGTGGACGACGGCGAGGCCTAGGAAGGGGACGACGCGGAGCGGGGGAAGACGTGGCAGTGGATGCCCACGCGGAGAGGAGTACAAGGGTTCACTGGTTCGGCTGCGGTGTGAGGCTGCCGTCGCCGCAGGGCCTGGCTAGTGATGGGAGTAGTAGGGGGCGATGAGGCCTCAACGAAAGCACAACCGTCCACTGGAGGCAGGAGCAGGCGGTCTCCCCGGCGCTGGTTTGGGCGGCTGGTGCAAGAAGAGCAACAATTGAAGAAGCAGCAGGACCATTCGATTCAAATCCAACGGTTACTGCTGCTAGAATCGTTTGTTGACTAAGTTGACAAACCCTGCGTGCTGCGTCAGCGTAGTAGGCCTGGTCAGCCTCCCAACGGTGCACCCGGATGTCGATGGGAGGAATCATTTTTTCGCGTAATAAGGAGGCAGTTGATTGCGTGCGGCCAGGCCAGCGGAGGGAGTAGGGTGGGCCGGGGAAACCTGCGCGGCATCACAGCGGGACACAAGAGGAGGGAGCAGGCAGTCACGCCGTCGCTAGTTTAGGCAGCTGGAGTAGGAAGATCAGAGATTGAAGAAGCACGTCGGCCGTTGGATGGCCGTCCAACAGTCACCGTTGCTAGAATCGTGTGTTCACTGACAAAGCCTTGCGTAAACAAGTTAGCCTCGAAATCTGTGGCGTGTACAACCCGCTATTATTTATATTTTTTACTCATTTTCTAATTCATATAGAATTTATTGCAGCCCGTTTTCCATTTTTAGAATTGCTGGCCACTTTTTGGTCATTACCAGGGTCAAAAAATTAACTAAATATGTGGGAAATTCTGAAAATTCACAAATTTTTGCTGGGGAATGAAATATTCTTAATCCAAAAATTAATAGGCACACTAAAACAAATTTAAAAATAAATTAGTACTATGTCATGTTAAATCCAATGAAATACGTATAAGATATCAGTGAAGAACCAAAAAAAACTAATATCCCATTTGCTACAATTTTTTTGGAATTTTCAACCCCTTTTGATATTACTTTTAACAGACATTGACCATACTCTTTGGCCAGGATGGAATGCATCCCTCCTCCTCTTGAAAGATTTGCAGCCCAGTAATTCGGAGAAAACAAATAGGAATAGATTGGGTATTCTTCAAAAAGAAATACTGGGCTACCTATTTTCCCAAAGAACTGGTGCATGAGCATTTAGCTTTATTTATTTATTTACTTATTTATGTTTAGGGGACCATGAGCATGTACCTGGGCCGGATTCATGTGAGAGCCTCCCTTACAATTAATTATGGGCTTCTCTATTGGGCCTTCATCAGTGGGCTGCATGTTATCAAAAAGTGGAAAATGTGTTCCGTACGAAAATAGTATGAGCTACGTATGGTACGGGGCACTAAAGGATCGAACCGTGCAACGACTTCCAAAACATTGTGTTTGTCGTTCTAACAACACATTTATTCAACCAATATACGAAATATACTACCGATTGTACATTGAAAACAGCAGCAGCAGCAACCAGGGCTGGGGGTGCAACAGAAGCAGTAAGCAGGCCAGAAGAGTGAAGACGTAGCTCTCTCTTCCAAACCAAACATCAGCCATCATTACAAAGGGCTGCCAAAAAGAACAAGTGTATGCATCAAACTAAATAAAGATCCTACTACACCAAGTATGCGCATCTAACTAAGCGGCTCGGTTAGGCGTTACTATTTATTAAGCTGTGGAGATTGGTTGTGGCTTGAACGAGATGGGTGCTGACGGAAACTCCAGCCAGCAGGTCGAAGTCGATACTTGTGACCCTCTCTCCTACTTTGGGCTGCAGAGCGTGGCGGCACATATTAGGGTATGGTGCATGCAGAGATGCATGGTACGCTGTATACACACAATTTTGCCTGATGAACGAAACCGCGCTGCCATCATGATCCTTGCCGTCGGTTATCTCCTGGATAATCGGATAATTCAATCCGACAAACAGAGAGCGTGTACCAAGGCTACTTACCAGCCGCCAGTCAAAAATTCCTGAAGGCCCAGAGAAGCTGGGATCCTGCTCAAAGACCTTGCAGTGACTGTGATTGTATTCCGCGAAACAACACGTCCGGTACATGCGAACGATAATCAATCTTTCGCCATCGTCTGAATGAGACATGAATCACTTGCAACTGCCATGCCGCTTTTCTTTGAAAGGTTCTAGGATTAGGAAGGGTAGGGACACCAGGCGGCCTACAACATCATATCAAGTTGGAGTCAAATAAAAAAGGGCTCTTGATTTAGTCAATCTTAAGAACAGCATGTTATGAGCATGAATATTTTTTCAGTAAATGTTGACAGTAATATAAGCAAGCCATCATGATATCATAGGAAAGTAACATACTGCTATAACAGCCGTTTGTAGTGATGACTGGAGTAGGCCAGCAATACGTCCAGCCATAGAAGGAGTCGACAGCGTAAATGAAGCCCTTGTGTTCAATGGCATCAGAGAACCATGGAGGATGTATGATCCTGCGATGGACGTGCAGATTTATCCACTTACCGCAGTGACCTATCAGATAGGCGAGACCGCGGTTGAAGATCGCAATTAGCCTGAAATCTTTATGATTCACAGATCTTGTGGGCACTTGGTAGATTACAACCTTGAGCAAATCAAACTTGGTATCATGTTGGCTACTGTAAGATTCCGAGTATTCTGGGCCGCGGTGCCAAAGCAGTGCAGTGTTAATCGAAGGAAGGGGGATCAATCGCCGGGTGTAGACCTCCACGAGCATCCAGCTGCCGCAACCGTCGATGAGCACCATCCAAGACGTGTTCATGCCGACCCAGTACATACCGTTAATGTAGCTAAGGCTGACGGGGATCGGATCACAGTGAAGGGGGTTGATGCTCGCCACCCTATGATCGTTATGCTGCGTGACATGCCGTTTCTGAAGATCAGGCGGCATCAGCAAGCAAGGAGCTAGCTTAAAAAGCTCCGGCCTGACGGCTTTGAGTAAACAGTACAGCCCCGACGAGCACGCGGCGGCGGCATGGTCTTGAGATTGTCCTACGAAACAATGAGCTTGATTACCTCTGTGGGGAGCGAATTCCAGCCACTCTTTCGGCGGACGCTGCTCGATTCTGCTATTGTTGGTGCTTGGGTTTCAGAAGAGGGGGGAGGCGCCTTAGCGGGGATGGAAGCTTGGACGAGATTATGTGCGGACAAAGATGGAGAAGCGAATATGTGCTGCAGGAAGTGGATAGGTGATGACGACTACAACACGCCGCTTGACTTACGAGACACATACCAGCAGGGTAGGGTCATATTGATGCCAGACAACTTGCTCGAGTGATCACAGTACTGGTACTCCCTACAGTACCTACTACAGTACTATGCCCTAACTTGCTTGAGTAGAGTAGTACAGTAGGACTCTTCTCTAGTACTAGCACCGGAGGAGTAGTATATTCTAATCTAAAATAGTTACAAACTTCAATGCCCGAGCGTGGAACGACTACGAATCGTGCTCAAAGACCGTGTCTACGTGGTGTTTGGACTTATATGCAAAAAAATAGCAAGATGCCCGTGCATTGCACGGCACACCATCATCACCAACTCGGTTTTTTCTCTACTCCAACTCCTATAAAAGACTCAGTTGGTGATGATGGAGGCGAGGAGGCGTGTTCAGCCGGGTGTACAGCGCACGACGCAACACTATTCGATTTGTTATAAAAAACAAAGAAGAGTAGTAGAGATAGAGACATAGGGAGGAGCACGAGGTTGTGGGAGATAAGGATGAACGAGGCAAGGCCTTATCTGTAAATGTGGAGAGAGGTGCGGGTATCTTTTGTAAATGTGGAGAGAGGTGCTACTCCTGCGCTCCATTCAGCAGCCGCAACGTCCCCTACAGCCACTCCCTCCTGCGCTCCATTCGTGGTATTTGTTGAAATCTGGGAGCGCACTCTCGCGATTGGCAGCCATGACTTCACCGGCGACGACTTCTTCCCCGACCTCGGCAACCTCTTCCTCAACGACATGGGTAACAACCTCAACGCCAACGGTGCTGCTCCCGTTGCACCGTATGTGTTTCTGTCCTTCCTATTCGAAATCGTGGTAGAATTCTTGTTTATACTCTGTATCCTACTTCTATGCTAGTCCACATGATTAGTTTCATCTCTGTTATAGCCGTCATGATTTATTTTGTGCATATTCAGATTAAATCTCGTAGTAACTTGCTCATATATTCAACTAGCGCAACGTCCCCTACAGCCACTTCCGTTTCATGGACGGCCTGGTCGATGCCTCCAAGGAGCCCTTCATCCACTGCTATGAGTGCCCGATGCCATTTTGTGGCTTGCCGGCGGACATGGTGCATCACCTCACGGATGCGTGCAGCGGTCACTGCTGGCCCTTGGCGGAGAACATCAAGTACGAGACGTGCTACCGGTTCACCATGCCGGAGTCGCTGGAGGATCACCGCCGCCTGCTAGTCTCGGAGGAGGACGGCAGCGTCTTCCTCTTGATCGTGGGCACCGGCGAGGCTCGCGCGAGCCGCCGCCCGTCTCTGTAATGTCGTCGAGGCGGCGCTGCTGCCGACAACGACACGAGGCAGATGTGCGGGTGCGTGGTCGGTGTTACTACCCTCCGGTCGGCGTGGTGGCGACACGGCCTCATCAAGCGGACTTGGACTCGGGGAGCTGGGACTATCCGCCAATGTGGACTTGGAAAACCCATGGCATCCTTTACCCCCAACGCGTTGCAGGGGACTCAAGGAGGTTCACTGGACATCGCATTATCAAGTGCACTTAGAAAACATGTAGTGTGTGTGTGGGGCGCTTATGGCCCGTGTCTTTGCCGCTTTTGATTACGTAAGCTTGTCGTTAAACTTGAGTGGCTTTCGCGCAGTCCTTCCTTTGAACTGCTCCTCTCGGTGAGCTGATGTAAGACACTTTGGGTTTCATTTGATAATGGAACCGGGGAGAACCTCCTGTTCTTCTAAAAAAATACGCATTATCAAGTTAAATGTTGATCAGTAGTCTTCGCTCAATGTAATCCGCTGTCTAAGCATGTGGAGACTTCCATGCATGATCTTGCTCTATTGGAGTATCGCGCATGAATAGAAGTGTATCCGTTTATGGTTTAGTCTAGAATCTTCCATGTATGAATTTTTACTGCAGTACTGGTGAAAGACTTACGATGAACCATTTCTTACATCTCCTCTGCCCCCTTGCAAGTCATCCTGATTTAATCCCTCCGTCTAGGTGTATAAGGGCATGGTTAATATTACTTAATAGTATAGCCAACTATTGACTATAAGAAAGTGCCGTGTCATTTGTAGCCAACATGTATAACAATCGATACTCAAAAACTAATTTTTAAAGATCATTTCTTGCAAAGCACAATAAGTGTTATTTCTTCACAAGTTTTGGATGCAGGTTGAACAGTTGAACGCTTTTGTTTGCAAAAGATACCTTTTTATCAATTTCACCCGGATGTTTGTGAGCTCTAGAGATGAGATAATATTCGAAGAAACCTATCGGTACCCGTGACACATGAGATGACCCCCACATCCTTTGTCAAAATAAACAACCCCCCGATCAATGCATTTCACTCTTCGCTGCAACGCACGGGCACCTTCCTACTATAGATTAGTACGACCAAAAATTGAACTAACATTATATATAGTACGATAAATACTGATGCATGTCACCTAAAATTATATCATTCAAAACTATGTTCAAATACTGAATCCAACGATATAGTTTTTGTTGACATGCACTAACATTTTGTCGATTAAATCTTGATCAAATTCAATGGGGACTAATAAACCACGACCGATGTAGTACAAGTGTAGAGGCGGCTGCACGCGAGTCTCACCTCTCACCCCGCTCATGGCGCGGCAGTAAAGCCGTCATATCACAAAACCCAACCACTCCCAGTAATAAGTGGCCTGGTAAAATAAACAGACAAGCAACCATCACATCCCTCCATATTTTTTGCATCCCTCCATATTTTTTGCATTTCATCTCTCTGCATTTACTTTCTCCGGTTCATCTCGCACACTCGATCCCTAGCTACTACTCCTAGGGCCAGTTCTTTTGGCAGCTTCCCCAGCTTTTCTCACAAGACTAGTCACAGTGGAGAGTAATAATAAGGCGCCTCACTCATTTATTTGGGCTTCTAAACTACTACTCCGTCCTGGTTTATTCCTCACCATTGTAATTTGTGCTTAATTTTGACCAAAGATTTAACTAATAAAATGTTACTCCCTCCGTCTAGGTGTGTAAGTCATCTTACGAAAACGAAACAATCCCAAAACACTTAGGCGCGGTGCATTAACTTCTACCTCGTTTCTTGTTTCTTGACATATCAACCAATAAGAGATAAAGAGTGTGCATGCTTTTAATGACTTGAGATATCAAACACGACATGCGGTGGTTATTTCATTGCATGCAATACTATTAATTAGCAAATAAACATTAACGTTTCTCGTTTTCTCCTCCTCCTTGGTCACGGTGCACAGCCTAAGATGACTTACTCACCTAGACGGATGGAGTAGTGCATGTGACATGCACTAACATTTCATTAGTTAAATTTATGATCAAAATTTGACACAGATTACAATGGGGACCAATAAACCAGGACGGAGGTAGTAGTTATGGGATTACTAATCTAGAAGCCTAAAAGAACTGGCCCGTGGTACTCCTACTAGTAGTAGTACTCAAGTTGGAATTCCAATTGCACGGCACAACTTGTTAGGCAAAAAAATTCGATACAAGGTGTAGGAAGTGGTTTGGGAATTTGCATGCCTTTCCAACCAGTGAGATACTCCGTACAAAGTACGACAGAGAAATAACCACAGAGAAGGAAGGTAAAAGTAAACAATCAAACGAGCATTTTTGCATTTGTTTTGCATTGAATCGTTTCACAAGATTGACTAGTGTTGTTTTTCTACTTTACAAAAACCGCATCGTAATGTTAAAACATGCATTTGCACGTACATAAGTAATAGTAGTACTCCCTCCGTCTAGGTGTATAAGTCTTCCCTCCTTCTTGGTCACGGTGCACAACCAAATATGACTTATTGACCTAGACGGAGGGAGTAGCACAGTCTGCAAGCATATATCGAGAGAGACGTGTAGTGCGATAGTATATAGTAAAGTTTATGCTATATGCACGTACTTGCAAAATGCGTATGAATACACAAGGTTTCCAAACTTTCCCTTTTACATACTTAATTAAGGACGCTAAAAAATCCTGAACGTTCGGGATTTATCATTTGCGTCCCAAAACTAATGAGATCGCCTTACAAAACAAAAATTATACCCCTCCTAAAAGCCACGACGCCCGTAGGAGCGCTTGCGGCGCGCCACGAGTGCCCTGGTGTGCGGCCGTTTCCCAGCGCGCCGACACAACGCCTCTTCCTCAGCCTCGCAACTCGCGAGGTGCTGATTAATGGCTTGCCCGGCGAGCGCGATCTCACCGGTGTGGTGATCCAGCGCCAACAGGTGCTTCGCCTCGCTGGAAGCGTGCACCCGGTCCACGTACCGCCAAGCGTACATGAGGCGCTTGGGCCCGACTGCATGCAGGGCGTCAGCACAGGCGTCCTCCGCCACCCTCACGGCCCTCGCACGAGCCTTCTGCCGAAGAGCCAATTGCGTGACTCTCTCGGATGCGACATAGGCCTCCCAGGCAGCTTGTTCCGCGGTGCGCTTCTCTTCCTCGGCCTTCTTCTCCGCTTCTATTTTGGCGCGCTCTGCTGGAGGCAAAGCCTCCCACAAGGCGACATCCATTTCTTTGCAAAGGTCCTTAAGGCTGGGGGGCTCGGCGGGCGGCGCGGCGTTCTCCTCGTAGCAGGGAGCCGACACGTCCTCCGGCAGCGTCTTTGGCGAGATTCGAACGCCGGCGTGTCCACCTCGGCGCGTCGCGGCGAGGAGCGGAACGCCGACGCGTCCTCCGCGACTAGTGGCGGCGAGAAACGGAATGGCGACGCGTCGCGTCGCGGCGAGGAGCGGAACACAGACGCGTCCTCCTCGACTAGTGGCGGCGAGGAACGGAATGGCGACGCTTCGCGTAGCGGAGAGGAGCGGAACACCGACGCGTCCTCCTCGACTAGTGGCGGCGAGGAACGGAACGACGACGCGTGACCGTCCAGCAGCGGTGCAGCGAGGGGCTCCTAGGGCTTGGGAGGGGCGATGCCATGGTGGTCGACGTGAGAGGGAGGGGGAGGAGATAGCGATGGACGTGAATGTGAGGGGGAGGAGATAGCGATTTCGTGGGAGGTGCAGTATTTATAGCGAGCAATGGCACACCTACGTAAGATATGGACTAAGCTACACTGACTTAACTGCAGGTCTAGTTGCATCACTGACATGTGGGCTGAACCCCTGTTGGGCCCATATGTTAGTGACCCAATGCACCTGAGTTAAGTAATAGCTACGTGGGCATATTTGTTGGAATAAATTACAGGGGAGCAAAGGGGTGGAAATATTGCTGGTCACAATGATTGGACGAGCGTGGGGGGAGGAGAGTCGTGCATGCAGATTTTTTCACACGGGGTGGAGTGGTGGGACCGCCGGAGGGAGATGGAGAGTTTGGCAGGCATATTGTTTCCACACATGGAGAGGAAAAGATTTGGAGACGAACGGGCTTCCTGCAGGTATGGGGAACGGTGCATAATAAGTCATCTTGCATGCCGGGCTAGGTATAGTCTCAAGTCATTAAAACATACACCCCACACATGTTCATATCTCAAGGTGCACTAAATTATTGCATGCGATGATTAAGGCTGGCCATAATGGTGGTATCTTAGCTGGTATCATGCACACGGAATACTAGCAAACATCTTGATGTGGTAAAGAATTAAAGAAGAGAGGGGGGTTAGAGTAAGTAGTGTTCATGCATGCATTGGTAAACACATTGGTAAACGTAGTTCTTATACTCATTATAATCAGTATTGTAGATATTGATATTTTTAGTATAAATTTGGTCGTGGGATTTCATTGATGGCTGTCAAAGCATGGAGGAAGCGGAGCTTAGGGCTTGCATTGCCGGTCTCTACATAGGTATTTCTCTTCATAATCCTGTAATTTTAGAGACTGATTGCGCTTTTGTGGTAGCGTCTCTTGCATCGGGGGACTATGACAGGTCTGCTATGCGTGACCTGAAGATGAAAGTGTTGAGCATCTCGAAGTTGATCAACAATCTTCAATTGTCAAAGATTAGCCGTTCGGCCAATAAGGTGGCACACTTAATCGCTAAGTATAGCTTTGACAATAGATTAGATGGTATTCTTGTAAATAACGTACCGCCATGTGTGGTGAATATTGTGAATGAGTGTACTGGTGTGGTTGGTTAATTAATATAAGGTGGTGTTCAAAAAAAAGTATAAATTTGGTCAAACTCTTTGCAAACGGTTGACGGGAGTAAAAAGGACCAGAGGGAATATCATGCATGCGGAGTAGGAAAAAATTGCTCATTTATAGTCGGTCGAAGTCTCAAAGGCGCGACCTTGGGAGGCAAAGGTCGGGGGGCGCGATTGGCGGAATTAAGTGAAGTTACATCCATGCGCCGGCATGGCGTGCAAACAGGCAGAAGCTATACCGTTAGGCCTACGATATGGGTCTAGTAGACATGACATCTAGTGGGTCCCGCATAGTTCCTGAGAACTCTTTGGGGGCTTGCAGCCGTTTATCCATCGGGCAAGCCGGCAACCCCACGCCGTTCGCACGCCCTACTCGTCCCTGTCTTCTACCTTACAACAGTTCGCTCCCAGTCGTCCCGTCCTTTCACATTAGTTCGCTCCCAGTTTTTTTGGGGTACAACAGTTCAGCTTCTCCTAACCCTCCTCCAAAATCTATGGCCATGGTCGCCGCTGAGTACCAGGTTAGAGCCATCACCGGCGATCAGTTCATCATCATCTACACCGTGGATCATGACGGTGAAAGCATGGCTTGCTGCTTCCTACACATGTTCAACAGTTCAGCGGATGAGTGGGTCACTGGGCTAGATGTTGAGTACACCACAGTCTGGGATGAGAGAAGGATCTAAGGGCGAAGAGAGGAAGAAGCCCGCCGTGATCCAGGTTTGCGTACATAATGTTTGCTTGGTCTACCACATATGCCATGCCGACGTTGAGTGCCAGGATTTTAAGAACTTCCTCAAGGACAAAAGAGTGAATTTCGTTACTGTAAGCTTTAAGAACGACAGGGATGTCCTGCGTCGGATAGGTCTCGTTGTAGGCCAGCCCTTCGATCTCCAGAAGGCAAGCCTGGTGTCCTCCTCTCAACCTTCAATGCTGACCCTGGCAGCAGCCATGATTGATCCTTCGTACACTAAACTGAAGAAACCTCAACACGAGTTTCATCATGCAATGGAGTTGAAGACATTAGATGAAGATCACATCCTGTACGCAGCAATGGATGCCTACCTTTGTTTAAATATCTACAAGCACTAGTAGAAAAGGGGGCAATGGTCCAGGCCGGGTCAGCCCATTAGTCCCGGTTCAGTCCAGAACCGGGACCCATGGGGGCATTGGACCCGGTTCGTGAGCCCCGGGGGCCGGCCGGGCCACGTGGGCCATTGGTCCTGGTTCGTGTGGACCTTTTGGTCCCGGTTGGTGGGACGAACCGGAACCAATGGGCCTCGCTCCTGGCCCACCACCATTGGTCCCGGTTGGTGGCTTGAACCGGTACCAAAGGCTGCCCTTTAGTCCCGGTTCATGCCACCAAACGGGACCAATGAGGTGCCTATAAACACCCCCTCGCGTAAGAGCAGAGCACACTGCTCTGTTTTTTCTGGCCGCCGAGGGCGAGAGGGCTTGGTGGTGCTCTAGCTCACCTCCTATGCACACAGGGTGTTCGATGGAATGCCCGAGCCACACTACTTAAGCTTTCTCCATCTCCAAGCTCGACCTCCAAGCTCCATTTTCCTCAATATTTGTCTAGGTTTAGCGGTCCATCACGCTTGTCCCCCCGTCTTCACCGCCCGTCGATCACCAGCGCCGATCTCATCGCCCGGCACCACCGTGGTGAGCCTCTTGTTCTTATCTTCTTTCGAAAGGAAAAATATTCTTACTTCTATGTTTAGATAGATACTTGTATTATTTTCTTACTTTTATTATTGCATCTTATATAGTGCGATGGTTTTGCTATCTGCCCCCGTCGGCCCTCGTCCTGTCTATGATTTGGATGTGGTATATATTATCTTTTCATAACTATTGGTTCATTTATTGTTTATGAAAATTATGCCGACCAACGTGACATAGATTTTATTTTTCTAGGAGGTTGTTGAACCGGAAATTCCAACCGACCCTATTGTCGAGAAGTTAAATTTAGTTTAAGAAGAAAACAATTTCTTGAAGGAAAAAATAAAAAAAATTGAGGAGGAGAAGATGATATTGGAGTTGCATGTTGCGGATGTCGTCGATGATCATTATGCAGTTGGATTAGTTGTTATCTTGATTGCGATTATGATCGCATTTGTTTTCGCATTGAAATGTTTTACATAGTTTCAATGTATGGTTTAATTAATTAGATGCTCTGGAGAGCTATATGTTGTTAGATGAGAACTATGTATGTACTTTGGTTTTAATGTGATGATGAACTTCTATTAATTTGGTCACTTATTTATCTATTCATGATGTTCTATAATTGTTTTTGACACACTTAATTATATATATAATGCACACAGATGAACCGGCAATGGATGTACGGTGACAGACACACCTCGGAGTACATTAAGGGCGTGCATGAGTTTCTCGAAGCGGCTGAGGCAAACAAGCAGAATGGTTTTATGTGTTGTCCATGCATTAAATGTGGGAATACGATGTCTTACTCTGACCGGAAAATCCTTCACACCCACCTGCTTTACAAGGGTTTCAGGCACGGAGGCACGGGGAAATAGGGGTTATGATGGAAGACGGCGAAGAAGAAGAGTACGATGACAACTATGTGCCCCCTGAATACGGTGATGCTACTGAACATCAAGAGGAACCAGACGATGTGCACGATGATGCTGCAACGGGCGAAGCTGCTGAAGATCAAGAGGAACCAGACGATGTGCACGTTGATGATGATCTCCTCCGGGTAATTGTCGATGCAAGGACGCAATGCGAAAGTCAAAAGGAGAAGCTGAAGTTCGATCGCATGTTAGAGGATCACAAAAAAGTGTTGTACCCCAATTGCGAAGATGGCAACACAAAGCTCGGTACCATACTGGAATTGCTGCAGTGGAAGGCAGAGAATGCTGTGCCTGACAAAGGATTTGAGAAGCTACTGAAAATATTGAAGAAGAAGCTTCCAAAGGATAACGAATTGCCCAACAGTACATACGCATCAAAGAAGGTCGTTTGCCCTCTAGGATTGGAGGTGCAGAAGATACATGCATGCCCTAATGACTGCATCCGGTGCGTACAAGGATCTGAACGCATGCCCTGTATGCGGTGCATTACGGTATAAGATCATACGAGATGACCCTGGTGATGTTAACGGCGAGCCACCCAGGAAGAGGGTTCCTGCAAAGGTGATGTGGTATGCTCCTATAATACGACGGTTGAAACGTCTGTTCAGAAACGGAGAGCATGCCAAGTTGATGCGATGGCACAGTGAGGACCGTAAAAAAGACGGGAAGTTGAGAGCACCCGCTGACGGGATGAAGTGCAGAAAAATCGAGAGAAAGTACTGGGATGAGTTTGCAAGTGACCCAAGGAACGTATGGTTTGCTTTAAGCGCGGATGGCATTAATCCTTTCGGGGAGCAGAGCAGCAATCACAGCACCTGGCCCGTGACTCTATGTATGTATAACCTTCCTCCTTGGATGTGCATGAAGCTGTAACGCCCCCGATGCGGCTATATCTCCCACGTGTCGAGGCACGACTTAGAGGCATAACCGCATTGAAAGCAATGTCGCAAGTGAGGTAATCTTCACACAACCCATGTAATAATTAAGGGAAAGAGGTACATAGTTGGCTTACAATCGCCACGTCACACAGTACATAATTAAACATCCATCATTCAGAGTACACTCAAGGTCCGACTACGGAACCAAAATAAAAGAAGATACCCCACATGCTAACACAGATCCCCGAATCGTCCCAACTGGGCACCACTACTGATCATCTGGAAACGACACATAGTAACGACCACGTTCCTCGTCGAACTCCCACTTGAGCTCGGTGGAATCATCTGCACCGCCTCATCGGAACCTCGCAAGCTGTGTTGGAAGTATCTGTGAGTCACGGGACTCAGCAATCTCACACCCGAGATCAAGACTATTTAAGCTAATAGGAAGGACATAGTAGTAAAGTGGAGCTGCAGCAAGCGACTAGCATATATGGTGGCTACATCGCAAAAGAGAGCGAGAAGAGAAGCAAAGCACGGTCGTGAAACTAGTATTGATCAAGAAGTGATCCTGAACTACTTACGTCAGACATAACTCCAACACCGTGTTCACTTCCGGACTCACGAGAAGAGACCATCACGGTAACACACGCGGTTGATGTGTATTTTATTTGAGGTCAACTTTGGGTTATCTACAACCGGACATTAACAAATTCCCATCTGCCTCATAACCGCGGGCACGGCTTTCGAAAGATATTACCCTGCAGGGGTGTCCCAACTTAGCCCATTATAAGCTCTCACGGTCAACGAAGGATTATTCCTTCTACCGGAAGACCCGATCAATCTCGAATCCCGGACTACAAGACATTTCGACAGAATAAAACAAGACCAGCAAAACCGCCCGACAGTGCCGACAAATCCCGATAGGAGCTGCACATATCTCGCTCTCGTGGCACATCCGGATGAACACTACGTGACGGCAACCGAAGATGCCCCAAGTTGCCTCGTGGTGGCACCGCAAGTGGCTCTAGTTTGGACCAACACTCAGAGGAGCATTGGCCCGGGGTTTAAAATAAGATGACCCTCGGCTCGCGAAAACCCGGGGGAAAAGGCTTAGGTGGCAAATGGTAAAACCAATGTTGGGCCTTGCTGGACGAGTCTTATTCAAAGCGAACTGTCAAGGGGGTCCCATAAATCACCCAACCGTGTAAGGAACGCAAAATCAAGGAACATAACACCGGTATGACGGAAACTAGGGTGGCAAGAGTGGAACAAAACACCAGGCATAAGGCCGAGCCTTCCACCCTTTACCAAGTATATAGATGTGTGAAACATAGCAGATATATTTATATATTGTGATATCCCCAACAAGTAAACATGTTCCAACAAGGAACAACAACTCCATGTTCCAACAAGGAACAAACTTCAGCTTCACCTGCAACTAGCAACGCTATAAGAGGGCTGAGCAAAGCGGTAACATAGCCAATCAACGGTTTGCTAGGAAAAGGATGGTTAGGGGCTGACATGGCAATATGGGTGGCATGATATAGCAAGTGGTAGGCATCGCAGCATAGGCATAGCAAAAGAGCGAGCAACTAGCATAGCAAAGATAGAAGTGATTTCGAGGGTATGGTCATCTTGCCTGCAATGTTCTCAGAGTTGTCGAAAGCCTGATCCTCGAAAACGTTCTCAACAGGTTCCTCGTTCACGTACTCGTCTCCCGGCTCTACCCAAAACAACAACACAAACAAGGAACCACAGTAAATCACGGTGCAATGCACAATCAACATGATGCAACATGACATGATATGCGGGATGTGATAAGCAAAGCGTATGTGCGCTCCGGAAGGTGAATGGAAAACCAGGCATCATCTTGGCTAACCAAGCATGCCATCGGAAAGATGAGATGATTTCGGTAGAAATCGATATAGAGATCACCGGAAACGGATGCACGGGTTGGATATGACGGGCAAAACAAGAATGGTGAGAAACCTACGATAACAGCATGATGAACAAAGCCATGCATGTGTGCAAACTACCTCATAGCAAGATTCAAATAAATATGCCCATGAAAAACAACACATAACCATGATGCAAAAGACATGATCACAAACTTGCTCAAATGCAAAAACTATTGCCACCACTGAGTTGGTGGGATTTTCCTACCCCAAAAACATATATAATATGTTAGGGTTGCAGTAGAAAAATCATCCCAAAAGCATTAAGTTAAAACCTGCCTGAAAAGGAAGTTGACAGAATTGGCAATTTCCAGATTTGGAAATGTCCAGATTTGGACTTGCCTAAAACAGAGAAGGAATCAAACCAGATATGGAAACGTGGGGGAAATGGAAAAAAAATATGCATAGAGGAGGGCGCTGAGAGGCTGACAACGCGGCCCTACTGTCATAGAGACAGTGGGTTTAGCAGGTTTTAAAAAGGGGGGAGAAAACAGCCTCAGGGGGGATCGAACCCGGGTCTCCCCGGTGGAATCCTGCCCCTGCTACCACTGGGCTGGTGCGGCGGCGACCGACAGAGGAAGGGCCTCGGCCCTCTACTACTACTGCTGCAGAGTAAACGCACCGGAGGAAAAAACGAAAGCAGAGATAAAAAAGGGGAGGGCGCGCTGGGGTTCAACCAGTGTCGCCGCGGTGAGAGAGCGGGGGGTCAACCAGCTCGGCTAGGGAAGGGGAGTCGGTAGATCCAGGACGCTAGCGTACTTGACTAACTACCAGGCCCCGATCTGAGAACAGAGACAACAAACGACGACGACTCCGGCGAGGCAACGGCGGCTACAGGGCTCTGCGCCCTCGGCCAAGACTGGGTGCGCACGGGGGGCACCACGGGAACAAGACGGGCAAGCCCGAGCGGGAATCGTGGCGACCACGCGCGGTGACACTACTCTGAAACTCCAAAACTACAACCACGCCGGAGCACGCCGGGCGCGACACGAACAAGGACCGGACCCTACGCTATGGTGAACTAACGGCGACATGGAGGAGCAGGGAGGAAGTGGGGTATACCTCCTTACCCTAGGACACGAGATCGGCGACGGAGACGGGCTGATGGCGACGAGATCGTGCTCTGAACCTCGCCGGATTTCCTGGCCGAGAAGAAGACAGAGCAGGGGCG
Organism: Aegilops longissima; assembly: GCA_021605205.1. Classification (NCBI taxonomy): domain Eukaryota; kingdom Viridiplantae; phylum Streptophyta; class Magnoliopsida; order Poales; family Poaceae; genus Aegilops; species Aegilops longissima. Next base: position 681,959,705 of record CM038678.1, on the reverse strand, counting down.
TCGGCGAACTTGGCGATCCGGGCCCCCGTAGATGACGTCGTGGACGAAGTCGACGATGAGGATGAAGGTAGACACGGGCCGCCGGGTCGTGGTGGCCGGAGAGCGCGCCGGCGACGAGGCCACGCTCCCAGATGCGCTCGGGAACGAGCGGGGCGGCGAACTGGGGTAGTTTCTTTACCTGGCGGCGGCGGCGAGAGGGAGAGGGGAACCCTAGGGCTCGATTTGACGCGGAGGGGGATAATAAGGGGGCTAGGGCGACGGGGCGAGCTCACGCTCCCCGTGCTCGGGGTCCCCATGGCGCTGGCGAGAGGAAAGGGAAAGGTGGGTGCGATGCATGGCCCGACGCTGCAAAGGGCCGACGCTGCCACGTGGGCGGGATCCAGCGGGGTAAGAGCGGCGATGGGTGCGCCAAGGCAGGAGAGGAAAAAGGTGCGGGCTGGCGCTCTCTCTCGGCCATTCTTGAGAGGAACTGGCCTTGCTCGGAGAGGCCGGGCCTGTGGAGAGGGACTGGCTGCCACGCTGCTGCTGCCTCCTCTCTTTTCCCTTTTTAAAAATAAAAAAGGAAGAGAAAATAAAGTACAGGGAGAAATTAAAAGATTTTTTAGTGAAAGGAAAATATCCCCACACTCCTGGAATTCTCCACAATTTAACTAAATTGTAATGGACATTTTTAGAGGTAGAAAAATAATGCAAGTTTGAAAATATTTCAAACTTGTGCCATTTTTGAACCTAACCATAACAACTTCAAATGAGGAGATTTTAGGGCAGAGAGGTTTAGTGCAAAGAGCATGATTTTTAGGGAGAAGATGAACATTAATTGAGAGAGAGAAAAATATGGCACTTGGAAAAGAAAGAAGTAGAGGGAAGGAGGAGATGGTAATGCAAATAGGAATGGCACATGCAACCACATGACATGCAAGGGAAAACCACAACCACCTGACATGCAAGAGAACACCACAATCACATGATAATAAGGGAAATGCAAGATGACAAGAGGCACAAATGCAATAAGGCAAAAGGAGCAAAACAAGAAAAGAGAAAACCCAACATAACCAAACCAAAGAGGCCAAGCATGACAAAAACCCACAAGACTTGGATGAGGTCAAATTGATATACTGCCCAAAAAGGGGAAGTTTACATCCAGGGTGTTACAGAAGCGGAAGTTCATTATGATGCCAGTTCTCATCCAAGGCCCTAAGCAACCCGGCAACGACATTGATGTGTACCTAAGGCCATTAGTTGAAGAACTTTTACAGCTGTGGAATGGAAACGGTGTACATACGTGGGATGAGCACAAACAGGAGGAATTTGACCTAAAGGCGTTGTTGTTCGTGACCATCAACGATTGGCCCGCTCTCAAGAACCTTCGTGACAGACAAACAAGGGATACCACGCATGCACGCACTGTTTACTTGACACCGATAGTATATACCTGGGAAGTTGCAGGAAGAATGTTTACCTGGGCCATTGTCGATTTCTTCCAACCAACCTTAAATGTCGAAAGAAAGGCAAGCATTTCAAAGGCGAGGCAGATCACCGGAAGAAGCCCGCCATGCGTACCGGTGATCACGTACTTGCTATGGTCAATGATTTACACGTAATCTTTGGAAATGGTCCCGACGGACTAGCTGTTCCGAATGACGCTGTGAAACACGCACCCATGTGGAAGAAGAAATCTATATTTTGGGACCTACCCTACTGGAAAGACCTAGAGGTCCGTTCTTCGATCGACGTGATGCGCGTGACGAAGAAACTTTGCGTGAACCTGCTAGGCTTCTTGGGCGTGTATGGGAAGACAAAAGATACACCGAGGCACGGGAGGACCTGCAACGCTTGCATCGAAAAAGACGGCATGCCTCTCAAGCACTATGAAGGTCCCGCCACTACGCTCTTCGAAAGAAGAGAAAGAAATCTTCTTTGAATGCCTTCTCAGTATGAAGGTCCCGACTTGCTTCTCGTCGAATATAAAGGGAATAATAAATATGTCGAGAAAAGTTCCGAACCTAAAGTCTCATGACTGCCACGTGATTATGATGCAACCGCTTCCGGTTGCATTGAGGGGCTTCTACCGGAAAACGTCCGATTAGTCATTGTGAAGCTATGTGCATTCCTCAATGCAATAACTCAGAAGGTGATCGATCCAGAAATCGTACCAACGGTAAGGAGTGATGTGGCGCAATGTCTTGTCAGTTTCGAGCTGGTGTTCCCACCATCCTTCTTCAATATCATGACACACGTCCTAGTTCACCTATTCGACGAGATTGTCATTCTGGGGCCCGTATTTCTACACAATATGTTCCCCTTTGAGAGGTTCATGGGAGTCCTAAAGAAATATGTCCGTAACCGCACTAGGCCAGAAGGAAGTATCTCCATGGGCCATCAAACAGAGGATGTTATCGGGTTTTGTGTTGACTTCATTCCTGGCCTTAAGAAGATAGGTCTCCCTAAATCGCGGTATGAGGGGAGACTGACTAGAAAAGACATGCTTGGAAGGGACTCAATAATATGCAGGGACGGATATTCTTGGTCTCAAGCACACTACATAGTTCTACAGAACTCTACCTTGGTGACCCCGTATGTTGATGAACACAAGAACAGTCTGCGCTCCAAACACTCGGAGCAGTGCGACAACTGGATTGCATGTGAACACATCAGGACTTTCAGCAGTTGGATGGAAACACGTCTCAGAGGTGACAACACTGTTTGTGATGAGCTGTACTTGTTGTCCATGGGACCATCTTCGACTGTAATGATTTGGAAAGGATACGAGATAAATGGGAATACATTTTTTACAGGATCGCCCAAGATCAAAAGAGCACCAACCGAAACAGCGGTGTCCGCTTTGATGCGGCCACCGGGAGGGGAAAGGACACATATTATTGTTACATAGTGGACATATGGGAACTTGACTACGGAGTAGGTTTTAAGGTCCCTTTGTTTAAATGCAACTGGGTCAATCTGTCAGGAGGCGGGGTATAGGTAGACCCACAGTACGGAATGACAACCATGGATCTGAAAAATCCTGGGTACACTGACGAACCGTTTGTCCTAGCCAATGATGTGGCACAGGTTATCTATGTGAAGGACATGTCTACCAGACCGAGAAAAAGAAAAGATAAGGAAGCGATTACATCATACGATGAGCCAAAGCGCCACATAGTTCTTTCAGGAAAAAGGGACATCGTGGGAGTGGAGGGCAAGACAGACATGTCTGAAGATTATGAAAAGTTCCATGAAATTCCTCCCTTCAAAGTCAAGGCTGACCCAAGCATCCTGATAAACGATGAAGATTATCCATGGTTACGGCGCAATAAGAAAATGACACAAGTGAAGAAAAAGTGAAGACTTTCTCCTGCAACTATTATGATGATAACATGCCACCTTTGTAACAGACGAGTATGATACCATTGTCCGTTTTGTACATGCACATGCTATGTGGGTGAAATTATGATACCATGACAACTTTCAACTTTTTCAGAGTTCATTTGAAATGCTTTAATGTCTTATGGTTCGGCCCTCGTAATACCATTAATCCCGGTTTGCTCCTTGTCAACTATGTTCTCACCAAGAACACTCTCAAGAGGGCAGCCATGTGGGCCATTGGTCCCGGTTCGTCTCAGACCTTTTGGTCCCAGCCGAACACGAACCGGGACCAATCGCCTCCCTCGGGCCATGACCATTAGTCCCGTTTGTGCCACAAACCGACTAAAGGGTTGGTCCTCGTTACGCCTCGAGTTTAGTCCCACCTCGCCAACCAAGGGCGCCACACCGGTTTATAAGCCCGCCCCTCTCGCCTTGTTGAGCTCCTCTCAAAGTGAAAATAGATGCCCCTATACAGGGAATTTGACCTAAGTTCATAATGAATTTCTCTGAAATTCATATTAATTTATTATGAATTTAGGTGGAATTTTCTCTATAGGCGCATCTATGTTCATTTTTTAGTAAAGTTAATCACAAACTTGTGATTCACACAAATTTCAAAGAATTCAAATTTTAACTATTCAAATTTGAAAACTAATGGCACTAACAGGAAGTTTATAATTTTCTAAAACTAATGGCACTAACAGAGAGTTTGTAATTTTGCTGACCTAAAAGCAAAAAGATTTAAAAAATAAAGCAAAGAACAAAAGAAAATAAATAATGCAGAAAACAAAACAAAAACTGGAAACAAAATAAAATGGCAACAATAAGTATTTTGTTGTAAGTAGAAACAAAATAAAATAAATAAAGCAACAAAGAAAACAATAAAACAATAAAAGTGTTTTCAGATTTGAAAACTAATGGCACTAAGAGAAAGTTTATAATTTTCTAAAACTAAAAGCAAAAAAGAATTAAAAATAAAGCAAAAAACAAAAGAAAATAAACAATGCAGAAAACAAAATAAAAAACTGGAAATAAAAATAAAAATAGCAACAATAAGTATTTTGTTGTAAGTAGAAACAAAATAAAATAAATAAATCAAGAAAGAAAACAAAAAAAATGTTTTCAAATTTGAAAACTAATGGCACTAAAGAAAGTTTATAATTTTTCTAAAACTAAAAGCAAAAAGAATTAAAAAAAGCAAAAAACAAAAGAAAATAAATAATGCAGCAAACAAAACAAAAAACTAGAAAAAAATAAAAATAGCAACAATAAGTAAAGAAAAAAAAGTGCCTCCTACTGGGCCCCCACGGCCTGAATATGACTAGAAACCCTACCATGGGCCAGGATTCAAGCCCGCAGAAGGCCCAGTAGGCCCATCAGGCATAGCAGTCACAATTAGGCCCGTAAGCCTGCAATGGAGAGGAGCTCGAGAGGGGTGCGGAAGTGGGGCTTATAAACCACTGCGCGCCCCTCTCAACTAGCGAGGTGGGACTAAACTCCCACCACCACCCCGCTGTACAAGGCCTTTGGTCCCGGTTGGTCGGACCAACCGGGACTAAAAAGCGCATTGGTACGGTTCGTGGCACAAACCGACCAATGCCCCTTTAGTCCCGTTGGTGCCACTAACAGGACCAAAGGCCGCTGCTTCCCGCCGCTTGGGCTGCTTGAAAAGAGGCCTTTGGTCCCTTGGTGGCACCAACCGGGACTAGTAGTATTGGTCCCGTTTGTGCCACGAACCGACCAATGCCTTTCCTATATAACCAAACACTTGGGAAATTTCCCCCACCCGCCATTCTTCTCCAACGCCACCAGGCTGCTGCGCTGCTCCTCGACGCCAGCCCATGCCCCGACTTCACCGTCGCCTCCCCTAGCCGCCCGAGGTCACCGTCGCCGCCCACTCACCGTCGCCCGTGCCATCGCCCGACGCTGCCGCGCCGCTCGCTGCCCGACAAGCGCGTCGCCTCGACCAGCCCCCGTCGCCGCTCGCCTGCCCGCCCTTCCTCGCCGGCCGCCGCCTCTGCCCGTCCCGTCCTCGCCCGCTGAACGCGCGCCCGCACTGCTGCGTTGCCGTCCTCGCCGCCAACCCCGCCCCTGCCCCTCCGTTGGTCGGCCTCTCCCCCTTTTTTTTCTTATATATATTACATGCTTGTTTTTTCAGATTTTATATATATATATATATATATATATATATATATATATATATATATATATATATGTGAGTATATGTATTGTGTATATTGCTTCTTTTCAGATTTTTTTCATATATATGATGATTAGTATTTTGCTTTTTATTAAAATGTATATATGTTTGTATGTTCTCTGTGTATATATGTTCATATATGCAAAAGTTAGATTTATATATTTAGAAAAGGATTATCTATATATGTTCTCTGATTTAGTACATTTTAGGTTAGTTTCTATTTTTTCTTCTTCTCCTCTATTCCTTTCTTCTTCTCCTCTTTTTTTCTTCGATCTTCTCCTCTATTCCTTTCTTCTTCTCCTCTTTTTATTTCTTCTTCGTTTTCTTATGTTTTATCGGGTCTGTCGTCGTCCATATACCCCTCCCGATAACTTCAACACGAGGGGGGGGGTCGATATACCCCCTCCCCGATAATATTATTTTCCCATGTAGGTATGTCGTGTCGATATAAACTCCCGATAACTTCAACACGTGGGGGGGGGGGGGTAGATATACCCCCTCCCGATAACTTCAACACGAGGGGGGTCGATATACCCCCTCCCGATAACTTCAACACGTGGGGGGTCGATATACCCCCTCCCCGTTACTATTATTTTCCCATGTACGTATGTCGTCGTTGTCGATGTAAACCCTTCCCAATAACTTCAACACGTGGGGGGGTCGATATACCCCCTCCCGATAACTTCAAGACGTGTGGGGGGGGGGGGTCGATATACCCCCTCCCCGATAATATTATTTTCGCATGTATGTATGTCATCATTGTCGATATAAACCCCTCCCGATAACTTCAAAGCGTGGGGGTATATACCCTCCCGATAACTTCAACACGTGGGGGCCGATATACCCTCCCGATAACATTATTTTCCGTGTATGTATCTCGTCGTTGTCGATATTACCCCCTTGAAGCGTTGTCGAGGCCACCCAAAACCCTAGAGAAGCAGCGTCGAGGCCACTAATTAATATGATTCCTTACTGTGATTAGCTAGCTAGTTCTACGTTTGCCACTAGCTAATATATCCATCTGTCATGTTTGAATAATAATTGCCATGTTGTAAATATTTGTAGAAACTATGGACACCCCCCGAGACAAAGCACAAGAAGCGTTGTTGGGGGACATAATCGCACAAGGAAGTGATGTCGTCTACTCGTTGTTTCTCAACGACACCGATGGTCTGGAAGGAGAGGGTGAAGATGCAGCTGGCTATGATTATGATGGCTCCGGTGACCCAATGACGATGCAAGAAGGAGACCGTGATGACGGCTCCGGTGACCGAACCGAGTCCGGCCAGGTATATATATTAGTTAAGCCTATGCTGACTAGCTAATTGATGCTTTCATTGTTTTGGTATGTACACATATTAGTTAACTCTTATCTTTGTTATTTTTTCTAGCCCTCCGGATCGAGCACAACTTTGGTAAAGAGACGAGGCCCGAAGAAAAAGTTGAGCTCGGATGAAAGGTTTGAGATCATAGCAATCGCGCGCGACGGCCAACCGATTGACCCCATCCGGACAAAGAATGTATTTGTTGCTCAGTGCGGGGTTCTGGTTAGGGACAAGATCCCGATCAGCATCCACCAATGGTAAAAGCCTAAGAACGAAGACCCTGAGGTGTCTTATGTCAATGATATGCAGAAAAATGATCTTTGGACTGAGCTGAAGTCAAATTTCACCCTACCGCCAGAGGATGATCCGGAGAAGCCAGTTAAAGAGCAATTAATCAAGTCTTTTTCTCTTAAGAAGATGGCAGACCTATTCAGGAGGTGGAAGAAAGACCTGAATACGTTTGTCGACAAAAAAAGAGACACCAGAATTCAAGGGCAAATATGAGAAGATCAGAGATCATTGGCCCGCATTTGTGGCCCACAAGACATCGGAAAAGAGTAGGAAGATGTCGGCGACAAACAAGCAAAATGCTGCGAAGAAGAGGCTTCACCATCGCACGGGGTCAGGTGGCTACCTCAAAGCCCGGCCTAAGTGGGCCAAGGCTGAGAATGATCTTGTTGATAAAGGGATCGAACAGAGACAATGAACTGGCCAGACCGTTGCCGGACTTGGTTCCTCGGGGCTGGTGGAACCTTGGACCCTGTATCAGGGAAGTGCATTTGGACGGACGAGCAATTGGAAATACCAGTCAAGAGGCTTTGGCACTATATCGATGCAGCGCAGCAAGGGACGTTCCTTCCAGACAAAGAGAACGACGAGCTCACAATGGCCGTCGGGAATCCTGAGCACCCTGGACGGACACGACGCACGCCAGGCTCTGTTCCGTGGAATGCTGGTTTTTCGGACGCAGGCGGTTACAAATGCCAGGAGAGGAGGAAAAAAGTGCAGCAGACCCAACTGCAGGAGCTGCACGCAAGGGTACAAGCGATAGAGGAACGAGAAGCAAATCACAGCAAACGAACTGCCGAAGCTTCCCCCGAAGCTACCCCACCATCTCAGCAGGGAAGCAGCGTGGCTTCCACCGAGCTGCTTCAGCCGAAGCATGTCTTGACGGCTCCTGCCAGCTATCCCGTGGATGCTATCACAGAGTCTCAAAATTGCCACATTATGACGCAATGGATGAATTTGAAGGTCAAGGCGGCCGTTGGCTCTGTTTATCCTACTGAACCCGGCGCAACTTTTCACTATCGGCCGATTCCAAAAGGATATGCAAGGGTTATGGTGGATGAAATAATGGAGGGATTTGAGGACCTCCAGCTTGACCACCCTACCGGTGAAGGGGAGACTAGGCTGGGTACTGCTCTGAAGACTCCATGACTATGGCGGAAGGAGCTCATCAACCTTCCGAACTGGACGCCCCCACCTCCTCCTCCTCCTCCGGCGAGTCAGGGCACTCCGCCTCCTCCACCGCCTCCTCCTCCGACGAGTGATGATCAGGGCACTCGGCCTCCTTCTCCGGCGCGTGGCGGCACTCCACCTCCTTCTCCGCCTGCGCCGACGCGCCCGAGCAGCCAGCAGCCTCCTCCTTCTCTGCCTCGCCAGCAAGGGCGGAAGAGACCCGCCGCCGCCCCGGCTGCTCCGGAGCGTCGTAGTCCTTCTCCTCCGCCTTGTAAGCAAGCACGAAAGAAGACAGCCGCAGCCGCTCCATCTGCTCCGGCGTCTAGCAGTACAGGCAGAGGCAGGAGGCAATACAGATACGGTCCACCTCTCAGGCCTCTATAGAAGTTACCGTACGAGATGACCGTGGAGGAAAATAAGAAGATCGTGCGGACCGAAGTGAAGGACTTCTTTGAAGGGTTGAAAGCGCAGAGACATCCACCTTCAGAGGAGAAGGTAGATCCGGTGAAAGCAAAGCGCACTATCGATGCCCTGAGGAAACCACCAAAGTCTCCGCCGAAAACCAACTATGAGCGCATTACTCAAAAGGCATATCAAGATGCGTCGCGGTCGGGAACTACTGTCAGTGATCAAAGGTTAAAAGAACGACGAGCAGCTGGGAAAAAAATTGCCCAGCTCGGCGAACAAGCGAACCAATCATGCCCCCCGCTCAATGTATCTAGCGACATCGTCGCTAATGCTCTGTGGACGGTGCCCGGTTATGGCAATCTTGCAGATTACCTGCCTGACGATGTACATTTTAATTTCATGGAGGTGGACGAACACAGATACGAGTACGGGAAGCCTCTCGTCAAAGATGAAAAATCTCTAACAACGATGATGCGAAGATTCCATAATTGGTACATGAAAACCTGCAGAGAGTCTGGGGGACGAATACTTTGTATCTGAGAATTAAAGAGGAGCACGACCTCGTTGGAACGGATCTGTTGACTGTTCCATTTGAGGAGTTCTTCGAGTTCTTCAATCAAAAGGCCCTCGATAAATTAACGGTCTTTTGCTACTGTCTGTAAGTACTATTTCTGTCATTAGGTCTCTATATATAGCTCAGCTCTTTCATTGCATGTATTTATAATTAATTATCCTCACTATATTATGCAAATTGAAGATCGTCGAGTGAAGAAAACAAGAAATGTATGATATTGGGTTCATTAACACAAATATCATAGATGAAATTCAGGTTAAAAAGCACGCCGAAGAGGCTGAGGCCAACTTGCTATAATCGTTGATCAAAAATCAAAACAAATATACCATACTCTTTCCTTACAACTTCAAGTGAGTGTTACTTTCGTGTGCATATTCGGTTTCCCTTATTACTCGAGCGAGGTTATAGTAATGTAATTGATGAGTTACGCATGCATGCGCAGCTTCCACTATGTTCTTCTGGAGATTAAGCTTGAGCGGGGACTAGTAACCGTCTTAGACTCGAGACGAAAATATCCCGAAACCTATGCGGACATGGCTAAATTGCTCAACAAGTAAGTTCAATCGATCATTATCGCACCATATCGGCAACTTTTTGTTCATTTCCTGATATCTCAAGTAACAATAATTATTTTCTTTGTCTTGGAGGGTTTGGAAACAGTTCACCGCAGAAGCTCCGGGACTGCCGAAGGAGCTGCGATATACATACCCGAAAGTAAGTACTACTAGCTAGCTAGTTGCGCGCATCTCCCGATATATAGCTATACTTTCATCAATGCCATTTATATTGCTTCATTATCAGTTTGATTGACCTCTATTTCTCGTAAAGTGCTTGTGGAAGGAAGAAGGGAATAATTTCTGTGGATACTACGTGTGCGAGTTCATCTACAACACGACTTTGAAAAATAAGCGGGGCTACTCTAAAAGACAATATGAAGTGCGTAAGCAATAATATTCACAATTTCATTTTATTACACCATCATTTCTATTGAGTTTCATTCATATATATGTATTAACCCGCTTCTTCAAATTAGACGTGGCAGATGCGGAATGAACTCCTACCACAAGATCTCATGAAAGCAATTCAAGAGGAATTGGCGGGATTCTTTCTTGACCACGTCATCAATAAAGCCGGAGAATACCATGTGGAAGTTGATTTCAAATGCTAGGGGATTGTAAGAGATCTTACATATGGTATATGTATGTAGCCAGTAGCGTCGGATAGATAATACGAAAACTTGTTGTTCGACCAATCTCTCGGAGAAGGAGAGGTCGATCTATCACTTCTCTCGGTAAGCATGATGAACTTCTGTACTTAATGTTTTCCTTCATTTTCTTACTAGCTAGCATGTCGAGGGCCTCTCTATGTATATAGTACGTAGCGTCGACCAAGCACAGACATAAGAGAGAGCAATTCTCTCTATTAATTAGCTAGCTAACACAATATATGAAACACCTAAATTAACCCCCCAAAACCCCCAACCCCCCCCCCCCCTTTCAAAAAAAAAACAAAAACCCAAGCCACTGAAATGCTGACGCGTGAATGTCTATTGGTCCCGGTTGGTGCCACCAACCGGGATCAAAGCCCCCCCCCCCCCCTGTCTGGGCTGCCCGCAGTGGCCACATGGAGGCCCATCTATCCCGGTTCGTGGAAGAACCGGGACTAAAGGTCTAGGGTATTAGTAACGACCCTTTAGTCCCGGTTCAGGAACCGGGACAAAAGGCCCTCACCAACTGGGACAGATGGGGGTTTTTCTACTAGTGAAGGGTTGGATGAAGAAGCAGAGCCTAGTGTCCGGTTCAAGCAAAGAAGCGTCAGCGAAGAGGAAGAGGAAGAGGGATGAGGACAAAGTCGAGGACGTGGACTCGGACTCCGAGTAGGTGGCAGTGCCGTCGCTCATGCTGGTTCTACTGCAGTGACAAGCAGACTAGTTGCTTAGTTTATTTTCAAGGGTGTGTTGTGCTGAGGCCCCAACATAACTATGTTTAGTATGTTCTTTCTCGTTATTTGAACTCTTTAGTACGTACAGTAGTACTAGTACTATGTCTTACTACTGTTCTTCTTGCAGTTGGTACTACCACTCGTATCTTCGTGTTCCTACTATACTTAATACGTTCGTACTAGTAGTATAATTTGGGTCAGTCGATTTGTGAAAGAAGTTCGACGGAGCGAAGGAAGAAGATGGCAGAAGAGGTGGAAGAGGCCCTTCTAGCCATCATCAAACGGCTCACATGAGTCGACTGACCCAAATTGCTCATTCAGATTGCAGGATCCACGTGGCATTCAAGGTCTCGAAGGTAGATTCTGCATCTGTACCCGGTTTGCGGGCTCGACGCGCGCGCGACCGGCTTCGGCCGCGACAGCCACCATGCGCACCTCCTCCGCGCGGGCGGAGACGACAATGACACGCTAGTTCCTCCTCGCCGGCGTGCTGGAGCATGCGCTCGTCCACCTCTTCGTACGCTGCGTGCATAGACGCGGCTCCACCAGCTGCTCGCGTGCTTGGCAGCCCGGCGGCATCGCGTGGAGGGACTGCAGACAACGTGAGCGGGCGAGCCTCCGGCTTCATGGCACAGGGATGGCACCGACACGGCGGTGATGGGCGAGAAATGGTTGGCCGGAGCAGGCGGGCGCCGGCATGCGCAATGGCGGCGGCGGCATATTGATGAGTGCGCGTGTGGGAGCTTACTTTAGTTTTATATAAGGTTGGTCAAACTTAAAAGAAAACCGTACTAGTACACGTAAACATTAGACTTAGGCAGCGCTTCTATTAGTTAGTACCACAGCCACGATACGGAATCCTATGCAAGCGCGTGAACCACGGCCGCGCAGTCGATCGAACGGTGCGTCACCGTGTCGCGCTCGAAGGACATCCACCGAACCTTTTTGTGTGTGTGAAAACAATCCTCGAATATTACTCAACTTTTTTTCCTGGGAAAGTTCTTGATGCTGCAATTTTTCCATATATTTGAATTTAGCTCCAGTTTGTGTTTATTTGGATTTGGACGTTTTAGGTGCGCCCTAGTTTTTTTAATACTGATTTTGTGTGTGTGACTGAGAGAGAACGAGTGTATGTGTCCATATGTGTGTTGTGGCGGAAGGGCAATGTGGAGACGGTGTGCGTGTGATAAAGACATAAAGAGGTGTGAATGTGCAAATGATTATGCATGAGTGAGACACAGACAGATGCCGATACGTTGTGTATACATGAGAGAACGGTCTTCTAGTTTACTTGTGTGTGTGTGTGCGTGTGCGTGAGAGAGAGAGGGGGGGGGGAGAGAGACAGAGAGAGACAGAGAGAGAGAGGAGCATCTGTAACACAACAACCATCTCTCTCAATTCGTCTGTCCCTCGCACGGTCGCATGCAACACATGCATCAACGCACACATTTTGACACCCTCACCCGGCCCCTGCCCACCTCAAGGCCCGCACATTCGAAGTCCGCGTATTAGCATTGGTCAAAATCAAGTTTTGTAAACTCTCAAAAAGCTTATAACAAAAAATATTAACATATACAATAACAAATAGATACCATTAGATTCATTATTGAATGTCCTTTCACATCATACATATTTTTTATGGTAAATGTTTATATTTTTCTATAAACTTGGTCAAACTTTAGGAAGTTTGACTTTGGTCAAACGTAATATGCAGAGTTTACTACTACTGCTCGCTAGTTGCTTAGCCGAATCACTCAACACGCCACACGGGGAGTCCAGTGTCACAAAATTTTGAGGTCGGCGGGAAAATCTCCCGCGACCCTGATTCGAGCAAAGGAAGTTACCATCATAGCCTTCGAACAGGCCTCACGAATGACGCTTGGTAGGGGCTGTTTTCAGAACTCAGTTCACCCTACCCAGCCAACCCCACCCCGCACCCAGAGTAGTACACCTGAATACTCCCCATTTTCTATCCCCACCGCAAAATAGACTTCTCCACGGCACCGCAGCCTTCGTGCTCCTCCCTTTACATCAGCGCACTCGTCCCACCATAGCGCATTCGCCTCATTGACGACTTCAGACGCCGCGACTGGAGCCGGTCCACCGTCGTCGTCGTCACGGAGCCTCTTCCCCGCATCGTCTTCCACGGTCTCGGATCTGCTTCCAAAGCCGACGCTAAGCGCAGAAGTACCACCGTCGTGGACAATGAACTGACTCCGTTGCCGACCATGACTCACAGAGGCCGCCACCATCGTTCTCCTCCTCGATTGGTAATGTGTATTGAATCACTTAGCAGTACATGTGCATTTCCAATTTTGTTCATACCTACCCTTTAAATTTCCTGGGTGCTATTGTTCCGTAAAAGTAATTGGTTATAGCCCCATTGTCCAACAGAATATCAGCTTGTAATTGTCGTCGCTCATGTATCGTGACTTTGTGCTTGGGTAGGTTTTTCATCTGCAACCACTAGTGTGGCAAATGATGGAAAGGTTTTTAGAACTAGCAAGATGCCCATGCGTTGCACGCATCAAGATGAATTTGTATGAGTAGTTTATCTTGTGGGAGAAAAGGATGAACGAGGGAAGGCCATATTTGCAAATCTGGAGAGGGGTATGGGTATCTTTTTGCAAAACTCCCATTTGTTTCCTTCCTATCTGTCAGATATAAATCGGACGACCTACATTGCAAGAAAAAAAGTACAGAAAAAAAGTAGACAGTAAAGGAAGTAGAAATAAATATTAAATATTAAATATTAAATAAATATAATAGTAGAGAAGATATTAGAGATAGCAGAGGAGTCGGGAAAGGATTGCGCGCGCGTGGGAAAAAGCGGCCAGGCGTGCGCTAGTTTTGGCGCGCGGCGTCCGGCGCGCTTTATAAAATCCAACGCCCTCCCACCGCTCTCTGCCCTGCCACCGCTCTCTCCCCGCTCATTTTCGCCTCGCTGCCGCCGCGCCACCATGCCGCCGCGTCGCCGGGAAACTTCAGGATACCGCGACGTCCACGCTACGCCCGGAGGCTTCTCCGCCGAGATCCGGTTCAGCGGGATGCGCCGGCCTCGGCAATTTCGACATCGCTAACGAGGCCGCCACAGACGACGCGGCGGCGTGGCGCCCGTGGCCTCATAGGACATTGAAATTCCCCACGTGCCGACGCAGGAGCGGGCGCAGGAGCTCGCGCCTCGCTGCTGCTTAGCACCGACGAAGATCGTCGTGACAACTGGAGGCGGGAGCACCGTCTCGGCATCGCCGAGATGGACGAGGAAGCCATGGCGCTGGGGCACCAACACTTCCCGCAGGACATCGTCAACGAACACGAGTTCCACGCGCAAAGGAGGGCGGAGAGGGATAAGAGGAGGGCGGAGCGAGCCGCCTATCGCGAGGACAAGCGTAGGCGAAAAGCGTACGCTCAATTCAACATGAGGCTAGGAGCAGCGTCGCCCCGAGAATCCAACGACGATCGGTATCTTCACGCCTACAGTTAGACGTCGGAGGAGTCGGACGACAAGGAGTAGTTGAATTATCTTTTTTATCTATCGATGCTGAGAACTATCCTATACTCTATCTACTTCTCGATCTCAGCACTGTAAACGCTTTTTTAAAGCGCCGCACGTTGCAATTCTGTTGGAGATGCTCTAACATGGCAGACGAGTGCTTTAATGTTGCCCACAAGATGCACGAGTATTACTAGTAGTATATTTTTATTGCCATGTTGAGATTTTAGAACCACGAGTGCGAACATGCAGAGGAGCAATGAAGACCAAACACGGGATATTCGGGACATCTTCAAGGAGCGTGGCAAGTTAAAGAGGAGCTGCACCGAACCTGTAAAACGAGCTTTGGTAAGTAACACTCTTTCATTTACTTTCGTGTAGCCTCGTGTTCTTCGATGTGTATATGTTGTAGTTTCTGTTTCTCTTAAGCGTGGTGTTCTTCGATGTGTAATAGAAGAGTCTTAATCGTCCTAATGCTTTCATTTTTAGCTTGATGTAGGAAGTGGGTGTTATCACCTTGTAGTCTGTTTTTATATTTTTTTCCTTTTGAATTCACTTCTGCGAGTTCTTTTTATCTGGCTTCTACTAAATGGATCTAGGTTGCTCTCTGTATTGATCTAAAAAAGAAGTAACTTCATGTCAGGATGCAGTTCCTGCGAGGAGGGAAGTATTGTAACGCCCCGGATTTGTTGCGCCAGGTGTCTGCCAGTTATTCGCCGCCGTTGCCATGTCATGTGCTTGCGTGTTGCACTTTGCCATGTCATCATCTGCATTTTATATCATGTCATCATGTGCATTTCATTTTGCATACGTGTTCGTCTCATGCATCCGAGCATTTTCCCGTTGTCCGCTTTTGCAATCCGCACTCCTATGTCTCCCGCCCCTTTTACCTCTTTTTCGTAAAGGGTGTTTAATGGTCTCGGAATGGACCGAGGTTTGCCAAGCGGCCTTGGTATAGCACCGGTAGACCGCCTGTGAAGTTTCGTGCCATTTGGAGGTCGTTTGATACTCCAACGGTTAACCGGGTAACCGCAAAGGCCTCTTTTATCTTGCAGCCCAACACCCTTTCCAAGTGGCCCAAAACCTAGCAAACTCCCCTCCATGCTCTCGGTCGTTCGATCACGATCGCGTGGCCGAAAACCGCTCCTCATTTGGACTCTCCTAACTCCCTCTACCTATAAATAGGTGTCTCCCCCTGAATTTTCGCGCAGATGAAACCCTAGCAAATCTCCTCCATGCTGCCGGACATAACCGCCCGGCGGCGGACACGTCCGCCGCGCCCGCTTAATCCGAAGATGCCACGTGGCCTCCGCCGCCGTCCGCGCCGCCCGGCCCGCGGGCACGAAGTCGGGCTCGGCGGCCCGCCCGCGCCGCCCGCCGCGGCGGCGGCTCCCGCGCCCGCCGCCTCGCCTCCATGCTCAAGCCTCCGCCGGTGGCCGGAGCCGCCGCCCCGCCTCGATCGCCTCGCCTCGCGGACCTCTCCGCCCGCCGGTCTCCGCCGCCGCCCGGCTTCCGCGTCCCCGAAGCGCCTCCTCTCCTCCGTGCCTTGCCGCGGCCGCTGTTCGCCGGTGCCGCCGCCTGCCTCGAGCGCCGCCCGCCGCCATGGATCTCCGGCGAGCGCCATGCCCGGACCTCGCCGCCTCGGCCTCCTCCGCCAGATCCGGTCGAGGAGCGACGGATCCAGCCTCAGCGCTCGGCGGCCTCTCCTCCTCCTCCGCCGCCCGTCCCGTCGTCTCCGGCGAGATCCAGCCTGCCTCGGAATCCGTGCCCGCAGGTTGACTTTCCCCCTCCCCCGAATCCCACCAAGTCCCAGATTTTGCACATTTTCATGCCATATTCATCATGTCATAACTCTCTGCATATTGCTCCGTTTCGTGCGTGTAGTAAGTCAAATTGTTTGTCTCGAAGAGTAGATCATTTCGTCTCATTGCATCATTTTCATTTGAGCTCATCTTGATTCCCGAAATGCTGTTAGAAGAGGGCTACGTGATGTTGGTTTCAGTTTCTTATCAGAACATGCACTTTTGTCATTTTTGCCATGATTGATGTGTGCACCCTATGAACTGGAGTCCTACATGTGTTTTGTAATATGCCATGCCATCTTTACAGGGGTGTATGCCATGTATTTTTGTGATCTCTGTGGTGACTAGAACAAGCATGCAAACTAGGCTTCATGATGTTGCTGATTTCAGCCCCTGTTTTGCTGATATTTTTATGCCATGTAAACTTGATGCTACCGAGAGATCCATGCTTATTTTGAGATACTTCAGTAAAGATGTTTTGAACATATGGTTATTCTCTATCCATCCATGCCCTTGTTTGCAATTATGGAGTGCCATAGCTTGAGTCAATCGAGCTCTACTTTTGCTATAAAATGTTTCCTGGCAGGTTGTTTACATGTTATTCAATTTTGCCAAGGTCGTTGTAGTTGATCCTTGCATGCTATGATGTTGTTCTTGCCATGTATAGCTTTTATGCCATGTCTTCTTACTGTTGGTTGCCTTGCCATGCCATGTATTGCTCTATGGTGAGTGGTTCAAGCTCACCAACATGCCTACTTATTGTTGTTCCTGCCATGTATGAATCTGTAATATAACTTGCTATGTTTACATGGGTGTCATCATATCTTCTGGTCCTTTTTGGCTCATGGTCAGTAAGGGACATTTGTTCTATGCATTTAGTATTTTCATGCCATTCCTTTGTTTGCCATGTTAAGTTCCTGTTGCATGTTGTTTGATAGCTCTAAACATTGCAACCTGATGTTATTTCCTGATAAGTCTGAAACTGTTATTATTTGCAATCTTGCCATGTGTGTTTGAGCATGTTCTAGTGATTTTTGGAGATAGCTCAGTATTCATGTTTTGTAATGCTTTACCTGTACATCATGCCCATGCCTTTTGTTTTCATATTGAGGTGTTGTGGCATATTGTTTTGATGCCTGCAATATGCCTACTTGCTGTCTTGGACAGATTGTTGCCATGACTTGTATAGAGTGTATGTGTTGAACCGTTGCTCCATTTTGAGTGTGCTCTATATTAAACTTGCTTGATTTTGCATGTAGCTTCATATTATCATGTTGCATCCTTGTATTGAGGTGTTTGCTTGATGTTTGTATGCATTTTGCATCAATGCCATGTTTAACTTGTTTTGCTCATATCTTCTAGGCCGTAGCTCCGAATTAAATGAACTTTATATGTAACTTGACTAGAATTTCGTGTAGATCATCGTGGTGCATCTTAACTTGCTGTTTAACAACTTGAACTTAAGGTTTATTCAGATCTGGAACAATTTCGAAATTTGCATATGAGGACTTACCGGAATTGTTCTTTGTTGTTTCCGGCCTCATTTAAACTTGCTTTGATGTGTTGCTCTTGTTTGCATCATCTCTTGTCGTGAGTAGCTTCATGTAGCTTTTCATGCATCATTCTTGTTGTGCATCATGTCTTGTTCATGTGTGGTGTGTTTACCATGTTGTGCTTCTTCTTGTTAGTTCCGCTTGCTATGCGATCGTGAGGATTCGCTCGCTCACGCTTGGTTCGGCTTCATCCGTTCATCTTCTTCATGGACTCGTTCTTCTTCCTAGCGGGATTTCAGGCAAGATGACCATCACCCTGGATCTCACTACTATCATTGCTATGCTAGTTGCTTCGTTCTATCGCTATGCTGCGCTACCTATCACTTGCTGCTCAAGCCTCCCAAATTGCCATGTCAGCCTCTAACCTTTTGCACCCTTCCTAGCAAACCGTTGTTTGGCTATGTTACCGCTTTGCTCAGCCCCTCTTATAGCGTTGTTAGTTGCAGGTGAAGATGAAGTTTGTTCCTTGTTGGAACATGGAGATGTTGTTCCTTGTTGGAACATGTTTACTTGTTGGGATATCACAATATATCTTATTTAATTAATGCATCTATATACTTGGTAAAGGGTGGAAGGCTTGGCCTTATGCCTGTGTTTTGTTCCACTCTTGCCGCCTAGTTTCCGTCATATCGGTGTTATGTTCCCGGATTTTGCGTCCCTAACGCGGTCGGGTGATTTATGGGACCCCTTGACAGTTCGCTTTGAATAAGACTTTTCCAAAGAAGGCCCAACATTGGTTTTACCATTTGCCTGACCTATTACCTTTTTCCCTTGGGAGTCGCGCATCCCAAGGGTCATCTTTATTTTAGCCCCCCCGGGCCAATGCTTGTCTAAGTGTTGGTCCAAACTAGAGCCCTTTGCAGCGCCACCTTGGGGAAATTTGAGGGCTGGTTTATTTGTACGGACTGCTCATCCGGTCGTGGCCTGAGACGAGATATGCGCGGCTACTATCAGGGTGTCGGCACGCCGGGAGGTCTTGCTGGTCTTGTTTTATTGCTGTCGAAATGTCTTGTAGCCGGGATTCCGAGACTGATCGGGTCTTCCCGGGGAGAAGGAATATCCTTCGTTGATCGCGAGAGCTTATCATGGGCTAAGTTGGGACACCCCTGCAGGGTTTGAACTTTCGAAAGCCGTGCCCGCGGTTATGTGGCAGATGGGAATTTGTTAATATCCGGTTGTAGTAAACTTGAAGCAAACTCTTCTAAAATACACCAACCGTGTGCGTAACCGTGAGTCTCTTTTCGGGGTTGATCGAGAGGAGAACACGGTTTCTGGGTTATGTTTGACGTAAGTAGGAGTTCAGGATCACTTCTTGATCATTATTAGTTGACGACCGTTCCTTTGTTTCTCTTCTCGCTCTCATTTGCGTATGTTAGCCACCATATATGCTTAGTCGCTGCTGCAACCTCACCACTTTACCCCTTCTTTTCCCTTTAAGCTTTGCTAGTCTTGATACCCATGGTAATGGGATTGCTGAGTCCTCGTGGCTCACAGATTACTACACCACCAGTTGCAGGTACAGGTTTGCGATGATCATGACGTGAGAGCGATGTTTGCTTGTATTGGAGTTCTTCTTCTGCTTCTTCTTCGATCAGGGGATAGGTTCCAGGTCGGCAGCCTGGGCTAGCAGGGTGGATGTCGTTTGAGCTTCTGTTTATGTTTCATCCGTAGTCGGATGTTGATCTTGTATATGATGTTGATGTATTCTTGTGGCATTTGTGCCTTATGTATGTATCCCCACTATTATGTAATGTTGATGTAATGATATCCACCTTGCGAAAGCGTTTCTATATGCGGGTCTATCCTTGGTGGGACCTTCGAGTTCCTTTTGGATAGGGTCGCATATTGGGCGTGACAAGTTGGTATCAAAGCCTCGACCGACCCTAGGAGCCCCCTTGATTGATCGTGTAGTTTGGCCGTTGTTGAGTCTAGAAGAAAACTATTTTCGGAGTCTGGTTATATCGGAGAGTAGGAATTCTTTTTACTCCTCAGCCCCTTCGTCGCTCTGGTAAGGAATCCTGACGTAGGTGTTTTGAACTACTCCTCTTCCCCTTCAAATTTTTCTTTAGGATCACGTGGTTAGTTTTTCGTTCGTTGGGCCTCAGCTCTTTTTGTCCGGTGCATTTCTCGTCAAGATTGACTCGAGCCTCTTCATCTTTGAGTTCAATCCCTAGTTGTTTTCTTTTCCAACCCGCCCTCCCTTCTTCCTCTCGGAACCGGAGTCCGTAATTGAGTATCCATCCTACTCGTGCGAAGTCTTTGCTTTCTTTCCTCACTGATTTCAACTGGTGTTTTCTCTTCAAGATATTCGTCGGTTCCCCCTTCCAAGTTGCCTTTGTTTTCCCGCCCTCCCACCCTTTTTCTTCCCGGAGTTTGAGTCTGTTTCGACCATCTATTTCATTCGTGTGGAGTCTCTTCAGTCTTTCGTCAATTATTTCGACCGGTGAACTCTCGTCTCGTTCGTCATTCTTCATCCTTTTTCTTTTCCGATGGATCCAATTCAAGTTTTTCGTTGTCGATCGTATTCGTTCCCTCAGCTCAAATATCTCCCTTTGCTCGTTCGCCTCTCGCCAGTTAATCATTCCGGAGTTCCGAAGACATCTCAGGAGATTCGTCTGTGTTCCAATTAATTCGAGGTTGTCACCTCATTCAAATATTTCAATTGTGCCGGTGCATCATCTATCTGTTCAACATCCCTTTTCAACGGTGTTTTCTTTAGTGGGCCCTAACCCACAGGTCTTTTCCCAGGATCTTACCTGACTCTTCTAATTTCCGGAGCTATTCTCAAATCCTTTTGAAGTTTGACGTAAGTATGATTTTCATCAGTCGGATCTTTTCCAAGATCAATTTCAAATCATTTCATTGTTGGCTCAACCTCTTCGCCTTTCGTTTCTACCGGAGTACCTCAGTTATTTTGGTGGTGTTTCTCCTCATCATTTGAAGATTGAAGAAGATTTTTCCTCTAAATTTTGCCCGTTCTCCCGAAGATTCGTGGTTCTAGCTTCATGCTATCCTTTTGAATTATTCCGTTTGTCAGAGATGCTTTTCTTACCCATCCAGAGTATTTCAGGAGTTGCTTTTCTGTTCCGATCATCCGGAGGCCATCTTTTCGGAATATTTCTTCGTTCCAAGTTTTCAGTTTCGTTCATCTCAATATTCTTCCGGTGCTGCGTTCAAGCATTCGTTAATCAGCTCGCGATCTCTTCGATCTCTTTTCTCTAAATTCCCTCAAGTATCTTCGTGCTTTTCTAATTCTTTCCGGCGATCCGTTCTCTTCTCTTTGTTCATTTTCATTTTCACGGTGGTTCGTTCAAGATTCTTTTTCTTTGATTATCATATTAATTCATTCGTTCTTTTCAATCCTACCAGTGATTCATGAAGTCCTTCTCAAGTTTGCGATATGTCACTTCTCAATCCTTTTTCAACGAGAATAAGTATTATGCCAAATCCATTGCTTGTCATCAATTTAATTTGATGAAGGATAAGCATACAATAAATCTTATTCTTATTTCATCCAAGTGAGTAATTCCTTCCTTCGGAGTTTGTTCTTGATGAATAAATTCTAGTTCCAAGTGCTTTCATCTTTTCTTTTCCGGAGTTCAAATTTCCTCGGCCATCTTGTCGGAACCTCCATCTAAATCACCGCAAGGCTCATCTTATTCTTTTCCTTCATTTTATCTCGTCATCCTTTTGTTACCGGAGTTTTTCATGGTGGTTCTTTATGATTTAATTCATTCTTCAGGAGTTCATCAAGATTTTGTTGGTGGAGTTCAAGTATCTTTTCTTCTCGTATCTTGAAGTGTAATTAATTCTCCGTATTCTTTTGAAGTGGAGTTTTGCATTTCTTCGTTCTTCCCAGCTATCCAATCATTTCCGTTTGTGGTCGGTTATCACCTTATAATTTTGAGATGTTTTCCATAAGTCCACAACAATCTTATTCTTTCGTTGTTGATTTTCTCAACAACTTCAGTTCAAACCCTCCTTCTAAATTCTTTTCATTCCATTCTTCAATTCTTCCGGAGGTATTGCTTTGTTCATTTCGTCAAGTGCCATCCCATCGTGTGAAGCTCCTGTTCTATTCCTCCATGTTTTAACCGGTGTGCTGCCTAAATCCTTTCAGTCTTATTGGTTTATTTTCTCATTCTAACCACTCCGGTTAGAACGAGTGCTTTCAGAGTCTATCTTGATTCCGTGAGCTTCCGATTCTCGTCATTCTCGTCGTTCCTCTCTTCTTCTCGACTGCTCTTGATTCTTTGCTTCTTATCTTGAGTTCTTGTTTCTCCTCATCCCTTTTTTCCCCTTCCGTCTCGGTCCTAAGATCTCGGGACGAGATCTCTTGTTAGTGGAGGAGTGTTGTAACGCCCCGGATTTGTTGCACCAGGTGTCTGCCAGTTATTCGCCGTCGTTGCCATGTCATGTGCTTGCGTGTTGCACTTTGCCATGTCATCATCTGCATTTTATATCATGTCATCATGTGCATTTCATTTTGCATACGTGTTCGTCTCATGCATCCGAGCATTTTCCCCTTGTCCGGTTTTGCAATCCGGCACTCCTATGTCTCCCGGCGCCCCCTTTTACCTCTTTTCGTGTGCAGGTGTTTAACGGTCTCGGAATGGACCGAGGTTTGCCAAGCGGCCTTGGTATAGCACCGGTAGACCGCCTGTGAAGTTTCGTGCCATTTGGAGGTCGTTTGATACTCCAACGGTTAACCGGGTAACCGCAAAGGCCTCTTTTATCTTGCAGCCCAACACCCTTTCCAAGTGGCCCAAAACCCAGCAAACTCCCCTCCATGCTCTCGGTCGTTCGATCACGATCGCGTGGCCGAAAACCGCTCCTCATTTGGACTCTCCTAACTCCCTCTACCTATAAATAGGTGTCTCCCCCCGAATTTTCGCGCAGATGAAACCTTAGCAAATCTCCTCCGCGCCCGGACATCCGCCCGGCGGCGGACGGACGCCCGCCCCGCCAAGCCAATCCGAAGATGCCACGTGGCCTCCCTGCCCGCCCGGGGGCCGAAGTCGGGCTCACCAAGCCCGCCCGCCCGCCATCGCCGCCACTCGCTCCCGCGCCCGCCGCCTCGCCTCCAGGCCCGCGCCTCCGCCGGTGGCCGACCGCCCGGCCCGCCTCCGCCCGCCTCGCCTCGCCAGACCTCTCCGCCCGGCGGTCTCCGCCGCCGCCCGGCTTCAAGCGTCCCCGAGCGCCTCCTCTCCTCCCGTGGCTTGTCACGCGCCGCTTCGCCGCGCTGCCCGTTCCTCGAGCGCCACCGCCGCCATGGATCTCCGGCGAGCGCCATGCCCGGACCTCGCCGCCCCCGGCCTCCTCCGGCCAGATCCGGTCGAGGAGCGACCGGATCCAGCCCCCCCGCGCTCCGGCGGCCTCTCCCCTCCTCCTCCGGCCGCCGTCCCCGTCGTCTCCGGCGAGATCCGGCCTGCCTCGGAATCCGTGCCCGCAGGTTGACTTTCCCCCTCCCCCGAATCCCACCAAGTCCCAGATTTTGCACATTTTCATGCCATATTCATCATGTCATAACTCTCTGCATATTGCTCCTTTTCGTGCGTGTAGTAAGTCAAATTGTTCGTCTCGAAGAGTAGATCATTTCATCTCATTGCATCATTTTCATTTGAGCTCATCTTGATTCCCGAAATGCTGTTAGAAGAGGGCTACGTGATGTTGGTTTCAGTTTCTTATCAGAACATGCACTTTTGTCATTTTTGCCATGATTGATGTGTGCACCCTATGAACTGGAGTCCTACATGTGTTTTGTAATATGCCATGCCATCTTTACAGGGGTGTATGCCATGTATTTTTGTGATCTCTGTGGTGACTAGAACAAGCATGCAAACTAGGCTTCATGATGTTGCTGATTTCAGCCCCTGTTTTGCTGATATTTTTATGCCATGTAAACTTGATGCTACCGAGAGATCCATGCTTATTTTGAGATACTTCAGTAAAGATGTTTCAAACATATGGTTATTCTCTATCCATCCATGCCCTTGTTTGCAATTATGGAGTGCCATAGCTTGAGTCAATCGAGCTCTACTTTTGCTATAAAATGTTTCCTGGCAGGTTGTTTACATGTTATTCAATTTTGCCAAGGTCGTTGTAGTTGATCCTTGCATGCTATGATGTTGTTCTTGCCATGTATAGCTTTTATGCCATGTCTTATTACTGTTGGTTGCCTTGCCATGCCATGTATTGCTCTATGGTGAGTGGTTCAAGCTCACCAACATGCCTACTTATTGTTGTTCCTGCCATGTATGAATCTGTAATATAACTTGCTATGTTTACATGGGTGTCATCATATCTTCTGGTCCTTTTTGGCTCATGGTCAGTAAGGGACATTTGTTCTATGCATTTAGTATTTTCATGCCATTCCTTTGTTTGCCATGTTAAGTTCCTGTAGCATGTTGTTTGATAGCTCTAAACATTGCAACCTGATGTTATTTCCTGATAAGTCTGAAACTGTTATTATTTGCAATCTTGCCATGTGTGTTTGAGCATGTTCTAGTGATTTCTGGAGATAGCTCAGTGTTCATGTTTTGTAATGCTTTACCTGTACATCATGCCCATGCCTTTTGTTTTCATATTAAGGTGATGTGGCATATTGTTTTGATGCCTGCAATATGCCTACTTGCTGTCTTGGACAGATTGTTGCCATGACTTGTATAGAGTGTATGTGTTGAACTGTTGCTCCGTTTTGAGTGTGCTCTATATGAAACTTGCTTGATTTTGCATATAGCTTCATATTATCATGTTGCATCCTTGTATTGAGGTGTTTGCTTGATGTTTGTATGCATTTTGCATCAATGCCATGTTTAACTTGTTTTGCTCATATCTTCTAGGCCGTAGCTCCGAATTAAATGAACTTTATATGTAACTTGACTAGAATTTCGTGTAGAGCATCGTGGTGCATCTTAACTTGCTGTTTAACAACTTGAACTTAAGGTTTATTCAGATCTGGAACAATTTCGAAATTTGCATATGAGGACTTACCGGAATTGTTCTTTGTTGTTTCTGGCCTCATTTAAACTTGCTTTGATGTGTTGCTCTTGTTTGCATCATCTCTTGTCGTGAGTAGCTTCATGTAGCTTTTCATGCATCATTCTTGTTGTGCATCATGTCTTGTTCATGTGTGGTGTGTTTACCATGTTGTGCTTCTTCTTGTTAGTTCCCGTTTCGTTGCGATCGTGAGGATTCGTTCGTCTACGCTTGGTTCGGCTTCATCCGTTCATCTTCTTCATGGACTCGTTCTTCTTCCTAGCGGGATTTCAGGCAAGATGACCATCACCCTGGATCTCACTACTATCATTGCTATGCTAGTTGCTTCGTTCTATCGCTATGCTGCGCTACCTATCACTTGCTGCTCAAGCCTCCCAAATTGCCATGTCAGCCTCTAACCTTTTGCACCCTTCCTAGCAAACCGTTGTTTGGCTATGTTACCGCTTTGCTCAGCCCTCTTATAGCGTTGTTAGTTGCAGTGAAGATGAAGTTTGTTCCTTGTTGAACATGGAGATGTTGTTCCTTGTTGGAACATGTTTACTTGTTGGGATATCACAATATATCTTATTTAATTAATGCATCTATATACTTGGTAAAGGGTGGAAGGCTTGGCCTTATGCCTGGTGTTTTGTTCCACTCTTGCCGCCCTAGTTTCCGTCATATCGGTGTTATGTTCCCGGATTTTGCGTCCCTAACGCGGTCGGGTGATTTATGGGACCCCCTTGACAGTTCGCTTTGAATAAGACTTTTCCAGCAAGGCCCAACATTGGTTTTACCATTTGCCTGACTTATTACCTTTTTCCCATGGGAGTCGCGCATCCCAAGGGTCATCTTTATTTTAGCCCCCCCGGGCCAATGCTTGTCTAAGTGTTGGTCCAAACTAGAGCCCTTTGCAGCGCCACCTTGGGGAAATTTGAGGGCTGGTTTTAGTTGTACGGACTGCTCATCCGGTCGTGGCCTGAGACGAGATATGCGCGGCTACTATCAGGGTGTCGGCACGCCGGGAGGTCTTGCTAGTCTTGTTTTATTGCTGTCGAAATGTCTTGTAGCCGGGATTCCGAGACTGATCGGGTCTTCCCGGGGAGAAGGAATATCCTTCGTTGATCGCGAGAGCTTATCATGGGCTAAGTTGGGACACCCCTGCAGGGTTTGAACTTTCGAAAGTCGTGCCCGCGGTTATGTGGCAGATGGGAATTTGTTAATATCCGTTGTAGTAAACTTGAAGCAAACTCTTCTAAAATACACCAACCGTAGCGTAATCGTGAGTGTCTCTTTTCGGGTTGATCGAGAGGAGAACACGGTTTCGGGTTATGTTTGACGTAAGTAGGAGTTCAGGATCACTTCTTGATCATTATTAGTTGACGACCGTTCCTTTGTTTCTCTTCTCGCCTCATTTGCGTATGTTAGCCACCATATATGCTTAGTCGCTGCTGCAGCCTCACCACTTTACCCCTTCTTTTCCCTTTAAGCTTTGCTAGTCTTGATACCCATGGTAATGGGATTGTTGAGTCCTCGTGGCTCACAGATTACTACTCCACCAGTTGCGTGTACAGGTTTGCGATGATCATGACGTGAGAGCGATGTTTGCTTGTATTGGAGTTCTTCTTCCGCTTCTTCTTCGATCGGGGATACGTTCCAGTGTCGGCAGCCTGGCTAGCGGGTGGATGTCGTTTGAGCTTTGTTTATGTTTCATCCGTAGTCGGATGTTGATCTTGTATATGATGTTGATGTATTCTTGTGGCATTTGTGCCTTATGTATGTATCGCCACTATTATGTAATGTTGATGTAATGATATCCACCTTGCAAAAGCGTTTCTATATGCGGGTCTATCCTTGGTGGGACCTTCGAGTTCCTTTTGGATAGGGTCGCATATTGGGCGTGACAAGTATGGTCAACCTCGAGATCATGTTTCCAAAATGAGGCTGTGTCGGTATCAAAACCGGTGGATCTCGGGTAGAGGCTCCCGAACTGTGCGTCTAGGAGGATGGTAACAGGAGACAAGGGACACGATGTTTTTACCCAGGTTCGGGCCCTCTCGATGGAGGTAAAACCCTACTCCTACTTGATTAATATTGATGATATGGGTAGTACAAGAGTAGATCTACCACGAGATCTGAGAGGCTAAACCCTAGAAGCTAGCCTATGGTATGATTGTTGTTCGTCCTACGGACTAAAACCCTCCGGTTTATATAGACACCGGAGAGGGTTAGGTTACATAGAGACGGTTACAAATGGGAGGAGATCTACATATCCAGACGCCAAGCTTGCCTTCCACGCCAAGGAAAGTCCCATCCGGACACGGACGAAGTCTTCAATCTTGTATCTTCATAGTCCGAGAGTCCGCCAAAGGTTATAGTCCGCCATCCGGACACCCCTAATCTAGGACTCCTCAAGAGCCCTAAACCAGGCTTCAATGACGACGAGTCCGCGCGCAGATTGTCTTCGGCATTGCAAGGCGGGTTCCTCCTCCGAATACTTCAAAGAAGATTTTGAACACAAGGATAGTGTCCGGCTCTGCAAAATAAGTTCCACATACCATCGTAGAGAGAATAATATTTACACAAATCCAACCTGCTGACGTATTCCGCAGCGTGACATCACACCACGACCAAGCCTTTATTCGAATCGTTTTTACTGTCCCACCTTAGCGTGTTTAGCGAGGCGGTTTCCTTGGCACGTCTTGTCTAAGCAGAGATCGTGTCCCCTTATTCCGGGATTCTCATCAATACGGGCGTGGGTAACCCAACCGTGCCATTAATTTACGACGCTTGGGAGATAAGCGAGTTTTACCAGGCTGGTGGGGGCACTTAGTTTCGTTCGCCCATATAAGGGGATAAGGATCCACCTTTTCCATCTACGCCTTCTTCCTCCTTTGCCTATCCATTTTCACGCACTCGAGCTCCGGCGCCCAAGTCCGCACATCTTACCTCAACTTTCTCCATCCATGTCCGGAGCGGCAGGCAAGTGGATGGTCTCCTCCGTCATGGAGGGACACATCAAGAAGCTGAGGGAGTCCGGATACTTGTCTAACGACATCGCACACCGGCTCCCAGACAAGGGGCATCTCATCCCCACCCCCAAGCCCCATGAGAGGGTGGTGTTCCTCACCCTCCGCAGACTAGATTTCCAACTTCACTCATTTGTCCGGGGGCTCATGTTCTACTACGGCCTGGATTTCCACGATCTGGCCCCGAACTTCGTCCTCAACATCTCGGCGTTTATCGTCGTGTGCGAGGCCTTCCTCCGCATCAAGCCCCACTTCGGCTTATGGCTGAAAACCTTCAATGTCAAGCCGAAGGTAGTGGGCGGCCAACAAGCGGAGTGCGGAGGCGCCATGGTGGGCAAGATTCCCAACGTTACATGGATCGAGGGCTCCTTCGTGGAGACCATAAAGGGGTGGCAATCGGGGTGGTTCTACATCACCGAGCCGCGTGACCCTGAATGGGCAACGGCCCCCGAATTCCAGTCTGGCATCCCCACACGGCTCACCTCCTGGAAAGAGAAGGGCCTGTCGTGGGGTAATTCGGAAGAGCGGACCAGACTCCAAACCTGCATCCAAGACCTGGTGGACAAAAAGGTTAAACTCGTGGATTCCGCGCAAAGCGCGAAGCCAGCGTAGTAAGCTTATTTTACCCTTTACGGGATACTTGTTTTTCATAGTTTGACTCTATGCGGGATCTAAGCCCCCGTTCCTTTGACAGGAATGGCAGAAGAAGATCGGACAGATCGACTGTCCGGCTCCTTTGTCCGAAGATCTGGCGGACGCCCGCTTGACGGGGCTGCTGATTCCGGCACCTTACGTGGTGCCGGAGAAGAAGGCCAGGAAGAAGGCCACGGGAACTCGAAAGAGTTCCCGGCGCCCGGTGGTGTCGGATTCATCGTCCGATGACTCCGAGGCGCACTCCTCCTCCAAAGACGAGGAGGAGGAAGAAGAGGCCTCTCCCCCTCCAGCGGGGGGAGGAATGAAAAGGAAGGCCGCCCCAACTGGGGGGCCGGAGGGTCCAAGAAGGGAAGGACCCTTCTTCCGGACTACTCCACCAACGCCGACGACGGTGAAGAGGAGTGGCCATCCAGGGCCAAGCCCCTGGCAAAATTGTAAGTATCCGGATACCAGAATAACTCATGGCGTTCCTTTGTTGCACAGTATCTTCTGACGCCGAATATAATTATGTAGTCCGCCCGCGGCCCAGCTCGACGCTTCGTCAAGCGGATCCCTGGATTTGTCGGATGTGAATAGCCTTTCACTTCCGACTGCTACCTCCCCTTGTCCTACGGACGATGCCGAGGTGGAGTCCCAAAAGGGTCCAAGCCAGGAGGGGGTGGTCCTAGAGGCGCCGCAAGGCGACCTCCCGGACTCCAGGCGCAAAGGGGATAAAACCCCGAAGGGCTCTAAGTCCGGCCCTAGGCCAGACACCGCACCGGAACCTTCAACGGTTCCGCAGCGGCAGCGCCCCCTACTAAGAAGGGCAAGTTTACGACGCGGTGACCTCCGCCCAACCGGAGGCACCGGATAATCTCTTGGAGGTGCTTAACGGCGCCCCATCGACGAAGAGCACCGCACTATTATGAGTGTGGTGATCCGTAAGTTCGACCGCCAAGAGCGGGCTGACTGAAGCTCGTGCCAGCCTTCTAACAGCTTTGAGGTATGTATTTAAGATATGTAAAATATTACCGTGATAGACAGTAGCCCTCGATGCTCAGTTTGGTGTTCGGAAAGAAAAGCCGAACTGAGGATCAAAAGATATACGCAGGAGTCTAACATAAGTATGTCAATATGGGAATGCAGGCGCACTGCACCTCGCCACAATCGATCATGGAGATCGATGCATTGAAGTAGAGCCTCGAGCGGTCCGAGAACGAGCTCGGCCTTGCCAAGAAGCGGCTCGAGGACAAGGAAGGTAAGTAATACCTTATGTAAGTATATAAAAAAGATGTGGTTGCAAAAAATGACAGGACCAACGTGAGTATTACAGGGGCCACAACCTGTGGCAACCTCAAGGAAGCGTTGTCCAAGGTCAAGAAAATGCGGCCGTGGAGCGTACCCAGCGTGAAAAGCAGGAGGCGCGGGTGGCGGAGGTGCAGCAAGAGCTCCAGGCTCTCGTGGAAAAACACGAGAGTGTGGAGCTTGAATCAAAGACTCGAGAGTCCGAGCTCGCCTCAGCCCTTGAGAGCGCCAAATCTGCCAAGGCTGAAGCCCAAAAAGCCCTCCAAGAAATTGAGGCGATGAAGAAGATAGCGGCGGGTAAGGTATTCTTTATGCAAAGCAAGCACGTGAAAGTGAATTACTTGTTACTTACCCGAGTCCGAGCTCTCCAGAGCATTCGCAGATCTTCCCTGAGTCCGTCCGACGCCGCCATTCTATCGAGCCAAGAGGGAGCTCGACGGAGAAGGTGTTCTGTCTCAAGATCTTTGAGGCGGACACCGGTGTTTTTGAGCGACCAGTGAAGCAGCTGGTCGAGCTCCATAAGGTGGCCAAACAGGCCATGAAGGGTCTCATAGTCCGCTATGGCTCGGGAAGCCATGCCCGGAAGCTACTTGGCTGGTGAGGCGGCCGGTGGATGCCTGTCCATGGCTTGAAGTCATCAGGCGCTCCGTATGCATCGAAGGTGCCCGTAGGGCCCTTGCCCGTGCTAAAGTGCACTGGGGCAAGGTGGACGCTGAGAAGCTTGTGACGGATGGACCACCGCCGGGCAAGGAGCATCACAAGCCCGAGATGTATTATGAGAGCGTCCTGAAGGGTGCCCACCTTATAGCGGATGAGTGCTCCAAAGATGTAATTTTTGAGTAAACTCGCATTTGTGATCCTGTACGCTGAAAACTTGTTCATATGCGCTAAGCAACGCTTTTGAATTTAAAATATTACCTTCTGTGCGGCTGTTTATTAAAATTGAGAGATGGCGAGTCGTCGGCTTCTGCCCCCTTGCCACGAATGCTGGGGTGTTCGGGATAAACTTGAGCGCTCTTTTTCCCATTCTTGGGTCCTTCGAGGGAGGCGCTCAACACAACGAACAAGGCAATCGGACTATAATGCTTGAACACTCTCACTTATCCATAGAATTCCATAATTTTAAATTTCGGCGAAGCCCCTAGTATTCGGAAGACCGAGTTCGGGGCGCTATCCACGCCTAGGCCGGACAAAGCCGACTCCTCGCTCTAAGCGGCATAAGTCTTTAGGGACTCGAAAACCTCTTGAACAGCGACCAGCTCTCGCCCTATCATGACGGTCAGTTTTAGCTTTCTCCACTGAGGTGCTTAGCCCAGCTCAACCAAGGCACAATCGCAGTGGTTCTCCCAGCGCTACCTTAGCCGATATAACGGAACGTAAGGTACCAAAACATGGGAGCCGGGCAAACCCAACTATTGACCCAAGACAAGATTCGGAGCCGATGCATATAATTCTATAAATTCGGGGTGACGCACTCGTGAGAGTGTTAGGACTTCTCGCACCCTGTTCTGGGGTACGTAAGCCCCTGGTGTATTGGCCGTACCAAAGTGTACTGGTGCAACATGTCATTAATGAACATATATAGATAAAAAAGGGAATGCAATAATAGACAAAAGCTATGTATTGTTTATTCGAAAAGGCTGCGGTAAAAGCAGGACGATACAAATAGTGCGATAAGCAAGAGATGGGACTATTTGACATGTCCCCCTCTAGGGGCGAGCTGCGGGATGATATGTGAAACAACTATACTCCTTGTTATAGAGACCACCTAGACACTCGACGTAGCTTTCTGCCTCCCTGGCTGTTGCATCGTGTGTTCGGCGATTGTATTGCCGGACAGGCCTTCCGTAGAGTGGAGTCCTGAAAGTAAGACGAAAAAAAGAATGACAAAATCAGGAGCCCCTGGTGCGGTTGAGCCGCATTTTGGGCATGCCGTAGTCATGCCCCTCCCCCTATGCCCATGGTATTTCCAGAGCATAGTTATGTACGCGTAGTACTGGATTCGCAATTTCGCGAGGGCTGGGGTTGGGGCCGCATTGCTACGCTTGCTTGGAACGTGCCAGGCGGTCTTGTTGTAGGTTACTCCGGGCACGCTTGACGGTGTCCGGACGTTTAATAGCCGGACTGGAGAATTGCCTTGAAAGGCTTCTTTGTACTTCTGCCGCGAGGGCCGCCGTATGCTCCTCTGTTCGGAGAGAGCGTTCAGTGTTTCCATTGACCGTAATGACTCCTCGAGGGCCTAGCATCTTGAGCTTAATGTATGCGTAGTGCGGCACCGCATTGAACTTTGCAAATGCGGTTCGTCCGAGCAGTGCGTGATAGCCATCGCGAACGGGACTATGTCAAGATTAACTCCTCGCCGGAAATTATCCGGGATCCAAGACCACCTCAAGTGTAACCGAGCCCGTACAGTTGGCCTCTACACCTGGTATGACGCCTTTAAAGGTCGTCTTTGTGGGTTTAATCCTTGAGGGATCTATGCCCATTTTTTGCACTGTATCCTGATAAAGCAGGTTCAGGCTGCCGCCGTCGTCCATAAGGACTCTAGTGAGGTGAAATCCGTCAATGATTGGGTCTAGAACCAATGCGGTGAATCCGCCATGGCGGATGCTAGTGGGGTGGTCCCTTCGATCAAAAGTGATCGGGCAGGAGGACCATGGGTTGAACTTTGGGGCGACTGGCTCCAACGCATATCGCCCCTCGAGTGCACGCTTCCGCTCCCTTTGGGGATGTGGGTTGCGATATCATGTTCACCGTCCGCACTTGTGGGGGAAACCTTCGTCCCGTATTGTTCGGGCGATCGGGCTCCTCCTCGTCATCGCTATGCAGCTCCTTGTCTCTGCTGCACTTAACTTGCCTGCTTGAACACCCAACAATCCCTGTTGGTGTGATTGGCTGGTTTTTCGGGTGCCTTGTATCCGCACGAGCGATCGAGTATTCGGTCCAAACTGGACGAGCCCGAGTATTTCTTTTAAATGGCTTTTTCTGCTGACCGGGTTTAGAGCCTCGAATCCGCATTAATCTGCCGATCCTCGGCATTGTCGCCGCACGCGGCGCTTTTGCTTGTTGCGCGCGCGACCTGCCATTGTTGTCCTTGGTATCCGAATTACCAGGGCTCTTGGTCATATTATTACTATGAGCTAGCCAGCTGTCTCCTCCCGCGCAAAAGCGAGTCATGAGTGTTGTGAGGGCTTCCATGGATTTCAGCTTTTCCTGTCCTAGGTGCCGGGCAAGCCACTCGTCGCGGATGTTATGCTTGAAGGCTGCAAGGGCCTCTGCGTTCGGACAGTTGACTATTTGATTTTTCTTGGTTAGGAACCGTGTCCAGAATTGTCTGGCCGATTCCTCTGGCTGCTGAATTATGTGGCTTAGGTCATCGCGTCTGGTGGTCGCACGTAGGTGCCCTGGAAATTGTCGAGGAATGCGGCTTCCAGGTCCTCCCAACAACCAATTGATTCTGCTGGCAAGCTGTTAAGCCAATGCCGAGCTGGTCCTTTAAGCTTGAGTGGGAGGTATTTGATGGCGTGTAGATCATCACCGCGGGCCATGTGGATATGAAGGAGATAATCCTCGATCCATATCGCAGGATCTGTTGTGCCATCGTATGATTCGATGTTTACGGGTTTGAAACCCTCGGGGATTTGATGATCCATTACTTCATCTGTGAAGCATAGTGGGTGTGCGGCGCCTCTGTACTGGGCTATATCATGACGTAGCTCAAACGAGCTTTGTCTACTTTGTTCAGCCCAGCCGGATTTACCATATCCGGCATGACGGTTATCGTCACGTGTCGTGGGGCGCCCACGCGATCCATAGATCGATCTTGTTTGCCTTGCCTTGTCCTCCAATATATCTTGCAGGTCTGTCGCATTTCCCCGTGCCTTGGTATTTTTTGAGAGACGCCGGGGTGCGGCTTGTGTGGAGGGCCGAGAGGCCTCTCTGTCGCGGCCACGAGGTGGCCGGTCGGCCGCATCATGCGCTGGTGATGTAGGTCTAGGTGCTTCCTCCTCTAATCAGGGTAGTAGCCTGCATTTTGGGTAGCTCTTGGAGGGGCGTTCGAGTTCGTACTCTTCGGTCGCAAGGACTTCAGTCCATCTGTCGGCTAGCAAGTCTTGGTCAGCTCTAAGCTGTTGCTGTTTTTTCTTGAGGCTGCTCGTCGTGGCCATAAACCTGCGTTTGAAACGCTCTTGTTCGACGGGATCCTCAGGCACGACAAATTCGTCGTCGTCGCGGCTTGCCTCGTCTTCGGAGGGAGGCATGTAATTATCGTCCTCTACCTCTCTGTCTGCTGCTCTCTCATGAGGGTTGGCTTCTCCATCCTCCTGTGCTGAATCCTGTTGAGAGGTCTGCATCGCACCTTTGTCCGGGGTGTTATTATCTCCGTGCGGAATCGCTATTTTGCTTTGGCGGATTTAGAGCGGCGCCACTGACGCCGGCGCTTAGGCTTCTTCTTGGAGGGGTCATCCTCCGTTGTTCCATCGTCGTTCCCTTCTTTTGGGGTGTCCACCATGTATATGTCATACGACAAGGTGGCCTTCCAGTGCCCTGTGGGGGCTGGTTCTTGGTCGTCTCCTGCATCGGTGTCCATACCGTCGATGTCATCGGAGTCGAAGTCGAGCATGTCGGTTAAATCATCGATAGTGGCTACGAATTGGGTGGTGGGTGGGCTTTGAATTTCTTCGTCGTCCGCATCCCAACCTTGCTGACCATAGTCCGGCCAGGGCTCTCCTGATAAAGAGAGAGACTTTAGTGAATTCAGAATGTCGCCGAAGGGCGAGTGCTGAAAGATGTCCGTGCCGGTGAACTCCATGATCGGCGCCCAATCAGATTCGATTGGCAGGGGCGCGGAAGGTTCGGAGTCCGGAGGGGAGTCCGGCACCTTGGAGTCACAAGCTTCGTAAAGGACAAGGCTGGTGTTCGGCTCGATCGCCATAGAGATTGCAGCCCCCGAGGCAGTGTCCAGCCACCCGTCCTCGATTGGCGCAGTCAGCTACGAGCTAAGGGTCGGAGCGGACACGGGTGCGGCCTCTAGGGCACTGTTCGGTGGCAGAGCTAGATCATGCCCATCGTAACAGTGTGGCGTGCTCGGCTGTGGCTCGAACCCGTCGAAGATCAAGTCTCTGCGGACGTCAGCCGTGTAATTCAAACTTCCAAATCTGACCTGATGGCCAGGGGCCTAGCTTTCGATCTGCTCCAGATGGCCAAGCGAATTGGCCCGCAGTGCAAAGCTGCCGAATACTAATATCTGTCCTGGGAGAAAAGTCTCACCCTGGACCGCATCGTTGTTGCTGATCAGAGGAGCCATCGGGCCTAAAGATGACGACACAGAGGAACTCTCAATGAAAGCACCAATGTTGGTGTCAAAACCGGCGGATCTCGGGTAGGGGGTCCCGAACTGTGCGTCTAGGCGGATGGTAACAGGAGACCGGGGACACGATGTTTTTACCCAGGTTCGGGCCCTCTCGACGGAGTTAAAACCCTACTCCTACTTGATTAATATTGATGATATGGGTAGTACAAGAGTAGATCTACCACGAGATCAGAGAGGCTAAACCCTAGAAGCTAGCCTATGGTATGATTGTTGTTCGTCCTACGGACTAAAACCATCCGGTTTATATAGACACTGGAGAGGGTTAGGGTTACATAGAGTCGGTTACAAATGGGAGGAGATCTACATATCCGTATCGCCAAGCTTGCCTTCCACGCCAAGGATAGTCCCATCCGGACACGGGACGAGGTCTTCAATCTTGTATCTTCATAGTCCAGGAGTCCGGCCAAAGGTTATAGTCCGGCCATCCGGACACCCCCTAATCCAGGAATCTCTCAATACCCACACCCCTCTCCACATTTGCAAAAAAGGCCTTCCCTCGTTCATCCTTTTCCCCCACAAGATAAACTACTCTTACAAATGCATCTTGATGTTCCGTGCAACGCATGGGTGTCTTGCTAGTTGTTGCAAAAAGCCCATGTGTGTGTAAGAGAGAGGGAGAGTGGAGGAGGACGGAGTGCATGTGTGACAGACACAAGGAGTGTGTGTGCGATAGGTATCAGCTTAAAATGAGGCAATAGTGTGTGTGTGCACGATCTAGAGGGTGTGTCTCAAGAAGGGAAGAAAAATCTACATATATACAAGGAGCAGGAGAGAGACATGTATGCGATGGTGGAAGCACGAGTGTGCGGGTGTATAAACCTATCTAGAGGCTAGCTAGTCGATAAATGTTTGTGAGATAAGTACGAGTCGGGGTGCGAAAGCGAGAGTTTTGTGTGTGTGAGAGAGATACGGTAGTCGGGAAGGGGAGTGGAAGCAGGAGTTGTGTGTGTGTGTCTGTGAGAGAGAGAGAGAGAGAGAGGGAGGAGACGGTAGTCGGGGTTGTCTGATCGGTAAACAAATGAATAATGTCAGTCCGGGATGGAGACGAAAAGGAGACCGCAACAAATGTTGTGTCTACAGGAGAGAGAGAGAGAGAGAGAGAGAGAGAGAGAGTAATTTTAGTGGTATGAGTCATATGTAGAGACATATAGGGTGTGTGAGAGAATCCCATAGAGAGAAAGACAAAGTGAAAGACGAGTGGAGACTGTGTGTGTGGCGGTGAAAAAGAAAGCTTAGGTGCCGAGTACCAGAGAACAGTAGAGATGTGAGAGATAATGAAAACCGTGTAATGTATAATGATAGGGCGAGTGTGACACTTCTCAAGGGAGACGTCGAGAGACCATGTTTGCGAGGATTGGAGAAACATGAAGTGAGTGTGCGGGTTAGCTGGAGAAAAGAGAGTGATAGCTACCTGGAGGAGCATGCATGCGACAGAGATGGGCGTGAAAGGAGTAAACAAAAAAGGGATTCAAATATTTGAATTCGAGATGATGATACATGTAATCCATACTCGAACCAAAATTGATCTATCAAACATGCATACTCATATGAATTCACGCACATCTATGTTATTTAATATGTAGATATTACTGATCCATACATTTTAGTAGAACATAATTTGGTTAATTTTTTTGAATTCAACCTTAAGATTTCGAGATCGTTGTATTTGTAAATCATATTATACATATAAAGGAGCAGAATTCTTTGTTGTGCTTTTGAAAGTATATATAAAAAATGATGTATATAGAATGTAATTCCAATTGAAAATGGATCCCGCCCGAAAAAAATAGAATACAAAGGGATTCGAATTGAGTTGGCACGGTGAACGTGCACTCTGCAAAATTTGAACAAAGCGGGGAAAGTCGCAGTAACTGCCCGAAACCAAAATCTATGAGACGGAAATTACTACTGCCTATCCCTGCCACGCAGAGCCTATCTGCTGGATTTCTATAGGTTTTGATAGGGGTAGGTTTGTAATTTCACCCAAACATGACGTAACCGCGTCTCACCCGGATTCATACACGGTGGGCGCCAAAACACAGTGTGTCCTCGGCCGAAATCGACTCCCTCCCTGATTCATATTCATACACGGTGGGCGCCAAAAACAAACTCTCGTCGGCAAATATTCGGTGTATGCGAGATTACCGTCTTATCCCCAACCGACTAATGTTGTTGTGATCTAGTAGAAATTTGAAACGGGGGCTAAGTTTGTAAATTTCCTCGCATTTGAGACAAGTGTGCCCTGAATACATGGTTCCCCTTCCTCTCTACCTCCCTTTTCCGCATTCGTACTCCGTGGGCGCCAAAACACCCTCTCCACCCCACCCTCCTCCGTCCTCCTCCACCATGCCGGAGCTGATACCTTGACACTGCCGTCCATTACAAGAGATCGTCCTCTCTCATCCACACCTTTGGACCGGGATCCTTGCATCCCGTCCTCTCGCTTTATCCCCGCCGTCGTCCACCTTGCCGGCGCTGCTCCTACGACCATCTCGTCCACCGCGCCCTGCCGCCACCGTCTACCCTCCTAGTTCTGCTTCCACGCTGCCGACAGCCATAGCTACCGCATCACCGTCAAATTCTCAGCAGATGCGTACACAGAGCCGCACCAGAGGCGGTACTCCTTCGTATCTGCTCAACTTATTTATCGCAACAAGAAAATAGATAGCCACTGCTTTACTCCGATTTCTTGTCTTGGTTGCGAAGTTGCCTTTGTCC
The DNA here is from genome assembly GCA_021605205.1 of Aegilops longissima. Classification (NCBI taxonomy): domain Eukaryota; kingdom Viridiplantae; phylum Streptophyta; class Magnoliopsida; order Poales; family Poaceae; genus Aegilops; species Aegilops longissima. The sequence continues at coordinate 681,921,554 of CM038678.1, read as the reverse complement.
GGTTTGCACCTTTAGATCCGCCATGGCACGCTCAACACTATACTCCCAATGCTTATGGTTTTCCCCTTTTATATTCCACACTAGTTAAATCACAGAGACTAAATTTCAAAATTGGGTCAGTCGATTTTTCAGAGCTCGCCGGAGCTCGCCGGTGCGATCGAAGGGGCTCGGGTGGTTGTGGGGCCTCGTCGAACGAAGAAAACTCGACGCAGGTGGGGGTTGGGGCGGGGGTGGCAGAGGAACATAGGCGGTGGGGGCTGGTGGTCGGGCCGGCGGCCCATGCAGTGTTCTATATGGGAAGAATCGAGACGAGGAAGAAGAAGGGTTAGGAGACATAGGATCTTCATCCAACCGCCTGAAATGGTCGAGAGACAGCCGGGAGTTGCATTCTTAATGCGCTCTGGTTCATCATGTGTGGGCTCTGTGCAACCAACATTTTATTATCCAAAATCTGCTTGCTCTTCTTTACCATGTTCCTTTTTCGTTCTTCTTTAATATGTACTCTCTCCGTTCCTAAATACAAGTCTTTGTATAGATTCCACCATGGACTACATATGGAGCAAAACGAGTGAATCTACACTCTAAAATGTATCCGGATACATCTGTATGTGATCCATAGTGGAAATCTCTACCAAGACTTATATTTTGGAACGGAGGGAGTATTATAGTAGTACAGTATGTTCCTTGTACTGAAGATAAGCAGGGACATTTGCAGTGTAGAGGTCCATACGGTCGGTGGTGATGGACACTTTGAGCCTCTTTGATTCGTAGGATCTTGTAAACATAGGAATAGGATTTGTAGTGGCCTGCCCACTTGAATCCTATAAGAATAGCAAGGAAATGCGGGGAGCTATGTCACCTTTGAGAGTTACACTGATATTAACAGTACCGCACCTTCACTTGAAAAGAGCTGGTATCCGAAGCCTTTCTAGCCGTACCGGCAATACTAGCACATATATTCAAGCAAGTTCCACTTTGCTGATTTTACTCTGATGCTTAAGGTTTTCCTGTTATATCTACACTGTGATCTGTGTAGCTGCTTTGTGTCGCACTAGCAGCAGTCCACTCTTGAAGCTAAACACTGCAATGACTTACAAAATTGGCACCAAGGCATTGAGTGCCATTATGGATGCAATGAAACTCATACGCTCCCCACCTGTTGATTCTTGTTCAGAATATGATCCTAATCACTATTCTAACCTCGAGGAGTCAAAGGCAGATGGCATGTCCTATTCACCTATCAAGGTGCCTGTTCTAATTTGGCAATGTTTTATTGATTGCGGGTATATTGCATATGTTGTCTTGCATTTCTTCTACTTTGTTGCACCGCCATCTGCTTAGTTTACTCGTCATGTATGTCGAGATGCCATGCCCATCCATTATCAATACATATTCCATCTGTCATCATACCATATTTTTCCACTCAAATGTTGTTCTTGTGCATCATACATCAAAAAGGAAGAGGTGATTCCTGAACCTGAAGGAGCACCAGCAAAGTCCTTGAAAAACGTGGTGGTGCCGGAGAAATCAGATAGCACCCCACTTATATTGGTTGTACAACCAGTGACACAAAACGTAGGACCGACTCCAGCAGAGTGTACCCATACTTCACTGGCCACACCACTAGCCCCACCACACAGGACCTGCACTCCAGCAAAAGGTATACCGATTTCATTTTCCATAGCACCAGCTGTACCACAGAAAAATCCCACTCCAGCAAAAAGTACAGCAAGTCCACCTTCCGAAGACCTATCCCAACTGCAGAGACGGCCAATTCCTACAGATTGGAACCCCATTCCATTTATTCCAAGTTTAAAAGACAATGCTTTCAATGTTGTTAGGGACTACATGCATATATTCCCATCATGGAAAGATTATAGTGAAGACAAACACCATTTTCACATCTTCCTGTCCAACTTACGTGTAAGTGCTATTATTCATGGTTATTATTTTCCTTTTTTCTGCTAATTGAACACATCAATGATTTACATTACATTGTTGTAACTAGGCGAGGGTCAATCTGGATAGTCATGACGAGCAAAGCTTGCTTGTGCTTTTCAAGGAAGCATTGCAGCAGTATCGGTGTTACCTGAGGAAATCACACTTTGATGGCAAGTCTATAAACGAATTTCCGGTGATGTCTCCTGTGCTAAATTTAGAAGACATTGAATGGAAAACCTTGTTATGCACTGGTCTCGTTCCCAGGATGAGGTACTGTCTATGAAATCACATGACAATTTGAACTTCTACTTTTCCGCATGTGCCTTACGGATCTTTTTTGTAGGAAATCTGCTCGAAGAAGAATTCCGGTTTGAGAAGAACGACAGGATATTGCAAATATGCTGTCCGCTGCTTTGCTCTTGTTAGTAAATGTTCTCCCCCTCTCTCGTGCAGATCTATTCGATGTAATCTTCTTTTTGCGGTGTGTTTGTTGAGACCGATGAATTGTGGGTTTATGATCCAGTTTATCTATGAATAATATTTGAATCTTCTCTGAATTCTTTTATGTATGATTGAGTTATCTTTGCAAGTCTCTTCGAATTATCCGTTTGGTTTGGCCAACTAGATTGGTAGTTCTTGCAATGGGAGAAGTGCTTAGCTTTGGGTTCAATCTTGCGTGTCCTGACCCCAAAGGATGTAAAGGGTTGCAAGGCACGTATTGTATTGTTGCCATCAAGGATAACAAGATGGGGTATTTATCATATTGCATGAATTTATTCCCTACATCATGTCATCTTGCTTAAGGCATTACTCTGTTTTAACTTAATACTCTAGATGCATGCTTGGATAGCGGTCGATGAGTGGAGTAATAGTAGTAGATGCGTAATCGTTTGATCTACTTGTCTCGGACGTGATGCCTATATACATGATCATACCTAGATAACCTCATAACTATGCTCAATTCTGTCAATTGCTCAACAGTAATTTGTTCACCCACCGTAGAATACTTATGCTCTTGAGAGAAGCCACTAGTGAAACCTATGGCCCCCGGGTCTATTCTCATCATATCAATCTCCATCACTTTAATACTTGCTTTGTTTTTACTTTGCCTTTACTTTTCACTTTGCATCTTTATACCAAAAATACCAAAAATATTATCTCTATCAGATCTCACTCTCGTAAGTGACCGTGAAGGGATTGACAACCCCTAATCGCGTTGGTTGCGAGTAGCTATCGTTTTGTGCAGGTACGAGGGACTTGCGCGTGGCCTCCTACTGGATTGATACCTTGGTTCTCAAAAACTGAGGGAAATACTTACGCTACTGTGCTGCATCATCCTCTTCTCTTCGGGGAAAACCAAAGCAAGCTCGAGACGTAGCAAGAAGGATTTCTGGTGTCGTTGCCGGGGAGGTCTACACAAAAGTCAACATACCAAGTACCCATCACAATCCCTATCTCTCACATTACATTATTTGCCATTTGCCTCTCGTTTTCCTCTCCCCCACTTCACTCTTGCCGTTTTATTCGCCCTCTCTTTCCCAATCTCCTGCTCTTTTTCCCTTTACCTTTTCCTCGTCCGCATGTGTTACCATGTGCCTTATATTTGCTTGCATCTTTGCTTGCTAAAAGTCTTGTTATGGATCCACTTAAAATGTTCTACTTGGATCATCTTCAATCCTTATGCGCTCGTGCTGAAACCCCAACTAGCCTAGTTGATGGGAAATCTTTAGATGAGCATGCTCATTTTGTGCGTCACCGTTTGTCTGAAAAAGGGAGACTCTTACGGTATCATATAAATAGTCTGCTATGCTATGCTTTGAATCTTTGTGAAATGTGTGATTTTACTTGTTGCTCTAAGAGTCTTAATAAACACCTTCCCTACCTATGTGAGTTGAATGATAATGAAATCTGATCTTCTTATGCAAAGGGTGTTTATAGTTACTATGATATCGAACAAATTAAAGAATTTGTCGTTTTTAAGGGTGCTCATGAAGTTGCTTCTTTGATTGAAAAGTATGATTTTACTCTCAACAAATCTGAAAATTCCATCATACTTAAATATTGCAATGAAAACCTTGCTCATAATGTCTATGTCCAAGAATTTATTGAAAGAATGACCGTTGCTTTGGAAGGAAATAATGATATGCATGAATCTATAGATAATGATGATTCCGATGATTTGATTGAAATATCCCTTGATGAACATGATGCTTGCTATTCTTGTGGCTATGATGCCAATATTTATGAAGATGAATTTGCTATAGTTCCTTATGTTAAACATGAGATCGTTGCTATTGCACCCATACTTGATAGTTCCCTCGATGAAAAGCATGATTTCAATGATTTTACTATAAATTCTCTTGATGTAAATTGTGTTAATAATATGCAAAACTCTAAGCTTGGGGATGCTAGTTTTGCTATGTCTACTATTTGTTGCAATGGTCATGATTGGGGTGATTCTTCTTTTGATCTTGAAAATTTATTTAAGCCCCGTGATGAATATGAGATTGATAATATTGTTTGCAATAATATTGAAAGTGGGTTCGGAAGAGTGTCAACTTTAGATCCCACATATTTGGAGAATGTTCAATCTTATGAAGTTTTTGATAAAAGTGGGTTTGGAAAGGTCATGAGTTTAGTTAATGATAATCCCACTATTTTGGAAGAGTATCAACTTTGCTTGCATGTGGATCGTGTTGAGCTATTTTGTTGAATTTGCCTATGATCCTACATGTAATTATTATGAGAGAGGAAAATATGGTTATAGAAATTTTCATGTTACTAAATTACCTCTCGTTATGTTGAGATTTTTATTGTTCCTTTCCGCTTCCTTGAATATGCTAGTTTTTGCTTGCTACCATAATTTGTTTGCCTATAATATGCCTATGCATAGTCAGTATGTTAGACTTAGATGAGTTTGTCACGTGTTTTATGATGCTCTCTTTGTGCTTCAATTCTTGTCTTTCATGTGAGCATCATTAAAATTATCAATGCCTAGCTAAAAGGCTTTATAGAAAAGCGCTTGTTGGGAGGCAACCCAATTTTATTTTTAGTTTTTGTTTTTGCTTCTGTTTAGGAATAAATAATCCATCTAGCCTCTGTTTAGATGTGGTTTTATCTTTTAATTAGAGTTTGTGCCAAGTTAAACCTATTAGATCTTCTTGGGAGATAATTATTTGATCTTGCTGTAATTTCCAGAATCTTTGCGCTCAGTGCTCGAATTGTTAAAAATCACCAGAACGTGATAAAATAGTGATTCCAATTGCTCATGATCAATAAACAAATTTTCCAGGCCGTCTAATTTTGGTAGAATGTTTTGGGTTCCAGAAGTTAGCGTTAGTTACAGATTACAACAGACTGTTCTGTTTTTGACAGATTCTGTTTTGCGTGTGTTGTTTGCTTATTTTGATGAATCTATGGCTAGTAAAATAGTTTATAATCCATAGATAAGTTGCAATACAGTAGGTTTAACACAAATATAAATAAATAATGAGTTCATTACAGTACCTTAAAGTAGTCTTTTGTTTTCTTTCTCTAACGGAGCTCACGAGATTTCTATTGAGTTTTGTGCTGTGAAGTTTTCAAGTTTTGGGTGAATTCTTTTGATGGATTATGGAACAAGGAGAGGCAAGAGCCTAAGCTTGGGGATTCCCATGGCACCTCAAGATAATCCAAGGACACCAAAAAGTCAAAGCTTGGGGATGCCCCGGAAGGCATCCCCTCTTTCGTCCACTTCCATCGGTAATTTACTTGGAGCTATATTTTTATTCACCAACATGATATGTGTTTTGCTTGGAGCGTCTTGTATTATTTGCATCTTTGCTTGTTAGTTTACCACAATCATACTTCCTGTACACACCTTTTGAGAGAGCCATACATGATTTGGAATTTGTTAGAATACTCTATGTGCTTCACTTATATCTTTTGAGCTTGATAGTTTTGCTCGTAGTGCTTCACTTATATCTTTTGAGCATGATAATTTTTGCTCTAGTGCTTCACTTAGATCTTTTGGAGCACGGTGGTGGATTTGTTTTAAAGAAACTTGATCTCTCATGATTCACTTAGATTATTTTGAGAGTCGTTAATAGCATGGTAATTTGCTTAATGTTAATATACTTAGTGTTCAAGATATGTGAAACTTTCTTTTGAGTGAATTGAATACTAAGATAAATTTAATGCTTGATAATTGTTTTGAGATATGGAGGTAATAATATCAAAGTCGAGCTATTCGATAATTGTGAATTTGAGAAATACTTGTGTTGAAGTTTGCAAGTCCTGTAGCATGCACGTATGGTTATGGTTGTGTAACAAATTTGAAACATGAAGTGTACCAATCTATCCCCCTAGGAGCATTGCGCGTAGTACTTGATTTTTGATGGCTTCTAAATTTTTGCAATAAGTATATGAGTTCTTTTGACTAATGTTGAGTCTGTGGCTTATACGCACTTTTACCTTTCCGCATTTGCTAGCCTCTTCAGTACCGTGCATTGCCCTTTCTCACCTTGAGAGTTGGTGCAAACTTCGCCGGTGCAACCAAACCCCGTGATATGATACGCTCTTTCACACATAAAACTCCTTATATCTTCCTCAAAACAGCCACCATACCTACCTATCATGGCATTTCCATAGCCATTTCGAGATATATTGCCATGCAACTTCCATCATCATCATTATGACATACATTACTTTTGTCATATTGCCATTGCATGATCATTGAGTTGACATAGTATTCGTGGCAAAGCCACCATGCATTATTTTCCATACATGTCACTCTTGATTCATTGCACCATCCCGGTACACCGCCGGAGGCATTCATATAGAGTCATATTTTGTTCTAAGTTTCGAGTTGTAATTGTTGAGTTGTAAGAGAAATAAAAGTGTGATGATCATCACTATTAGAGCATTGTCCCAAGTGAGGAAAGGATGATGGAGACTATGATTCCCCCATAAGTCAGGACGAGACTCTGGACGAAAAAAAAAGAGCAAGGCCAAAAAAAAAAGAAAGGCCCAAAAAAATGAGAGAAAAAGAGAGAAGGGACAATGCTACTATCCTTTTACCACACTTGTGCTTCAAAGTAGCACCTTGTTCTTCATGTAGTGAGACTCATATATTGTGCTTCAAAGTAGCACTAAGATCTTCATGATAGAGAGTCTCTCATTTTGTCACTTCCATATTCTAGTGGGAATTTTTCATTATAGAACTTGGCTTGTATATTCCAATGATGGGCTTCCTCAAAGTGCCCTAGGTCTTCGTGAGCAAGAAAGTTAGATGCACACCCACTTAGTTCCTTTTGTAGAGCTTTCATATACTTATAGCTCTAGTGCATCCGTTTCATGGCAATCCCTACTCCTCATGTTGACATCAATTGATGGGCATCTCCATAGCCCGTTGATTATCCTCGTCGATATGAGACTTTCTCCTTTTTTGTCTTCTCCACATAATCCCATCATCATATTCTATTCCACCCATAATGCTATACCCATGGCTCGTGCTCATGTATTGCGTAAAGGTTGAAAGAGTTTGAGATTATTTGAGTATGAAACAATTGCTTGGCTTGTCATCGGGGGTATAGAAGTTGGGAACGTCTTTGTGTGACAAAAATGAAGCACATCCTAACTATATGATATTGTAGGGATGAACTTTCTTTTGCCATGTTATTTTGAGAAGACATGATTGCTTTGATTAGTATGCTTGAAGTATTATTATTTTTATGTCAATATGAATTTTGTCTTAAATCATTCGGATCTGAATATTCATATCACAAGTAAGAAGATTTATATTGAAATTATGCCAAAGTATCACTCCGCATCAAAAATTCTCTTTTTATCATTTACCTACTCAAGGACGAGCAGGAATTAAGCTTGGGGATGCCTGATACGTCTCCAACGTATCTATAATTTTTGATTGCTCCATGCTACTTTATCTACTATTTTGGACTATATTGGGCTTTATTTTCCACTTTTATATTACTTTTGGGACTAACCTATTAACCGGAGGCCTAGCCCAGAATTGCTGTTTATTGCCTATTTCAGTGTTTCGAAGAATCCGAATATCAAACGGAGTCCAAACGGAATGAAACCTTCAAGAACGTGATTCTCTCACCGAATGTGATCCAGGAGACTTGGACCCTACTCCAAGAAGTGCCAGAGGCGGTCACGAGGGTGGAGGGCGCGCCCCCCTTGGGCGCGTCCCCCTACCTCGTGGGCCCCCTTACGCTCCACCGACGTACTCCTTCATCCTATATATACCTACGTATCCCCAAACGATCAGAACAGGAGCCAAAAACCTAATTCCACCGTCGTACCTTCTTGTATCCACGAGCTCCCATCTTGGGGCCTGTTCCGGAGCTCCGCCGGAGGGGGCATCCACCACGGAGGGCTTCTACATCAACACCATAGCCCCTCCGATGAAGTGTGAGTAGTTTACTTCAGACCTTCGGGCCCATAGCTAGTAGCTAGATGGCTTCTTCTCTCTTTTTGGATCTCAATACAATGTTCTCCCCCTCTCTCGTGGAGATCTATTCGATGTAATCTTCTTTTTGCGGTGTGTTTGTTGAGACCGATGTATTGTGGGTTTATGATCCAGTTTATCTATGAATAATATTTGAATCTTCTCTGAATTCTTTTATGTATGATTGAGTTATCTTTGCAAGTCTCTTCGAATTATCCGTTTGGTTTAGCCAACTAGATTGGTAGTTCTTGCAATGGGAGAAGTGCTTAGCTTGGGGTTCAATCTTGCGGTGTCCTTACCCAAAGGATGTAAAGGGTTGCAAGGCACGATTGTATTGTTGCCATCGAGGATAACAAGATGGGGTATTTATCATATTGCATGAATTTATTCCTCTACATCATGTCATCTTGCTTAAGGCGTTACTCTGTTTTTAACTTAATTCTCTAGATGCATGCTGGATAGCGGTCGATGAGTGGAGTAATAGTAGTAGATGCAGAATCGTTTCGATCTACTTGTCTCAGACATGATGCCTATATACATGATCATACCTAGATAACCTCATAACTATGCTCAATTCTATCAATTGCTCAACAGTAATTTGTTCACCCACCGTAGAATACTTATGCTCTTGAGAGAAGCCACTAGTGAAACCTATGGCCCCCGGGTCTATTCTCATCATATCAATCTCCATCACTTTAATACTTGCTTTGTTTTTACTTTGCCTTTACTTTTCACTTTGCATCTTTATACCAAAAATACCAAAAATATTATCTCTATCAGATCTCACTCTCGTAAGTGACCGTGAAGGGATTGACAACCCCTAATCGCGTTGGTTGCGAGTAGCTATCGTTTTGTGCAGGTACGAGGGACTTGCGTGTGGCCTCCTACTGGATTGATACCTTGGTTCTCAAAAAATGAGGGAAATACTTACGCTAATGTGCTGCATCATCCTCTCCTCTTCGGGGAAAACCAACGCAAGCTCAAGACATAGCACTGTCCAGTGATCCACTCCTGGATTACTTTGGTACCTCCCTGCTAGACTAATAGCAAGGCACACATCAGGTCTAGTACACAACATTGCATACATGATAGAGCCTATGGCTGAAGCATAGGGAACATCTTTCATTTTCTCTCTATCTTCTACAGTGATCGGGCATTGAGTCTTACTCAACTTCACACCTTGTAACACACGCAAGAAACCTTTCTTTGCCTGATCCATTTTGAACTTCTTCAAAACTTTGTTAAGGTATGTGCTTTGTGAAAGTCCAATTAAGCGTCTTGATCTATCTCTATAGATCTTGATGCCTAATATATAAGCAGCTTCACCGAGGTCTTTCATTGAAAAACTCTTATTCAAGTATCCTTTTATGCTATCCAGAAATTCTATATCATTTCCAATCAACAATATGTCATCCACATATAATATTAGAAATGCTACAGAGCTCCCACTCACTTTCTTGTAAATACAGGCTTCTCCAAAAGTCTGTATAAAACCATATGCTTTGATCACACTATCAAAACATTTATTCCAACTCCGAGAGGCTTGCACCAGTCCATAAATGGATCGTTGGAGCTTGCACACTTTGTTAGCACCCTTTGGATTGATAAAACCTTCAGGTTGCATCATATACAACTCTTCTTCCAGAAATCCATTCAGGAATGCAGTCTTTACATCCATTTGCCAAATTTCATAATCATAAAACGCGGCAATAGCTAACATGATTCAGACAGACTTAAGCATCGCTACGGGTGAGAGGGTCTCATCGTAGTCAAGTCCTTGAACTTGTCGAAAACCTTCCACAACAAGTCGAGCTTTGTAGACAGTAACATTACCATCAGCGTCTGTCTTCTTCTTGAAAATCCATTTATTCTCGATGGCTTGCCGATCATCGGGCAAGTCAACCAAAGTCCATACTTTGTTCTCATACATGGATCCCATCTCAGATTGCATGGCCTCAAGCCATTTTGCGGAATCTGGGCTCATCATCGCTTCCTCATAGTTCGTAGGTTTTCCATGGTCTAGTAACAGGACCTCCAGAACAGGATTATCGTACCACTCTGGTGCAGATCTTACTCTGGTTGACCTACGAGGTTCGGTAGTAACTTGATCTGCTGTTTCATGATCATCATCATTAGCTTCCTCACTAATTGGTGTAGATGTCACATTAACCGTTTTCTGTGATAAACTACTTTCCAATTAGGGAGCAGGTATAATTACCTCATCAAGTTCTACTTTCCTCCCACTCACTTCTTTCGAGAGAAACTCCTTCTCTATAAAGGATCCATTCTTAGCAAGGAAAGTCTTGCTTTCGGATCTGTGATAGAAGGTGTACCCAACTGTCTCTTTTGGGTATCCTATGAAGACACATTTCTCCGATTTGGGTTCGAGCTTATCAGGTTGAAGCTCACATAAGCATCGCAGCCCCAAACTTTAAGAAACGACAACTTTGGTTTCTTGCCAAACCACAGTTCATAAGGAGTCGTCTCGAGTGAATGCAGCCATCTCTAAAGCATAACCCCAAAATGATAGCGGTAAATCAGTAAGAGACATCATAGATCGCACCATATCTAGAAAAGTACAATTAGGACGTTCGGACACACCATTACGTGTGGTGTTCCGGGTGGCGTGAGTTGCGAAACTATTCCGCATAGTTTCAAATGAAGACTAAACTCGTAACTCAAATATTCCCCTCCATGATCAGATCGTAGAAACTTTATTTTCTTGTTACGATGATTTTCCACTTCACTCTGAAATTCTTTGAACTTTTCAAGCATTTCAGACTTATGTTTCATCAAGTAGATATACCCATATCTGCTCAAATCATGTGTGAAGGCGAGAAAATAATGATATCCGCCGCGAGCCTCAACATTCATCGGACCACATACATCAGTATGTATGATCTCCAACAAATCTATTGCTCGCTCCATTCTCCCGGAGAATGGTGTTTTAGTCATATTGCCCATGAGGCATGGTTTGCAAGTACCAAGTGATTCATAATCAAGTGATTCCAAAAGTCCATCCGAATGGAGTTTCTTCATGCGCTTTACACCAATATGACCCAAACGGCAGTGCCACAAATAAGTTGCACTATCATTATCAACTCTGCATCATTTGGCTTCACCATTATGAATATGTGTATTACTACTATCAAGATTCATCAAAAATAGACCACTCTTTAAGGGTGCATGACCATAAAAGATATTACTCATATAAATAGAACAACCATTATTCTCTGATTTAAATGAATAACCGTCTCGCATCAAACAAGATCCAGATATAATGTTCATGCTCAACGTTGGCACCAAATAACAAATATTCAGGTCTAAAACTAATCCCGAAGGTAGATGTAGAGGTAGCGTGCCGACCGCGATCACTTCGACTTTGGAACCATTTCCCACGCGCATCGTCACCTCGTCCTTTTCCAATCTTCGCTTAATCCGTAGTCCTGTTTCGAGTTGCAAATATTAGCAACAGAACCAGTATCAAATACCCAGGCACTACTGCGAGAATTAGTAAGGTACAAATCAATAACATGTATATCACATATACGTTTGTTCACCTTGCCATCCTTCTTTTCCGCCAAATACTTGGGGCAGTTCCGCTTCCAGTGACTAGTTCCTTTGCAGTAGAAGCACACAGTCTCAGGCTTAGGTCCATACTTGGGTTTCTTCTCTCGAGCAGCAACTTGCTTGTTGTTTGTCTTGAAGTTCCCCTTCTTCTTCCCTTTACCCTTTTTCTTGAAACTTGTGGTCTTGTTGACCATCAACACTTGATGCTCCTTCTTGATTTCTACCTCCGCAACCTTTAGCATTGCGAAGAGCTCGAGAATCGTCTTATCCATCCCTTGCATGTTATAGTTCATCACGAAGCTCTTGTAGCTTGGTGGCAGTGATTGAAGAATTCTGTCAATAACACTATCATCCGAAAGATTAACTCCCAGTCGAATCAAGTGATTGTTATACCCAGACATTCTGAGTATATGCTCACTGACAGAACTATTCTCCTCCATCTTGCACCTGTAGAACTTATTGGAGACTTCATATCTCTCAATCCGGGCATTTGCTTGAAATATTAACTTCAACTCCTGGAACATCTCATATGCTCCATGACATTCAAAACGTCGTTGAAGTCCCGGTTCTAAGCCGTAAAGCATGGCACACTGAACTATCGAGTAGTCATCAGCTTTGCTCTGCCAGACGTTCATAACATCTAGCGTTGCTCCTGCAGCGGGTTTGGCACCTAGTGGTGCTTCCAGGACGTAATTCTTCTGTGCAGCAATGAGGATAATCCTCAAGTTACGGACCCAGTCCGTGTAATTGCTACCATCATCTTTCAACTTTGCTTTCTCAAGGAACACATTAAAATTCAACGGAACAATAGCACGAGCCATCTATCTACAACAACATAGACATGCAAAATACTGTCAGGTACTAAGTTCATGATAAATTAAAGTTCAGTTAATCAATTTATTAAAGAACTCCCACTTAGATAGACATCCCTCTAATCATCTAAGTGATTACGTGATCCATATCAACGAAACCATGTCCGATCATCACATGAGATGGACTAGTTTTCAATGGTGAACATCACTATGTTGATAATATCTACTATACGATTCATGCTCGACCTTTCGGTCTCAGTGTTTCGAGGCGATATCTACATATGCTAGGCTCGTCAAGTTTAACCCAAGTATTCTGCATGTGCAAAACTGGCTTGCACCTGTTGTATGTGAACGTAGAGCTTATCACACCCGATCATCACGTGGTGTCTCGGCACGACGAACTTTTGCAACGGTGCATACTCAGGGAGAACACTTGTACCTTGAAATTTAGTGAGAGATCGTCTTATAATGCTACCATCGATCTAAGCAAAATAAGATGCATAAAAGATAAACATCACATGCAATCAATATAAGTGATATGATATGGCCATCATCATCTTGTGCTTGTGATCTCCATCTCCGAAGCACCGTCATGATCACCATCGTCACCGGCGCGACACCTTGATCTCCATCATAGCATCGTTGTCGTCTCGCCAACTATTACTTCTACGACTATCGCTACCGCTTAGTGATAAAGTAAAGCAATTACAGGGCGATTGCATTGCATACAATAAAGCGAAAACCATATGGCTCCTGCCAGTTTCCGATAACTCGGTTACAAAACATGATAATCTCATACAATAAAATTTAGCAGCAGGTCTTGACCATATCACATCACAACATGCCCTGCAAAAACAAGTTAGACGTCCTCTACTTTGTTGTTGCAAGTTTTACGTGGCTCCCCAATTTTGACCAGATGGGGAGGGGCGCGCGGCCTGCCCTAGGCCAGCCCTATCTCTCTCTCTCCACTAAGGCCCATAAGGCCCACTATTTCTCTCGGGGGGTTACGGTAACCTCCAACACTCTGGTTTTCTCCGAAACCACCCGGAACACTTCTGGTGTCCGAATATAGTCGTCCAATATATCGATTTTTACGTCTCGACCATTCCGAGACTCCTCGTCATGTCCGTGATCATATCCGGGACTCTGAACTACCTTCGGTACATCAAAACACAAAAACTCATAATACCGATCGTCACCGAACTTTAAGCGTGCGGACCCTACAGGTTCGAGAACTATGTAGAAATGACCGAGACATGTCTCCGGTCAATAATCAATAGCGGAACCTAGATGCTCATATTGGCTCCTACATATTCTACGAAGATCTTTATCGGTCAAACCGCATAACAACATATGTTGTTCCCTTTGTCATCGGTATGTTACTTGCCCGAGATTTGCTCGTCGGTATATCGATACCTAGTTCAATCTCATTACCGGCAAGTCTCTTTACTCATTCCGTAATACATCATCCCGCAACTAACTCATTAGTTACAATGCTTGCAAGGCTTATAGTGATGTGTATTACCGAGTGGGCCCAGAGATACCTCTCCGACAATCGGAGTGACAAATCCTAATCTCGATATATACCAACTCAAAAAGTACCATCGGAGACACCTGTAGAGCACCTTTATAATCACCCAGTTACGTTGTGACGTTTGGTAGAACACAAAGTGTTCCTCCGGTATTCGGGAGTTGCATAATATCATAGTCATAGGGACATGTATAAGTCATGAAGAAAGCAATAGCAACAAACTAAACGATCAAGTGCTAGGCTAACGGAATGGGTCAAGTCAATCACATCATTCTCCTAATGATGTGATCCCGTTTATCAAATGACAACTCATGTCTATGGCTAGGAAACATAACCATCTTTGATCAACGAGCTAGTCAAGTAGAGGCATACTAGTGACACTCTGTTTGTCTATGTATTCACACATGTATTATGTTTCCGGTTAATAAAATTCTAGCATGAATAGTAACATTTATCAAGAAATAAGGAAACAAATAATAACTTTATTATTGCCTCTAGGGCATATTTCCTTCACTAATTTGCAAAAATAAGGGTCCCTAGTTGCACACATGAGGGGGAAACACATGAAAACAACCACATCCACAACAAGACTTGCAGATTGAGTATACTATATTGGAAAATTGGCAAGGATTGTGTCACACCCTGATTTTCATGGCACAACACTTAAGATGATAAATCATGATAAATTGTGGTTTGACAAAAACCTTTGTGTGTTTTGGTCTTTGCTTGATTTGATTTGTGTCTACTGTTTGCAAGTGCTCTAAAAATCAAATAAATCCTCCAACTCTTATACTCCTTCTCCTTGATCCAAAACTTCTGCCCAATGATCATGCCATGTGTGTAGGACATAAAAATAATTTCTTGTAAAAATATTTTGGCCAAAAAGTATTTTCTAAATTTAGTTTTCCAAAAACCCCTGAATTGAGGTTTGCACTGCAAGTACTTGATTTGGGGTATGAAAAATATTTCAAAGAGTATATTTGAGACCTATTAGATAAAGGAATCCCATAAACCACAAAAATATAATTTTAAAAGTTATTTTACTATTTTATTTAAAAACTTTTCTTAAGGCCAGAAATGGTCTTTAATAGGTTAAAATTATTTTTATGCTTTAAAAATATTTGTGAAAATTTAGGGAAACTCAGTGGACATATATTGTCCATATATATGAGTTTCAACACATGGTAATGTTCAAAATATTGGTCAAATCCCTCAAAAACCCTTTCTGGATATTTCAAGCTTTTGAAATATTTACAAAGGAAATATTCCGCAAAAATTCCAAAAAAATTCTAGCATTTCACATATGACATGTTTGATGATCTTGCCAAGTACCATGTCATGGAGAATAGTATAACCCTATGAAACCCTCTCAAAACCACTTCTGTCCTCTTTCAAGTTTGAACAACTTTGCACTGTCAAACATGTCCAAATGTTCTCAAACCTTGTGAACATGCTCAACTGGTATAATCATTCATCTAGACCAAATGGCACAAGTTGGAGAACAGGTTAACTTGATCAAAGTGCCCCAAAACCCTTCCTGTCCAGAACCAAATTTGAACAACTCTACATTGCCAAGTGTGTCCTTTTGATCTCAACTTTTGTGGATATGTTCAGAACCTCAAATTATGACACTACACCAAGTGGTGCATCAAGGAGAATAGGTTTGCATGACTAAATCTTGGGAAGTCCATTTCTGTTGATTTCTAGGGTTTACCGAAGTTACATTGGCAACTTTCTTCAAATGGACTCAAACTTGGTGGTAAACCTCAATTATGTGTGACACTTGATCCTGTTAATTCTCATGTCAAGTGGAGTTCAACTTCTTGCCCAAACCACCATCAAACACGTTCTGGCAGAAATTACAAATGTATGTTTTGTCCACTTCCACTAATCTCCTTGAGCTCTTCTTTTTACCACAGCCCCTCCTAGTCCCCCTCTACCTCTAGTGTGCTTCCCTGCCCGAGAGGCAATGATAAAGGGGGACAGGGACCCATTTTTCTTCTCTGGACAGCCACTTTCCCCTCCCTTTCTCATCTCTCTCTCACTCCTGGCAAGTCCCAGAGCATCTAAAGCCTCCACCCTTCTTTTTTATTCCTCCTGCATACGCCAGACACGAGTGGACGCGCGAGTGCGCGCGGAAAAGCCGCGGATGCCAGCCAAAGACGCGCTCTGGAGCACATCAGCGTGCTCCCGACCGTTGATGCCGCGTCCCCCGACCACCTCGAGCCTCCCCCTCGCGCCAGTCGAGGTGCCTCGACGTCCGCAACACGCCACCGTGCAGGCCCCCTCGTCTCTCCCTCTCTCTCACCTCCTGCGGCGCGTGCCTAGTGCCGCCTGGCTTGGCCAATGCATGGCCTCGCACGCGCGAGCACCAGAGCCTTGCCCCGCTCCTCCTCTCTCTTCCTGGCGCCCCACTCAACTCCCACGGACGTTGTAGACAGCCCCTCGCCCTCTCTCCTGGCCTCCCGAGCCATTACCGCGGCCACCCGTGCGCCACGTCCACGATGAGCCATGGGCCGGCGACTCAAGGCCGTCCCAGGCCATCCTCTCTACTCCATTTACTCTCCCTCTCTCCCGAATATCACCCAGGCCAACCCATCCTTCCTCCCGTGCCCTCCGTCCTTCCCCGAGGCCGGAGCCAAGCCGTCGACCTCCGCCAAAATCCGGGCCCTCAGCCACTCTCTCTCCCACCTAGCCACTCCAGCGCCCTATCATCACCACCACTGACTCACCCCAAGCTCAAGTTCCTCCTCCCCGTGTCTGCCTCGCCGTGCTGAATCTCGCCGTCGGCCTCCTCCGCCATGGACGATGGGGCGCTCACCTCAGACCGCCCCCGCGCCCGTGGAGTACCTCGGAGGATGCGCCACACTCCCCCGAGCACGCCGGTGTGCCGGGCGCCCACGGAGGTGGTCGGTGCCGCCGGGGAGAGCGCCGGCGCCATTCAGCCTCGCCTCTTCTGTTTCCCGTCGCGCCGCGCGGGAGGTTGAGGGCGACCTGCCGCTGGGACCCGCGCGTCGGCGACCCAGTGGGCAGGCCCGCCCGTTTAAGTGGAAGCAGCTTCACTTGTTTCCGCCTGCCCCGCGCGTTGGCGTACTTCCGGAAACCGCCTTCGACGTGGCAGCCTGCGTGCGGCAGCCGAGTAGTTGGGCCGACCCTGTGGGTTCTGGCGCTAAGCCTCGCCCGGCGCGTATTATAAGGTTAAGCCCTTTTTCTTTTTCTTTTTCCAGTCAAATTCAAGAATCCATAAACAATTCAAATTAGCTCCAAACTTGATGATTCAAATTTCCAGAGACTCCATAAATCCAGCTCTATTTAATGAGGCATAGTGAACATTTATATTGTGCTTGGTTTTCACTAGATGCAATAAATAGGTCATTTATCCACATAAGCTCTTCAAAAATCCATAGGATATTCATTTGAACTCCAAATCCAGTGAAACCAATTTATAAATGTTTCTAAAATCATGCCTGATTTAATGGGTGCTTTTACTCATTTTTATAAAAAGGCATCCTGTGGACAACTTGCAGATCCATTAAATCCCTTGTTTGCAACATATTGAAATGCTCAGAAATAACCACTGATCCAATTCCAATGAAACCACTCTGGTTATATTTCATATAACCAGGGATGTCCTAGAAAACTCAAATTGATATTTTTAGGGCACTTTTATTTTCTGCCTTGTTGTGTTACTTATTATGGTTGCTTTCGACGATAGTTGACGAAGTAGACGGAATGCTCGGAGTTTGACCAGAGATATTTGAAGACCTCGAAGACCTTGTTACAATAGGCAAGCAGCTCTTTGACCATGTCCATGAAACCCTTTTATGCATGTCATATATCACTTATTATTGTTGCATCGGAATCATGATGAGATGGTAAACCACGTTGGTTGGTTGCCTCTGTTACTTCCTCATTGATACTTGCATTGTGCATGACCCTACCTCCTTATGAGGGTTATGCCGGTGGGAGTAGATAGGATGCTAAAGTAGTTGCTACGCAAAAAGGGATGGGAATATGCATGGTGATGGAGGCAAGTATGTTCCCAAAGACTTTTTGAAAACCCCGTCGGATGCCACTAATGTCCGAGGGAGATGTTGAGCTAGGTAACCACTTGACAAAGAAGTGGTGTACCGGAGAAGGATATGTGAGTGTGGTTTCAAAAACGGATTGGTTTAAGTTGCGACCGTTATTCCAACCTTACATGCGCAACCACTCTACCCTTGTATGGGAAATGGCATTATTGATTACCTAGGCTGATACTAGCTTGGAGCCCGCATTACTAGTGACGGGGGAGAGTTGGTGCTCTCTCTCGGGACGGGGTCGTGCCAGGTAGGGCGGCCATGACTGTCTTCACAGGGCACCGGACACACCGTTGGCACCCCGTGCTTGTGGTATGTGATGAAATGGGAGCGAGGCTCCACGATTTTAAGATGTGAAATGTTGGGCACGGGGGTTACTGCCAATCGAGTGGACTCCATGTTAGTGTCGTCTAGGGAAAGATAGTGATTGGGTGCTTACCCCGGGTACTTGAGGTATCGCGGGTCGTGGATGACACGGAAGTTCCCCGGATCTTGTGGGTAAAGTGTGCAACCTCTGCAGAGTGTAAAACTATTCGAATAGCCATGTCCACGGTCAAGGACAGTTGGGTAACCGCTCTTGGGCTACGTCCATATGTTTACGAAACCTGGTGAGTATGTATGGATGAGTGGAGAGAACTACGTGGGTCAAGTCCAAGGACTTGACATGATTGAGTTGGGTTGGTGCCCACTCCATTTATGTTGATATCTATAACTTGTCCTCAGGGATTACATGAATCCTCTTGATGCATGCTATGCAAGTTGTTGAACATGTCATTGCACTCAAAACTAGCTTTCTGCAAACAAATTTACCTATATCATGCATTGTTGAATCTTGAACCAAAACATGGGTTGCTTGCGAGTACATTCAAAGTACTCATTGGCTTGCCACTGGTTATTTTATTGGCCAGGCATGAAAGAACAGGATGTGATGAAGGACACTTCACGACGAACATGCGAGCTAGGACGCTTTCCGGTCGTAATGCCCGTAGGGTTAAGGCGATGGCATGGGTCCAAGTTATCGGCGAAGATTTCGCTGCAATGTTATACTCAAGACTTGACCATAATGGTCCTACTTGTGTAATACGGTACGTATGGATGTAAGCCTCTTGTTATTCAGCTTCTGTGTGTTCAGTGAGCATTGATCTCTGGGATCACTGTACACGTGCATTTGGTGATCACGACTTATGAGTCGGGGTCCCCACAGAGCTGGTATCAGAGCCATCCTGACTGTAGGAAGCCTTAGTTAGCATGGTCGTTAGTTAGGATAAAACTATTTCCAAAACTATTACTAGTTTTCAAAACTATCTATACTTCTCTTCCCTTCTCAGATTTTCGAAAACTAAGGCATACTTTCCTTGTTGATCTCTTCCCCTTCAAAACTTTCGGTTGATAGAACCCTTATGCCCCTGACCACTGGATTCCTTGTAATCTTCGAGGATAATCTAGGAGGAAGATGCCTTGTCAGACATTCACCCACACCTTCTGAACACAAGATTGGCGACACCTCAACAAGACGATACCAATAGAAGATACATCCTCGAGGAATGAGGACATGAAGACCCAGAAGATGGTGACATTGCCCCAGGGTTATGCAACCTTGGCCTATGATGACCAGGGCGTAGGATATGCAAGCTCATGATATACATCACTAGTAGAGAAACCCTGCCCTTATCATTGTTGTGACGGCAACCACCGATGGATGAGAACCTCGCCATTTGGTCCGCCTCACTATAGTGAGTAGGAAAACGGTTCTCTTCGTCCCCCGCTCTTGGTATCAATGTTGTCATCAACGTAACTGATAGGTTGGACCTCTATTATGCGTTGTTAGTGTCACTACATAAAGGATTGCCTACTTGGTACACTCGACGCCTTAGAAGGCAAGAGGGATCGTCGTGATTAAGAAGACAAAAGGGGACCAAATCAATGCCAGCTACGAGGAGCCACCATCACCCCACCACTTCAACAGGCGAGAAGTTGTTGAAGACTCTTTAGGCTCAACCTGGATCGTTTCATCAAACAACTACCGGAGACGTAGCGACACCCGAGGAAAAATCCAGAAGACTGCATGAGGCGCGAAGTAAAGCACGACTACTGAATCCGAGAACCCCTAGGGTAGGATGAGTCGTGTACCCCTATCTTGTGATCGAGTCCATATGATGGTTCAATAGAACCATGATCGTGTGTTGCTTGTTTTATTTGTTTGTGATTTGATATCATCGCTCTTTTGCCCTAGGCAACAAATGCATAACAATATCACCTTCCTTATCTTAATGCTTGTGTTTGGCCCTTTCGGCACTTGTTGTTTGCTCTTGCACTATAGAACCCCCTTTTAGGCATTCCCCTCCTCTATGCTACTTTTCTCTTTCATCTCTCTCCTCAACAGAAGACCGGCAAGATAAGCTACACCAAGGATTCTGCCTTGACAACCAGCTAGCAATGAAGACTTCTGCTACGATCTCCATGACCAAGTGCAACCCCGTAGAATTATGTCTAACCCTCCAGACCAGACACCCATCCCTAGACCCTTCGAGACTTCACGATATACCCCGAAACGAATCCTTAACCATGAGTTTAACCCGCAGAATTGCTAGGGAACCAGTTAGGCCTCAGTAACCTTGCACAACACTGGGTTCATTATGGAACTAGTGGATGTAATGAGCAAGTACATTATCATCCTAAGATAGCACCAAAACTGAAGATGCCATTGGAGAGACCAATTTGGGGATATAGGAACGAAGGACAAATGACTTGATGAGTTTAGATCAGAGACCCTGAGGAATTTACTGAGACTTTGGTAGATCATGAGGCTCTCATGTTGGTAGATGAACTTGGTGGGATCATGATTATAGATTAGCATAGCTTCCATTATCCCTGAGTAAATTGGTTTTATAGGACAATTATGATCGCAAGCTGAAACTCCTGGAAGTGCAAGGATTTGACTTGATCAGATGATATTGATAGGAGATAGTTGATATCACGTAAATAACTTGAGGGAGACATGTAGGATTCCTCGTTGGACATGAGATTTGGATTAAATAGGTTACCCTAGTGGAGTATGGATGCAGAGTAATTTTACATGGTTCGGAGTAAATTGGATTTAGACTGATGATCTTGATCATGATACCATGTTTCTTGGTGGACAATAAACTAAGAGATTGGATTAATTGTCGGGGTTGATTTAGGGATCTATATAAGCTTGAGGTTGGAGTTTACATGACCACGATAATGGAAATTGATGGACTGACTATAGTAAGGTAGCCCTTTCAAGTGTTTGGGGATTATAGGAACCTTAGGAGATCATGTGGAACACCATTGGATTTGTAGAATTAAATGGATTATGTAGTGATTGATGGAAGATAATGGGCTGTCGGAGTTGATTCATAGGAAGGAAACAAGATCTTGGAGTGGCTTACGACGTGTTTCCTTGGGATATAAATGCTTTATCTTAGACCTTGGAAGAATAGGTTGAGCACTTGGATTACCACGTTCAAGCTTAGCAGCTTGTATATTCTACCCATGGATTTTTAGGGGTAGACATACATATGAGTTTGGGGATTGTAGACATATATGATTTTGTTACGCCTCCTCTCGAGAGTCATGAGGATAATAATAGCATGAGTAATGATTGGAGCTGACCTACACGGGTTGGTACTTTCGGTGGTATAAGGTGATCTGTTTGGAGGACTAGATAGAACAATTGGCATCTCTGGAACGGTGCTCAAGGATGGGATGACAAACACTCACTCGCACACCAGAATCCTTGAAACCCTTACGCCTTACCAAGCCACATCATGGTCGGATCATGACCTTGGGCTTTGGCTCTAGATCCATAAGACCTTGGCCAATACTCAACCGTGACCATCCCCAATGCCTCAGCCCACTTTACGCACCTCATAGACTTCATGGAGTGCTTGGACAAGTTAGTTGTCATCTTTCTTTGATGACATACTCGTCTACCCGAAGACGGAAGAAGAATTGTTGAGCTGGTCAAGGAACATCTGAAGACCGTCATGTCTAAGAGGAAGAACTACACCAACCACCATCTTCAAGAAGTATACTTCCGTGTCAAAGGCCATGTGTATCTGCAAGCCACTCCTCTCTAAGGAACCAAGCATTTCCATGACAAGGAGACCCACACCAAGATTCATCGGCCCTCTTCGAGATCACTCCAAGAAATAACAAACCCCTCTGAGATCACTACGAGACGAAGAGAAGACAGTTACCAGCTCGAGTTGCCACCTGAGTTACCTGATGTGCACAACCCCGGAAGTGTTTCCAACTTCCTAACTAGCCAGATCTCTACAAGGACAATGACCACCGAGCCATCGACCCCTAGCCCAATCTAACCTACCGCGAGCTACCCATTAACAACCTGGACCAAGTAGAACATTATATACGAAGCCACACCATCAAGTACTTCAAGGATCAAAGGAGCACCGCTCGGAAGCAGGAACAGTATGAGGACGTGAAGACCACCCCACATCAAAGTTTTGTATCCCTTTCCGCGCCTAGTTTGGGAATCTCGGGGACGAGATTCTTATAAGGGGGGTAGGTCTGTCACACCCTGATTTTCATGGCACAACACTTAAGATGATAAATCATGATAAATTGTGGTTTGACAAAAACCTTTGTGTGTTTTGGTCTTTGCTTGATTTGATTTGTGTCTACTGTTTGCAAGTGCTCTAAAAATCAAATAAATCCTCCAACTCTTATACTCCTTCTCCTTGATCCAAAACTTCTGCCCAATGATCATGCCATGTGTGTAGGACATAAAAATAATTTCTTGTAAAAATATTTTGGCCAAAAAGTATTTTCTAAATTTAGTTTTCCAAAAACCCCTGAATTGAGGTTTGCACTGCAAGTACTTGATTTGGGGTATGAAAAATATTTCAAAGAGTATATTTGAGACCTATTAGATAAACGAATCCCATAAACCACAAAAATATAATTTTAAAAGTTATTTTACTATTTTATTTAAAAACTTTTTCTTAAGGCTAGAAATGGTCTTTAATAGGTTAAAATTATTTTTATGCTTTAAAAATATTTGTGAAAATTTAGGGAAACTCACTGGACATATATTGTCCATATATATGAGTTTCAACACATGGTAATGTTCAAAATATTGGTCAAATCCCTCAAAAACCCTTTATGGATATTTCAAGCTTTTGAAATATTTACAAAGGAAATATTCCCCAACAATTCCAAGAAAATTCTAGCATGTCACATATGACATGTTTGATGATCTTGCCAAGTCTCATGTCATGGAGAATAGTATAACCCCATGAAACCCTCTCAAAACCACTTCTGTCCTCTTTCAAGTTTGAACAACTTTGCACTGTAAAACATGTCCAAATGTTCTCAAACCTTGTGAACATGCTCAACTGGTCTAATCATTCATCTAGACCCAATGGCACAAGTTGAAGAACAGGTTAGCTTGATCAAAGTGCCCCAAAACCCTTCCTGTCCAGAACCAAATTTGAACAACTCTACATTGCCAAGTGTGTCCTTTTGATCTCAACTTTTGTGGACATGTTCAGAACCTCAAATTATGACACTACACCAAGTGGTGCATCAAGGAGAATAGGTTTGCATGACTAAATCTTGGGAAGTCCATTTCTGTTGATTTCTAGGGTATACCAAAGTTACATTGGCAACTTTCTTCAAATGGACTCAAACTTGGTGGTAAACCTCAATTATGTGTGACACTTGATCCTGTTATTTCTCATGTCAAGTGGAGTTCAACTTCTTGCCCAAACCACCATCAAACACGTTCTGGCAGAAATTACAAATGTATGTTTTGTCCACTTCCACTAATCTCCTTGAGCTCTTCTTTTTACCACAGCCCCTCCTAGTCCCCCTCTACCTCTAGTGTGCTTCCCTGCCCGAGAGGCAATGATAAAGGGGGACAGGGACCCATTTTTCTTCTCTGGACAGCCACTTTCCCCTCCCTTTCTCATCTCTCTCTCACTCCTGGCAAGTCCCAGAGCATCCAAAGCCTCCACCCTTCTTTTTTATTCCTCCTGCATACACAAGACACAAGTGGGCCAGAGTCTTGCTGCTGAAAAGCCATGGATGCCGGCCAAAGACGCTCCTGAGCACGCCAACGTGCTCCCGACCGTTGACGCCTGTCCCCGACCACCTCGAGCCTCCCCTTCGCGCCAGTCGAGGTGCCTCGACGTCCGCAACACGCCACCGTGCAGGCCCCCTCGTCTCTCCCTCTCTCTCACCTCCTGCGGCACGTGCCCAGAGCCGTCCGGCTCGGCCAATGCATGGCCTCGCACGCGCGAGCACCAGAGCCTTGCCCCGCTCCTCCTCTCTCTTCCTGGCGCCCCACTCAACTCCCACGGACGTCGTAGACAGCCCCTCACCCTCTCTCCTGGCCTCTCGAGCCATTGCCGCGGCCACCCGTGCGCCACGTCCACGGTGAGCCATGGGCCGGCGACTCAAGGTCGTCCCAGGCCGTCCTCTCTGCTCCATTTACTCTCCCTCTCTCCCGAATATCACCCAGGCCAACCCATCCTTCCTCACGTGCCCTCCGTCCTTCCCCGAGGCCGGAGCCAAGCCGTCGACCTCCGCCAAAATCCGGGCGCCTCAGCCACTCTCTCTCCCACCTAGCCACTCCAGCGCCCTATCATCACCACCACTGACTCACCCCAAGCTCCAGTTCCTCCTCCCCGTGTCTGCCTCGCCGTGCTGAATCTCACCGTCGGCCTCCTCCGCCATGGACGACGGGGCGCTCACCTCAGACCGCCCCCGCGCCCGTGGAGTACCTCGGAGGATGCGTCACACTCCCCCGAGCACGTCGGTGTGCCGGGCGCCCACGGAGGTGGTTGGTGCCGCCGGGGAGAGCGCCGGCGCCGTTCAGCCTCGCCTCTTCTATTTCCCGTCGCGTCGCGCGGGAGGTTGAGGGCGACCTGCCCCTGGGACCTGCGCGTCAGCGACCCAGTGGGCGGGCCCTCCCGTTTAAGTGGAAGCGGCTTCGCTTGTTTCCGCCTGCCCCGCGCGTTGGCGTACTTCCGGAAACCGCCTTCGACGTGGCAGCCTGCGTGCGGCAGCCGAGCAGCTGGGCCGGCCCTGTGGGTTCTGGCGCTAAGCCTCGCCCGGCGCGTATTATAAGGTTAAGCCCTTTTTCTTTTTCTTTTTCCAGTCAACTTCAAGAATCCATAAACAATTCAAATTAGCTCCAAACTTGATGATTCAAATTTCCAGAGACTCCATAAATCCAGCTCTATTTAATGAGGCATAGTGAACATTTATACTGTGCTTGGTTTTCACTAGATGCAATAAATAGGTCATTTATCCACACAAGCTCTTCAAAAATCCATAGGATATTCATTTGAACTCCAAATCCAGTGAAACCAATTTATAAATGTTTCTAAAATCATGCCTGATTTAATGGGTGCTTTTACTCATTTTTATAAAAAGGCATCCTGTGGACAACTTGCAGATCCATTAAATCCCTTGTTTGCAACATATTGAAATGCTCAGAAATAACCACTGATCCAATTCCAATGAAACCACTCTGGTTATATTTCATATAACCAGGGATGTCCTAGAAAACTCAAATTGATATTTTTAGGGCACTTTTATTTTCTGCCTTGTTGTGTTACTTATTATGGTTGCTTTCGACGACAGTTGACCAAGTAGACGGAATGCTCGAAGTTTGACCAGAGATATTTGAAGACCTCGAAGACCTTGTTACAACAGGCAAGCAGCCCTTTGACCATGTCCATGAAACCCTTTTATGCATGTCATATATCACTTATTATTGTTGCATCGGAATCATGATGAGATGGTAAACCACGTTGGTTGGTTGCCTCTGTTACTTCCTCATTGATACTTGCCTTGTGCATGACCGTACCACCTTATGAGGGTTATGCCGGTGGGAGTAGATAGGGTGCTAAAGTAGTTGCTACGCAAAAAGGGACGGGAATATGCATGGTGATGGAGGCAAGTATGTTCCCAAAGACTTTTTGAAAACCCCGTCGGATGCCACTAATGCCCGAGGGAGATGTTGAGCTAGGTAACCACTTGACAAAGAAGTGGTGTACCGGAGAAGGATATGTGAGTGTGGTTTCAAAAATGGATTGGTTTAAGTTGCAACCGTTATTCCAACCTTACATGCGCAACCACTCTACCCTTGTATGGGAAATGACATTATTGATTACCTAGGCCGATACTAGCTTGGAGCCCGCATTACTAGTGACGGGGGAGAGTTGGTGCTCTCTCTCGGGACGGGGTCGTGCCAGGTAGGGCGGCCATGACTGTCTTCACAGGGCACCAGACACACCGTTGGCACCCCGTGCTTGTGGTATGTGATGAAATGGGAGCGAGGCTCCACGATTTTAAGATGTGAAATGTTGGGCACGGGGGTTACTGCCAATCGAGTGGACTCCATGTTAGTGTCGTCTAGGGGAAAGATAGTGATCGGGTGCTTACCCCGGGTACTTGAGGTATCGCGGGTCGTGGATGACACGGAAGTTCCCCGGATCTTGTGGGTAAAGTGTGCAACCTCTGCAGAGTGTAAAACTATTCGAATAGCCGTGTCAACGGTCAAGGACAGTTGGGTAACCGCTCTTGGGCTACGTCCATATGTTTACGAAACCTGGTGAGTATGTATGGATTGTTGGGGAACGTAATAATTTCAAAAATTTTCCTACGATCACGCAAGACCATGGTGATGGCATAGCAACGAGAGGGGAGAGTGTCCGTCCACGTACCCTCGTAGACCGAAAGCGAAAGCGTTATAACAACGCGGTTGATGTAGTCGTACGTCTTCACAATCCGACCGATCCAAGCACCGAACGTACGGCACCTCCGAGTTCTGCACACGTTCAGCTCGATGACGATCCCGGACTCGATCCAGCAAAGTGTCGGGATGAGTTCCACAAGACGACGGCGTGGTGGCGATGTTGATGCTCCACCGACGCAGGGCTTCGCCTAAGCTCATGACGATATGACTTCTCCGGCGCAGGGCTTCGCCTAAGCTCATGACGATATGACCGAAGTGGAATATGGTGGAAGGGGGCACCGCACACGGCTAAGGAAAGATCCGTAGATCAACTTGTGTGTCATGGGGTGCCCCCTGCCCCCGTATATAAAGGAGGCAAGGGGGAGGTGGCCGGCCCAAGGGGGAGGCGCACCAAGGAGGAGTCCTACTCCCACCGGGAGTAGGACTTCCCCCTCCTAGTTGGACTAGGATTGGAGGAGGAAAGAGGAAGGCGCGCCCCCTCTCCTTGTCCTATTCGGACTAGAGGGGGGAGGGGGGCGCGCAGCCCACCTTGGCCGGCCCTTCCTCTTCTCTCCTATGGCCCATAAGGCCCATATACCCCCCGGGGGGTTCCGGTAACCCCCCGGTGTTCCGGTAACTTCCTGTTTTCACTCGGAACCCTTCCGAAGTCCAAACATAGGCTTCCAATATATCAATCTTTATGTCTCGACCATTTCGAGACTCCTCGTCATGTCCGTGATCACATCCGGGACTCCGAACAACCTTCGGTGCATCAATACTTATAAACTCATAATGAACTGTCATCGAAACGTTACGCGTGCGGACCCTACGGGTTCGAGAACTATGTAGACATGACCTAGAACCATTCTCGGTCAATAACCAATAGCGGAACCTGGATGCCCATATTGGTTCCTACATATTCTACGAAGATCTTTATCGGTCAAACCGCATAACGACATACGTTGTTCCTTTGTCATCGGTATGTTACTTACCCGAGATTCGATCGTCGGTATCCAATACCTAGTTCAATCTCGTTACGTAAGTCTCTTTACTCGTTCCGTAATACATCATCTCACAACTAACTCATTAGTTGTAATGCTTGCAAGGCTTAAGTGATGTGTATCACCGAGAAGGCCTAGAGATACCTCTCCGACAATCGGAGTGACAAAACCTAATCTCAAATCGCCAACCCAACAAGTACCTTTGGAGACACCTGTAGTACTCCTTTATAATCACCCGATTCGTTGTGACGTTTGGTAGTACCAAAGTGTTCCTCCGTAAACGGAGTTGCATAATCTCATAGTTACAGGAACATGTATGAGTCATGAAGAAAGCATTAGCAACATACTAAACGATCAAGTGCTAAGCTAACGGAATGGGTCATGTCAATCACATCATTCTCCTAATGAGGTGATCCCATTAATCAAATGACAACACATGTCTATGGTTAGGAAACATAACCATCTTTGATTAATGAGCTAGTCCAAGAGAGGCATACTAGTGACTATCTGTTTGTCTATGTATTCACACATGTATTATGTTTCCGGTTAATACAATTCTAGCATGAATAATAAACATTTATCATGAAATAAGGAAATAAATAATAACTTTATTATTGCCTCTAGGGCATATTTCCTTCAGTCTCCCACTTGCACTAGAGTCAATAATCTAGTTCACATCATCATGTGATTCAACACTAATATTCACATCTGTATGTGATTAATACCCATAGTTCACATCGTCATGTGACCAACACCCAAAGGGTTTACTAGAGTCAATAATCTAGTTCACATCGCTATGTGATTAACACCCAAAGAGTACTAAGGTATGATCATGTTTTGCTCGTGAGAGAAGCTTAGTCAACGGGTCTGTCACATTCAGAGCCGTATCTATTTTGCAAATATTCTATGTCTACAATGCTCGCACGGAGCTACTCTAGCTAATTGCTCCCACTTTCAATATGTATCCAGATTGAGACTTAGAGTCATCTGGATCAGTGTAAAATGCTTGCATCGATGTAACTCTTTACGACGGGCTTTTTACACCTCCATAATCGAGAAATATTTCCTTAGTCCTCACTAAGGATGTTCTTGACCAATGTCCATGATCTACTCCTAGATCACCATTGTACTCCTTGCCAAATTCAGAGCAAGGTATACAATAGGTCCGGTACATAGCATAGCATACTTTATAGAACCTATGATGAGGCATAGGAATGACTTTCATTCTCTTTTCTATTTTCTGCCGTGGTCGGGATTTGAGTCTCACTCAATTTCACACCTTTGCAACACAGGCAAGAACTTTTCTTTGACTGTTCCATTTTGAACTACTTCAAAATATTGACAAGGTATGTATTCATTGAAAAACTTATCAAGCGTCTTGATCTATCTCTATAGATCTTGATGCTCAATATGTAAGCAGCTTCACCGAGGTCTTTCTTTGAAAAACTCCTTTCAAATACTCCTTTATGCTTTGCAGAATAATTCTTCATTATTTCCGATCAACAATATGTCATTCACATATACTTATCAGAAATGCTGTAGTGCTCCCACTCACTTTCTTGTAAATACAGGCTTCTCCAAAAGTCTGTATAAAACCATATGCTTTGATCAACACATCAAAGCGTATATTCCAACTCCGAGATGCTTGCACCAGTCCATTGATGGATCGCTGGAGCTTGCACATTTTGTTAGCACCTTTAGGATTGACAAAACCTTTCTGGTTGCATCATATACAACTCTTCTTTAATAAACCCATTAAAGAATGTAGTTTTGACATCCATTTGCCAGATTTCATAAAATGTGGCAATTGCTAACATGATTTTTGTGAGAGACTTAAGCATCGCTACAGTTGAGAAAGTCTCATTGTAGTCAACACCTTGAACTTGTCGAAAACCTTTTTGTGACAAGTCGAGCTTTGTAGATAGTAACACCACTATCAGTGTCCGTCTTCCTCTTGAAGATCCATTTATCTACATGGCTTGCTGATCATCGAGCAAGTCAATCAAAGTCCATACTTTGTTCTTATACATGGATCCTATCTCAGATTTTATGGCCTCAAGCCATTTCGCGGAATCTGGGCTCATCATCGCTTCCTCATAGTTCGTAGGTTCATCATGGTCTAGTAACATGGCTTCCGAATATGATTACCGTACCACTCAGTGCGGATCTTACTCGGAAGACCTACGAGGTTTGGTAGCAACTTGATCTGAAGTTTCATGATCATCATCATTAACTTCCTCACTAATTGGTGTAGGAATCACTGGAACTGATTTCTGTGATGAACTACTTTCCAATAAGGGAGAAGGTACAATTACCTCATCAAGTTCTACTTTCCTCCCACTCACTTCTTTCGAGAGAAACTTCTTCTCTAGAAAGGATCCATCTTAGCAACGAAAAACTTGGATCTTGTGATAGAAGGTGTACCCAATAGTTACCTTTGGGTATTCTATGAAGACGCACTTCTCCGATTTGGGTTTGAGCTTATCAGGTGAAAACATTTTCACATAAGCATCACAACTCCAAACTTTTAAGAAACGACAGCTTAGGTTTACTGTTAAACCATAGTTCATACGGTGTCGCCTCAACGGATTTAGATGGTGCCCTTTTAATGTGAATGCAGCTATCTCTAATGCATAACCCCAAAACTATATCTGTAAGAAACGTCATAGATCGCACCATATCAAAATAAAGTACGGTTACGACGTTCGGACACACCATAACGTTGTGGTGTTCCAGGTGGCGTGAGCTGTGAAACTATTCCACATTGTTTTAATTGAAGACCAAACTCGTAACTCAAATATTCATTTCCACGATCAGATCGCAGAAACTTTATTTTCTTATTACGATGATTTTCCACTTCACTCTGAAATTCTTTGAACCTTTCAACTATTTCAGACTTATGTTTCATCAAGAAGATATACCCATATCTGCTCAAATCATCTTGTGAAGGTCAGAAAATAACGATACTTGCCACGAGCATCAACACTCATTGGATCGCATACATCGGTATGTATTATTTCCAATAAGTTAGTAGCTTGTTCCATTGTTCCGGAGAACGGAGTTTTAGTCATCTTGCCCAAAAGGCACGGTTCACAAGCATCAAATGATTCATAACCAAGTGATTCCGAAAATCCATCTTTATGGAGTTTCTTCATGCGCTTTACACGATATGACCCAAACGGCAAGTGCCACAAATAAGTTGCACTATCATTATTAACTTTGCATCTTTTGGCATCAATATTATGAATATGTGTATCACTACGATCGAGATCCAACAAACTATTTTTATTGGGTGTATGACCATTGAAGGTTTTATTCATTTAAACAGAACAACAATTATTCTTTTGACTTTAAATGAATAACCGTTTTGAAAACTATTTTCATTGGGTGTATGACCATCGAAGGTTTTATTCATTTAAACAGAACAACAATTATTCTTTGACTTTAAATGAGTAACCGTTTTGCAATAAACATGATCAAATCATATTCATGCTCAACGCAAACACCAAATAACATTTATTTAGGTTTAACACTAATCCCGAAAGTATAGGGAGTGTGCGATGATGATCATATCAATCTTGGAACTACTTCCAACACTCATCTTCACTTCCCTTCAACTAGTCTCTGTTTATTCTGTAACTCCTGTTTGAGTTACTAATCTTAGTAACCGAACAAGTATCAAATACTCGGGGATACTATAAACACTAGTAAGGCACACATCAATAACCTGTATATCAAATATACTCTTGTTCACTTTGCCATCCTTCTTATCCACCAAATATTTGGGGTATTTCCGCTTCGATGACCATTTCCTATGCAAAGTAAGCACTCAGTTTCAGGCTTTGGTTTAGCTTTGGGTTTTTCATGGGAGTGACAACTTGCTTGTCATTCTACTTGAAATTCCCCTTTCTTTCCCTTTGCCCTTTTCTTGAAACTAGTGGTCTTGTCAATCATCAACACTTGATGCTCTTTCTTGATTTCTACCTTCGTCGATTTCAATATCACGAAGAGCTCGGGAATCGTTTTCGTCATCCCTTGCATACTATAGTTCATCACGAAGTTCTAGTAACTTAGTGATGGTGACTAGAGAATTCTGTCAATCACTATCTTATCTGGAGATTAACTCCCACTTGATTCAAGCGATTGAAGTACCTGCACAATCTGAGCACATGCTCACTAGTTGAGCGATTCTCCTCCATCTTTTAGCTATAGAACTTGTTGGAGACTTCATATCTCTCAACTCGGGTATTTTCTTGAAATATTAACTTCAATTCCTGGAACATCTCATATGGTCCATGACGTTTCAAAACGTCTTTGAAGTCCCGATTCTAAGCCGTTAAGCATGGTGCACTAAACTATCAAGTAGTCATCATATTGAGCTAGCTAAACGTTCATAACGTCTGTATCTGCTCATATTGAACTAGCCAAACGTTCATAACGTCTGCATCTGCTCCTGCAATAGGTCTGTCACCTAGCGGTGCATCAAGGACATAATTCTTCTGTGCAGCAATGAGGATAAACCTCAGATCACGGATCCAATCCGCAATATTGCTACTAACATTTTTCAATACAATTTTCTCTAGGAACACATATAAAAACACAGGGAAGCAACAACGCGAGCTATTGATCTACAACATAATTTGCAAAATACTACCAGGACTAAGTTCATGATAAATTAAAGTTCAATTAATCATATTACTTAAGAACTCCCACTTAGATAGACATCTCTCTAGTCATCTAAGTGATTACGTGATCCAAATCAACTAAACCATGCCCGATCATCACGTGAGATGGAGTAGTTTCAATGGTGAACATCACTATGTTGATCATATCTACTATATGATTCACGTTCGACCTTTCGGTCTCCGTGTTCGAGGCCATATCTGTTATATGCAAGGCTCGTCAAGTTTAACCTGAGTATTCGCGTGCGCAACTGTTTTGCACCCGTTGTATTTGAACGTAGAGCCTATCACACCCGATCATCACGTGGTGTCTCAACGAAGAACTTTCGCAACGGTGCATACTCGGGAGAACACTTCTTGATAATTTTAGTGAGAGATCATCTTATAATGCTACCGTCAATCAAAGCAAGATAAGATGCATAAAGGATAAACATCACATGCAATCAATATAAGTGATATGATATGGTCATCATCATCTTGTGCTTGTGATCTCCATCGCCGAAGCACCGTCATGATCACCATCGTCACCGGCGCGACACCTTGATCTCCATTGTAGCATCGTTGTCGTCTCGCCAACTATTGCTTCTACGACTATCGCTACTCCTTAGTGATAAAGTAAAGCAATTACATGGCGTTTGCATTTCATACAATAAAGCGACAACCATATGGCTCCTGCCAGTTGCCGATAACTCGGTTACAAAACATGATCATCTCATACAATAAAATATAGCATCACGTCTTGACCACATCACATCACATCATGCCCTGCAAAAACAAGTTAGACGTCCTCTACTTTGTTGTTGCAAGTTTTACGTGGCTGCTACGGGCTGAGCAAGAACCGTTCTTACCTCGCATCAAAACCACAACGATACTTCGTCAAATAGACTCCGTTTAACCTTCTCAAGGACCGGCGAGCCACACTCGATTCAACTAAAGTGAGAGAGACAGACACCGCCGGTCACCTTTAAGCAACGAGTGCTCGGGCGGTGAAACCAGTCTCGCGTAAGCGTCTGCGTAATGTCGGTCCGGGCCGCTTCATCTCACAATACCGCTGAACCAAAGTATGACATGCTGGTAGGCAGTATGACTTGTATCGCCCACAACTCACTTGTGTTCTACTCGTGCACATGACATCAACGCATAAAACCAGGCTCGGATGCCATTTGTTGGGGAACGTAGTAATTTCAAAAATTTCCTACGATCACGCAAGACCATGGTGATGGCATAGCAACGAGAGGGAGAGTGTCCGTCCACGTACCCTCGTAGACCGAAAGCGAAGCGTTATAACAACGCGGTTGATGTAGTCGTACGTCTTCACAATCCGACCGATCCAAGCACCGAACGTACGGCACCTCCGAGTTCTGCACACGTTCAGCTCGATGACAATCCCCGGACTCCGATCCAGCAAAGTGTCGGGGATGAGTTCCGTCAGACGACGGCGTGGTACGATGTTGATGCTCCACCAACGCAGGGCTTCGCCTAAGCTCCGCGACGATATGACTTCTCCGCGCAGGGCTTCGCTAAGCTCCGACGATATGACCAAGTGGAATATGGTGGAAGGGGCACCGCCTGACACGGCTAAGGAAAGATCCGTAGATCAACTTGTGTGTCATGGGGTGCCCCCTGCCCCCGTATATAAAGGAGGCAAGGGGGAGGTGGCCGGCCCAAGGGGGAGGCGCACCAAGGAGGAGTCCTACTCCCACCGGGAGTAGGACTCCCCCCTCTCCTAGTTGGACTAGGATTGGAGGAGGAAAGAGGAAGGCGCCGCCCCTCTCCTTGTCCTATTCGGACTAGAGGGGAGGGGCGCAGCCCACCTTGGCCGGCCCTTCCTCTTCTCTCCTATGGCCCATAAGGCCCATATACCCCCCGGGGGGTTCCGGTAACCCCCCGGTGTTCCGGTAACTTCCTGTTTTCACTCGGAACCCTTCCGAAGTCCAAACATAGGCTTCCAATATATCAATCTTTATGTCTCGACCATTTCGAGACTCCTCGTCATGTCCGTGATCACATCCGGGACTCCGAACAACCTTCGGTGCATCAATACTTATAAACTCATAATGAACTGTCATTGAAACGTTAAGCGTGCGGACCCTACGGGTTCGAGAACTATGTAGACATGACCTAGAACCATTCTCGGTCAATAACCAATAGCGGAACCTGGATGCCCATATTGGTTCCTACATATTCTCTGAAGATCTTTATCGGTCAAACCGCATAACGACATACGTTGTTCCTTTGTCATCGGTATGTTACTTACCCGAGATTCGATCGTCGGTATCCAATACCTAGTTCAATCTCGTTACGGTAAGTCTCTTTACTCGTTCCGTAATACATCATCTCACAACTAACTCATTAGTTGTAATGCTTGCAAGGCTTAAGTGATGTGTATCACCGAGAAGGCCTAGAGATACCTCTCCAGACAATCGGAGTGACAAAACCTAATCTCGAAATACGCCAACCCAACAAGTACCTTTGGAGACACCTGTAGTACTCCTTTATAATCACCCGATTCGTTGTGACGTTTGGTAGTACCAAAGTGTTCCTCCGTAAACGGAGTTGCATAATCTCATAGTTACAGGAACATGTATGAGTCATGAAGAAAGCATTAGCAACATACTAAGCGATCAAGTGCTAAGCTAACGGAATGGGTCATGTCAATCACATCATTCTCCTAATGAGGTGATCCCATTAATCAAATGACAACACATGTCTATGGTTAGGAAACATAACCATCTTTGATTAATGAGCTAGTCCAGTAGAGGCATACTAGTGACTATCTGTTTGTCTATGTATTCACACATGTATTATGTTTCCGGTTAATACAATTCTAGCATGAATAATAAACATTTATCATGAAATAAGGAAATAAATAATAACTTTATTATTGCCTCTAGGGCATATTTCCTTCATGGATGAGTGGAGAGAACTACATGGGTCAAGTCCAAGGACTTGACATGATTGAGTTGGGTTGGTGCCCACTCCATTTATGTTGATATCTATAACTTGTCCTCAGGGATTACATGAATCCTCTTGATGCATGCAATGCAAGTTGTTGAACATGTCATTGCACTCAAAACTAGCTTTCTGCAAAAAAAATTTACCTATATCATGCATTGTTGAATCTTGAACCAAAACATGGGTTGCTTGCGAGTACATTCAAAGTACTCATTGGCTTGCCACTGGTTATTTTATTGGCCAGGCATGAAAGAACAGGATGTGATGAAGGACACTTTGGTGACGAACATGCGAGCTAGGACGCTTCCCAAATGTAATGCCCGTAGGGTTAAGGCAGATGGCATGGGTCCAAGTTATCGACGAAGATTTCCGCTGCAATGTTATACTCAAGACTTGACCATAATGGTCCTACTTGTGTAATACGGTATGTATGGATGTTAGCCTCTTGTTATTCAGCTCCTGTGTGTTCAGTGAGCATTGATCTCTGGGATCACTGTACACGTGCATTTGGTGATCATGACTTATGAGTCGGGGTCCCCACAGATTGGTACTAATTTGCGCAATCAAGGGGCCCTAGTTGCACACAGCGGGAGAAAGACACATGAACCACCACATCCACCACAAGGCTGGCAGATTGGGTAGACTATATTGGAAAAGTGGCAAGCATTGGTGCTAAATTGCACAAACAAGAGTCCCCTAGTTGCACACAGCAGGGGGAAACAGCAAAGCCAACTAAGTAGGGCAACTAGCGCAAGTGTATAACATATGAACAACCAACTAGTAAAAGTGATGCGGCCAACTGAGCAGGCAACTTGTGCAACTAAACACCGTATAGACACCCAACTAGTACAAACAGTGAGCCAGCTAACCAAGACAACTGCTGCAACTGCAGAGCATATGGACAGCCAAGTACTATATGAATGCAGCCAACTGGGGAGAATTTTGTGCAACTAACCACCTAAATCTCTGTACAACAACTACAAATTAGCTAATGCATTGCACACAGCATTGCACACATCTAATACAACTTGCAGAAGGACTAAGAATCATGAACAGATCTAAAGCCCTGCAAAATTGAAGGGAACATGTACTAAACATCCAATCGCCCAAAAATCGCGCAACGGGCGCCGTGGTCATTCATCCCTGCTACCTATCGACTACCCTGTGCCCTGGCCAATTGCACCTTGGCCCTGGCCAGCCACCCCGTGCCGTGAACAACGCCACTAGATGCGTCCTTGTAGATCCCGACCACCGTTGGGTGCGTGCTACCAGAGAGGAGAAGGAAACTCAACATGACCAAAATCGACCATAAGTGGGGGCAGTTCGCGCCGTTCGCAAACCCTAGAGAGAATTCCCCTCACAAATCGGCGCATCTGCGCTCCGCGAGATAGAGAGAGGGAGGAGAAGCATGGAGAAGTCGCAGGCGAGCATACCTCTTACGCTGAGGAGCAGCAACGATTCCCCCGCTTGGAGAACCACCCACAAGCCGCCGCTGACCTGAGCACTCCGTCGCGACTCCCCGTACCACGCCCGTTCGGTGGAGAGACTCGTGAGGACGAAGAGGAAGAAGGAATGGGGAGAGAGCACCGCTGCGGGTGAGGAATTTCAGGCACAGATTTCGAAACCGCCGCCCACGACCCCCACTACTCCCTCCACTACCGCTTACAGGTGGGCCTCCTGTCGGTGTCAAAACCGGCGGATCTCTGGTAGGGGGTCCCGAACTGTGCGTCTAAGGTAGATGGTAACAGGAGGTGGGGGACACAATGTTTACACAGGTTCGGGCCCTCTCGATGGAGGTAATACCCTACTTCCTGCTTGATTGATCTTGATGAGATGAGTATTACAAGAGTTGATCTACCACGAAATCGTAGAGGCTAAATGAAGGAAATATGCCCTAGAGGCAATAATAAAGTTATTATTTATTTCCTCATATCATGATAAATGTTTATTATTCATGCTAGAATTGTATTAACCGGAAACATAATACATGTGTGAATACATAGACAAACATATAGTCACTAGTATGCCTCTACTTGACTAGCTCATTAATCAAAGATGGTTATGTTTCCTAACCATAGACATGTGTTGTTATTTGATTAATGGGATCACATCATTAGGAGAATGATGTGATTGACATGACCCATTCCGTTAGCCTAGCACTTGATAGTTTAGTATATTGCTATTGCTTTCTTCATGACTTATACATGTTCCTCGTAACTATGAGATTATGCAACTCCGCTTACGGAGGAACACTTTGGGTGCTACCAAACTTCACAACGAATCGGGTGATTATAAAGGAGTACTACAGGTGTCTCCAAAGGTACATGTTGGGTTGGCGATTTCGAGATTAGGTTTTGTCACTCCGATTGTCGGAGAGGTATCTCTAGGCCTTCTCGGTAATACACATCACATAAGCCTTGCAAGCATTGCAACTAATAAGTTAGTTGTGAGATGATGTATTACGGAACGAGTAAAGAGACTTGCCGTAACGAGATTGAACTAGGTATTGGATACCGACGATCGAATCTCGGGCAAGTAACATACCGATGACAAAGGGAACAACGATGTCGTTATGCGGTTTGACCGATAAAGATCTTCGAGAATATGTAGGAACCAATATGGGCATCCAGGTTCCGCTATTGGTTATTGACCGAGAATAGTTCTAGGTCATGTCTACATAGTTCTCGAACCCGTAGGGTCCGCACGCTTAACGCTACGATGACAGTTTATTATGAGTTTATAAGTTTTGATGTACCGTTTATTCGAGTCCCGGATGTGATCACGGACATGACGAGGAGTCTCGAAATGGTCGAGACATAAAGATTGATATATTGGAAGCCTATATTTGATATCGGAATGGTTCCGGTGAAATCGGGATTTTACCGAACACCGGGGTTACGGAACCCTCCCGGGGATGTTGGGCCTTAGTGGGCCATGAGGGAGAAGAGGAGGGCGGCCAGGCAGGCCGCGCCCCCCCCCCTAGTCCTAATAGGACAGGAGAGGGGGCAGCGCCCTTCCTCTTCCCTCCCCCCCTTCCTTCTCCAACAAGGCAGAGGGGGGAGTCCTACTCCCGGGGGAGTAGGACTCTCCAGCGCACCCTATGAGGGCCGGCCGCACTCCCCCTCCCTCCTTTATATACGGGGGGCAGGGGGCACCCCATGACACACAAGTTGATCTACGGATCGCCCTTAGCCGTGTGCGGTGCCCCTCCACCATATTCCACCTCGGTCATATCGTCATGAGCTTAGGCGAAGCCCGCGCCGGTGGAGCATCATCATCGCTACCACACCGTCGTGTTAACGGAAGTCATCCCCGACGCTTTGCTGGATCGGAGCCGGGGATCGCCATCGAGCTGAATGTGTGCTGAACTCGGAGGTGCCGTGACGCTCGGTACTTGGATCGGTCGGATCGTGAAGACGCACGACTACATCAACAGCGTTGTCATAACGCTTCCGCCACGGTCTCACGTGGGTGCGTGGACAATACTCTCCCCTCTCGTTGCTATGTCATCACCATGATCTTGCGTGTGCGTAGGAAATTTTTTGAAATTACTACGTTCCCCAACACTAAACCCTAGAAGCTAGCCTATGATTATGATTTTTGTTGTCCTACGGACTAAACCCTCCGGTTTATAAAGACACTGGAGGGGGCTAGGATTACACAGAGTCAGTTACAAGGGAGGATATCTACATATCCGAATTGCCAAGCTTGCCTTCCACATAAAGGAGAGTCCCACCCGGACACGGGACGAAGTCTTCAATCTTGTATCTTCATAGTCCAATAGTCCGGCCAGAGTATATAGTCCGGCTATCCGAGGACCCCCTAATCCAGGACTCCCTCAGTAGCCCCTGAAACAGGCTTGAATGACGATGAGTCCGGCGTGCAGATTGTCTTCGGCATTGCAAGGCGGGTTCCTCCTCCGAATACTTCATAGAAGATTTTGAACACAAGGATGTTGTCCGGCTCTGCAAAACAAATTACACATACCACCCTAGAGAGTATAATATTCCACAAATCTAATCTGCTGACAACTTTTCATAACATGACATCCTGCCGTGGTCCGGTCATTACGAACCGTTTTTCCCAGCCTACCACTGCACGTGTTGCGAGGCGGTTTTCTTGGCACGTCTTGTCGAAGCAGAGATCGTGTCCCCTTATCACGGGATTCTCATCAATACGGGTGTGGGTAACCCAATCATGCTTGCTAGTACGACTCCTCGATTTTAGGCAAGTTCCAAAGGGCCACGCGGAGGACGCTTGATATTCACCCTCCTTATAAAGGGGCCAAGGCATGTCCTTTTCTTCTCGCGCTCGATCCTTTCCTTCCCCCACCTCGAGTTCCAACACCCAAGGCTCAGGCTAAGCGCTTCAGACCTTCAATCATGTCCTGATCAAACCTTC
Organism: Aegilops longissima; assembly: GCA_021605205.1. Lineage (NCBI taxonomy): Eukaryota > Viridiplantae > Streptophyta > Magnoliopsida > Poales > Poaceae > Aegilops > Aegilops longissima. The sequence continues at coordinate 681,881,400 of CM038678.1, read as the reverse complement.
AAGGCCGGTGGATGGCCTCCTCTGTCACAGAGGAGGACATCAAGAAGCTAAGAGAAGCCTGGTATCTGACCGCCAAAATCTCACACAGGCTGCCTGCTCAAGGGCAGGTCATCCCCACTCCCGAACCCAACGGGAGTGTCGTATTTGTTTCCCACTTCCTCCGAGGGCTAGGCTTTAGTCTCGATCCCTTTGTTAGAGGGCTTATATTCTATTACGGGCTCGATTTCCATGATCTAGCCCCGGATTCCATCCTTCACATCTCGTCGTTCATCGTCGTGTGTGAGGCCTTCCTCCACATCACCCCATACTTCGGCTTATGGCTCAAGACCTTCAACGTGAAGCCGAAGATGATCGATTGGCGACATGCAGAATGCAGAGGTGCCATAATAAGAAAAGGCGCCGATGCTCCATGGCCGAAGGGTTCCTTCCCGGAGATTTCCAACTTATGGCAACAGGAGTAGTTTTACATCACAGCTCCCCGAAGTACTAAGTGAGTAGCTGCCCCCGCCTTCCGTTCGGGCCCCCCGCCACAACTGGCGTCATGGGTCAACAAGGGGCTGGACTGGGGGCCAGTTAATGATGTGCCGACATTGCAGAGTCGCATCTGAGATCTCCTCAAGAGAGATGTCAGCCTTGTCAAGATAATGCAAGTCATGCTAGTTCGTCGGGTCCTGCCATGCCAACATCGACATCTCTGTATGTGGGAGTTCAACCCGGAAGGACTGCAAACTATTTAGCAATTCTTCGGTGTTACGCTCGAAGAGATGTATGGATTGGTCTTCAGATCACGAATAAAGTGTCCGGGAACCACCGAGGATGCGGGTCTAAACTGCAATCGTCCAGATACCCACGTAAGTAATTCTGCGGCCGAGCACGCTGTCTTTTCATTTGTCACAACATCATTCTGAAAAAATCGCTCTTGGCCAGGACTGGATAAGAAAGGCGAAGATGATCAGGTGCTCGGCCCCCCTTTCCGAAGGCTCACCGGATCCTGTACTAGTCAGGATGCTTGAGCACACACCTTATCAAGTGCCATCAGGGGAAGATGAAGGGAGGAATAAAGAAGCCGAAAGCGGGCCTCACACATTACTCATCCAAACCGGGGGAATAAGTGTCTCCGCGAAGGAGGATAATCGGGGAGAAGAATCTAAAATTCCCTCTTCCCAAGGAAGGAAAAGGACCGCCTCTGAAGACTTGGAAACGAGGGTTTCCAAACAAGGGACGAAACCTTTGTCAGGGGGCCCTGCCCCGGAGGGCGTCCTTACTGCACAGTGCCCGCAAGGGGGTCAGCCCTCCACCGAGTTGTAAGTGAACAAGAGTACTTTTGGTAGATATATCCTGCTTTATCTCTGAGGACAATAACCGAGACGTATGTCTTGCAGTCCGGATCGTAGCCCTTCTCAACTGAGTTCGTCCTCGGGGGATCTTCTTCCGGAGATGATGGAGAGCGAAATGCCTCCCCCTGTCTCCCCGCCTCATGGGGCGGACGACCCTAAGGTGTCGTCACGGAGGATTTCTCCTGATCCGCAAAGGCCGGAAGGTAACCCTTCGGCCACCCGAAGTCCGGAGTATTCGGCTCCTAAGGAGAGCAACAGAAAGAGTCTGGGACTGTCCGGTGCACAACCGGACGCACTGATGTGTCTTCTGGAGCAAGCAGCTATCTCAGCGGCACATCATACTTTAATGGGTACGGTGGTTGAGAGGATTTCATCCGCCAAAAGTGGGTTGCATGAAGCTTTTACGAGTCTGCTAAGAGGCTTTGAGGTACGCAAAGTAATATATATATTGATGGTACCGCACACGCTAGGTGTGCCCTATACAGATAGTAGCCCCTGAGACTCTGGTTGCTGACCAGAGGCGGCAAATAGAGGATCATAGTCCCAGGTAATGATCATGCTGCTTTCGTGTGCAGGCGGCTGAGGGTCCGGTGGCTGGCCGGACTGCATGCTGAGATTGCCAAACTGAGGCGGCAGCTTGACGCGGCAGATGCCGACATCACGCTTGTGGACAAGCGGCTTGACGAGGCAGAGGGTATGTATTTTCGGATGGTCAACGGATATTAAGAGGAGCATGATGGTAGTATCTATAATATGTTGTGACTGCAGATGGAGCTGCTGCCGTGGAGACCCTTCGGGCGGAGCTTGCCGAAGCCTAGGAACAAGCCAGGAGAAGTGATGCGGCCGCCCTAAAGGCGGCCGAAGAGTTAAGAGCTGAACAGGCTGCTCATCGCCAGAGCGAAGATAAAATGGCCATGATGGCTGTTGAGCTGAAAGATGCCGCCGGCCGGTATGAGCTTCTTGAAAAGGAAACCCAAGCGAAAGTGATGGACCTGAAGAAAGCCATGGAAGCAGCCAAGGAAACCCGTTCTAAAATCAGAGCGGCGAAGGAGGAGCTCCGTCAAGCCGGAGATATCGCGGCTGGGAAGCCCTTTTTGCTGCGGACGAAGTTTGAAGAACCGAAGTATGCCCCTCTGGATCAATTATGGAGTGCCGCAAACACGTACTTGGACTTGGCAACGAGTGCTACTGATGCGACTGAGTTTTTCAAAGATCAGAAAGATCACGAAGTGGAAAAGTTGTTCTAGTTGCAATTCAGTGCTCCAACGCGTCCGCTGCTGTTAAATGAACAAATGGGCGAGTGGGCTGAGCTCCATAGGTTGTCCGGACTTGCCATGAGGTCTGTCGTGGATCATCTTTGGCCGGAAGGGCCAAGGCCGAATAGTTATTTTTGTTTAGTGCAACGATTCCTTGGTGCTGTGCCGCATATCGATGCTGCAAAGAGGTCGGCGTGCATATAGGGTGCACGGATGGCTCTTGCCCGTGGGAAGACATACTTGGCAGAGATGGAGGCACCACTATTGCAACCCAGGGTCCGGCCGTAGGCCAGGTCTCGGCCGAGCATTATTTTGAATAAGTCCTAGAAGGCGCTCGTTTAATAGAGGCTCAGTGCTCGAAGAGTATCTTGTTCGATGACATGTATCCCAATTGTAAAAATGATGCTATTTGGATTATAAAGATTGTGTTTACACTTTTGCCTGAAAGTATTATGATGCCTCATGTGCGGCCATTTATGTATGTATATAACCTGAAAGTTTGCAGTCGTCGGCTTCAGCCCCCACACATATAATGCGGGGGTGTTCGAAAAAGTGCGTATTCACACTTGATCTAACGTCGTGGTCCATTAAGGAGGTGATAGCGCGGTGAATAAGGCAATCGGACTATATTGCTTTAACACTTTCACTTAGCCATAGGAGTTTGAAGGTGGGGCTACTATATAGCCCCTGGTACTTCCGCGCTCATCCGAATACGGTGCGCGTACATACATGATCGGGAAACCGGTCCTTCGTTAATGCGGAGGAATCACGAAGATTCCGCTGAGTCCTTGAGTGGTTGACCAGTCTCGCGCTTTATCATGACAGTCAGTTTTCAGCTTTCTCTACTGAGGTGCTCATCCAGATGAACCAGGGCACAATCGTAGAAGTTCTCCTGGTGCCACCTTAGCCGATAGAGCGGAACGTAAGGCAGCAAAACACGGGAGCCGGGCAAACCCAACTATTGACCAAAGACATGATTCGGAGCTGATGCATATAAGGCCAAACTCGCGACGCCGAACACTCCCTGGTATTCGGACTTTATAACATATACTGGCCTGAGTAACGCCCTCGATAGTAAGCCCTTAATTTCTAGGTACATGCATTAGTCTGACATGACGAAATGCCCATAACGCCAGCATCCCTCTCGGTTGTGTTGAGTATCCGGAGGGTGTGAAGCAACAAGAGACAGTAAGAAAGGTTTACACATGGTCTTAATCTAAAAAGAAACCTTTGAGCGGGGCCCTGCTGCACGTCTGCGCCTGTGTCTCCGTTGTGCCGTATCCTGGAAGGGTGTAGCACGATTATCATCTGTAAAAGAGAAAAAACCCAGGTGAAAGCCTTCGTGCGAAAAATTGGTTATTCTTAATAAACCATTAAAACGCAATCTAAATAGGGTCAAGCCGAACTGTAGTCCTTTTTACATGCGGAAAGCCCCTAGTACCACCTATGGGGGTATATCCATCGACCCAATCTCAGGTTTATCTAAGCTGTTACAGCTAGTTGTGCGCCGGACTTGTCTAGCCGTGTCCGCGGTCTTGACGACCGATCATTTATTCTGGTTGGAGAGGACTTTCAGTGTTCGGCTGCTAGAGCCGTCACACATTCTTCCGCACGTAAGGAACGCTCTGTGTTTCCGCTAACTATGATGATGCCACGTGGACCGAGCATCTTAAGCTTAAGATAAGCGTAATGTGGTACTGCATTAAAACGAGCGAAGGCCATTCTTTCGAGTAGTGCGTGATAGCCGCTTCAGAATGGAGCGATGTCGAAGGTTAATTCTTCGCTTTGAAAGTTGTCGGGAGAACCGAATACAACCTCTAGAACTAGAGAGCCCGTGCAGCGGGCCTCTGGGCTTGGTATTACTCCTTTAAAGGTAGTATTGCTTTGGCTGATTCTTGTCCGGTCTATCTCCATTTTGCAGACTGTGTCCTGATATATCAGATTAAGACTACTGCCGTCGTCCATAAGGACTCGGGTGAGATGATATCCCTCAATTATTGGCTCTAGCACCAAGGCAGCCGATCCTTCGTGCCGGATACTAGTCGGGTGATCCCTGCGATCAAAAGTGATCGGGCAGGCCGACCAAGGGTTGAACTTGGTGGTGACGGGCTCCATGGTGCATACGTCTCGGAGTGCGCATTTGCTCCTCCTCTTCGTTACGTGAATCATGTTCACTGCTTTGACCTCTGGTGGGAATTTTTTCTGTCCCCCGGTGTTTGGCTGGCGAGACTCATCCTCGTCTTCACTTGGTGTCTCCCTCCTCTTGCGTTCGGTGTTTAGCTTGTCGACCTGCTTGGAGATCCAGCATTCTGTGTTGGTGTGATTTGCAGGTTTGTCGGAGGTGCCATGAATCTGACATCATCTGTCTAGAATCTTGTTTAGGCTAGATGGTCCATCTCTGCTGCCTTTAAATGGCTTTTTCCGTTGACCGGGTTGAGAGCCCCTGAATCTGGCGTTTACCGCCGTGTTGTCTAGGCCGTCTTCATTGTTTCTACGCTTGCTTTTATTGCGTCGCGGTTTTCCATTGCCATCCCTGACTTCGGATGTGCCTGGGTCGCTGGTGCCGCTACAGGCCAGCCAACTATCCTCGCCCGCGCAAAAGCGGGTCATAAGGCTTGTTAGGCCAGCCATTGTCCTCGGTTTTTCCTGGCCGAGGTGTCTGGCGACCCATTCGTCCCAGACACTGTGTTTGAAAGCTGCTAAGGCTTCGGCATCCGGGCAGTCGACGATTTGATTCTTCTTAGTGAGGAATCTGTTCCAAATCTTTCGGGCTGACTCTCTGGGCTGTTGAATTATATGACTTAAATCGTCTGCATCCGAAGGTCGGACACAAGTCCCTTGAAAATTAGCCCTAAAAGCATCCTCAAGCTCTTCCCAACTTCCAATTGAGTTTTCAGGGAGGCTTTTCAGCCAGTGCCGAGCTAGTCCTTTCAACTTGAGGGGCAAGTATTTGATGGCATGGAGATCATCTCCACGAGCCATGTGGATATGAAGGATAAAATCCTCAATCCAGACCACAGGGTCTGTCGTTCCGTCGTATGCCTCTATGTTCACGGGTTTGAATCCCTCTGGAAATTCGTGATCCAGCACCTCATCGGTGAAGCATAGGGGGTGCGCGGCACCCCTGTATTTGGATGTGTCATGGCATTCTGACGGTTGTAGTGTTCGGTTTTGATTCTGAGCTATTATTCGGTCAGTATAGTCGTTTGTTCGGCCACGATTCTGTGCCAGAGTGCGCTTCCTAGATCCGTAGATGGACCTGGTCATACCGGCTTTTTGGTGCAATTCCTCACGTAAATCGTGTGCTGACTTCTGTGCGACATCGTTAGCCGCCCTATCGCGGCCACGGGGTGGTCGATCCGGCTGATCGGCTGTTTTATTTTTCGGCTGTATGGGCTCTAAAGCCTCGTCATCGAATTCAGGCAGTAGCTTGCGCTTTGGATAGCTCTTTGTGTGGCGACTGCCACCGTACTTTTCTTTAGTGTCTAGCACTTTGTTCCATCGACTGTTGAGTGTATTTTGCGCGGCCTTAAGCCTTTCCTTCTGCTTCTTCAGAATCCTCGTGGTGGCAATAAGCCTTCTATGGAGGTTCTCTACTCCAAATGCCTTTCCGGGATGATGTGTGCATCGTCGTCTGGACTGTTCTCCTCTCCGGAGACAGGTTGGTGAGCTTTACCCTCGGTGTCGCCATGATCGGACAGCGGCTCCGTACTATGTTCGCCGTCCGCTGGCTCATCCTGCTCTATCACTGGGTCCATGTGATCGTCGTTTCCTTTGGAGTTGACCGCGGTATTATTCTTTCTTGCGCGGTTATCACTGTTTTTGCCGAGGCGGGATTTGGAGCGGCGCCTACGTCGTCGCTTTGGTTGCTTCTCGAGGGGATTATCCTTCACTATATCCATCCGTTCCTCGTCATTGTTTTCTTTTGTGTATCCACCATGTATATATCGTGTGATGAAGTGGTTGTCCAGCGCCCTGTGGGCGGTGGTTCCTGTTCCTCTCCTGCATTGTCGTCCATACCGTCGATGTCTTCGGAGTCGAAATCAAGCATGTCGGTTAAATCGTCGACAGTGGCTATTAAGTGGGTGGTGGGTGGGGAACGAATTTCTTCGTCGTCTGCTTCCCACTCGAGCTGGACATAGTTCGGCCGAGGGTCTCCTGACAAGGAGAGAGACCTTAATGAATCTAGCACGTCGCCCAAGGGCGAGTGCTAGAAAATATCCGCGGAGGTAAACTCCATGATCGGTGCCTGAGGGAGTCCTGGATTAGGGGGTGTCCGGATAGCCGAACTACCATCATCAGCCGAACTATCATTGGCCGGACTATCATCATTGACCGGACTCCAAGACTATGAAGATACAAGATTGAAGACTTCTCCCCGTGTCCGGATGGGACTTTCCTTGGCGTGGAAGGCAAGCTTGGCGATACGGATATGTAGATCTCATACCATTGTAACCGACTCTATGTAACCCTAGCCCTCTCCGGTGTCTATATAAACCAGATGGCTTTAGTCCGTAGGACTACATCACAACAACATCAACAACCCTTACAATCATACCATAGGCTAGCTTCTAGGGTTTAGCCTCCTTGATCTCGTGGTAGATCCACTCTTGTAAACATCCACAGTATCAATATCAATCGAGCAGGACGTAGGGTTTTACCTCCATCAAGAGGGCCCGAACCTGGGTAAAACATCGTGTCCCTTGTCTCCTGTTACCATCCGCCTAGACGCACAGTTTCGGGACCCCTACCCGAGATCCGCCGGTTTTGACACCGATATTGGTGCTTTCATTGAGAGTTCCTCTGTTTGCGCCACCGATAGGCTTGATGGCCTCTTCAATCAACAACGACGCAGTCCTGGTGAGACTTTTCTCCCGGACAGATCTTTGTATTCGGCGGCCGCATCTGCGGGCCAACTCACTTGGCCATCCGGAGCAGATCGAAGCTACGCCCCGGCCGTCAGTCAGGTTTGAAGCCTAAACTTCACGGCCGTATCCGCGGGACTTGATCTTCGATGGATCTGAGCCACAGCCGAGTGTGCCGCGCTGTCACGATGGGCATGACCTAACTCGCCGCGGACAGCACCTTGGAGGTCGCTGCGAATCCGCTCCGACCCATAGTTGGAGCCGATCGCTTCGGATCGAGGACGGATGGCTGGACACCGCCTCGGGAGCTGCAACTTCTACGACGATAGAGCCGAACACCTACCTTGTCCCGCATAAAGCTCATGACTCCGGTGCGGACTCCTGCCGGACTCGAACCTCCTGCGCCCCGCCAATCGAATCCGATTGGCGCCGATCATGGAATTCACCGCTGCGGACATCTTTCAGCACTTCGCCCTTCGGCGATATCATAAATTCATGAAGCATCTCGCTATCCGGAGAGCCTGGCGAACTACGGCCAGGGCGGTTGGGACGCGAGACGACGAAGAAATTCAGAGCCCACCCACCACCCACTTCGTAGCCACCGTCGATGATTTAACCGATGTACTCGACTATGACTCAAGACATCGGCGGTATGGACGGCGATGCGGAGACTACCAAGAACCAGCGCCTACAGACACCTTTGAAGACCACCTCGTCATACGACATATACATGGTGGACACCCAAAAAGATGGGGACGGCAAAGAAGCAGCGGAGGCCAATTCCTTAAAGAAACAGCCCAAGCGCCCGGCGTCGGGCGCCGCTCTAAATCCCGCCACGGCAAGAATGGAGATTCCGGCACGGAGATAATAACACCCCGTAAAGTGCCGAAGACAACTCCTCCAAAGACGATCCAGCGCAGGAGGAGGCAGGCGCAAGCCCTCACGAGAGGCGGCAGGCGAAGAGGTCGAGGATGACAATTACTTACCTCCTCCGGAGACGAGGCAAGCCTCGGCGACGACAAATTCGTCGTGCTCGAGGATCCTTCGAACAAGAGCGTTTGAGGCGCAGGCTAATGGCCACGGCAAACAACCTAAAGAAAAAGCAGCAACAGTTTCAAGCTGATCAAGACCCGCTGGCCGACAGATGGACCGAGGTCCTCGTGGCCGAAGAGTATGAACTCGAACGCCCTCAAAAGTTACCCAAAACGCAAGTTGCTCCCCGATTAGAGGAGGAGGCATACAAACCTGCATCACCAGCGCACAATACGGCAGACCGGCCACCTTGTCTCCGCGACAGAGAGACGTACAAGCCCTCCACCAAAACCGTACCCCGGCATCGCTCAAAAAGCATGAAGCCACGGGGGAACATGTCGGACTTGCGGGATATATTGGAGGACAAGGAAAGACAATCCAGATCTATCTATGGATCACGTGGGCGCCCCAAGACCCACGACGAATACCGTCGCGCCGGATATAACTACTCGGCCGGGCGAACACAGCAGAACAACGCCTCTCGAGCTACGTCGCGATATTGCTCAATCTGAGGCGCCAAGACACCCACTATGCTTCACCGACAAAGTAATGGATCATCAAATCCTCAAGGGTTTTAACCCATTAATATCGAATCCTACGATGGCACAACAGACCCCACGGTTTGGATTGAGGATTATCTTCTCCATATACACATGGCCCGCAGCGACGATCTTCACGCCATCAAATATCTACCGCTCAAGCTTAAAGGACCAGCTCGTCATTGGCTTAACAGCCTACCCGCAGAGTCAATTGGATGTTGGGAAGACCGGAAGCCGCATTCCTCGACAACTTCCGTGGCACGATAAAGCGACCACCGGACGCAGATGACCTAAGCCACATAATCCAGCAGCCGCATTTAATCGGCCGGCAATTCGGACACGGTTCTTAACAAAGAAAAATCAAATCGTCGACCGTCCGGATGCGAGAGGCCCTCGCTGCCTTCAAACATAACATCCGTGATGAGTGGCTGGCCCGGCACCTAGGACAGGAGAAGCTGAAATCCATGGCAGCCCTCACATCACTCATGACCCGCTTCTGTGCGGGAGAGGATAGCTGGCTAGCTCGCAGTAACAACCTCAGCAAAAACGCTGGCAGTCCGGATACCAAGGACCGCAATGGCAGGTTGCGTCGAAACAAAAACAAACGCCGGGCGACAGTAATGAGGATGTGGCAGTCAACGCCGGATTCCGAGGCTCCAAACCCGGTCAACGGAAGAAGCCATTCAAAAGAACCACTCCGGGCCCGTCCAATTTGGACCGAATACTCGACCGCTCCTGTCAAATACATGGAACCCCCGAAAAGCCAGCTAACCACACCAATAGAGATTGTTGGGTATTCAAGCAGGCAGGCAAATTAATCGCCGAAAACAGTGACAAGGGGCTACACAACGATGACGAGGAAGAGACCCGGCTGCCGAACAACAGAGGACAAAAGGGATTCCCCCCTCAAGTTCGGACGGTAAACATGATATACGCAACGATATTCCCAAGAGGGAGCGGCGTGCACTAAGGGGCGATACGCCGATGGAGCCACCGCCCCAAAATTCAACCCATGGTCCTCTTGCCCGATCACTTTCGATCGAAGAGACCATCCGACCAAGATCCGCCATGGCGGATTCGCGCATTGGTTTTAGACCCAATCGTCGATGGATTTCACCTCACGAGTCCTCGATGGACGGCGGCAGAGCTGAACCTGCTTTATCGGGATACGGTGCGCAAGATGGGCATAGACCCTTCAAGGATTAAACCTACAAAGACAACCTTCAAAGGCGCCATACCAGGTGTCGAGGCCAATTGTGCAGAGCTCGATTACACCGAAGTGGTCTTCGGATCCCCGATAATTTCCGAAGAGGAGTTAATCTTCGACATAGTCCCGCTCCGCAGCGGCTATCATGCTCGCTTTCGGACGAACCGCGCTTGCAAAATTCAACGCGTGCCGCATTATGCATACCTTAAGCTCAAGATGCCAGGCCCTCGTGGAGTCATCACGGTCAATGGAAACACGGGCGCCCCTCCGAACGGAGGAACACACAAGCTCTCGCGGCGGAAGTACTGAGCAGCCTTTTAAGGCAATTCGAGTCCGCCGCTAAACGACCGGACACGACCAAATGCGCCCGGAGCAACATCAACCAAGACCACCTGGCACGTTCCGAGCATGCGTAGCATTGCGGCCTCAACCCCAGCCCTCGCAAAATTGTAAGAGAAGCTCTCCGCGTACATAATTATGCGTTGGAGATTCCATGGGCATAGGGGGAAAGGCACAACCACAACAGACCCAGAGTGCGGTTCGACCACACCAGGGGCTCCCAAGTGTGTCGCTCTTTTTTCTTTTATTTTTCTCTTTTTTATACAGAACTATGTCCGGCGGCGACCCTGCCGAACTCATGATGCAACAGCCAGGGAAGGACAAAGGCCGCGATGAACACTCAGGTGGTCTCCATCCCGAGCATTAAATTTGTTAAATGCAACATTCCGCGGCCTACCCCTGGAGGGGGACGCCTTTAATTTGTCCAATCCCTTGCTTTCCGCACTATTTATATCATTCCGCACTCATAGCATATCTTCTCGAATAAAATGCAGCACTTTTTTGCCTATAATTGCATTACCTTATATATACATATATGTTCATTTACGACATGTTGCATCCGTACATTCTGGTACGGCCAAATACACCAGGGGCTTACGTTCTCCGCATTATGGTGTGATAAAGTCCGACACTTTCACAAGTGCGGCACCCAACTTATAGCATTATATGAATTGACTCAATCATGTCTTGGGTCAATAGTTGGGTTTGCCGGCTCCCATGTTTGGCACCTTACGCCCGCTCTATCGGCTAAGGTAGCACTGGAGAACCACTGTGATTGCGCCTCGGTTGAGCCGGGTTAACGCCTCGATGGAGAAAGCTAAAACTGACTGTCATGATAAGGCGAGAGACTGGTCGCTGTTCGAGAGGTCCTTCGGGTCCTTAAAGACCTCGCCGCTCGAGCGAAGTTCGGGTTATGTCCGACGAAGGCGTGGATAGCGCCTCAATTCGTCCTCCGAATACTAGGGGCTTCACGAAATTTAAAATTATAGAATTCTATGGCTAAGTGAGAGTGTTCAAGCACTATAAGTCCGGTTGCCTTGTTCGTTGTGTTGAGCGCCTCCTCGATGGACCCAAAAAGGGAACTAGAGTGCTCAAGTTTATCCTGAACACCCCAAAGACTTCGTGGCATGGGGGCTGAAGCCGACGACTTGCCATCTCTCGATTTAATAAACGGCCGCATGTAAGGTAATATTTTAAATTAACAAGCGTTGCTTAGCGATATGAACAAAGTTTTCAGCGCACAGGATAACACATTGCTAATTTACTCAATAATTACATCCTCGGGGCACTCATCCGCAATCTTGCGGGCACCCTTCAGACAGCCTTATAGTACATTTCGGCGTCGAAGTTCCTTGCCCGCAGTGGCGCGCCGCTGATTAGCTTCTCCGCATCCAGCTTGCCCCAATGCACCTTTGCGCTGGCAAGGGCCGACGAGACCTTCAATACAAGCGGAGCGCTTGATAACCTCCACACAGGGCACGCGTCCACCAACCGTCAGACGAGGCCGGTGTAGCTCCTGTGCATGGCCTCTCCAGCCACACCGGACTATGAGGCCCTTCATGGCCTGCTCGGCCACCTTGTGAAGCTCGACCAGCTGCTTCAGCTGGTCGCTAGGGGGCACCGGATGGCCGGTCTCAGCATACTGAGACCAGAAGACCTTCTCCATTGAGCTCCCCTCCTCGGCTCGGTAGAATGCGGCGGCATCAGACACGCTGCGAGGCAGATCTGCAAACGCCCCTGGAGAGCTCCGAATTCGGGTAAGTAACACATAATTTACATTCACATGCTTGCTTTGCATGAAAAATGCCTTACCCGCCGCTATCTTCCTCATCAACTCAATCTCCTGAAGGGACTTATGGGCCTCGGCCTTGGCGGTTTTGGCACTTTCGAGAGCCGAGGCAAGCTCGGACTCTCGAGTCTTTGAGTCACGCTCCAAACTCTCATACTTTTCCATGAGAGCCTGGAGCTCTTGCTGAACCACCGCCACCCGTGCCTCCTGCTTTTCTCGCTCTGCCCGCCTCAGTGGCCGCATTATGTTCGTCATGGACACGGCCTCCTTCGTGGACGCCACCTTGTTCGTGGCCCCCGCAGCACCCATGTTATCCTTGTTATTTTTGTTGCAACCTAAATCCTTTTCTCAGAAGGTACAAGTTCAAAGTGGTGTTACTCACCTTCTTTGTCCCGAGCTGCTTCTGGCGTGGCGAGCTCTTGCTCGACCGCTCGACTCTGCTTCACAGCACCGACCTCCGCATCAAGTCGGCAGAGGTCAAGAGCATGCAGCCTGCAACCCATATTAACATAATTTTTAGCAACCCTGCGTATATCTTCTTTTCAGATCCTCATCCGCTTTTCTTTCCGAACACCGAACCGAGCATCGGGGCTACTGTCTATGCGGTATTACATTGCACATTTTAACTTCTTACCTCAAAGCCCGATAGAAGGCTATGCAGGAGCGGTCAGCCCGCTCTTGGCGAAGCTGCACCTTTCGATCACCGCACTCATAATAGTGCGGTGTTCTTCCTCGATGGAAGCGCTCTGCAGCGCCTCAACAAATACCCGGCGCCCGGTTGGGCGGAAGCCGCCGGCGTCACGGTCTTGCCCTTCGCTCGAAGGGCGCGCGGCGGACTCCGGAACCACCGCGGGTTCCGATTTGGAGTCCGGCGCAAAGTCCGGAGGACGCCTTGTGGCGCCTCGAGCCTCCCCGATGGGTCCTTCTGGGATCCCACCTCGGCGTCCTTGGTGTCGCGGGGTGGAGGCGGTCGATGGAATCTACATCCGACGGAGCCAACGACCCGCCGATGAAGCGGGAGATCATCACCGGCGGACTACAGGCAGCATGCGGCATCGTAATGACACTATGTGACGCAGAAAAGAAATTATAAATCATTCAGAATCCGGATACTTACGATCTCGCGGAGGCCTGCCCTTGAAGGCCATTCTTCCTCGCCAACGCTTGATGTTGGCGGAGCTGTCCGGGGAATAGTCCTTCCCTCTTGACCCTTCGCCTCCCCTGTTGGGAAGCCTTCCTCTTCCTCTCCCTCCTCCTGAGAGAGAGTCCTCTTCCTCCTCCTCATTTTCGGGAGGAGTCCGTCCCGAGTCGTCGGACACCTGAAAACGGAGCTCTTTCGAGCACCCGTGGCCTCCTTCTTGGCCTTCTTCTCCGGCACCACGCGCGGTGCCGGAACCAGCAGCCTCGCTAGACGAGCGCCTCATCGGATTTTCGGCATAGGAGCCGGACAGTAATTTGCTCCGCCTTCCTCATCCAGTCCTGTCAAAGGAAAAGGGAAATTAAAACCGCATAGAGTCAAACTATGAAAACAAGTGTCCCGTAAAGGGGTAGAATCACTTACCTCGTCGGCTGGCGCTATGAAAGCTAAATCCGCGATCTTCAACACGGATGCGGGGCTTGGCGCCTTTGAACAGCACCCTCCAGCGCCTTTCAGACGTCGTGTCAAGAGCTTATTCAGCGCTGGTGCTGTTCCGGATCGAACTCCACAGATTGAATGCCCGCTCTTGGCATGGGAGAATCCGCGGACGAGCATGACTTGGACCACGTTAACCAGCCCGAGCTTCTTCAACAGCTTCGGATACAGGCTTGGAGTCCCGTCAGCTCCTTCGAACTACCCCACTGCAAGCCCTTCTCTTTCCAGGAGGTGAGCTGCGTGGGGATACCAGATCTAAACTCAAGGGCCGCCGCCCATTTAGGGTCACGCGGCTCGGTGATATAGAACCACCCCGATTGCCACCCCTTGACGGATTCCACGAAGGCCCCTTCGAACCAAAGGACATTGGGCATCTTTCCCAACATGGCGCCTCCGCACTCCGCTTGAGTGCCCTTCACTACCTTCGGCTTGACATTGAAGGTCTTGAGCCACAAGCCGAAGTGGGGTTAGATGCAGAGGAAGGCCTCGCACACGACGATAAACGCCGAGATGTTGAGGATGAACTTCGGCACCAGATCATGGAAATCCAGGCCGTAGTAGAACATGAGCCCCCGGAGAAAGGGGTGAAGTGGAAAGCCCAGTCAGCGGAGGAAGTGGGGAAGAAAGACGACCCTCTCATGGGGCCTGGGGGTGGGGATGAGCTGCCCCTCGTCGGGCAGCCGGTGCGCGATGTCGCTGGAGAGGTATCTGGCGCTGCGCAGTTTGGCGATTTGCTCCTCCTTAACAGTGGAGGCCAACCATTTACCTCCCGCTCCGGACATGGTCGGAGAAGGTTGAGACGAGATGCGCGAACTTGGGCGCTGGAGCTCAAGTGCGCGGATATGGATAAGCAAAGGAGGAAGAAGGCGTAGGCGAGAAGGTGAATCCTTATCCCTTATATGGGCGGGCGAAGTCTACGCGTCCCCCACCGGCCTGGTAAAACTCGCTTATCCCCCAAGCGTCACTATCAATGGCGCGGTTGGGTTACCCACGTCCGTATTAATGAGAATCCCGGATTAAGGGGAAACACGATCTCTGCTTCGACAAGACGTGCCAAGGAAACCGCCTCGCTAAATGCGCTGAGGTGGTAGAGTAAAAAACAATTCGAGTAATGGCTTGGTAGTGGTGTGACGTCATGCCACAAAAAACGTCAGCAGATTGAACTTGTGTACATATTATTCTCTCTACGATGGAACGTGGAATTTATTTTGCAGAGCCGGACACTATCCTGGTGTTCACAATCTTCTATCATTCGGAGGAGGAACCCGCCTTGCAATGCCAAGCAACATACGCGCCGGACTTATCGTCATTGAAGCCTGGTTCGGGGCTACCGAGGAGTCTGGATTAGGGGTGTCCGGATAGCGGACTACCATCATCACCGAACTATCATTGGCCGGACTATCATCATCGACGGACTCCAAGACTATGAAGATACAAGATTGAAGACTTCTCCCCGTGTCCGGATGGGACTTTCCTTGGCGTGGAAGGCAAGCTTGGCGATACGGATATGTAGATCTCCTACCATTATAACCGACTCTATGTAACCCTAGCCCTCTCCGGTGTCTATATAAACCGGATGGCTTTAGTCCGTAGGACTACATCACAACAACATCAACAACCCTTACAATCATACCATAGGCTAGCTTCTAGGGTTTAGCCTCCTTGATCTCGTGGTAGATCCACTCTTGTAAACATCCACAATATCAATATCAATCGAGCAGGACGTAGGGTTTTACCTCCATCAAGAGGGTCCGAACCTGGGTAAAACATCGTGTCCCTTGTCTCCTGTTACCATCCGCCTAGACGGACAGTTCGGGACCCCCTACCCGAGATCCGCCGGTTTTGACACCGACAGTGCCCAATCAAATTCGATAGGCACGGATGCAAGCGGTTCGGAGCCCGTGGTCGGGGACGAATCCAAGGGTTCGGCAACACAGGTCTCATAAGAGGTGAAGTTAGTATTCGGCTCTAACGCCGCTGAGTGTGCGACCTCCGTGGCGGGGTCCATCCACCCATGCTCGGATGGCATGATCTGCTCCGGATTGAGGACCGGAGGTGGCACATGTGTGATCTCCCGAACACCGTCCGACAACAGAGCCAAGTCGTGCTCGTCATGACTGTGCGGCCCACCTGACATGGGCTCGAATCCGTCGAAGATCAAGTCTCCGCGGACGTCGGCAGTATAGTTTAAGTTTCCAAACCTGACCTGATGGCCAGGGGCGTAGCTCTTGATCTGCTCTAGATGGCCAAGCGAGTTGGCCCGCAGTACGAAGCCGCCGAATACGAAGATCTGTCCGGGGAGAAAAACCTCACCCTGGATCGCATCGTTGCCGATGATCGAAGGAGCCATCAAGCCTTTATCGCGTCGGCACAGTGGAACTCTCAATGAAAGCACAAATGTCGGTGTCAAAACCGGCGGATCTCGGGTAGGGGGTCCCAAACTGTGCGTCTAAGGCGGATGGTAACAGGAGGCGGGCGACACAATGTTTACCCAGGTTGGGCCTCTCGATGGAGGTAATACCCTACTTCCTCGCTTGATTGATCTTGATGATATGAGTATTACAAGAGTTGATCTACCATGAGATCGTAGAGGCTAAACCCTAGAAGCTAGCCTATGATTATGATTATGGTTGTCCTACGGACTAAACCCTCTGGTTTATATAGACACCGGAGGGGGCTAGGGTTACACAGAGTCGGTTAAAAGGGAGGTGAGGGAGTCCTGGATTAGGGGGTATCCGGACAGCCGGATTATATCCTTTGGCCGGACTGTTGGACTATGAAGATACAAGATTGAAGACTTCGTCTCGTGTCCGGATGGGACTCTCCTTGGCGTGGAAGGCAAGCTTGGCAATACGGATATGTAGATCTCCTCCTTGTAACCGACTCATGTAACCCTAGCCCTCCCGGTGTCTATATAAACCGGAGGGTTTAGTCCATAGGACAACAACAATCATACCATAGGCTAGCTTCTAGGGTTTAGCCTCTACGATCTCGTAGTAGATCAACTCTTGTAATACTCATATCATCAAGATCAATCAAGCAGGAAGTAGGGTATTACCTCCATCGAGAGGGCCCGAACCTGGGTAAACATCGTGTCCCCCGCCTCCTATTACCATCCGCCTTAGACGCACAGTTCGGGACCCCCTACCCGAGATCCGCCAGTTTTGACACCGACATTGGTGCTTTCATTGAGAGTTCCATTGTGTCGTCACCATTAGTCTTGATGGCTCCTTCGATCATCGGTAACAATGCGGTCCAGGGTGAGGTTTTTCTCCCCGGACAGATCTTCGTATTCGGCGGCTTCGCACTGCGGGCCAACTCGCTTGGCCATCTGGAGCAGATCGAGAGCTACGCCCCTGGCCATCAGGTCAGGTTCGGAAACTTGAACTACACTGCCGACATCCGCGGAGACTCGATCTTCGACGGATTCGAGCCCATGCCAGGTGCGCCGCACGATCACGACGAGCATGATTTAGCTCTGCCGTCGGACAATGTTCGGGAGATCACACCGGTAATCGCTCCGGCCTTCAGTCCGGAGCAAATTGCGCCATCCGACGACGGGTGGATAGACCCCACCATGGAGGCCGCACTCTTAGTGGCGATAGAGCCGGATAATGACTTCACCCCTTACGAGAGCCGTGTTTCCAAACTACTGGATTCGTCTCCGGCCACGGACTCCGAGCCGCCTGTGTCCGTGCCTATCGAATCCGATTGGGCGCCGATCTTGGAGTTTACCTCCGCGGATATCTTTCAGCACTCGCCCTTCGGCGACGTGCTAAATTCGTTAAGGTCTCTCTCCCTGTCAGGAGAACCTTGGCCGAACTATGTTCGGCTAGAGTGGGAGGCGAACGACGAAGAAATTCGCTGCCCACCCACCACCCACTTAGTAGCCACTGTCGACGATCCGACATGCTCGATTTCAACTCCGAAGACATCGACGGCATGGACGACGATGCAGGAGACAGACAGGAACCATCGCCCACTGGGCGCTGGACAGCAAATTCATCACATGACATATACATGGTGGATACACCAAAACAAAACAATGACGAGGAACGGAAGGACGCAGCGAAGAACAGCTCCATCGAGAAGCAAACAAAGTGTCGGCGTAGGCGCCGCTCCAAATCCCGCCTCAGCAAAAACAGCGATAACAGCGAAAGAGAAAATAACCTCCCAGTCGACTCCAGAGGAAAAGACGACCACATTGACCCAGTGGCAGAGCAGGATGAACCTGCAAACGGCGAACATAGTACGGATCCGACATCTGAACACGGCGACGCCGAGGATAAAGCTCATCAACCTCCCTCCGGAGAGGAAAACAGTCTGGACGAAGATGCACACATCATCCCCTAAAGGCACTTGGAACAAGAGAACCTCCGCGAAAGGCTTATTGCCACAGCGAGGAGTCTGAAGAAGCAGAAGCAAAGGCTTAAGGCCGCGCAGAATATGCTCAACAATAGATGGAACAAAGTGCTCGACAATGAAGAAAAGTATGGTGGTAGTTACCACATAAAGAGTTATCCAAAGCGCAAGCTACTGCCCGAATTCGACGATGAGGCCTTAGAGCCCACACAGCCGGAAAATAAAACGGCCAACCGGTCGGATCAACCACCTTGCGGCAGCGATAGAGCGGCTAACAAGGCCGCACATAAGTCAACACATGATCTACGTGAGGACTTGCGCCAAAAATCTAGCATGACCAGATCCATCTACGGATCTAGGAAGCGCGCTACGGCACAAAATCAAAACCGGATACTACAACCGTCCGAACATTATGATACGTCTAAATACAGGGGTGCCGCACACCCCCTATGTTTCACCGATGAAGTGTTGGACCACGAATTTCCAGAATGATTCAAACCAGTGAACATAGAAGCGTACGACGGGACCACAGACCCTGCGGTCTGGATTGAGGACTTTATCCTCCATATACATATGGCTCGCGGAGACAATCTCCACGCCATCAAGTACTTGCCCCTCAAGCTTAAAGGACCAGCTCGGCACTGGCTGAAAAGCCTCCCCGAAAACTCAATTGGAAGTTGGGAGGAACTCGAGGATGCTTTTCAGCTAATTTTCAGGGGACCTATGTCCGACCTCCGGATGCAGACGATTTAAGTCATATAATTCAACAACCCGGAGAGTCGGCCTGAAAGCTTTGGAACAGGTTTCTCATGAAGAAGAACCAAATCGTCGACTGCCCGGACACCGAAGCCTTAGCAGCTTTCAAGCACAGCGTCCGAGATGAATGGCTCGCCAGACACCTCGGCCAAGAAAAACCGAGAACAATGGCAGCCCTGACAAGCCTCATGACCCGCTTTTGTGCAGGCGAAGATAGCTGGTTAGCCCGTAGTAGCACCAGTGACCCATGCACATCCGAAGTCAGGGATGGCAACGAAAAACCACGAAGCAGTAAAAGCAAACGTCAAAATACAGAAGACAGCCCAGATAATACGGCAGTAAACTCCGGATTCAGGGGCTCTCGACCAGGTCAACAGAAAAAGCCTTCTAAAGGCAGCAGAGATGGATCGTCCGGCCTAAACAAGATTCTAGACAAACTATGTCAGATTCACGGCACCCCCGATAAACCTGCAAATCACACCCACAGAGAATTCTGGGTCTTCAAGCAGGCCGGTAAGCTAAACGTCGAACACAAGGGGAGGCATACACCAAGTGAAGACGAGGACGAGCCTCGCCAGCAAAGCACTGGGGGACAGTAAAAATTCCCACCAGAGGTTAAAACAGTAAACATGATTCACGTGACGAAGAGGAGAAGCAAGCATGCACTCCGGGACACACGCGCCGTAGAGCCCGTCACCCCTAAGTTAAACCCCTGGTTGGCCTGCCCGATCACTTTTGATCGCAGGGACCACCCGACAAGCATCCAACACGAAGGATTGGCTGTCTTGCTGTTAGACCCAATAATAAATGGATACCATCTCACACGAGTCTTTATGGACGGCGGCAGTAGTCTAAATCTAATATATCAGGACACAGTCCGGAAAATGGGGATAGACCCGACAAAAATCAGCCATAGTAATACTACCTTCAAGGGAGTAATACCAGGCCCAGAGACCCACTGCACGGGCTTTCTATTACCACAGGTTGTATTCGGTTCTCCCGACAACTTCCGAAGCGAAAAGTTAACCTTCGACATAGCTCCATTCCGAAGTGGCTATCAAGCACTACTCGGAAGAGCGGCTTTCGCTCGTTTTAATGCAGTACCGCATTACGCTTCCCTCAAGCTCAAGATGCCCGGCCCACGTGGCATCATCACCATTAGCGGAAACGTTGAACCTTCCTTACAAGCGAAAGAATGTGCGACGGCTTTAATAGCCGAACACTAAATGGCCCCTCCAACCAGAATAAAGGATCGGTCGTCAAGACCGCGGACACGGCTAGACGAGTCCGGTGCATTACTAGCTATAACAGCTTGGATAAATCCGAATGGTTTGATGGTTATACCCCCATAGATGGTACCAGGGGCTTCCCGCGTGTAATCAGGGCTAGTTCGGCTCAACTTGACTTATCTTGAATTTTAATGGTTTATTGAGAATAACCAAGTTTTTGGCACGACAACTTTCACCTAAGCTCTTCTCTTTTACAGATGACAATCGCGCCACACCCGTCCAGGATACGGCACAACGGAGATACATGCGCAGACGTGCAGCAGGTACCCGCTCAAAGGTTTCTTTTTAGATTAAGACCCTGTGTAAACCTTTTTTACTGTCTCTTGTTGTTCACATCCTCCGGATACTCAGTATAACCGAGAAGGATGCTGAGTTATTGGCATTTCGCCACGTCAGAGCATTGCACGTACCTGGACACTCGAGTTCCATTATCAAGGGCACTGTTCAGCCTGGCATATGTTATAAAGACCGAATACCGTAGGGAGTGTTCAGCGTCACGAGTTTGGCCTTATATGCATCAGCTCCGAATCATGTCTTTGGTCAAATATTGGGTTTGCCCAGCTCCCGTGTTTTGCTACCTTACGTTCCGCTCTATCGGCTAAGGTGGCACCGGGAGAACTACTGTGATTGTGCCCTGGTTCATCCGGATGAGCACCTCAGTAGAGAAAGCCGAAAACTAACTTTCATGATAAAGCGCGAGACTGGTCAACCACTCGATGACTTACCGGAATCTTCAGGATTCCTCCGCATTAACGAAGGTCCATTTCCCGGCCATGTACGTACGGGCCCCATATTCGGACGAGCGCGGAGGTACCAGGGGCTATATAGTAGCCCCACCGTCAAACTCCTATGGCTAAGTGAAAGTGTTAAAGCAATATAGTCCGATTTCCTTGTTCGCTGCGCTACCACCTCTTTAATGGACCAAGACGTTGGATCAAGTGTGAATACGCTGCTTTTTATAACACCCCGCATTATATGCGTAAATGAAGCCGACGATCGCAAACTTTCAGGCTATATACATATATACATAAACGGCCGCACATGAGGCATCATAATACTTTCAGGCAAAAGTATAAACACAACCTTTATAATTCAATAAAACATTGTTTTTACAATGGGAATACATGTCACTAGAACATAATATTCTTCGAGCACTGAGCCTCTATTGAGCGAGCGCCTTCAAGGACTTCTGCAAAGTAGTGCTCGGCAGATACTCGGCCCACGGCCGAACTCGGGGTTGCAATAGCGGTGGCCTCCATCTCTGCCTAGTATGTTTTGACACGGGCAAGTGCCATCCGCGCACCCTCTATGCACGCCGACCTCTTCATAGCGTCGATGTGCGGCACAACACCAAGGAATTGTTGCACTAAACTAAAATAACTATCCGGCCTTGGCCCTTCCGGCCATAGATGATCCACAACAGACCTCATGGCAAGACCGGACAACCTATGGAGCTCGGCCCACTCGGCCATTCGTTCATTCAACAGCAGCGGATGCACTGGACCATCGAACTATGACAAGAACAGCTTTTCCACTTCATGATCTTTCTCATCCTTGAAGTACTCGGCCGCATCAGCAGCACTGGGTGCCAATTCCATGTATACGTCTGCAGAACTCCATAGTTTATCAAGAGGGGCATACTTCGGATCTCCGAGCTTTGTCCGCAACAAAAAGGGCTTCCCAGCTGCGATATCTCCAGCTTGATGCAGCTCTTCCTTCACCGCTCTAATTTTTGAGTGGGCTTCCTTGGCTGCTACCATGGCCTTCTCCAGGTCCGTCGCCTTCGCTCAGTTTTCTTTTTCAAGGAGCTGGTAACGGTCGGCGGCATATTTCAACTCAACGGCCATTTTGGCCATTTTTCCCTTGCTTTGGCAATGCGCAGCCTGTTCGGCTCTCAGCTCTTCGACCGCCTTTACAGCGGCCGCATCACTATTCCTGGCTCGTTCCTTGGCTCGGGCAAGTTCCGCCCGAAGGGTGTCCACGACGGCAGCTCCATCTACAGTCGCACATATTAAAGATACTAGCATCATGCTCCTCTTACTATGTGTTGATCGCCGGAGAAATCACATACCCTGTGCCTCGTCGAGCCGCTTGTTGACAAGCACAATGTCGGCATCTGCCACATTAAGTTGCCGCTTCAGCTCGGCAAACTCACCAGTCCGGCTAGCCACCTGCACATGAAGGCTAACTGATTATTACCTGGGACTATGATCCTCTGTTCGCCGCCGTTCTCGACGGCAACCAGAGTCTCAGGGCTACTATCTGCATAGGACACACCTAACGTGTGCAGTACTATAAAAAACACACACTATTTCACGTACCTCAAAGCCTTTCAGCAGACTCAAGAAAGCTTCATGCAACCCGCTTTCGGCAGATGAAATCCTCTGAATCACCGTACCCATTAGCGTACGATGCGCCTATGAGATAGCCGCTTGCTCCAGAAGATCCTTCAGTACGTCCGATCGCACACCGGACGGTTCCGGACTCTTTTTGTCGCTCTCCTTAGGAGCCGAATACTGAGGACTTCGGGTGGCCGAGGGATTACCCTCTGGCCTTGGTGGATCAGGAGAAACCCTTCGCGACGACACTTCAGCATCGCTCGCCTCATGAGGCGGGGTGGCATGGGGAGGTGTTTCGCTCTCCATCATCTCTGGAAGAAGATCCCCCGAAGACGAACTCTGTCGAGAAGGGCTACGATCCGAACTACAAGATATATGTTTCGGTTACTGTCCTCGGAGGTAAAGCAGGATATTTTTACTACTATGCACTTTTTGTTTACTTACAGCTCGGTGGGAAGCTGATCCTCTTGCGGACACTGTGCGACAAGGGTACCCTCCGAGGTAGGACCCTCTGGCGAAGATTTCTTCCCCCGTTTGGAAACCTTTGTTTCCGGGTCTTCAGAGGTGGTCCTCTTCCTTCCTTGGGGAGAGGGAATTTCAGATCCTTCTCCCCGGTTGTCCTCCTTCGTGGAGGCGCTAATTCCCCCGGTTTGGATGAACAATGAGTGAGGCCCGCTTTCAGCCTCTTTATTCCCCCCTTCATCTTCCCCTGAGGGCGCCTGATAAGGCGCCGGCTCGAGCATTCTCGCCAAGATCGGATCTGTTGTTCCTTCGGGAAGGGAGCCGAACACTGATCATCTTCGCCTTTGTCACCCAGTCTGGTCAAAGAGCGACTTTTCGAATGATGTTGTGATAAATAAAAGACAGCGATTCGCCATGGGATTACTTACTTGGGTGTCTCAAGCGATTGCAGCTCAGACCAAGATCCTCGGTGAGGTCCGGACACCTTATTTGTGGTCGGAGTAACAATTTGTACATTTCTTCGAGCGTCATGCCGAAGAAGTGCTGAATAGCTCGCGGTCCTTCCGGTTGAACTCCCACATTCGGAGGGGTCGATGTTTGCAAGGCAGGACCCGATTTAACTAGCATGACTTGCATTATCAGAACCAGGCCGACATCTCTCTCGAGGAGATCTCGGGTGCGGCTCGCAATATCGGCACATCATTTATCGCCCCCAGTCCAGCCCCTCATCGATCCATGACGCTGTTGTGGTGGGGGGCCCGAGCGAAAGGCAGGGCGGCCACCCACTTGGTACCCCGGGGAGCTGTGATATAAAACCACTCCCGTTGCCATAAACTGGACACCTCCGGGAAGGAACCTTTTGGCCATGGAACTTCAGCGCCTTTGCTTATTACGGAGCCTCCGCACTCTGCGTGTCGCCCCTCAATCATCTTCGGCTCCACGTTGAAAGTTTTGTGCCACAGGCCAAAGTGTGGGGTAATGCGGAGGAAAGCTTCACACACGACGATGAACGACGAGATGTGAAGGATGGAATCCGGGGCCAGGTCAAGGAAATCCAACCCGTAATAGAACATGAGCCCCCTTACAAAGGGATCTAGAGCAAGGCCTAGCCCTCGGAGTAAGTGAGAGATGAACACAACGCTCTCGCCGGGTTGGGGAGTGGGAATGACCTGCCCTCGAGAAGGCAACCTGTGCGAGAATTCGCCGGTCAAGTACCTGGCCTCTCTTAGCTTCTTGATGTCTTCCTTTGTGACAGAGGAAGGCATCCACCGACCTTGAAGGTTGGATCCGGACATGGTTGAAGGTCCGAAGCGCCTAACCTGAGCCTTGGGTGTTGGAACTTGAGGTGGGGGAAATATTCGATTGAGCGCAAGAAGAAAAAGGACAGGCCTTGGCCTCCTTATAAAGGGGATGAATATCAAGCGTCCTCCGCGTGGCCGTTTGGGACTTGCCTAAAATCGAGGAGTCATACCAACGGGCACGATTGGGTTACCCACATCCGTATTGATGAGAATCCCGTAATAAGGGGGACACGATCTCTGCTTCAACAAGACGTGCCAATAAAATCGCCTCGCAAAACATGCAGTGGCAGGCTAATTAAAAAAGACGGTCCGTTATGGCCAGACCACAGCCATACGTCTCATTATGAAAAACGGTCGGTAGATTTATTTGTGGACATATTATTCTCTCTGCGGTGGGATGTGGAATTCGTTTTGCAGAGCCAGACACTATCCTTGTGTTCAAAACCTTCTATGGAGTATTCGGAGGAGGAACCCGCCTTGCAATGCCGAAGACAATCTGCGCGCCGGACTCATCGTCATTGAATCCTAGTTCAGGGGCTACTGAGGGAGTCCTGGATTAGGGGGATATCCGGATAGCCGGATTATATCCTTTGGCCGGACTGTTGGACTATGAAAATACAAGATTTAAGACTTCGTCTCGTGTCCGGATGGGACTCTCCTTGGAGTGGAAGGCAAGCTTGGCAATACTGATATGTAGATTTCCTCCCTTGTAACCGACTCTGTGTAACCCTAGACCCCTCCGGTGTCTATATAAACCGGAGGGTTTAGTCCGTAGGACAACAACAATCATAGCATAGGCTAGCTTCTAGGGTTTAGCCTCTACGATCTCGTGGTAGATCAACTCTTGTAATATTCATATCATCAAGATCAATCAAGCAGGAAGTAGGGTATTACCTCCATCGAGAGGGCCCGAACCTGGGTAAACATCGTGTCCCCCGCCTCCAGTTACCATCTGCCTTAGACGCACAGTTCGGGACCCCCTACCCGAGATCCGCCGGTTTTGACACCGACAGGAGGAGATCTACATATCCGAATTGCCAAGCTTGCCTTCCACGCAAAGGAGAGTCCCACCCGGACACGGGACGAAGTCTTCAATCTTGTATCTTCATAGTCCAACAGTCCGGCCAGATTATATAGTCCGGCTGTTCGAGGACCCCCTAATCCAGGACTCCCTCACCCCCCCCCCCCCACGTTCGGATGCGGACAAAACCGCCCAACAACCGCGGGCGGGGCCAATCAGACCAGGTGGCACCTGGCGGACGGGGGCGCGATCCGTGGCGCGATCGTGCGGCCAGGACGCGGCCGCCCGGTTGTGTTAGTTGGTGCGCGCACACTTTTTAGGATTTAGGAATCTATATCTATATCGGTAATCCACTCCTGAGCCCAAGCTCAGCAGCACCCGCTCTCACGAAAAAAATCAAAATTAATATTAAAAAAATTCAAAAAATTCCAAATGTTTTTTTGTGGTAGATAATTCGACGCGTAAGGTCCGCTCCAATTTTTATATCATTTGGACATCTGAGCAGCTCTTAGCGAAAAAGACAAATTCGGGGTCTGTAAAAATGTTTACTGTTCATGCACTGTTCTTACCCGATTTGTCTTTTTTGTTGAGAGCCTCTGAGAAGTCCAAATGATCTAAAATTTGGAGCGGACCTCACGTGATAAATTGTCTACCATGCAAAAAACTTTAGAATTTTTTGGATTTTTTGTGAATTTTTTTCTGGCCGGGTGCAAATGAGCTTGGGCACTGAAACGCCGCACTCTATCTATATCTATATCTAATATTGAAGGGAGGTGATATTCTTGGTTTCATCCCGCTTCGTATGGTCGCGCATCAATTAACTTCACGTATGCTATTTGGTTTTGTAACTTGCCGCCCGTTTTGGCTAAATAGAGAAAGCCCACCTGGCGGCGCACTGAGGCCCAGGTCCGGAGAGCTGGCAAAAAATAAAATTACTGATGGGAGGGTTCGATCTCATAACCTGCGAACCGGCCACACACAGTTTTTCCAATTGTCCCAGCTAGAGATATGAGAGGATTTTTTTCTCCTGTTTCAATGCACATGCCTTTTTGCTAGTAAAACTAAAAAAGATACAACGGCGGGGTCATGTATGGACGTATATGCTGTATGCAGGAAGTAGATAGCAGAAAATGATCTGCAATCCAGTCATGGATGTAGAGAGGAAGACATCAATTCAAAAACATCACACCCAACCCCTTTAGATAAGAGCATCTACAATCAGGAATAGCTAATCCGAGCCCCTATACACTCACGAACGCGCCCGGATACGCCCGCAGGCAGCGCCGGAAAGGTCCTCATTCGACTCTCTTCACAACCACAATCCTTAAATCTTGATACCTAAATCCATGCAAATATGTGGATGACGATTATACAACACAAATTCAACGATACAAAGCTAGTTTAGGCCCAAACTTCACTTCTCGCGGTCATTGATCAATTTAACAATCTCTTTCGCTGTAATAAGGCTATCAACGTATATGAATGAGACGAACTTGACGCTCGGTGAACAATCATCGGTTGATGAAATGCAATCTAATGTCAAGCTATCTCATTCACACAACAAGAATTGTTGGACCTAATGCAACAATAGAGAAGCTTACCGCCGTTAACCGACGTGACTACTTAAGCCGGTCGGCAAGCGCCTTGCGCTGCGAGGACCAGTAGTATTTTTGGACGTTTTCGGTGGGCCTGGCTTGACAGAGCCTACATGGTAGGCGTGCCCGGTCGCGTCTGAGCATCCCATATCCACCCTAGTTTTAGGATGGATATGGAGAGTGCCAGCCAGTCCAAGTATTTGGGCCGATTATGAGAAGGCCGATTGGGTGACGTTTTTACGCCCAGACACTGTCCGAACAACCTGTCCGGACGTTTGAAGCGGGTATGAGGGGTCTGGTTGTAGATGCTCTAATTCCAGGTTTGAGTGGTTATTCATGGCTCATGTCTGTACAGAGGCGGCCAAGTTGTAGCTTAATCTATTGTTGTATTCCCTGTATTTCATACTGTAGTGTGCATATTTTTTCTAAAGTCAAACATCAAGTTTATTGAGAGAAATATCAACAATAATAATACGAAATAAATAAAATATAAAAGTCTATTTTGTGTTTCATGTAGTGATATGAATATGATAATATATATGTAGATTTTTTTCAATAAACTTGGTCAAGGTTGGTGAAGTTTGACTTCGTAAAAAAAACTATATGCACTGCATTATGAAAGAAAGAGAGGATTAGTTTATCTTGTTTCATTAGTGACTTTTCTGCTGCCTCGAGATGGACCCAAGCTTTCATTTTTGAGATGGACCTGAGTGGTAGTAATATAAAGTAGTAACATGCTTACATGGCATGTATGTTACTCCCTCCGATCCTAAATAATTGTCTTTCTAGAGATTTCAATAAGTGACTACATACGGAGCAAAATGAGTGAATCTACACTCTAAAACATATCTACATACATCCGTATGTTATAGTCCATTTGAGATGGCTAGAAAGACAATTATTTGGGAACGGAGGGAGTACTACTCTATGTTACTTCTATTGAAGCCAGCCTAAAGAAAAACGTCCGTCCTCACGATATGGCGCATCTTGGCATGCCAGCAGGCGTAACTACTTTCTGAACGCATAGGTGACAGGATCGACACGACACGACACGACGTTGTTTATAAAATCCGCCGTGGACTATGTGTCACTGGAATTTTTAAACACCGTCTTGGGTGACGTTTTCTTTCTTGTGACGAAAAATCAGAAATGTTTGTCAGGCGATTAGCGAGAAAGCGAGGTTGAGAAAATCCATAGGGCGATTGGATTATGTGTCATTTTTCCTAGTACTAGTAGTACGAATCTCTTTCTTTTTCCTAGTAGGCAGGCAGAGAGCAAGGGCACGGCGACAAGAGCGAGACTTTGACATTTTGGACGGGAACACGTTGGAGTGTGAGCACGCGATTGGCTGCCATGTCCACCTATGGCTATCAATAGCGCGGCCCATGGCTCTCGGCATGGCGAGATATGCGTGACTCGTTCTTGGGATACATGGGACCACCAGATTTCTTCTGTGTAGCACTAGGGAGGGGAGCAAACGTCCATGGATAGATAGCGGGACAGGAAGGAACTCCCCCCAAGCTCGATTCAAACTCTCGATCCAGCTGAGCTACCTACCAGTCAGCCAGTCAGTCTCCTGTATGTGCACTCCGCGTCCACTGCGTGTGCCCGTGTGCGCTCATGACTGCTGAGTGGTTGTCCTTGTCCTTCAATTCCTCTCTGTGGATGTACTCCTACCAACGCCGGCCAACTCACATTGAGAGTATACGACGACCATCCATCCCATCCGTTCCACGTTTCAAAAACACATGCCCGCGCGGTTTCCTTGTTGCCGTCGCTGGGCGGGCGAAATATCTTGTCACTTTGGCATGTACGCACCGTTAGAGCAACTCCAACAGTTCGATCCAAACGGAAGACGCATTTGTGTGCTTTTTGTCCGCTTGAATCGGTCGCTCGTCCGGCGTTGGCCCAATTTTTCATTTGGGTCGGCAATGCGTCCAACGCGCCGACTCATCTCATATCCGCACCAAAGTTTTTTAAAAAAGGCCCGCGGCCGGTCATACCAGCGGCCATGTCTCATGCCGGCACCATGCCAGCATCGGCATACAATGCCGGCTTTAGAAAATATCACCACAGTTCATGCTGACGCACTCGCCAGCCGGCCGACACACATGCCAGCATACAAAAAAGGGTGGGACTTGAGTTCGCACCACGGCCCCCGTGGTCATGCCAGCACACCTGCCGACATACAAAAAAGACGGCAATCGCCGCCATGGATCACTCGTTGTCGAACTTGAGCATGTCGGCCTGCATCTTCTCGAACCACGACCTCTTCCTTGGCGACACGGTGTTGAGATCCACCTTCATGATCTCCACCCCGGTCATCATGCTCGTGAGTGCCACTTCTTTGGCCTTGGTCTTGGCGTTGGCGGCCTTGATCTCTAGCATCTTGGCTTGCTTCTCCGCCTCAAGCTCGAACATCTTGGCTTGTTTCTCCGCGTCCATCTCAAGGCTCCTCCTTTGGATCTCCATGAAAGCGCCCATTTGCTCCGCCTTGAAACGCCGGCGCTCCTCCTCCCTTGAGTCCTTCTTGTTCATCATGCCCTCCACGCTTGCGATCAAGGTGTTGGATGCCGCATCCCGCTTGTCCTCCTTCTTGGAGTTGGTCTTCCCCCACGGCCGTGTCGGCTCGCCCTCCCCAACCTCCTCCACGGCTTTCTTCCCCCCACGCAACTTGAGGGCGGCATATTGTGCCTTGAACTTCTCCTCGTCCTTGATGACCCGAAAGCAATGGGAAAGGTTGAAGCATTTGCCGTTGAGTTGAACATTGAATGCCGCCAAAGCTTGAAATGCCTACATAATGTTCCCATGCAAGCATATGGGCAAATGATATGCAAATGAACACGCAAGCATGAACTTGATGACACAAAAGAGGGCGGCTTGCTAGCATACCATGTCTTGCATGCCGATGCCGCTCACGGGGCAGGCCTTGATGCTCTCAAGAGTGGTGCAAAACTTGTTGCACTCTTGTTGGATCACCCACCCTCGCTTGGAAATGGACACCCACCCGCGTGTGCTCACAATTTGGTAAGGCAGAAACTTCTTGCGCTCATGAAACTCTTGGTGGACACGAATCCAAAAGGTTGAATGCTTTTGTTCGGCGCCCGTCTTGGGGTCTTGTCCAATGTCTCGCCAACACTCGCAAAGAAACTTGTCCTCGGCTGCCGTGTATGCCTTCGTGCGCTTGCTCTTGCTCTTCGGCTTAGGACCGGCGGCTTGGTTGGCGAGCTCGTCCTCGAACAAGGGCTCCACTCTGATGTCGCACTCGTCCTCTTCCTCTAGCCCGTAGTCGTCCGGGAACTCGTGGTCGAGTGGGAAGCCGTCCATGTCGATGCCGGCCTGATCATGCATGAAGGCCGCCTGATCGGGATCATAGCCAGCGGCCGGCTTGAACGGCCCGCGGCCGTCCTGGCTTTGTGTCTCGTCGGGATCGTAGCCAGCGGCCGGCGCACTGCCCCTGAAGATGACGTTCTACATGTAGTCCTCGTCGACGGTGGACGGCACTCCGTCGAACAGGTTGCAGGCCTCCGGGAGCACGTCGGTCGGCGTCTGCCGCGCGCGTTTCCTCGCGCCACCGGATGACGAGCCACCGGCCACCGGGGTGGCGTTGAGGTCGATGGGCGCGGGCGCGGGCGTGGAAGGCGCGACCACGCTCACGTGGGCAAGCACTCCCCAGAGAGGCGGGAGGACTGCGGGTACACGTGGAAGCCGGGCACCGGGTTGCAAGCCGACGCGCGGGGCGAGTCGGAAGCACCATCCGAGGAACCGCCGATGAGGCGGTGCTGGCCACGGCGACGGCGGCAGTGAGGAGGCCGTGCTGGCTGCGGCGACGGCGGCGTCGAGGAGGCCGTGCTGACCAGGGTTTAACCCTAGCATATAGAGCGCCTCTCTCATTGCCGCCGCGACGCGGGCGTTGGTGACATCTTGCTGCGCGGCGGCGGCGACGGCGGCCTGCGCGGCGGCTTCATCCCTCGCGTCCGTGGCGTGCCTCCGGTCCTTCCTCTTGGCCGACTCCCTTGCCCGTTGTGCGGGCGACAGCGTCTTCTTTGGCTTGGCCGCGACAGCAGTCTTGCACGGGGCACGAGGCTTGCCTTTCCCGACAGGGGCGGGGCCGGCGGCGGCGTCGATGGCGTCCTCCATGGCAGGGTGTGGGACGGGAGCACGCGGGCGGGTGGGTTTTTGGGGAAATGGGTGGGAAATGGTGGTGGCTGCCACCAACCGGCGGGCCCGAGGAGAGGAGTAGCCGTGTGCGCGCGTTGGCCCGACGTTTATGTCCACGCCGACCCAAACAGACACCAACGGACAAAATGAATCGCCTCATTGAAGTTGCTCTTAAATTCCCATCGAATAAACTTGCACTAAGGTCTGTCGATTCACGGCATATATGAATGCACTATATTGCAGGTCTAAATTATGGACGTACGTGCCAGTCCAGTCTTCGAACCATTCTGGTCCCCCCCTCAAACAATAATACCATCCATACTCTCTCTTCAAGCCAAAAAGAAAAGGAGAAAAGAAAATGAATATTACCTATCTTTTTTTGGCGAGAAAACTTCATATCTAATTCATCTTTAATTATGGCAGTACAACGAACATCAGATATAATAAAAATTACATACAGATGCGTAGACCACCTGGCACGACTACAAGCACTGAAGCGAGCCGAAGGCGCGGCGCTGTCATCGCCCCTCCCTCGCCGGAGTCGGGCACAACTTGTTGTGATAGACAGTCAGGAAGTCGTCGTGCTAAGACCCCATAAGACCAGTGCACTAGAACAACACCCGCTGCCGATGAAGAATAACGTAGATCGAAAGGATCCAATCCGAAGACACACGAACATAGATGAACAACAACCAGATCCGAGCAAATCCGCCGAGGATAGATTCGCCGGAGACACACCTCCACACGCCCACCAATGATGCTATACGCACCATCAGAACGGGGCTACGCGGGGAGACCTTTATTCCATCTTCAAGGAGTCGCCGCCGTCTCGTTTTCCTGAGCAGGGCACAAACCCTAACAAAACTCGAAGGAACAACTAACAACGAAGCTCTCCTGCTGGCCCTTGACAAGATCCACCGCGCCCCCATGGGCCTAAGACCACTGTAGATGAGGCGGACCTGCGGCGGCGTCGGCGAGAGCCACGAACCCTAGATTTGTTTTGGAGGAGGAGGAGGCGCCTGGGGTGCGTTAATAATACATATCCTTTTAGGGCATCTTCAACACCGACCCGCAAGCCGGACACCACATTCGTCCGTGGACCGGGGGGAAGGGGCAGTCCGCAGAACTTATGGGGAGCCGGTCATCCAAAGTTAGCCACTATATGTCCGTCACTAAAAAGGCAGATTTTAAATTTAAATACAGCCGATCTATAGCACGCCCCGAATCACACCAGCGTTGGATCACCTCATTGGCCGATCACAACCAAAAAGAGGCAAGTATGTTTAGTTTGTATATGCTTGATCATAAAAAAATATCATTCCAACAGTCCGTCCAAAAAATTGGATTTTCTGCCCTGCCGGAACGTCAATCCGAGCCTTCACGCTCAATCTGCGGTGGTCATCGTGTAGGCAGCAATCGCCTCCTTCTCAGCTGCCTTCATCTCCTCCTGCTCCACCCTCTCCGGTTCATCCTTCAGCCGCTGCAACATCTTGAAATGGAAGGCTTGCACGATCATTCTTGTATCATCATTGAAATCTTTCACCTTCAAGGCGAGTATCTTCGCGTCCTTTGAAGCGGCCGCGATCTCCACCTTCTTCTCTTCAATCATGGTACTCTTCTCTTCGAGCTTGAGCTTCTTCTCGGTCGCCTTCATCAACAAGTTAAACCTCTCCGCCTTTTTTCCTCCTTGACGTTGGCGCGCTTGACGTATGCCTCCTCCTTCTTTGTCAAGATGTCTTTGAATCTCTGTGTCATCTTGGCCGCTGCACCTTCTCTCTTCGCCCTTACCTCCTCCCACTTCTTTTCTCGAAACTTTATTCTAACCTTCTTGGGTGGTTCTTTTGTTGGGTCGGTTGGGTCACCGGTTTCTTTCTCGGTGCCTGGGCGACGGTCTTGGCAATGTATAGGTTCCACTTGAGTTGTCCATTCAATTTCAACCGACAATGCATGACGGTGTAGTTTTTCTTCTCCAACTTCTTAAACACCCTACACGCAGGAGAAGGCTACCAAGAAAACATTGTCAATAATGCATATCCAATACAAAAACAATGCATTATCCGGTTAGAACACTATGCAAATCCAGCTTCAAAATTGTCCATACATATCCGGCTACAAAACTATGCATATCCAACAAGTGATCTACACAACTATGCATGTCCGGCTACAAAACTATGAATATCTATCTGGCTACAAAACTATGTATATCCGACAAGTGATCTACACAACAATGCATGTCCGGCTACAAAATTATGCATATGAGACACGTGTCCAAAGTATCTGTAATATTTGATTGTTTCATGTTATTAAATTATCTTTGTATATTTTATATGCCATTTATATTATTTTGTTGGACTAACCTATTAACTTAGTGCCCAGTGTCAGTTCGTGTTTTTACATGTTTTTTTGTTTCATAGCAAAACCATAGAAAACGAAGTCCAAACACGATGAAACTTTGCGGTGATTTTTTTGGAACATAAAAGATCTTAAAAGTTTCGGGGAGAGACCAGAAGACACAAATGGGGGCCATAAAACCAGGTGGCGCGCCCAAGGGGGTAGGCGCGCTGGGCAAGCTTGTGGGGCCCCTGATGCTCTGTTTGCCCGATTTCTGGCCTATAAATTCCTATATATTCCAAAACCCTCGGAGCGAGACCCAAAACAAGTCTTCCACCGCCGTAAGTCTCTGTTCTTCCGCGATCCCATCGAAAGGCCTTTTACGGTACTCTGCCGGAGAGAGAAACCAATAGGGACGCTGTCTTCATCAACCTTGCTGCCTCCATGATGATGTGTGAGTAGTTCCTTCAGGATCTACGTGTCCATAGTAGTATCTAGATGGCTCTCTCTCTCTCTCTCTCTCTCTCTCTCTCTCTCACACCCGCACGCACGCACGCACGCACGCATAGCTCGCCGCCGCCATCGCAAAATGGAAAAGGATGGAGGAGAAATAGGAGTGTGAGGATTTTTTTCATGGGTACGTCAAAGGTATATCATAGCTTTATAGAAGGTAGAAAATATTTACAAGAGAATACAGATCGGCTAGTTAGGCATCACCTGTCGATCCTAACCCAGCCACCACTCCCAACACTCTACATTACTACTCAAGCTCCAGTGAGTCTCGAAATGCTCCCGCCTTAGGGGGTGTTTGGTTTCAGGGACTTTTTTGTGTTGGGACTAGAAAAAGTCCCTAGCAAACCAAACAGGGTGGGACTTTTTAGGACTTTTTGCTAAAAGTCCTTAGAAGCACCTCCTTGAGAGTCTTTTTCAAAAAGTCCTAAGGACTAGAAAAAGTCCTAGGACTAGAGAACCAAACACCACCTAGAGGATAAGTTAGGAGCAGCTCGATAGGTCACATGCGTTCGCGCCGATGAATCCTGACAGCGAACCAAAAAGGAAACATGACATGGCTACTTTAAGTGATTTAAGATCCGTGTTTTCACCAAAAGGTAGTTTGCTGGGAACCCTCTAATATCTTACCATTGCCAGTTAACTTTTTCTATTTATTAGACATTTGACCGTACCTTGCAACAGGAATATAAATATTCTAATAGATTAGTTCGTGACTGCGCATCTATTATTATATTGATGCGCTAAAATCTTAGCAAGTTTTTGTATGCAAAAGTCATGATTTACCTGTTATTTTATTGTTAAGCACTTATTTGGTAAGAATTTAATTACATATCAAACAAAATGAGTTTTTATTTGGTAAGCTAATAAAACATGAGACAATTGATTCTAATTTAGGGAGAATGGATGGAAGAAAAATCACAGATGAGAGAAAAAAATCAAAAAGGAGAAGGAAAAGGTGGGACATATAAAAGGTGAAATAAGAATCTTACGTTATTTTTAAGTAGTAGAGATTTGGCTGCGAGGGAGTGGGGGAGATGAGAGGAGATAGGGAGAGTCGCCTCACGTCACCTTTTATTGACTTACAAAGTAAAATATTTTTCTCAAAAAAAAAGTAAAATGATTTTTTGTTTGGTAAGCCAATATGTTCTTTTTATATAAAATTGTGTTTTATTTGGTAAGTTAATAAGTATTTACCAAAGAAAATCTAAAATTATTTAAGTAGGTAAATCATGGACATGATGAAAGAACATGCGGTGCCCCCATGTTTGGTTTTGGTAATTGATGACAATCTCTATGGACTAATGGTTGTCTTGAGTTATATTTGAAGGATTTGTCCATAGGCTTTTCTTGAAGTCCATGTGTTGGTTTCAAGGAGTTTATGAGTTGACCAAGGTGCTATTGAGGAATTATCCAAAGATTGGTCATGTGAGTGTTGAGATTATTGCAAGCATGTCTTGAAGAAGAAGATTGTGTGATCATTCATGTTTACCTTCAAGACATCATCCAAATGAAGAGAGTTGGAAAGATTCAAGGTTGATCAAGACTAAGTCAAGAGTGAATCAAGTTGATCAACTCACAAAGCGTAGAAGATGTACCGAAAGGGATCAAGTGATCCCATGGTATGGTAAGCATTGTCCATTGAAATTTGTGTACTAACCCATGGTCTATGTGAAAGTTCTATGTGGGGTTAGGTACGTGTCCATGGGCTTGCGTCAAGAGGAAGGTATCATACAACCCATGGAAAGGATGACATCAAGTGGTGATCATCATCAAGATTGCCGTGTGCAAGTTCAAGTGGAGCATCACGAAGAGATCAAGTGCTTGAATCTTGCCATCCATTGTGGTGTCAATGGACTTGTGAAGATGTGCCGAAGAGTGGCTCACCCATAATGGACTATGGGGAAGCAATCATCTAGTCTTCATCGAGCCATCACAGTCAAGAAAGGTGGTCCAACTGAGGAAGTCAAGATCGTTATCATCTAACTCAAGTGGACCATGTGCAAGGAAAAGGTTTGCCCTTGATAGGTTTTCTATTTTACCGGTCTCGTGGTGGTAGTTGGGAGACCGGGTTATAGGATCGTTTGTCGTACTATCAATGGGGGCTCTCAAGTTGGTAGCTTGATCGTATCGTTAGTAGAGAGCTCAAACCATTGCATCCATGCATCATGTTTCTTGGTTCTTGTTTGGTTCTCTTTGTGAGTCTTAGATCTTATGGTCATCTTGATGACAAGCTTGAGTTCATCGAAAACGGAGTTTGCATGCGTCTTCTATGATGTTTTCGGTGTTGGAGGTTTTACCGGTCTTATCCGAGGAAGGGTTCTCACCTTTTTATCTTGGGACTTTTCTCATTTGCTTCTTATTTATATTTCTTTCAAGATTGTGTTAGCCCTTGTTGCTAGCTTTCCAACAAACTTGGTTTCATCGAATTCGGAGTCCGTTTGCAGAAGTTGTGGCAGTTTTGGAGTTCTGAAAAGGCTGCAGCGTACTACCGCGAATTGGAGCGGATGTAATTTTTTACTACCGCCGCTCCAGACCAAAAACTCGTCCCAAGTCCTGTGGTGATAGGCACGGATGTATTTTTTTAGTACCGCTCACAAGCAGTAGTACCGCTACCCTAGTACCGCGATCCCTAGCGGTAGTATCGTGAGGACGAGCGGTAGTACCGCTCCGGTGGTTCTACTGGCCTTTTGCCTCCTCGTTGTTGTTTTTCAAAGGGCTTCTTCCGCCCTAGCGGTTGTACCGCTCCGTGGAGCGTTTGTACCGCTCTGTGCGGGCTGTGAGGATAACGGTTGGATTTACCCCCTCCTATAAAAGGGGGTCTTCTTCCCCAATGAACCTTATCCTTTGAGCTCGTGTTCTTCCCCCATTGTTGACCTTCTTCGAGCTTGCTAACTCTCAAACCCTCCATGGATTCTTGCTAGTTTTTTAGGGAAAAGAGAGAGGAGATCTAGATCCACATTTCCACCAATCACTTTCTCCTCTATGTGAGGGGAACCCCTTGGATCTAAATCTTGGAGTTCTTGGTGTTATCCTTCTTGTTCTTCCTCTCATCTTCCTCCCTAGCATTAGTTGCTTCGGTGGGATTTGAGAGAGAAGGACTTGGGCACTCCGTGTGCCCTTGCCATTGCATTTGGTGCATCGGTTTGAGTTCTCCATGTGATACGTGGAAGTTACAAGTTGAGAAGCTTATTACTCTTGGGTGCTTGGTACCCTTGAGCTTGTTACTCTTGGGTGTGTGGACACCCTAGAGCTTGTTCCTCTTGGTTGCCTTGGCGCCCTAGACCGTTGGTGTTGTTAGGAGCTCAATCATTGTGGTGTAAAGCTCTGGGCAAGCGTCGGAGTCTCCAATTAGGTTGTGGAGATCGCCCCGACCAATTTGACAGGTACCGGTGACCGCCCCCAAGGGTTGCCAAAGTGTACGGGTTCGGTGACCGCCCCCAAGGGTCGCCATTTGTACGGGTTCGGTGACCGCCCTCAAGGGTCCCTTAGTGGAATCACGGCATCTTGCATTATGCGAGGGCGTGAGGAGATTACGGTGGCCCTAGTGGCTTCTTGAGGAGCATTGTGCCTCCACACCGCTCCAAACGGAGATTAGCATCCGCAAGGGTGTGAACTTCGGGATACATCATCGTCTCCGCGTGCCTTGGTTATCTCTTACCCGAGCCCTTTACTTATGCACTTTACTTTGTGATAGCCATATTGTTCTTTGTCATATATCTTGCTATCACATAGTTGCTTATCTTGCTTAGCATAAGTTGTTGGTGCACGTAGGTGAGCCTAGTTGTTTTAGGTTTTGTGCTTGACAAATTAACCGATAGGTTTATTCCGCATTTTTTCAAGCCTAAACCGTAATTTTTTTAAAGCGCCTATTCACCCCCACCCCTCTAGGCGACATCCTCGATCTTTTAATTGGTATCAGAGCCTCGTCTCTCTTTGTTGGGCTTAACCGCCTAGAGAGTAAAGATGTCGACTAGGGGATTAGGTTTATCTGACACTCTTAGTTTCGACGACACAAATTTTGATGTTTGGGTAATTCGCATGCTTCATCTCTTTAGGGTCATGGACCTAAATTTAGAGCGAATTGTAGATATGGGTTTTTCTCCTCCAAAGGATCCCCAAAGATTATCTTTAGAGGATGAGAAAAACTCTTATCTCAATGCTCAAGCTTCTAATGTTCTTTTTGATGCTTTGAGCAATGTAGTTATATTTCAACTCATGCCGTTCCGGGATGCTCATGAGCTGTGGACAAAGCTTCAAGATAAATATGGTGTGTCCAAGATTTGTAAGGATGATCGTTCTCCCTCCACCTCCGGCCGTGTTGCGTTCTCAACTTCTTCTACTTCACCTACATGTGGTTTGCCACAAGGTAATGACATGGTGAGTAGTGATGTTCATTGCAATGATGATAGTGGGCTTATTGTTGATAATATTTCATCACTTTCTTATTGCAATGCTTCATATTTGGACTTTAGCACTTCGAGCACTCCAAATGTTTCACATGCTTGTGTTGATAGTTCTTGCATATCATGTAGAAATTGCTTGACTAAATCTCATGATGATATGCTTGCTATATCTTGTTGCCATGATAAAAATGCATGTGTTTCCTCGAGTTGTTGTGCTAACAATGTAGAGGAAACCCAACACTCCATGGAACAAGATGTGGTCTTGAATGGTGCTTCAATGGATCCTACATCATCATCTATTGCTTTTTGCCTTATGGCCAAGGCTTCAAAGGTATCTCCCACTTTGAATCCCAATATATCTTGTGATGATATTGATGATGGCAAGAGTGATGATGATGTTGATTATGATGAAGAGACTGATGATGTTGCCTCCTTAAAAATTAAGGGGGAAATGATTTTTAAAGCTCTTCTTAAGAATAAAATTGCTCGTTCCAACTTCACGGAAATCATGTCGATTGCTATTGAGAGCAAGAAATATATTGATGAGTTGGAATCTCGTCTTGAGTAGCATGAGGTCACCATTGATAAAATGGAAGGTCATGAACATGATTACGCTAATGAGATTGTGGACCTCTCTCAAGCTCTTGAACTTGAACAAACCACCAAGGAATCTCTTGAGGAGACTTTTGCTCTAGAATTATCTAGAGTGAAGGAATCTAATGATAGAGCTCTTGTGGAGGCCAATGTTTTTGAAACTAAAAATGCTAAGCTTGAAGTTGCTCATGCTAGACTCCTTGAGGATTTTGAGCACCTCAAAAATGGCTCAAGGGTCATCAAGGGTGAGCTCGTCAAACTCACTGAGTCTCATGCTCAACTTGAAGCTTCTTATTTAAAAGAGCTTTCCAAGTTGCCTTCTCCTCTTGTTGTTTATGATGATGTTTGTGCTACTAACTCTATTTCTTGTGAAGCATCCATTTTAAAGGAGAATGTTGAGCTAAGGGCTCAACTTGAGTTGCTATCTAGCAAGTATGGGAAATTGGAGAAAGTCATGAAAATCTTTCTAGCTCTCATGATGATCTTCTTGTATCCCATAATGTGCTAAAAATAGCTCATGAGGCTATGATTGCTAAGGTAACATATACTGATCCTCATGTGGATATTAGCACTACTTTTAGTCAAAATGCTATATTGCCTTGTGCTAGCCCTCGTAATTCGTCTATGCATAACATTGGTACATCTTGTGATGAATTGCTTTCCTTGCCTTGTTGCTCTAGTGATGAAGCTTATACTTCCTCTAGTACTTGTGTTGAGACTAACCATGTAGAGGAAATCAAAGAGCTCAAGGCCCAAGTCACTTCTTTGAAGAAAGACTTGGAAAAGAGTCATGAAGGGAAATCCACACTCAACAATATCTTGAGTGTGCAAAAATCCCCCGATGAAAAAGGTGGACTTGGATTCAACTCCAACAAGAAGAAGAAGTCCAAGTTGAACAAGAATAAGGGCCAAGAACAAGTCAAGAATTCAGCCAAGATTGTTTGCTTCAAGTGCAAAATTGAATGGCATCATGTGAGATTTTTCCCATTGAAGAAGAAGGCCATTAGTGACAAGCAACAAGGGAAGCGGCCACAAGTTCAATCTCATGCTCAACCACAAATTGAAGAAATGCCTCTTCCCAAGAATACTCAAGCTAATGCTTCTCAAGTTGAGAAATCAAGTGAGAAGAAAGTGAAGAGTAGACGTTGCTACTTATGTCGTGAGAAAGGTCACATCGCTTCTTCATGCACTAGTGGTAACTTATCCAACCCAATTATTATGTATAATATCTATTCTCTTGGGAAGGATAAGGTTGGCAATGTGTTTGCCAAGTTTGTTGGTACTCAAAGTGGTGTCAAGAAAATAACCATTTGGGTTGCCAAGACTATTGTGACTAACCTCTTAGGACCCAACTTGGTTGGGGACCAACAAGCTCAAACTTGATCAATAGGTGTTGTTGGAGGGCATTGGAGACTTGGCTACATTATAAAGAATTAAGGGGTCTTCATCATTCTTAGTGTCTCAAGCCAAGTCAATTGGGTTATCAAGTTTCTATGTTATATCCAATGTTCCTCCTTGCGGTAACTCATACTTCAATTGTTTACATTGATAGTTACTTGCCCCTAAGCATGTTGTGGTTTTGTACCTTGCATGTGTGTGTATATGATGTGTTTCCAATTTGCTTAACTTGAGTAATCAAGTATGTGTATGTTGGTTTGCACATCATGTACGTGTGTGTCGTGCGTTGAGCCTTTGTGCATCTTGTTT
This sequence comes from Aegilops longissima, assembly GCA_021605205.1. Classification (NCBI taxonomy): domain Eukaryota; kingdom Viridiplantae; phylum Streptophyta; class Magnoliopsida; order Poales; family Poaceae; genus Aegilops; species Aegilops longissima. Next base: position 681,840,569 of record CM038678.1, on the reverse strand, counting down.
GTTTCTTAGTTGGCTCTTGTGAGAGATTAATGGAATATCCCATTATGGGGGAGTGATGTGCTTTGTGCACCTCACAATCTTATAAATGTGTGTACATGAGGGATACCATCTAGTATTGATATTACAAGAGTATCTAGTCACTATGTGGTATGTCTTCTCATGATAAATTCAAATTCTAAATAGCCCATTAATCATCTCTTGTTGGATCCTCTTATTGCCTCTTGTTAAGTTTTTATTGGTATCACATTATGGGGGAGTAATATGCTATGTGCATACTACAAGCCTAGAAAATGTGTATATTTGAGATATTGTCACCTAGAATTGATATTGTAAATTATCTTGTTCCTAGGTGGCAAGTTAGCTCTACAAGTCACAATTTAATTTGCTTGTGTTTGGTGTGAACATGATGTCGGATATCCTTGCTATCTACCACCGGGAATTACTTGCAAATACTTCTTGTCTTTTGACAATTGGTACTCACTTATGTGTGGTAGAAATAATTGATCATCTTCACGTTGGCGTTTTTTTTTGCCTTATCTCTTGCCAAGTTTGTGTCAACTCCCATTGCCTTCCATGCCACTTGAGGATCTTGTTGTTTTCTTGATCTTGTCTAGTGTTTTCTTGATATAGTGAAAGTGGTGATCCTACCTTGTGCATTTTGTATTCAATTGAAAATTCTCTATAATACACAACTCGTGGGGGAGCTATCCTATTTTCTATAAAACACTAATCTTGTGATCCATTTTAAGTGTGTGTTGGTGGACGGCAAGCCGTTTCTTTTTGGTACTTGTGCCATCATGAAACTTTGTAGAGAGCTTGGTTTGTTTGGAACCATCCTCTCTTTTGGGAGTTTGATATAATTTTGTGTGTTTTCAATGGATATCTCATTCCTTGATGTATCTTTGATATCTTCCAAGTGACGATTTCTCCATTTGGTATCCTTTTCACTTCGTATTTCCTTTTTTTTTGTATCGGTTCTTGAAAGTATTAAGCATGTGCATATTATGTTCATGTAGTTCCCTTGGCATGCTTTCTTTCTTTGACCCAATATATAGGGGAATCTCCACCAAGTCTCAAACCGGATGAGATGTGTATGAAATTCATTTTCATATCTATTTGCACATATTTATGTGGAGATTGTCCTATGTATTGATGTTTCTAACCCTTTGGTCCCAATGAGTTTGGGTACCATTTTGTTTGTGTTGTTGTTCTAGGAATAATTGGAGATGCATTGGATACTCGGCTCATTCAAAAGGAAGGTGTTGTCACCATGTGCTTATTGGAGTCAAGCTAGGATGATCAATGAACTACTTTCTACCTTCAATTGGTTTCTACTACATCCTTCCAATGCTATCTCGGTAACAAGTATCATCATCTACTACATGCACACATTTATTGCATCAACCGTGTGTAGGTTGTATCATGGCATGTTATTCATTCTTTCTTGTGATATTTGTTTCCTTTCTCAAAGCATCCCAACAATGATCTCTTGTTGCTAGTTGTGATGTCTTTGATGGTTGTGTGGTAGGAATTCATTTATATACAATAAGACCATATCTAGCCATGTGCTATGCTTCCAAGCAAATATTTTATTGGTATATCTATGACTTCCTTTTTTGATATCTTGTTCCTTCGTGTTGTAACTATTTCGGGTGTACATCCTTCTTTGTAGATATATATCATCATGATTTCGTCTACCTAGAATCTTATACACTTGAGAGAAGTTGCATATCTAGATGATATCCTTTCTTTCACGTCCACCTTGTCTTTCTTTTGTTTTTTTTCTTTGGTGGCTCTATGAAAGCTTTTGCCTTGAGTGTGTGTCTTATCTCGTTGCATCTTGATGCACTCTTGTTTGGTGAATATTATTTTCCTCATGCTTATCTCTATGAGGCTTTTGCCATCTTGGTATCCCTCGTCTTGATGAGGCTTTCATCTTCTATCTTCACCATGGGTTGTCAAAAGTGTTGGTTATTCTTTTTACATTTTTAGTGTGCTTGTGAACCCTTTTGCTTGGTGTGTGTCGGGAGGACATGTCATGCACCGTGTATCTCATTTACCCAAGACTATGTTGATGCTTTATGCTCATCCTTATATTAGTCTTCTCAAGTGCTTTGTCATGACTCACACACATCATTTTGGTTGAGCCTATTCTCAAGTTGCCTCTTTTACATGTTGCTCAACCATGTGCTTGTTGCAAGTGCTAGGCTTTGTCTCCTATATGCTCACTTGCACTGGTTGTGAGTTTCTATTTATTTTGGGGGAGCTATGATAGTATTTTGTGCACGTTGTATCCAATACAAACATTCTTATTTGTGCACAAATCATGGGGAGCTTCTCTAGTTTCTTTAGAACACTCCTCTGCTCATATCATAATATCATTTATTCTGGTGGCCCATGCAGGTCATAGGATCCTTTGTCTAGTTGGTTCAGTTGATATCCTTTGATTGCTTGCTTCAATTGGTATATTTTGACTGCTTCATTGCTTGTGTCTCTCTTTGTTATGTCTTTGTGGCATATCATTCTTTAGCAATATCTTTGTGCCTCAATATAGTTTGTGTTCCGCCAAGTATTTACCTTTCGGTATGTGTATTGCATTCCACTCTCTTGTTGAGAAATACACAATTTATGGAAGACCACAATTTATATTGGCCTTCTTAGATTTTCGCCCATTTTGGCAATCGATGCCAATGGGGGAGAAGTTTCAGAGAGTTTTGTGGAGAATTTTATAGAGTTATCTCCTCTTGCTTTGGTTTTGTTCCTTAGCATTTGCATCTCATTCACATGCACTATTTGTTGTTGCATTGCATAGTGATGCATAATTCCTTATATAAACTCTCTTGAAAGTGATTGTCATCAATTACCAAAATGGGGGAGATTGAAAGAACATGCGGTGCCCCCATGTTTGGTTTTGGTAATTGATGACAATCTCTATGGACTAATGGTTGTCTTGAGTTATATTTGAAGGATTTGTCCATAGGCTTTTCTTGAAGTCCATGTGTGGGTTTCAAGGAGTTTATGAGTTGACCAAGGTGCTATTGAGGAATTATCCAAAGATTGGTCATGTGAGTGTTGAGCTTATTGCAAGTATGTCTTGAAGAGTAAGATTGTGTGATCATTCATGTTTACCTTCAAGACATCATCCAAATGAAGAGAGTTGGAAAGATTCATGGTTGATCAAGACTAAGTCAAGAGTGAATCAAGTTGATCAACTCACAAAGCGTAGAAGATGTACCGAGAGGGATCAAGTGATCCCATGGTATAGTAAGCATTGTCCTTTGCAATTTGTGTACTAACCCATGGTCTATGTGAGAGTTCTATGTGGGGTTAGGTACGTGTCCATGGGCTTGCGTCAAGAGGAAGATATCATACAACCCATGGAAAGGATGACATCAAGTGGTGATCGTCATCAAGATTGCCGTGTGCAAGTTCAAGTGGAGCATCACGAAGAGATCAAGTGCTTGAATCTTGCCATCCATTGTGGTGTCAATGGACTTGGGAAGATGTGCCGAAGAGTGGCTCACCCATAGTGGACTATGAGGGAGCAATCATCTAGTCTTCATCGAGCCATCGCAATCAAAAAAGGTGGTCCAACTTGAGGGAGTCAAGTTCGTCATCATCTAACTCAAGTGGACCATGTGCAAGGCAAAGGTTTGCCCTTGATAGGTTTTCTATTTTACCGGTCTCGTGGTGGTAGTTGGGAGACCGGGTTATAGGATCGTTTGCCGTACTATCAAGGGGGGGCTCTCAAGTTGGTAGCTTGATCGTATCGTTAGTAGAGAGCTCAAACCATTGCATCCATGCATCATGTTTCTTGGTTCTTGTTTGGTTCTCTTTGTGAGTCTTAGAGCTTATGGTCATCTTGATGACAAGCTTGAGTTCATCGAAAACAGAGTTCGCATGCGTCTTCTATGATGTTTTCGGAGTTGGAGGTTTTACCGGTCTTATCCGAGGAAGAGTTCTCACCTTTTTCTCTTGGGCCTTTTCTGATTTGCTTATTATTGATATTTCTTTCAAGATTGTGTTAGCCCTTGTTGCTAGCTTTCCAACAAACTTGGTTTCATTGTTGACCTTCTTCGAGCTTGCTAACTCTCAATCCCTCCATGGATTCTTGCTAGTTTTTGAGGAAAAAGAGAGAGGAGATCTAGATCCACATTTCCACCAATCACTTTCTCCTCTATGTGAGGGAACCCTTGGATCTAAATCTTGAAGTTCTTTGTGTTCTCCTTCTTGTTCTTCCTCTCATCTTCCTCCCTAGCATTAGTTGCTTCGTGTGATTTGAACCACAATTTATATTGGCCTTCTTAGATTTTCGCCCATTTTGGCAATCGATGCCAATGGGGAGAAGTTTGAGAGTTTTGTGGAGAATTTTATAGAGTTATCTCCTCTTGCTTTGGTTTTGTTCCTTAGCATTTGCATCTCATTCACATGCACTATTTGTTGTTGCATTGCATAGTGATGCATAATTCATATATAAACTCTCTTGAAAGTGATTGTCATCAATTACCAAAATGGGGAGATTGAAAGAACATGCGGTGCCCCCATGTTTGGTTTTGGTAATTGATGACAATCTCTATGGACTAATGGTTGTCTTGAGTTATATTTGAAGGATTTGTCCATAGGCTTTTCTTGAAGTCCATGTGTGGGTTTCAAGGAGTTTATGAGTTGACCAAGGTGCTATTGAGGAATTATCCAAAGATTGGTCATGTGAGTGTTGAGCTTATTGCAAGTATGTCTTGAAGAGTAAGATTGTGTGATCATTCATGTTTACCTTCAAGACATCATCCAAATGAAGAGAGTTGGAAAGATTCATGGTTGATCAAGACTAAGTCAAGAGTGAATCAAGTTGATCAACTCACAAAGCGTAGAAGATGTACCGAGAGGGATCAAGTGATCCCATGGTATAGTAAGCATTGTCCTTTGCAATTTGTGTACTAACCCATGGTCTATGTGAGAGTTCTATGTGGGGTTAGATGCGTGTCCATGGGCTTGCGTCAAGAGGAAGATATCATACAACCCATGGAAAGGATGACATCAAGTGGTGATCGTCATCAAGATTGCCGTGTGCAAGTTCAAGTGGAGCATCACGAAGAGATCAAGTGCTTGAATCTTGCCATCCATTGTGGTGTCAATGGACTTGGGAAGATGTGCCGAAGAGTGGCTCACCCATAGTGGACTATGAGGGAGCAATCATCTAGTCTTCATCGAGCCATCGCAATCAAAAAGGTGGTCCAACTTGAGGAGTCAAGTTCGTCATCATCTAACTCAAGTGGACCATGTGCAAGGCAAAGGTTTGCCCTTGATAGGTTTTCTATTTTACCGGTCTCGTGGTGGTAGTTGGGAGACCGGGTTATAGGATCGTTGCCGTACTATCAAGGGGGCTCTCAAGTTGGTAGCTTGATCGTATCGTTAGTAGAGAGCTCAAACCATTGCATCCATGCATCATGTTTCTTGGTTCTTGTTTGGTTCTCTTTGTGAGTCTTAGAGCTTATGGTCATCTTGATGACAAGCTTGAGTTCATCGAAACAGAGTTCGCATCGTCTTCTATGATGTTTTCGGAGTTGGAGGTTTTACGGTCTTATCCGAGGAAGAGTTCTCACCTTTTCTCTTGGGCCTTTTCTGATTTGCTTATTATTGATATTTCTTTCAAGATTGTGTTAGCCCTTGTTGCTAGCTTTCCAACAAACTTGGTTTCATTGTTGACCTTCTTCGAGCTTGCTAACTCTCAATCCCTCCATGGATTCTTGCTAGTTTTTGAGGAAAAAGAGAGAGGAGATCTAGATCCACATTTCCACCAATCACTTTCTCCTCTATGTGAGGGGAACCCCTTGGATCTAAATCTTGAAGTTCTTTGTGTTCTCCTTCTTGTTCTTCCTCTCATCTTCCTCCCTAGCATTAGTTGCTTCGGTGTGATTTGAGAGAGAAGGACTTGGGCACTCCGTGTGCCCTTGCCATTGCATTTGGTGCATCGGTTTGAGTTTTCCATGTGATACGTGGAAGTTACAAGTTGAGAAGCTTATTACTCTTGGGTGCTTGGTACGCTTGAGCTTGTTACTCTTGGGTGTGTGGACACCCTAGAGCTTGTTCCTCTTGGGTGCCTTGGCGCCCTAGACGGTTGGTGTTGTTCGGAGCTCAATCATTGTGGTGTAAAACTCCGGGCAAGCGTCGGGGTCTCCAAATAGGTTATGGAGATCCCCCCGAGCAATTTGACAGGTACCGGTGACCGCCCTCAAGGGTTGCCAAAGTGTACGGGTTCGGTGACCGCCCCCAAGGGTCACCATTTGTACGAGTTCGGTGACCGCTCTTAAGGCTCCCTTAGTGGAATCACGGCATCTTGCATTGTGTGAGGGCGTGAGGAGATTACGGTGGCCCTAGTGGCTTCTTGAGGAGCATTGTGCCTCCACACCGCTCCAAACGGAGATTAGCATCCGCAAAGGTGTGAACTTCGCGATACGTCGTCGTCTCCGCGTGCCTCGGTTATCTCTTACCCGAGCCCTTTACTTATGCACTTTACTTTGTGATAGCCATATTGTTCTTTGTCATATATCTTGCTATCATATAGTTACTTATCTTGCTTAGCATAAGTTGTTGGTGCACATAGGTGAGTCTAGTTGTTTTAGGTTTTGTGCTTGACAAATTAACTGGTAGGTTTATTCCGCATTTGGTCAAGCCTAAACCGTAATTATTTTAAAGCGCCTATTCACCCCCATGACATCCTCAATCTTTTACATGATTTAGTAACACTTATTTACAATATCATATATATATATATATATATATATATATATATATATATATATATATATATATATATACATGTATATAGACATATAAATCACGGCCTAGCATACTAAAATGTTTATATTCCGTTGCAACACATAGACAATTATCTAACACTACTAAGAAGTACCGCTGAAATATAAACAAAGATGAAAATGCTTTTTTTGGCTTTGGCAAATTTAACGATTCATGTTTGCTAGTTTTTATGCTAATTACTCCCTCCGTTCCAAGCGTATTTGTTGTGGTTTTAGTTTAAATAATTTAATAAATTTAAATTAAAACCGCGACAACTATTTTAAAACGGAAAGGATAGGACTGACAAATGGTAACGTCGTCTCCACAAATCGACATGATTGATGTATTCCACACGTAATGAACGGTGCTGTCTGGGCAGAAATATTAGGATGATCTCTACGTTCAGATAAAGATGCATGACACGTCGCGGCAGCTCCGGGTGATATACCACGACGTATGTCGGCAATGAAAATGATAGCCCATGGAATCGGCATGATAATAAACTGCGTCCACGTAGTGCGGAGCGGCAAACGGTGCCAACGTGCACATGCCATTTGCGCGGCTCAGTTTTGGCTGGATGACTTCGATGGGTCAGCTTTGATGGAGAACGACCTCCTTCCATCCAGCCTCCCTGTGTTATACAGAGCACTGTGCACGAGTAATAAGGGCATGTACAGATAAAATAGTCCTATTTAAAGTCTTGCATGTAATTTAGGATGATAAAAAAATATTTATAATGAATCATTTTTAGCTTTATTTTCAATAACTAGCTATTCCAAAAAATATGGTGAGACATAGTGTTAAGAAATCATCTCTTCTCTTCTCTTAAATAAAAGAAGACACATTTTTTCTTATGATTTCTTTCTTCTTCACCTCATCATTCATCCTACTTGACAATTCAAAGATAGAACCATTGTAATGCCCTAATGCCTGAAATGTTGGAATACATCCGTGAAAATTGTTTAGAGTACCTTCAATGATAATACATATGTAAAAATAACCTAAATTTATATTACCAAAACCAAAACCCAAAACCGTCTCTTCAGCAACAGATGATGTAGATGCCCAACTACCACTGGAATCTTCATTCCCCCTCCCACCATGCGCCGCTCTGCCCCCCGCCACACCTTGCCGCCGCGCCGCCCGTCTATCGGGCCCCGCTGCACCCTGCCGCCGCCAGATCCTGCCTCCTCACCGTCGTCGCCGGATTCGCCGCTTTTCCGCCGGCCCACGCCTCGAAATCGCTGGAATCGAAGCCGCTCTGGCCCCGCCGCTCCGCCCCCGATTTGAAGCATCTCCGCCCGCACAGCCTCCGCCTTCACCTTCCGGTCGTCTCCATATGACTTTGCCGCTTCCCCACGGCCGCTCGGCCGCCGTTGCTCGATTTGGAGAATCTCCGTGCCCGCCTCTGTGACTCCGTCGGTCGTCTCCCCTCGACTCTAACGCCTGATTCTAAGCTGCCGCCATGCTGCCGAAGAAGGTCTCGAAGAGCAAGACCGGCTTCTTCGGGTTGCGGGCGTCCCAGGAACTTCGGTGTCAAGTTCCAGCGCAACGGTTATTAAAATGATGATGTAGTTTAACTAGTTTTAAATCATCTATTGGAGCACTAGCTCTACATCATCTATTATAAATGAAGTTGGCCCTTTTTGATGATGTAAAAAATATTTTTTGGTGATGTATACATTCACTTCAACCATTTTTTGGTGATATAAAATACACCATCTATTGAAAATGCTCTTATGTTTTATCTCTTTTTTTTACAAGTCTTTAGGGTATCTTGATCAACGGCGACCTGCAAACCGCCCATAACCGTCCGGACCGCGCGGTCCGGACGTATTATACCAGCCAACGCGGGTCTGTATCAATGTGGCAGGCTGTACGGACGTACTTTCTCCTGCAAACCGAAGACAAACATGAAGGGCTTCATGGGCATCCAGACCGCTCCCAAGCCCTCATCTGACCGCCCTAGTCCACCCCAACATGCACATCCGCCTCTCCCGCACTTTCCTTCTAATGCACGCGCCACTTACTACGCCGCATTGATGTCGGCATTGATGCCGCGATGTGACTGGAGGAAGGGCGGCCCTGACCGATGCGACCTTGCGGGAGTTGCCGCTTCAATGCGGATGCAGCTTCCCGAGGAACCAACTCCGGACGCTGCGTCGCACTGAAACGGCTGACCGGCCACTTGCATGGCCTAGCAGCAGCCTATTAAGCCGCCTCTAGCGTCGTTCACATCACAATTCATCCGCTCTTCCTCCTCCTCCTCCCTTGTCCTCGCCCATCTTCCTCCACAACTCTGACGATGCGCAAGTCACGGGCCTCGGTGCTGCTAGGCGGCCATTTCGAGATAGGCTCTGGCGGATCGTGGCGACGCCGCCCTCGAAGTCCGGGGCCGTCGTCCGCATTGGTGGGCGGCTCCTTGACGAAGGCGGAGTTTGTCATCTCCTCCGGACATGGACGTCTCACCTGCCGCCTCACTACACCTACACGCTTCACTGTGAGGTGCAGAGACCACAACGTCTCGTCGCCATGAACAAGTGATTTCAGATGGGTCCTGTGCTCTCGTCTAGAAGATGAGATTCAACTGAATCCCATCTAGATGACTTTAACGTATGTTTTCTTTTTCAATTTTATTTTACCATTTTCTTTCTTCGTTTTATTGCATTTTAGTAAATACGTAAAAGTAATTGCGTATGTCGACGCGCAGCCGATGCACGTGCAACTGCAATTTCGCGTCGGTGCATGGACGTGCAACTGTAGTTACCCACAATCTAAAGACGTACAGCTACAACTGCACATAGTCGATGGGCGTGCAGCTACAACCGGGTAATGCTTTCTTTAATGAGAAATGTTTTCAAAATTGAGAAGTTTTCAACTTTCAATTTGGAGTAGCTTATCACATCCACCATGTGGTTTCAAACTTGAGAAGTTTTCAACTTTCAATTTGGAGTAGCTTATCACATCCGCCATGTGGTTTCAAACTTGAGAAGTCTCTTTTTTGTGAATATTCAAAATTTGAGAAGTTGTTGGTGATACCCCGCGACAAATAAATAGAGAAGTTGTTGGTGATCACACACACCTCAGAGAGAGAGAGCGCCAAAAATCGTGCGAACGCAAGATATACATATACGATCGATCGGTACATTAATTCAGCATGTAATTAACGGCTCTTTCAGGGCAGAAATATCAGAGGACATCTACGTTTTGAAAAGGATGCAAGACACGTTGCAGCAGCTCTTGGTGACCTCATATGTTGGCAATGAAAAAGATCCCCGATGGTACTGGCATGATGAATTACGTCCATGTGTGTGCATGCCACTTGCACGGCCCAGTTTTGGCTGGAAGATGCGATGGGAAAGTTTGATGGAAAACGACCGTTTTTTTTGGGCAATTCATAAGCCTTTATTGACTGCTAAGGGTAATACATTCAGGGGCAATACAATCATGGAGGAAGTTTGGAGCATAGTTGATCCGAAGGCACCTCCGACGAATACACAATGCATAATATTGGGATATATCCATGAAATTATTTTCCTATAATCTATAATCATAAATACATTATTGTTCATAGAAATGGAACCGAGGGGAAACCCAACTCTTTTCCTATGATCTATAATCACAAATACATTATTGTTCACAGAAATGGAACTGCAGGGAAACCCAACTCTTTGAAAAAAAAGAAAAAGTCCAAAACAAATCTTAAACTTGTACACGAAAGCTAAATCGAACCCTGAATTCCCAATCCCTGAAATCAACACATCGAACTATCTGATCTCGGTCTATTTTAAACCTTGAGAACTTTTAGCTAGTATTCGCTGACATGACAAATCAAACCGTGGGATCGTTGACTAGGTCATGCGTGTTCTGATCGCTGCTTGTTCCTGTTTTTTTCCTTTTTCTATTTCTTTTTTTCTTCTATTTTTAATTTCTCACCGTTTTCTTTGATTTTTATTATTTTCTTTCTTCATTAGTTTTTTTTGTTTGTTTCTTGGTTTTCTCTGGGATTCTTGTTTTATTTTGTTTCTTCCTCTTTTTTGCCTTGGTTTTTCTCTGGTTTTCTTGTTTCCTTTTTGTTTTTCAATTTTTCTTTTAAAATTTCCAGGCTGCTGCGGCATGATGCGGTTTTCACTGGTGGTTTTGGTATGTTGTTGTTGGAACTCCATTTTTTGTGATCTTCCGAGTTTGCCTGCTGCCGTCTCCTCACATTGTGTACTGCTTTGGTGGAACTCAAACCTTTGTTAGTGTTGTGTTGTAGGCGCTTATGACATAGTATGTGTTGCATCACCCAACCATTGATATCCATCTCATCTCTGTGTGTTTGGTCGTCGATCCTTGTGTTGTGTGATAACCATGCGCTTGATGTTTTTATGCTCTCTTGAGTCTCTTGCTTCGGCAAGATGTATTGCACTTCGGGCTGTTAAGGTTTACAATCCAGTTTCCCATATAAACTGGAAAAAATGGATCTTTATTTTTGACCCGGTTTTCCACATAAATTAACTGTCCGTTTGATAGCAAAGTATTTTCTAAGTATTATGAGAATACTGCGGTTTTCTAAATTACTAGAGTTTTAATTACTATGAGATGCTTGGCTACCCAAAAAACTGTGGTATTTAATATTGCAGTATTATCAAAACTGTGGTATTTTCTCTGTATTAAAAAAAGAACCCCCAACCTCTTTTTTTAAAAACAGAGCACGCGAAGAAAACGACCATGTTGGTTTATCGTCTTCCTCGCTCCCAAGTCGCCGCCGCTGCCCTTTTGTGGAGGATTGTCGGTCATGGACAAATCATACGACGGCAATGGAAAAAATGGCGTCCATCGTACTTCCACTTGCGCTCCTCCTTCTCTCCTCCTATGGGACGTACGTGCAGCTAGTCAGCCCGCTGGCCACCTCAAGCCATGGTCACACTGATGGCTGCAACGAGAGCCCCCGACGTACTGCTGGCCGAGCCTGCACATGTCTCGTTGCGTGCGGTCATAGCCGTGTCGTATCGTCCGTGTACCCTGCTGCCATGTCGCGGCCTTGCTCGCCGCTGCTAGCGGCGAATGCACTGGCCCGACCGCTCGCGGCCCTAGCCGCGCTCGCCGCTATGCGCCGCTGTTGGCCAAGCCGTAGCCAAGCCAGAGCGACGGCGCGAGCTGCCATATGCCGCTTCGCTGTGCTCCCGCCACCGTAGTAAACAAGCGTCAAGCGCGAACCGAACAGGTCACAGTATTCTCAATACTACGAAATACTTTGATATGACAAAACTGTGGTATCTAGTATCTATAAGCTAAAATACTGTAGTTTTCTAATACTGTAGTTTTTGCAATACTTTGCTGCCAAACGGGGTGTATATGTAAAATGCCAGAAGTGCATAAGGGAAAATAGAAATGAACATTGCAAGCCAATCAAGTTATCACTGCTCATGAATGCAACAATATCGTAACCTATACGTGAGGCGGAGCCAGGATTTGGACATGAGGAGGGCGAAAAGCCAACGTTCACGAAAGTCATGGAATATCGTAATATTTTATGTCCCGCAATAGTGGATTTTTTTTTCAAAACTATGATATATTTTATAGCATTTTCGGAAACTATAGCATGATTTTCATAAAAATCAAAAATAGTAGCCCGTCGGCCATCTCATGGCCGAAATAAGAGTTTTCGGCCACAGTTAGGCTGAAGTAACCTTTTCGGCCATCTCTTGGCCGAAGTGGTGGGGATCTGGCCGAAAAGGGACATTTCGGTCAAGTATAGGCCGAAATAGACTTTTTGGTCAAGTCTAGGCCGAAAAGTCCTTTTTGGTCTCATGTAGGCCGAAGTTGCATGGCTCATACATTAGGCTGAAATGTATTTTCCCGCCACCCGTTTCCCGCCAACCCCTTCCCGCCATATGTTCCCGCCAATCCCTTCCCGCCTTATTTTCCCGCCAACCCTTTCCCGCCATATCGCAGTTATTCTTTCCCGCCATTTTCTCCTCTGTATCTATAAAACCCCCTTCAGACGGAGGTGGATAAGCATTCCAGTTTAGTGTAGTTGAGATGTCCCATTATCCATTCGATCGTAGTTTTCATCCTGGGATGAGCAGCACTCTTCTGAGTCTAGCTACCGATTTCAGGATGGACAATAGGATAGTTCCATGGGACGAACTCACCGGTGGTGACACCATAATGAATGAGTTGGCTCACCAATTACGTAGGTCTGGGTGGCCTGAAAGGACCTACGAGGAGGTACGTAAAGAACTTCTTAGGTTGCATGAAAGGTGGAAGAAGGTAGTGGAGCCGAAGAGTGAAACTTTCAGAAGGACTGCAGCAAAGAATACATTTTTATGGACTGAGGAGAGCGAGGACGACGATGATATCTTCATGCCGCCGCTTCCGGGTTTTGCATCGTCGAAGGGCAAGAGTTCTGCATCCTCGAAGGGCAAGAGTTCTGCATCGACCAAGGGCAAGAGTTCTGCATCGACGGAGGGCAAGAGGACCGCATTGTCGAAGGGCAAGAGGGCTACATCAACGGAGGATGACAATGATGACTTCATGTAGTATGTAAGATGTATTGTATTATTGTAGGGCATTATGTTCTATCTGAATTTCATTTTGTAGTATGTAAGATGTATTGCACAAGTTCAGCCGCACCGTTTAATTCAGATGTACGTGTATCTTAATTATCGGTTGTAGTCTATTTGGAAATGTAACTGGAATAAGAATGCGAATTAATAGTAATATATCTCTCGCATACATAAAACAATATATGTCTCCTGATCAGATAGAAGCAAGTGCAATAGTAACACATACATGAAGCATGTCTCATACATAAATACTGACACACAGCTGCGAATAGTCTGAAACTAGCATAGATAATGAGTCATACATAGATAGATAAGCATATGGGTCTTCCTCGGGCGAGGACCGGAAGGCGATAAGTGCTGAGGCGGTGGACAAGGCTCGCGATAACCACGACCATAGTTAACCTCGTCTGTCACAGTCTGTGTCTCCTGCGTCGGTGGTGGTGGTGGAGTGTGAAACACTGTCCGCGAGAAGCCATAATGTTTGTAGGTTGGTCATCATCCTCGCGGTCACCCTCAAAGTACGAAGCGTCACCACTAAGGATCGGTGACTGCTCTGAATGCATGAACGGTTGCGACTGGTTGCCGCCTGCGGTAAAGTAAAACATGTAAAATTGATACAAATGCATGAAGGAAGCACCACCAGTAAGCATCAGTGACTGCTGAGAATGCAAGAACGATTACTACACTATTGAAAAGAATGTAGTGAGTAGTGTTACCTAGTTCCATATGCTGATGCCAGTAAGCGCTCCCTAGCTGTGAAGGAGGTGGCTGATGCCAGGAAGAGCTCCCTGGCTGTGAAGGAGGTGGCTCATGCCAGGAAGAGCTCCTGGCTGTGAAGGAGGTGGCTCATGCCGGAAGAGCTCCTGGCTGTGAAGGAGGTGGCTCATGCCGGGAAGAGCTCCCTGGCTGTGAAGGATAAGGTTCTGCACGGTGCACGAGGGTCGTGGTTCGAACAGTGCACGAGGGTCGTGGTTCTGAATTCATGCAGAGGGGCGTGGCGGACGATGTCTTTGGAGGAGGAAGTGCAACATCCGAAGACTGTCTACACGTAACAGCTGCGTAAATCCCGCGTAGCTTGTCATCAAGACGCCTCAACCATGAGACGCCCTCTCGCGGTGGGATAGTTTCTCCCCTCTGAAAGCGCTGCATTAAAGCGGAAACCTCCTCTCGCGCTTGTACTGTCAAGTTACCCTGTACACGAAGAGTTAACCAATTATATCCCCGTTGTATGATAGACACCATGAATAGACAACCAAGCGAATATGTCCAGATTAACAAAAGACTTAACATATGAGAACCAAGGCATTTACCGCGTGGTGTCTGGTTCCCACAACAGAGGCAGTTGGGTACATATCGCTGGTGAGAGGGGCTTCGATCTGATTAGGAGCAGCTGATGGAACCAAGTAGATCCTCGTTGTATGCCGGTAACGCTGCATATACAACCCGAACATTTCCCAGTTAAAGGGCCGAGCCTCACCCCAGATATTTGTCGCAGCGGTAGTCCATTCGTCAACGTAAAGGGTAATGCTCTTAAGCCAATAAGCCATGGACTTGTTTCCTCCTAGGCGACTGTCCCTGAGATTGACATGCGCGATACATGATTAGGTATATTATGAATGCAGAGCTGACAACTAAAATAGTATTAGTACTTACTTGTGCACGTGTTCTGGCAAGTGTGGAATATCTGGAATCTCAGACTCTTGATATAGACCGAACTGTCTCATCACCCTATGAAGAGACATCTCCTCAACCGTCACGTCGAACACCAACTTGGCCTTGGTCATCCAAAAGTGCCGATCTCTAGTGCACAATCCAAAAATCCCAACTAGGTACCTCGATGATATAGCCTGAGGCGAGTATGGCTCCCAAATAACTTGATCCTCATGCAAACTATCAAACTGTGTCGTGAAGGACGGGTAGCATCCCCTAACCTGACTATGCGCAAACGGTCTCTGTGCATGACAACAAATAAGCATTAGTAATACTATTGAATGGCAAGAAATAATTGAATTAATTGTTACTTAATATAGAAGTACCTCTCGCCGTGCCCAAACAGATCCCATAGTAGGTAAGTCGCCGATAGCAGGCACATAAGCCCCAGCTAAGTCCTCCAAACCAAAAGGTTTATCAACGTAGACATAGGGTCGTCCAATAGGGAATCTCTCATATGACCAGAGCTGCAACAATAATGGACATCAAACAAGACTAGATTTTCTAGACTTCAACAAGCAAGATTTGCACAGGCCTCTGTACGTAGCCGCTAACACAGCAGAACCAAAACTCCTCTGTAGAATATCCGCAGGGCAACGTGCGTCAGCTATCTCTCGTGCAATACCGATGAGTCGTGCATCAACAGTGGTCACGTGGTTCTCCGTAAACATCGTCTTGCCGAACAGCCAAAGAATATATGCCTCTAGTGACCGGTCAATCTGTGCCTCCGACAACTGAACATCGGGATATCCTAACGAGACAATCTACATAGAAATGTAATAATTGTATGAACATCGGGCAACTAAAAAGCAACATTCCGTTCCAATTTTTACCTCGTGTGTCTTCACCTCATGTCCAAAACCAAAACCATCGGTAGGAAGCTGAACTTCATACCTCCTTTCTTGATTCCCTATGAGTCTGACAGTGTGCTTCTTTGCTTTCTCTATCTTCTTTGCCATGTATTCCATGATACGGCTACAATAAGGTGTGTTCTGATTATCTTCAATATGCTTCTTTGCTAACTCGTGTCTTTCTCTGAAATATCTCAAAGTGCCATGGAATACAGCCTCCACAATAGCTGTGAGTGGCAATGCTCTATTCCCTCTCAGCACAAAGTTATACACCTCTGCAAGATTGGTTGTCATGTGGCCATACCTAGCTCCATGTGTGTCATGCAGTAAATACCAATTAACTGGAGGCTCTTTCTCTATCCACTCAGAAAAATTCTTTATTGCCCTTCCCTTCTTTCTCTTAGTATTAGGAGGGTCAATTGCTGGCAAGTCACAAAGACCTACTGGCTCCTCTAGCTCCGCGATGAGTGCTGCTAATTTAACCTGATCTTCTTCCATTTTCTTCCTCGCACGGACCTGCTTCTTAGTAAACTCATCTAGTTTTGACCAAATAAATCCGTATTTGCGCTGCTGGCTCTGCTTGCATAATGTTTTGAACAAGTTCATCAACCGCTTGTTCTTGAACTGTGAGAAAAAATTAGCCCCAAGATGGCGCATGCACCACCGGCTCTGCAAGTCCCTCCAAGGTGTTGGTTCGTCAACTGTTGGATTACGTAGTGTCTTCACGACCTTCAATATACCAGCATGTCTGTCATGAATGACACACACGTTTGGTCGGTCCTTCACAATGGCAATTTTCACTTGTCGGAGGAACCATACCCAGTTGGGAAAGTTCTCACCCTCCACAAATGCCATGGCAAGTGGGATGATTTGATTGTTCCCGTCCACACCAATAGCAGTCGGGATTTGCCCTCTATACTGTCCGGTCAGTAATGTACCATCCACAAACATAACAGGAGGACAATGCCGGAAAGCTTCGATGCACATAGCAAAAGAGAAGAACACTCGTTTCAACACCTTGTAATCTGGTATACTCAGCAACCTCATGTGTTGTACGTTCACATAAGTGCCGGGATTCCTCTCCTTCAGTATGCCAAGGAGACGGACAACATTATCATATGAGTCGAAGAACGTCCCAAACCTTTCCTCCATAGCCTTCTGCTTAGCCCTCCAAGCCTTCCCATAAGGAATTACATAATTCCATCTGACCTTCACTGCTGTCTGGATGTGTTTTGCTTCCATATCTTTCTTCTCTACTATCTCTATATGCATGAGTTGCGCAATGAGACTTGAAGTCAGGTTCGGATGCTTCACCATCACGTTCTTCCTCACACAATTATGTGGGACAACAATGGTGACAACCCAGTGGATGTCATACTTCGGCACGTGTCGTGCACCTTCCCAGGACAACCTGTTTCAACACATTTCACGGTATAGTTTGTTGGACTTGATATGTGTGTCCGGAAAACCCTATGTGTAGACATAGCCCACTTTATCACCGCATACTTCAATTGTTTCTTTGTATCAAACATAGCCCCTATTTGTACTTGGTTCAGATTATATTGCCATGGAGTCTCATGGCCATCGTTGACCGTAAGGCCGATGGATATGTCCTGCTCCGATGCAGAAGGAATCGGTACCTCAACTTCATCCTCAGAATTTTCAGAATCCAATTCCTCCACCAATCCATCCTCGTCCTCTTCCTCCATCACCCTCTTCATTTCATCCCCTTCCTCATCCCCATCAGCAAAACCAGAACTAGCTAATATTATCGACTGGCTACTTTGCCCAGTATCAGGACCACAAACATCGTGTGGCACGTAGTCCGACTCTTTCTCGGGTTGGCTAGCATCCACATCTTGTGGTTGTGACCCGGATAAAACAATCTCGTTAGCCACTTCACTGCCTTGGCCGGGTTCATACCCCCTGTGGAGTTGTACGGTATTCTCCTCCTTCGGCACAGGCTGCACAAGTGCATATGGGTGGATTCTTTGGTCTCGGCAGCGTCTTAACAGGGACAACCAATGTTGACTCCTATCTACCGGCATCAACTCCCACTTGACATTTTTACAGGATTTGGTCCACAATGCATGAATACTGTCGGAACATACTTCAGGATCCAGCCGAAACTAGTTGTCAACCAGTACTTCAACTGTCTAATGTCCAGTCTGTCCGGGTCTGCTAGTGTCATGACGCCATTTTTAAACTCGCTAAGATCAACTCCCAACTCATTATATCAAACATTACCAGCGCCGTAGTAAACAGTCAAATTTACTGATTCAGACATTTTCACCTGTCAGACATTGTCATCTTCTCATTAATCACAACGAACACTAATATTACCCGCTACACTAACTACGCGCTAAATTGCCACCAAAAACATATTAACACTAACTAATAAACTATACAATTTAGAGAAAATTTGTGACGCCATGGTTATACCTTCGAAGCGTGCGTCTCTTCCGGTCATCGGTACCGCCACCTCGCGGAGTACTTGCACCACCGGACAACGGCAGCGCCGCCCACTCGACGACCGGAGGTTCAACTCCGGTCACCCCCCAAGCTGCTGCTCCGCCTCACCACCTCCTCCTCCACAGCTGCTGCTCCTCCTCACCACCACCTCCTTCCCAACCGCACCTCCTCCACCCCACCATGGCTCCTCCCCCAAGCGCACAAAAAACTATCCCATAGCAAAAAAATACACCGTAGGCCGGTGGAGAATGCTATGATCTATCTATTCTGTGCCTTGGTTGAGAAAATGAGTGCAAACTGGAGGAGATCAGGGAGGAGACGCGAGCTCTACAGAGAAGAACGAGAGGAAGAGAAAGAACAGAGGCGAGCTGACCCGAGGAGGAAGGTGACGACGCGGTGGCCTTATCCAGACCTTTTCGGTCTAGGCCTGGCCGAAATGCTTTTCGGCCGCGGGCTGGCCGAAGACGGCCCATTTCGGTCTACGCCTGGCCGAAGCTACTATTTTCGGCCTACCACCCACCGACGCCACCTCTTCGGCCCAACTGAGGCTCTTTTCGGCCTGCTGCTGGACGAAAAGTCCTTTTCCACCAAGTTCGGGCCGAAAACTACCTCTTCGGCCACCGTAAGGCCGACGGGGTCATAGTTTTGATATTTTGGCAATGAGTACTATAGTTTCCGAATTAGCTATAAAAAAGATGATACTTTTGAAAAAAAATCGCAATAGCGTTGATGACAAATCAGAAAATATTTGTTTGGAACTACAAAAGAATGGTACTTTTTTTAGGGGTGAATGGTACATTTCTATTAACTTAAACTGAGCTCTACGACCACCAGCGTTGAACAAATTGATAATGTGAACTTTGGTATGTTCCTTACCATTATAGGCGAAGAAGCTCATTCGGTTGTCACAACTGACACTAGAAGATTTATGACCAATCATAGTAATCTATCAACGATTTAGTATGGTGTAGTTTTACTTGTTTAAAATTATCCAACGCAACTGAAGCCGAGATTGTTAGTTCTAGATGGTTGCAAACATCTAGCTAGAAATGGGCAAGTTGATACTCCAGTTGAGTCCGTTCTTGACTAGAAAAGACTATATGATAAGAAAAATCCATCATTGCGCATGTATTAGACACATCAAATAAGTCATTTTTTTTCTAGAATATGCACAAACGTGTCATTTATTAAAGAGGAGAAAGGTCACATCAGTCATGTCGTGGATTGAAAATGCACAAGATACTATTATGCTAATTAACCAGACTAAGATCACAATTCATGAAAACAGGATAATTATTAATACCTACGGGTGCGTAGTGTTACCTTCTGCCAATATATATATTTTTTCAAAACGGAGGCATAAGATTTGCCTCATCTATTAAATAAGGAGAGAATAGAGTTTAGAGAATTACAACACACCCACACATTCGGCATGACAATTACTCGCCCAGAAAAATATTCCCTAATTTCTTTGCGCCCGCGGCCATCCAAAGCTTGGCCTCGTCAATGATGGCAGTGAGTAGGATGGTCGGTGGTGCACTTTTGTGGCGGAACACTCGTGTATTTCTTTCATTCCAAATGGTCCAAGAGACGAGCATGGTGAGGGAGGCCATAGCTTGCCGGTTAGAGTTGCGGTTGTCGGTTCTCTTGTCCCACCACTGGTAGACGGAGTCGTCCATGAGCCACTCGGAAGTATCCATGTGCTTCAAGACCTAGTTTCTCAATAAGAGACTTCCATAGCCGAATCGTGTAGCGGCACTTGAAGAAAAGGTGGGCTCCTGATTCTTGCTCCCTATTGCAGAGCTTGCAAAGGCCACAATTTGGCCAACCTCGATGCTCCAAGCGATCGGCGGTCCAAATCCTGTCTTGCAACACCAACCAAGCAAAAAACTTAACCTTTGGAGGTGCCCATGCCTTCCAAACCATGCGATCCAAGGGGGAAAGAGTCATGCCTAGGAATTGAGCCTTGTATGCGGTGGCCGCCGTGTAGATCCCATCGTTCGCATGCTTCCAAACAATGACGTCTTCGGTTTGCTCATGAAGGTGGACGTTAAGGAGCATCCAAAGAGTGAAGAACTCCCTAATGTGGGCGAGGGAGACAACCATGTCCGTGTCATGATTGATCTTGAAGATCCAACCGTTCCCCACGAGGGCCTCACGGACCTTCCAATTCTTTCTTCTCGAGGCCGCAAACAAGAGTAGCGCGATATCCTTGGGTTTGCGACCAAGAAGCCACGGGGAGCCCCAAAAAGGCGTTTTGGCGCCATCCCCTACGGTGATAGTCGTAGAGGCATAGAAAAACTCGAGGTCCTCCTCCGTGCACGGGTTTCCAAGGCCAACCCATAATCTGCGGGGCTCAGTCCATTCATACCATAACCATCGGAGCCACAAAGCACGTGCAAACTTGTCGGTGTCGAGCACCCCAAGGCCACCATATTCTTTTGGTCTACAAACCACCTTCCAGTTGACCTTGCATTTGGCTCCCGTTGTCTTGTCTGAGCCGGACCAAAGGAAAGCTCTCTCAATTTTGTTAAGGCTATGGAGAGAGCTCTGAGGCACGATGAGGGGCGTGATGGAGAATACTGCTTGGGAGGTAATGACTGACCTAACAAGTGCCGTACGACCGATCGTAGTGATGTTTTGGCCCTCCCAAGTGACCAATTTGCGGCCGCTTTGTCCTCAAGGTATTGGAAATCCACCTTCTTGATTGCCAAACAGAGTGGTAGTCCTAGGTATTTGACCGGAAAAGAGGCACGTGCTGCCGGCATGCTCTGAAGAATTTGCTCAAGGTCAAGGTGATTGCAGCGAATAGGCACAACCGAGCTTTTTTGGAAGTTGGAACAAAGGCCTGTGACGTCCCCAAAGCCTCTGAGAATAGATGCAAGATTGTCGATGTCCCGCTTGATGGGGGCCACAAAGACCGCCGCATCATCCGCATAGAGGGAGGTGCGCACCATGGCACCCCGACCACGGATCTTATGTAGGAGCCCTTTTCGCGTCGCCAAGTCTAGGATCTTATGCAAGGGGTCAATTGCCAAGACGAAGAGGAGTGGGGAGATGGGGTCCCCTGCTGAATCATGACCATGCTTGACAGGAGGGCCGGGTAGCCCGTTTAGCATTATCCGAGATGAAGAAGAGGATAGAAGCGCAGCAATCCAAGCTCGAAATTTTGGAGGGAAGCCCAACCGTTGGAGCAACTCAAGAATGTATCCCCACTTGACTGAGTCGAAATCCTTTTTTATATCAAGCTTGAAAAGGAGTGCGGGGGTCTTGCAGTTGTGTAGACGCCGAGCGAAATTCCGAACATACATGAAGTTCTCGTGGATACTTCTCCTTTTAATGAAAGCACTCTGGGCGTTGGAAACGAGGTCATCCATGTGGGGCGCAAGGCGTAGCGATAAAACCTTGGCAATGATTTTAGCGATGGCATGTATGAGGCTAATGGGCCTATAATCAGAGATGCCTTCCGTGCCATCCTTCTTAGGCAGCAGAACAACATTGGCAGAGTTTAGCCATTGCAGGTTGGAGGTGTGTAAGCAATCGAAGTGTTGAATGACCCCCATGATCGTATGCTTGATGATTCCCCAACACTTCTTGAAGAAGATCCCCGTGAAACCATCAGGTCCAGTGCCTTGTTACTAGGCATCTCTTTTATAGCCTCCCAAACCTCCTCCTCAGTGATGGCGGTGTCGAGGTCTTGCAAGGCATGGGCCTCAATGCCCAGTTCCTCCCAATTGAAATCCTTATTGCTCGTACTTCCCCGGCCCATGACCTCGGAGAAGTGATCATGGATGATCTTCTCTTTTTCCTTGTGGTCGGTCACCCAACCATGAGCATGCTCTAGCCGGTGGATATGTTTTTTTCTCCTACGGGCATTGATGCGACGGTGGAAGAATTTGGTGTTGGCATCACCCTCCCTCAGATTTGCCAGTCTAGCACATTGGCTCTTCCTAGCCCGCTCAAGGACCGCCAAACTAACCACTCTTCGCTTAAGTCTAGCACGCAGGTCCCTCTCCTCAGGTGAGAGGGCTCGTTCCTCTTGCGCCAAGTCCAACTGAAGGATCACCAAGAGGGCCGCATGGAGTTGGATCTTGGCCTTGGAGAAAAACTTCTTGCTCCATTCAGTGAGCCGGGTCGCGGTTTTCTTAAGCCTATGATGAAGAATTTGGAAAGGCTCTGTGTGGTTTACAAGCTCATTCCACGCCTTTTGGACGACGTCATAGACTGCTCATCTGGCTAGCGACTTCTAGCTGTCTTCTGATGATCTGATCTGCATGCATCTAGTCGATTGTATGCGGACAGCCGACAGGGATTCGTCGTCATGGCGACTAGTGGATGGCTGCCGCAGCAATCGTAAACCCGCTACGCCCTAGCAGGACACGCACAACGGCGGATGGCACGATCGGCGGCCGGCGACGGCGATAAATGCCCTAAGCGGTCCTGGAAAAATAGATCAACCGATCGGATCGATTTGATTGTCTGTAGGCCAAACAATAGCCAGCCACGTACATATCAATGGGCTATTGGGCTAATGGTGTAATTAGCTGCGGCCATTAGCAATATACAGTACACGGCCTGCTAAAATTTGTTGAAAAACATACTCCCTTTATTTTTATTTACTCTGTATATTAGAGTTGACTGAAGTCAAACTTTACAAAGTTTAACCAAGTTTATAAAAAAAAGTACAGACATTTATTATAAAAAATCTATATGATGTGAAAGTACATTCAATAATAAATCTAATGGTAGAGATTTGTTATTGTACATTTTTGTTTATAAATTTGATCAAAGGTTACAAAGCTTGACTTTGACTAAAGCTAATACGTGGACTAAATAAAAATGGAGGGAGTAGAAAATTAGCAGGGACATGCATGTGCGGGGGGTAGGCACCTGCAGATCCTTCTGCAACCGTTGATCTGCACCGTGATTCGAACAAATGTTCCGACCGAAATCTGTACAAAAATGAATGCAAATTCTTAGCCATCGCAATACAAGACAATATAACCAAGCCTCTATTCCAGGCCAAGAATTTGCCTCCAGGTTTCACCACTTGGATGAAAGTGACCCTTGGTGTATAACTTACGTGACGCGTGGTATTATTTTGGGATGTGGCGGGGTATAAATGCCTTGTGGATCCACTTGATTGATTGAAATTTTTTGAACTCGGTAGCGGTTCGTTTGGTTGATTTAGCGTTTTTGATTGGACATGGGTGTTCTTCTTATGTGCTTCCTTCTATTTCTATTGGCCATTGGATGTTGTTTGTATCCATGCCGGGTCAGTTCTGGCGTCGGTGTTTGCGCTGATTATGTCGAGACGCTGTTGGTCGATGTGTGCCGTCGCTTTCTCCTGTCCAGCCGCTGTTGGTTAATGCGTGCTGTCGCTATCCGCACTATTGTTGAGGTCTGACAGGATTGGCAAGTATGCGGTGCCGTTGATCTTTGTCAGAGAGGAGCAGACCTCTGTCCCTGTCTGTACACTGTGCTATCGCTGCCGCTGTAGACGTTGCTTCCGGAGGTTGCGGTTCTTTTTGATCGGTGCGGGCTCTATCCGCGCGCTTGCGTGCATGACCCTGCTCCTTGCCCCTTCGCCTCGGCGTCAACTGCAGGATGGCGATTACACGATGGCTGCCTCTTCTTCTCTCTACGTCGACTGCCCTGTCGCCCACGCTGCGTCGCGTGCTTCTGCCTTTGGGGGCCTCCTGCTGCGTCGTGTGTGTGCGTGGATCGCGTGCTGCCGCTGCAGCATGTGTGATGTGTACCTTTGTGCGTGTGTGGGTGCTTTGTTCTAGGTTTGTGTGTACGCCGGATGTGTTTGCATCAAATTTGAGGACCAGCGTAGACCCAAGTCTGACCTGATGCCTGAAACATGAAGCTACCTGCAAGAAGTTCGGTTCAGAAGCTTGCAAATGTTCAAAATTCAGAATATTCAGAACAGAGCAAAACAGAGAAGGGAAGGAAGGAACGACCAGGATGCAAGCTTATCCTACCACTCACTTCTATGATTTACAATCTTGCTTAGTCAGTGATCAGATTATTGTAATGTTTGCACCTAGAAAGTCTTAACTATATAAACCTTGTATAACCACTGTAAAATTGCTGCCTTTTCGATATAAAGGGCAGCCCAGAGGTTGCAAGTTTCAGAACTTGAATGTTGTACACTAGACTGCAAAATTTGGCAAACTCCTAAGCATTATGTCTTTTTTTGTCTTGCTGAAATTTGGTTACTATACAAGAAAAGTTCTAATCAGGTAGGTATACATGTTATAGGTTTGGTCTATTGTTTTTTTTTATTTTGTGTTCGGCTTCCTGACTGATAATATGTGTTCTGCTGCAGCCAGTGTACAAGTCAACAATATGTTTGCACTGATTGATCGTTTTTGGATCGCTGTTGCTTCTTGAGTCCGATGGTTCATGGAGTAGCTGACGTTGACCCCTTCCATATGATGCAGTGGACATGAGCATGGTCATGCAGACTAAGTGCATGCCAGGAAGATCGAGACTGGGTCTTGATTCAGGAGGTTACTATAAGGCAAGGTTGTTTTAGTTTCTCAATCATGACACAATACCCATCAGGTAATGAGTTGGTATTTCAAAACTGGGATTAGTCAATAGTAGGACTTGAATAGTAGAGATGTGAAGCGGAAGAATGCAGAGCGACTAATTATTTGAGGTGTTTTACATCTCAAATGGATTATGTGAGATAGTGTATGTGTCCCCATGATGATTAACTGACTATTAATTCCTCATCACCTTATTAATCTTTATATCCTCACCAGTAAGCCAATGAGCATAAAATAATTAACCGATCCGGAATAATTCTGTTTGTTTGCTCTATATCAGTGGCAGTGCATCTCTATCTTGTTTATTCTTAATTGCGAAATTCTTGCATCAGAACTCAGAAAGTAATTTTCCTTCTTTGTGTGATACATTACTCATTAGCTTCTTCTTCATCTTGCCTGTAATCTTTGTTCGTTTTCCATGTGAAGAAAAGGGCTTTGTTGATCAATTGTGGCTCATCAGTGTTTCTTTTAATTTGCGTGCTCAAGTCCCCTGCCAGTTGAGCGTTAATATCAAGGACGGGAAATGCTTCAGGTCCAAGTTGCAATGTCTGCAGGAAATTTGATGCAATACTCAGCTTCAGTTCCTTCAGAAAATTTGTTTCGGTAATTAGCCTTTATTCCCCATTTGAAAGCTCCAGTATTTTTTTATTTTAGCCATGTGTCCGTCTACAATTACTCAAGAAGAACTGAGGATGAGATCATGGAGGTTGACACGAGTACATATGTGAAGTCGGTGCATACCTGAGATTTTTGCTCAGAAATGTGCATGAAATGTTGGGTTTAATTACCCTATTATTATTTTTGATCTGGAACAGAATCATCACTATTATATACAATTATTTACATTCCTAACAACCAATAACTTTTAAACAATTTCACTTCGTCAAGATGGTACCTTTGGACATAATTTACAGTATATTCAGTCCATGAAATCAGTTTTGAACAAGTCTGTATCATGTGATCTATCAGAGGTAGTTATGTTATCATGGCATTCAGGTAGATTTCTTTTTTGCTGTCTTCACCATGAATAATAGAAGAGATGTGGAACTAGCTAGATGCTTCACATATTTAAGGAGAAAAATTGGTTATATGGTGTGAAAACAGGTGGAAGTTAAGTTTAGTTTGTACAGGTTGTCTCTTCAACTTCCATGTCCTGAAAAGCTTCAAGTTAGAACTGTAGGTAATACTTTCAGAAATATAATCCAGAATTCCACAGAGATGACTCCAAACTGAATTCAACGAGCTATGCGTGGATGGTATTAGTTTGGGCTGAGATTGAATGCAAGAAGTTTTTTTCCCCTAATAATACAAATCATCTATTATGTGCTAGAGCAACATCATTGCCCTTGAACATGTACTCCAGACAATTTTGGGTTGATCTTCTTTTATGGATTAATGATTTTCGAACACCAGATTAAAGAAATGATGTCCAAACTAACAACCAATCAAATAGTCAGAAAACTGACACACAAGCACACAAGTGTATATAATTTGAACATTAAGTATCAACAGAGCTTTGTATCATTTCATCACCGGCACACACATGACACATCCAGCGGGTGGTTGAACAAGGATACAACAATTGATTTTTTTTCATGCAATATCAATATGGTATTCTCTGTGTCTACATTGTACAGACTCTTTTCATTCATCAAAGTTCTTGTCTATGAAATATTTCAGCATTCGTACCTATATGATTTTTGTACATACACCATAACATAAAAATAAAGTGAACAAACAGAAGGTGAATAATGAATCAAATAAGTATCAGGTAAAGTTTAATGTCATCATACACAGAATTTCTCACATAACGTATCAACTGGCGCGGTGTGCCGCCACGCGGGCATTGCTAGTACATGTCTATCATATAGGAAGGGTGCTAGCGAGTGGGGCATTTTATAGGATGGGTCCCATGGAACCCTTTAAAGAAACCAAAACATCTTTAAAAGAAAAAAAATTCTACGAATACATAAACATGTTCCCCAAGCATCTGTAAAGATCCATTAAATAGTCGGTTATTTGCATGCTACATAAAAAGATAAGAAAAAAATGGCCTGAATACAGCAAAGCAAAAACCATTTAAATCTATCTATTAGCCTTTTTTGTGCATAAAGTATCATGAATGTTTGTAGTTTTTTTCCTATAAAATTGATCAAACTTTCAAAGTTTTGACATAAGACAAATCTAATATGTGTAGTAAAAAGAAATGGAGGGAGTATATCACATATGAACATAGAGTGCTATAACATGTAAGAAAGAACTAAATAGAAAAATTGCACGGATCTCAACATAGGATCTCATGAATTAATATAGCATTGACTGAGACATAACGAAGTCTTAGTCGACTGAGACTTACAAGACTGATCAACATATATGTTCAAGAAATTTCATACATATATGCTTGTTGCTCATTTGTTTTTCAGTTTTCTTAAGACGTAGCAAATGTATTTTCGATGAAAACCCAACAACGAGGTCCCTTGCCCGGCCACCATTGCACTCTCTGGAGTGCTAGCACACTAAATTACGGTATACCTGCCTATCGTAGGTACGTACCGGTCTCTCTTGTCGCTCATGCACATGCTGCCATCTCACCTCTGACCTCGGGATCATCTTCATGGCCATTGGCCAGTACGTCCGTGTGGTGGCCGTCAGAAAGTCAGAATATGCCGGCCACGAGATACCTCCATGGCATGGCCATTGCCAAGCCGGAGAACAGCGCGCTCTTGGGTACGTCCCATGTGTGTGCAGGTACGTTTTGACATCTTCCTTGCCGTACACATGGAGCAGGAAGCAAGTACAACTGCCACATCATTCAAAACCAACGAATGCACATGGATCGTCGAACCTTCTGCTAGCTCCTCTCATGCACATGCAGATACGGTCGACCTACACATCTAGCAGAGGAGTTTAAGTATACCTCTGTAGGCTAGCTAGCAGCATTGGCTCCGGGTCATGGCGATCGGCAAGAAGAGCAAGCAGCGCAATGGCGGCGTCAGCCACTCGGCCTCGTTCCTCCTCGGGGCTCTCCTGCCCACCCTCCTACTCCTCCTCCTCGCGTCCGATCGGGTCGAGGAGCGACTGACCGGCATATTCATATCCAGCTTGGGGAATGGATCGCCTCATCAGATGATTAGCCACGCCAACCTCTCGAGCGCGGAAAAGGTTTGCCTGCTCGGGGCTTGGGTTGTGTGGCCCTGGGTGCACCCGGGCCGGTGGATACTCTCTCTACTTCTAAATGTCTTACAAATTGATGGTAAAATTTCCAGGAGATGCAGGAGGAGAGATTCCCAGGGCTCGCAGAGCTGCTACCAATGGTGGCCACCGACGACGGGACGGTGATCCTAACGTCGGTGAACGAGGCGTGGGCGGCACCGGGCTCCCTCCTCGACCTATTCCGCGAGAGCTTCAAGAACGGCGACGGGATCGCGCACCTGCTCAACCACACCCTCATCGTGGCCGTTGACCCCGGCGCCATGTCCCACTGTGAGGCGGTGCACCCGCATTGCTACCTCCTCGAGGTAACGTCCGCCAATGTCAGCTCCGCCAACGGCTTCTTCACCGAAAGCTACCTTGAGCTCGTCTGGGCCAAGCTCTCCCTCCAGCAGCGCGTCCTCCAGCTCGGCTACAACTATCTTTTCACAGTAATAAGCTAGCTAGCTGCATATGATTGCTTCTAAATCATCATTTTTCATTCACATTTCAACAAGTCAACCAAAATGTGATACGTTCAAATATGCACACTCTGATATTGTCAGTTAATGTTATGTCCATGCAGGATGTGGATGTTATGTGGTTGCGTAACCCGTTCCGGCATATCAGCCTCTACGCCGACATGGTCGTCTCCACCGATCGCTTCAATGGTGACGCGGAGGCGCTCACGAACGCACCCAACACCGGCTTCTACTACGTCAAGTCCACGAACCGGACGGTGGAAATGTTGAGGCGATGGCGCGTAGCGAGGTCGCGTTTCCCACCGACCCACGATCAGGCGGTCTTCAACGAGATCAAGGCCGACCTTGCTGCTGACGAGCTACACATCAAGTTCGTGTTCCTTGATACGACACTCTTCGGTGGCTTCTGCCAGTTCCATAGCAAGATGGACAGGGTGTGCACGATGCACGCTAACTGCTGCATCGGGCTCGAGAACAAGGTGCATGACCTTGGGAACATGGCGGCCGACTGGAAAAACTACACGAACAAGGTGATACCGCAAGAGAAGAGGAGTCACGAGTCCAGGTGGACGTTCCCTGCCAAGTGTGAGGCATCGATGGGACACCGCTAATTATTCGGCTATACAATCAGGAACTCGAGATGTCAAATTTGGCCGAGCCGCACGAGTAGTGGCTAGGGCTGGCGGTCCAATATATTGTTCCCACTCCAGAGGTTACGGCATGCGGCTATTGGAAATACGGGCAGGGACTTTGTTGGCTGTGTGTGTGCATCTTAATTATGCAGAGACCGGATGTACTCTCTCTCCGTTTGAGTTTACAAGTCCTACGCGTATATCTAGGTTGTCAATTTTATCATCCTAATATGAACGCGGATTTTTAGGACATGGTGGCAAGCGAGGATGTAATCTGGGCAGCCCATCCATGCTATGAGATTAACAATTAATATAGTGATTGAATGAATACCCGAATGATACATCAGGTCAATTCGGCAAATACACGTACATGTGTTGGTGGCTAGCCATCTTAAATGAAGCTGGATACACATGCATAACCATGCAAAATACGGTACTGGCTGTTCTGCCATGTTAATCTGACGAGGCCATTTAAAACGCTGGTCAACAGGGTTTAAAGGTGTGTGTATTCAATACTTACGCCTTGAATGGCATTTAACAAGTGTGGCCCTGCCGTTTTGGTTTTGGTTTGTTTTGTCCAAGTTCATTTCGTGTGTATAATTCTGGTGTACTGCTGTATTAGTTCATCAAAGTTACATAATGACGTTGCATTACCTAGCGCATGATGGGATGCCCCCCTAAGAATGAATATAAACAGCATACACGCATGTGGTAAAGAAAATCATTCACGGTAAGGTAACACAAAACAAGTCTCTGATTCT
The DNA here is from genome assembly GCA_021605205.1 of Aegilops longissima. Taxonomy (NCBI): domain Eukaryota; kingdom Viridiplantae; phylum Streptophyta; class Magnoliopsida; order Poales; family Poaceae; genus Aegilops; species Aegilops longissima. The sequence continues at coordinate 681,810,563 of CM038678.1, read as the reverse complement.
GAAAATTAGGCATGATAGATTAATTAGCACATGCAACTGGAATACTCCTACACTGTACAACCTTCTTCAACCTGCCAGCTGGGAAAAGATAGAACAAGAAGGTGACCATGGCATCAAGCTCCAGCGCTCGCGAGGGCAGAATGTTTGCAGTTTGTTATGTTCACTAATACTATATAAGACCTGTGAGAACATACCCAGCCATTACAATCGAGGCAGCAAATCAGGGGAGAGAACACCCTCGTCGTTCTATACATGGATTAGAGCTGCTGAACTAATGTGTGACATACAGGAGTAGCACATGAAGAAACTGCGAGAACGAGAGGAGGAGCTATGGGATGGAGAGAGGCTGGGGACAAAATGCAGACTAGTGTGCAGGTTGCCGTAGACATCTGCTCCACATAAATGAGAGATTAACTCCTCTTGTCAGATTGGTGGGCTATGGTCACTAATTGACTCTGGGAATACATTGTCCATATAGGAATACTTCATCCTGAGAAATGCATATACCTGGTGAGTGTATTACAATAGCACGAATCATGTGGGAACGGGCGGGCATGATAGCGACCTCGCGTGGTACCATGTCCACTCGTGATTTATCGCCCTAATATAAACTATATAACACCAAATTTATACCGTTTGAAAATAGAACATCTGAAGTTTGTATCGGTATACTTTTTGTAATATATGACTTGTATTAGGTTGGTTAAATTGACGACCTAGAAGTATGCGCATGCCCTGTAAACTGTGAGAGAGGTAGTAGTGCTTACACCTTTAAGTAATAAAGCGACCCTTTTAAAAAAAAAAGTGACGGAACCAGGATTTAAGCATAGTCAGGGCAAATAAGACGATAACCGCAAAAGTATTACCGTATGATGTGCTCTCGGTTTGAGCATATAGTGGAATTTGTATAGATGCCAACATATGTTAGAGCATCTCCAACAGTGGTGGCAAAAGACGCGCGCGGGGTAAAAAGCCCATTTAGCGCGCGCGGGAAGTCTTCTCGCGCTCCAGCGGCGGCGGGAAACAAGCGCGCACAGTAAAAATTTGCGCGCGCGGGGGAGAAAGCTATTGGTCGCGCGGTAGATTGCAAGCGGTGCGCCTATAAATTGCAACGCTCGCCACGCCATCCTCCACACTATCACACGCGCATTACCCCCACCTCCTCGCCGCTTCCTCGCCGCTAAAGCCCCCCGCCACCACCGCGCCATCATGCCTCCGCGCCGTCGAGGAACTTCGGGCTACCGCGGTGTCTGCCAGCGCCCCAACGGCTCGTACTACGCCGAGATTCGGTCCGGTGACGTCTGGCTCAACCTCGGTATGTTCCAGACCGCACACGAGGCCGCCCGCGCGTACGACGCGGCGGCGTGGCGCCTAGAGAGGCCTCCATCGCAGATGAATTTCCGTGACGTCTACACGCGCGAACAGGCGCAGGCCGTCGCCCCTCCGCTTCGTCTTATCACGGACCAGGATCGTGCGGAGCACAGTCGGCAGCAGCGCCGCCACCTCATGGCCGAGGAGGAGGAGCGAGCCATGGCGGAGTGGCGCCGGCGCCATCCGGAGGACGTCACCAACGAGCAAGCCTATTGGGCGGAGAGGACGGCAAGGCGCCGCGCGGAGCGGTTGTACCGGCGTCGGCGAAAGGCACTGGCTATATCGCAGTGCGATATTGTTGAAGCAGGTGGGAAGTTGATCTTGACGTCAGATGATGAACGTTGGCACGCCATATGGATCGATATCTCGGACAACACCACCGAGGATGAGGATGATGATGAGGACGACTCGAAGTAGTTCTAGCTGCACTAGTTGCACGGTAGTTCATCTAGTTTTTATCTATGCACCGTTTTATCTAGTTTATTTTTATCTAGTTGCACCGTAGTTATAGTTGTGCCGTTCTATTTATGCTATGATTATGTAAAATATCTTTGTATCGTTTATATGGAGAATTATATGTACGGTTTTTTATCTATGCACCGTAGTGTTGGTGCGACAGTGCGCGCGCTGTATTTTAGCGCGCCTGCTGGAGCTACGCGCGCGCTGTATTTTACCGCGGCTGCTGGAGCCAGCGTTGCCTGCCGCGCTAAACCAGGCGATGGGCACACTGCAAACTGGTTTTTAGCGCGCCGCGCGTTGGGCGGCTGTTGGAGATGCTCTTATTAAGAGTTTGCATATCAACTGAAAATGAGATCCGAGCTAGCTTCATCTCCTCGGTCAGATTTTCAACTTCAAAAGTATGAGGTGGTGCGTTTTTATTTCATCTTCATTCTTGAAACCCGTCAAACTTAAAAAATAACAAATGAGACTTCCAAATCAATATTTGCTTTGTGTGATTGTACGGGCTTTTTAAAGGGGAAAACCAAGTTTATTCAGTAAAGTCCACATGAAGTGGGATACATCTCTGGTCATAAGGAGCGCCAAACCAGACGTGGCGTCCTGGACCTCTCAAGAGAGAGAACTTGGCTAAACTATGTGCTTCATAATTCAGCACGACTCTCAAAGGAAAAAGTACATTGAAAGAAAGAAGCTCTAAGGTTTATTTCCGCGATAATCGCTCCATACGTCCCGTGTGACTTTCTGTTGATATCTGAAACGACTTGTTGACAATCTGATGCAATAACAAAATTCTGAATACCCATATCTTCCGCAAGGGATAACGCCTCCCGGCAAGCGATAGCTTCAAGTGTGGCCGGGTTTTCCACTCCCTCGATCACTAGAGTCGAACTGCCCATATAGTTTCCATCCACATCTCTGCACACATCTGCGCAGATCCTCCTCTTCTTGCCATAACTCCCGCATCCACATGAATCTTGCAATATCCCGGCGGTGGTTTTTTCGGCCGTCTCTGAACGGGTGCAGCGCCCCGCTCTGGTTCCTTGGCCTTTATGGTATCTAGTTCTGCAATGAACCGACCAATAAAGCCGTAGGTAGATTGGGGACTCTGGAAATGGATTCATGAATAGCTTTGCGTCGGGCATGCCAGATAGACCACAATGTGACTGCTGCGAGGATGAACTGATCGTGTGATAGCACTTGTATGAGTGTAAACAGCCACTGCCTTGCGCTTGGCTCCATGCTCCCTATTATTTTATGTGTAATGTCCTCATCAATGAGCGCCCAAACACTCCTTGATGATGAACACTCTAGCAAGGAGTGACGCCACGAGTCCCGGTTACCACAAAACCCGCATTGGTCGGAGTCATCCATGTGCCTATTTGCTCTGACATCGTTTGTTCGGAGGGAGTGCTTCGAGAGTCTCCATAAGAACATTCGAATTTTACCCGGCACCTCCGTCCTCCATAGTTTCTTCCAGGCTCCCTCCTCTGCTATGGAGTTAGGGTCCCACCGACCCTTCTAACCAAGCCTCCCTTCTTAGTTTGGTTGCAACAAGCATCCTGTACGCAGACTTGATAGTAAAAACTCCATGTTTCTCATAGTACCAAGCCCAAAAGTCACTTATGTTTCTTGTGCAAAGAGGGATTGCTAGTACAACTTGTGCATCTATTGGCATAAGATGTTCTTGCACCAGTTGCCTGTTCCATGATGTCGTCGCACCAATGATGAGCTCAGACACCCTGGTAGGCGGGTTTTGGTTTATACTTCCCAAGGGTCGGAACATCCCCTCACGGGGCAGCCAGTTCTGATTCCAAATATGTGTTGTTTCTCCGTTCCCAATCCGTCTGATCAATCCCTGACGTAGTGTGTCCCTGCCCTCAATGATGGCCCGCCACACTTGGCTTGGGTGGCTCCCGAGTTCAGCACCCAGGATATCCGAGTTAGGGTAATATATACTTTTCAAAATACGTGCACTCAGGGTTTCTGGATTCTGTAGTAGCCTCCATGCTTGTTTTGCCAACATTGCTGAGTTAAAGAGCTCAAAATCTTTGAAACCCAAACCCCCCATGCTCTTGGGTTGCGTCATATTTTTCCAGGAGACCCAATGAGGCTTCGGTTTTCCTTCCTTGCTACCCCACCAGAATTTTCTAATAAGCATGTTCAGATGTTCGCATAAACCTCTCGGGAGCTTGAAGCAAGACATAGAAAAAACCGGGACTCCCTGTGCCACAGATTTCACCAACACTTCCTTCCCCGCAGAGGAGATAGTGCGTTCAATCCAGCCCTGAACCTTACTCCACAGACGGTCTTTTAAATACTTAAAAGCACCGTTTTTTGAACTCCCTATATCAGAAGGCATCCCCAGGTATTTCTCATTTAGTGTCTCATTAGGAACATGGAGTATCTCTTTGATCTCTTGTCTCACAGAGTCCGGAACCCCCTTGCTAAAGTATATAGACGATTTTGCATGGTTTATCCTCTGCCCCGTCGCCTGGCGATAGGTCTCCAAAACATGGTACACCTCATTAGCTCCCACACCATTGGCCTTGGTAAACAGCAGGCTGTCATCAGCAAATAAAAGATGGCTTACAGGTGGTGCCGTAGGGGCAACCTGCAAACCACTCAAGTTGGATGACTCACTTTTTTATTTTAAGAGGCACGAAAGGCCCTCTGCTGCCAGCAAGAACAAGTATGGGGATATCGGGTCCCCTTGTCTGATCCCTCTCGAAGGTTTGAAATGTTGTAGTTTCTTTCCGTTGAACAAGACAGAAAAACTGACTGTGGTAACCAGGCCCATAACAATATCAACCCACCTGTTGCTGAAACCCAGCTTAAGCATTATAGCTTTGAGATATGGCCATTCCACCCTGTCATAAGCTTTCATCATGTCAAGCTTGAGGGTGCAGGACTGTTTTTTCTTGGTTTTATTACTCTTCATAAAGTGCAGGCACTCATATGCAGTTATAATATTATCTGTGATCAACCTCCCTGGAACAAAGGTTGACTGTTCCTCTGATATAATCTCAGGCAACACTTCTTTCAGTCTATTTGCTATCACCTTGTAAGCAATTTTATACAAAACATTGCACAGGCTAATTGGGCGGAATTGAGACAAGAGCGTTGGATTTTTTACCTTTGGGATTAGAACTAAGACAGTATCATTGATGCACTCCGCTGATTCTGTACCTTCTACAATCCTTAGTACGGCCTTTGTAACGTCATCCCCACACAGATCCCAGTGGTGCTGAAAGAAGTGCGCCGGAAATCCGTTGGGACCGGGCGCCTTGGCAGGGTACATCTGAAAGAGAGCTTTTTTAACTTCGTCTTTACTGTACGGCGCATTCAGAGACTCGTTCATTTCTGCGGTTACTTTTGTTGGTACCGTATCAAGGACTTGGTCCATATTGTGCACTCCCTCGGAAGTGTACAAATCTCGATAAAAACTGTTAGTCAGATCCTCCATCTCGCTCACATTAACTGTCATCTGCCCGTCCAGCCTCTGAAGTGATTTAATCTGGTTCTTCCTTCTTATACGACTTGCTCGGAGGTGAAAGAAATAAGTATTCTTATCACCGTGCATAAGCCATTCCAGACGGGCAAGCTGGCACCATAACATTTCCTCCCTGTGATATAATTCAGTGAGCCTCTCAATTAACTTTAATTCAATATGTGTCGGACCAAATATGTCTGGGGATTCCTGCAGCTCCTATAGCTCCTTTTTCAGGCGCTGAATGTCGTGCCGAACATTACCAAAATTTGTCCTTTCCCAGTGAGACAGATCTGTTGACAGCGACCGCAGCTTGTCGTTGAGGGAACCAACCGAATCTCCTGCACCATTGGACCATGCACGCTGGATGGCAGGCTTCAGCGTGGGATCTCGTTCCGATGCAACTTCATACTTAAATGCCTTTGGGGCCCGCCTACATGCATCGCCATGCATGAGGTTCACGTAGATGAGTACGTGGTCACTGGTAGCTGCCGTTTTGTGCTCTACCTGCGCCGAAGGAAAGGCGATACACCAGGCCAGGTTAGCCACTCCCGGGTCTAGGCGTACCCGTGTATATGTGCCTCGTGTCACCTTTTTCTCAAAAGTCCAAACTGTGCCCGTATAGCCTATGTCCGTAAGTCCACGTGTATCAAGGGCATCCCTAAACGTATCCATTTGCGCTTGGCTCCTGTTGCCCATGCCATCATGCTCATGCGCGTGTAAAACTTCATTGAAATCTCGAACGACGAGCCATGGTATGTCACTAGCCCCCACGATTCCTCTGAGCATGTCCCACATTTTGTATCTTTCGTTCACTTGTGCTTCTCCATAAACAAAGGTGACCCTTATTTTCATATCAACCAGCTCATCAATTTCAACATCAATATGATACCGAGAATAACCAACAATCTCAAGCTTTATTTCTTCGTTCCAAAAAATACCTAAGCCACCACTTCTGCCAGAGCTACTAACAGAAAAACTTTTATTATAGCCTAATGAACCAACCAAACTCTCGACTCTAGAACCCTCTATTGAGTTTCCAAGACACACAGTACAGAGGGGGCAAACTGCTTCGTTAGATCACGAAGCTCTCGAACTGTCGCGGGTTTGCCAGCCCCGCGGCAGTTCCAACAGAGGAAACTCATTGCGCTAGGCACGACCCCACTAGGGGGGCCGCCAAACGCGCATTAGGTGTTTTGTTTGCAGCTGTGTTCTTTCCGTTGGTCTTCTCATTTGTCGTCATGCTTGGTTTGTTCCTTTTCTGCTCCTGTTTTGAGGAAGGGCTAGGTGGAACCTCAGTTGGGCCCGGCAGTAGTAGAAGATTGCTTGCAACGGGCGCTGACACCGAAGAATCAATCCCGGCTCCCCTCTTTCTGTTCCTGTCAGCCTCTATCATGGCTACGTCTCTGTCCTCCTGTTCTCCGTCAGCTTCAGAAGGATCTTCCTAGGTAGTATGCTCTGCGGGACCGCGTGCACGACCGCGACCCCTTCCCGATCGGCCTCTCCCACGGCCGCCTCGTGATCCATTGCCTTCAGATGAGCTGCGGCCGTCTCCTGGCCCATTACCCGGTCCTTTGAACCAAACTGCTTTTAGGTCTTTGAAAACAAGGGCTTTCGGGGGGGTGTACTCCATCACCACACTCCTTGAACAGATGACCCATGTACCCACAGACAGCACACCAATCTGGTAGGCATTCGTATTTCACCCTGAAGATCACCCTCTGGACAACATCGTTCTTCTTGATAACCAGCGAAACTGCATTCTTAAGAGGTTTCGTAACATTAATCCTCAGTCGAACCCGTGCAAAATTCCCCTCGAAATCATGAGATTTTGGCTCTGCGAAGATGAACTCTCCCACCGTAGCAGAAAGAGCCTTGATCTTGGGGAAAAATCCATTCGGAAGATAGTGTATCTGGATCCAGATGTCGATCTTATTCAGCTCAATTGTTGACGGCTTGGTGAACCCATCGTACGGGGCGATGACCACAGCCTTCCCTTTGAATTGCCACGGGCCATCCTCCATGACGCGCTCCCAATCGCCGAGGCAGCCAAACTGCATAGTGTACAGGTTATCCTCGAGAGGGCGGATCTTAACCTCCTTTGCCAAATACCATGCGACCCTCATGTTTCTGAAGAACCAGTACTGGCTATATGGTTTTTCAGTGTGAACCCTAGCTATTGCCATCCACCGGGTCGTTTCCACCGGGAGTTCTTCGTCCTCGACCACTACGTCTTGAAGATCGTCCTCTTTCAACCCTAATTCTTCCATCATCGCCTCCAGGTCGGAGACCGCTTGTCCCGATCCTGATGCGACATCCTCCATGTTCTCTTGCCCGTGAAGATGATCCGCGGGCGGTAATAAACCCTAGCACGAGCCCCGACTCCCTGCCGCCGGCGGGGAGAAGAGACTCAGGGGATGGCCTATCTCTACGGGGAAAGCTGATCGCCGCTGCCCGAGAGGAGAGAGAACCCTAACGAGAGGGGGAGTATATATGGGTGATGGGTCCCAGAAAAATGCTACATCTACGTAAAGCCTGTGTGATTGTATGGTACTATGGTAGTATCCAATGTTGGAATTTTCTAGTAGGCCTTTGGCCCAAAGCCCAACTAAAATTCTGAAATTCTCTTGGAATGGCGGGCTGGGGGAGTGGGCTAGCGAATATCGCGGGCCAATTCAGCGAGTCAATTTTGTGACCATCTGAACAATGGCATTCGGGTTGCCCAATGCCAATATCAATTTTTAGGTCCCAATATCAACATCCAAACGAGGTGTTATAGTAACTTGCTCATATATTCAACATCCAAGACATGCTAATAGTTCCGAACTGATAGTTTGGATTGATCTAACTAGTGTGTATTTTCTAACAGATCTAACAAAAATACTGTAAATAATATCTAAAGATCTAACATTAATATTAATATGTAATGATATACGTCAGGTCTAGGGTTGACTTGCATGAGCCACGCCACCATGTATGAGACTATGATGACCAGTACGTCAGGGACTAGGGGTGCACATCAAACGCGCTGTTGTGAGGACGAACGCGACGACGCAAGAACGAAGTATCCAAAGCGCTCGTGGCGGCTGCTGGTTATGCCCTAGGTCAACGGCGATGATCAAGTCTGAATGGAAGTTGCGATGTGCATATGATGAATCTGTCTCACCCTCACCAAGACACAAGCTCGTCTCGCCTCAGCGTAGCTACTAATGGACCGACCCAAGTAGCTTCATGCAGGTTAATTTGTTTTCCTTCTCTTTTTATCATTTGTTTATTTTTTAATATTTTTCGAACTATTCTAATAAATGTATCTCCAAACTTAATTTCACTTCAATTTTTTGAAACCACGAACTTGAAAATTATCAACACGGTGTAAAGCAATTGTTAACGAGATTTAAAAAAAATCATAGCATTAAAAATGTTTGTGACCTTTAGAATTTTTCATGCATTTCAAACAAATGTACGTGACGTTTAAAAAATATTTATACAATGTAAAGAAAATGTACATGTAATACAAAAAAGTTGTACCATTTTGATGCACAGTACATTTCAAATGGTGTAGTTGTAATACAAAAATATTTATACAATGTAAACAAATGCACGGTACATTTTGAAAGATGCTGACACATTTTGATAATATGTTAAGAAAAACGTTTATACTATGTACTAAAAATGTTAGCATAGTTAAAAATGTTTTTTGCCATTAAGAAAAACTGTTTACACATGTATTTGTAAAATATTTAACACATGCTAAAAAGTTCAAAACATCTATTGGAAAAATAGCAAACATGCATACAAATAATGTGATATATACAAAAATGTACAATGTGTATAGAAAAATAAAATCAGAACATATATTTGAAAAAAAAATTAATCATGTATTTGAAAAAAATTAAACATGTCTAAAAGAGTTCATTCAATTTGAAAAAAAATCATCGAATTCAGAAAAAGTTCATCAAATTTGAAAAAAGTTTAGCGATTTTGAAAAAAAGTTCATCGATTCAAAAAAAGTTCATCGGTTTTGAAAAAAAGGTCATTCAAATAAGCAGGAAAAAATAAAAATAAATAAAAATCCGAGCAAAACCATTCCGAATAAAAATGAAAAAAGAAAAAGGAAAATAAAAAGACAAAAGAAGTTAAAAGTTTAAAAGAGCACATGATGCGAATAACCAGGAGATCTCAGGTTCCTATTCCACCAGACGCATTCCGTTTTTTTGTTTTGCAAAAAGATAAAAAATGAGAGAATTCCTTATTTGTCCCTTCCTTAAAATTTGGTTCCCTTTCTGACCCTAGTAAAAAAAATCTTCCTATTCTGACACTCAAACTTCAGTTTGTTCCCTATATGACATTTCCGTCAGTTTTGGCAACTAACACCGTTAAATCTGACATGAAAAGTCCATTTTACCCTTGGTGTAGTTTGTGACCAAAATTGTGAACTGGAAGTCAAAAGCAATGGTGATGTGATCTGTTTTGTCTTGAATACACTACCAAATGAAACCAAATCTTCTATTTAGCACATATTTAATTTTAATTGGATAATTGGACAGAACCTCCCTTGTATTTTGATGATATATCCCCTGTACAGTTCATATATGCACAAATTATAATATACTTGGAGCAGATTCACATGTATGCAAACTAAAATTTCATAGAAACTTGGTCCAGGTTCACATATACACAAACAGTCCACATATTTAGTACTCTACACACATTCAGGTTCACACAGAGTTCACATATAATAGTCCAGGTTCACATCATGTCAAATACAACACATAAAGTCACATATAGCATGTACAAAAGCCCAGGTTCACATATATATCACATAAACAGCTCAAAAGTTTCCAAAATGAACCATGATATGGAAAGGGATCCAATGGGAATCACAAGGTAAGTCTCCTTTTGCTTCGTGTGCTCATTGCAGGGCTGGCGGGATTCATTTTTTTGTTTCGTGTGCCCATTGCAGGGCTATTCATGTGGCACCATAGGAAGGTGTGGCAACTTATCAGCAACCTCTTTGCTTGTTCTTTTGGCATGTACCTTCACATCAACAGATGTTCTTGATCTACACATACACATTCATGGCAGCACATCATACATCACATATAGTAGCCCAGGTTAACAATAGAACAATGCATAGTGAGAAACAACCATAGATTACCTTTTTGCTACACCGGATCCAGATTTACTCCCTTTCCCTTTTTCCTTAGTTGTTTTCACCAACATTTGGCTATAGTGAGAAGAATGCAATTAGAATACAAAACCAAGCTTTCATCTATTCTACTACAAAATACAGAACTAGTTCTTACCTTTTTGATGCTCTAGTAATTGAGTTACCATGTTTTCTCTTTTTCGTAGTTGTAGGTTCCAAGCTTTGGCTATGGTGAGAAGTTACTTAGAATTCAAACACATATTTCATTTAATTATGAGCATGACTGTAAAGTGGCTAACCTTGGCGGAAAGCACATAGAGGCTGCTGGAGCATCATCCTCACAAGGCACAATTGATGCTTTGGCGGTCTTTGCCCTCTTCTTTGGTAGTCCTCTACATGAGCAACAACAAAGTAGTTAACATGTATGGCTGCTTACAAAAAAATGCAAGTGAAGCAAGTTACACAATTAAATTGATTACCTCACAGCTAAAATAGCTGCAATGTCATCTTGGTTACCCTTCTTGCATTTATGCCAATGATGCCCATAGTCCTTACAAATAGGGCATAAGTGTTGGCCGCTTTTTCTTTTCTTCTCACCGCAGCCTTTATACCTCTCAGTTTTATGCCTCCCCGCCGTGGATTTAAGTAGTGGTGGATACATGAAGAATCCATGGTCAGATTTAGGCCATTGGTTCTAGTCAACCATGGCAGGAATTAGTTGGTCATAGGCTGCTCTAAATTTGTCAATGGAGTAATACAAGTCCACATAATTCTGTATGTGTGCATTGATAAGAGATGTTATAAATGCTAGACCATGTTTGCAAGGAAGGCCAGAAACTTGCCATTTTCCTCATCAACACCAACATGCTCATTCTCAGGTACTGGGTTGCGAAGATAATCATCATCATCATCATCTTGTTCTATGTTGTTAGATTGGCTATGCGCATCACTATGCCACTCTGTGATAGGCTCATATGGTTCCGATGGATCACAATATGCAACAAACATGTGCACAACCTTTGTCTTAGAGTGTTTCTCAAACATCAACACCAATTCTTGGTCAGATGTTACTTCAGGGTAGATTTTAAGAAAATCATCATAGTACTGAACATGCGCAACTTCCAAATAACGAGGCGAGTACTGCTCTATGATTGATTCAACCAAGTCCTTATAATTTGTTAAGTCGGAATCAATAACCTTATCAAAACAGAAGCATTTGATATCCTTTCTAACCTTTTTTGGGTTGCCAAGCAAATTGATTTTCAGCACATAAGTTGAATTTCTATCCATCCTGTAAAAACCAAATAAACTTAATCATGAGTACTTTCTACTCCTTGGGGATCCTAGGTCTTCCTTATACAGTAGCATGTGTAGACATAACCCATGTGCAAAAGACAAATTGTGTATGAACATATTTGCTTTATATTTTAACACATTATAACTAATTTGTTGCAGATTTGACCGCAAATATCCATCTCTAAATGAAACTCCTAAGTAATCTGTTGCATCTTGACAAATCTAGAAGAGAGTTGCAGCAAATATGTTGCATTTGGGACCCATCTCTAAGTAATCTTCAAGGCCATCTCTAAGTAATCTGTCAAATTTAAAGAAGAGATGACTCACCAATCTAGACAAGCAGATGTAGCCGCATCCTTCGCTGATACTTGGCCTCGCTCCGGTGCTGCCCCTTAACCGTGCAAGGCTGAGACTGCCGCACGACCGGCCTCCCCACCATGGCCGCCCTCCGCCTCCCCACCATGGCCGCCTTGCCCGTCCTCCACAGGTTGGCCGCCCCCCGCCTCTTCACCATGGCCGCCTCGCCCGTCCTCCACGAGTTGGCCGCCCCCCGCCTCCCCACCATGGTCGCCTCGCCCATGGCCCTCCTCCACCGCACCCACCCCGCCATCGTCAGCCTCGCCCTCCTCCATGCCGCTCTCCCAGGCTCGCGCCGCCGCTGGGTGTCTCGCGCCGCTAGGTTTAGGTCTCGGGGGGAGAAGGGGGAATCGGGGGGGGGGGATCAGGCGAAGGGAGAGATCGACGCCGGTTTTTCCTTTTTATTTTTTTTAGCGTGATATAAAGCAGGGGTAAATACGACTTTTCCTGTCAAAGTTGACGGTGTTAACAACAAAGAATGACGGAAGTGTCATAGAAGGAAGAAAATAAAGTTATGGTATCAAAGAAGGAAAAAATAAATTTTTAGGGCCAAAAAGGGAACCAAAAGTTAAGAAAGGACCAAATAAGGAATTCTCTCATAAAAAATAGGCAAGATGGGCAGAGCCCAGTTAGATGCGCCGGCAGGCGCCCGTTCGCAAACGGGCGCTTAAGGCCTCCCAACGATGATCGTGTCGCGCTCTAGATGCTTCCTTTGGATTTTATTTTTTATATTTTCCCGCACGTGTTTTCTGCTTTTTATATGTATTTTTTCTTTCGCGAAAGGCACGGTTTTACTTCCACGTGAATCACGGTTTTGCTTCCACGGCCGTGCCTCTTAGAAACTGGAAAAACGTGTTTTTTTTTTCTGTGAGAGGCACGATTTTGCTTTCGCTAGATGCACGGTTGTGCTTTCACGGGAGGTAAATGTGTGCCTATCGAAAACGAAAAAAAACGTGTTTTTACCTTTTTTTTTTCTTCCACGGGAGACACGGTTTGCTTCCGCAAGAGGCATGGCCATGCCTCGGAAAGGAAACAAACGTACTTTCGGTTCGGTTTTTCCGTCCGATTTTTTCGTAAAAAAAGTTCATCAAAACTTATCGACATGGGATCTAGTTATGACGATCTCGACACGAGGAATGCAATGGTGAAAACCATTAAAGATTTGGACGCACAGTTTAAGAGATAAATTGTTTTGAATAAACGGATATACGAAAAAAGGAAAAACTCCCAAGTTGCGACAAGTGGCGCGAATGAGGAGATCGAAGTGAGTGATCTTTAAAAGAAGTACTCCTTAATTAATGATTTCGGTGCTTAAGCGCCAAATAGGATATGTCCTGTGAATAGGCCAGCCAACACTGTAGCTTCTTGGAGCAGTTTTGGGAAATTCTATAAACCGGTAGAGACCGATTTTAGAAGCTTATGAGTTGTTTTCCTCTTCTTTGTTTATATGAGTTTTGTATTGGTTTTCATCTTTATTTCCTATTTCTTTTTCGTGTTTGTGTGTTTTTTCCATGTGTTTCAAATATATGCTGACTTTTTTCGAATACATGATAAACATTATTCTGAAATACATGTTTAGCATTTGTCAAATGTGCATTAAATTGTTTCTGAATACGTGGTGAACATTTTTAACACACGTTGAAAGTTTTTTGTAAACGCCATGAAGATATTTTGTAAAACATGCAGAAAGATTTGTTAAGTATTAAAACATTTTATAAAATGTCATAATTTTTGGTGGTACGCAATATTTTCTAAATATTATGCAAACATCCTTAACATTACATAAACATTTCTAAAACATTTATGAAAATATTTGTGAACCATGTGAACATTTTTTAAATATCACAAATATTTTTTTACAATGAATAAGCATTTTTCTAAAATATTACATTTTTTTCAAATGAGTGAATATTTTGAAATGTGACAAACATTTTTTGAATTGGACGTGTATTTTTAGAAATTGTGTAAAAAACATCGTGTTAAGATTTTTTAATGCATATGAACATTTTTGAAATTTTATAAGCGCTTTGGGCTTGTCCCAATTAGAGAGCACTAGAGACGAGCGGTCCTAAGATTTCGGGACCCGGGACGAAACGACAATCTGTGGCCTCTTAATATGAACATCAAGTTTCAGTTTTCAAAGTTCAAAATATATATGATGTTCATATTAAAAGGCATCAGGGTCCTTGAAATCTCAAAACCGACCCTGTTGCAAAGAACAGAAAATTCCATTCAACTCGCTGACATTATTGAAGGAAATATGCCCTAGAGGCAATAATAAAATTATTATTTATTTCCTTATATCATGATAAATGTTTATTATTCATGCTAGAATGTATTAACCGGAAACATAATACTTGTGTGAATACATAGACAAACAGAGTGTCACTAGTATGCCTCTACTTGACTAGCTCATTGATCAAAGATGGTTATGTTTCCTAGCCATAGATATGAGTTGTCATTTGATTAATGGGATCACGTCATTAGAAGAATGATGTGATTGACTTGACCCATTCCGTTAGCTTAGCACACGATCGTTTAGTATTCTGCTATTGCTTTCTTCATGACTTATACATGTTCCTAAGACTATGAGATTATGCAACTCCCGTTTACCGGAGGAACACTTTGTGTGCTACCAAACGTCACAACGTAACTGAGTGATTACAAAGGTGCTCTACAGGTGTCTCCGAAGGTACTTGTTGGGTTGGCGTATTTCGATATTAGGATTTGTCACTCCGATTGTCGGAGAGGTATCTCTGAGCCCTCTTGGTAATGCACATCACTTAAGCCTTGCAAGCATTGCAACTAATGAGTTAGCTGCGGGATGATGTATTACGGAACGAGTAAAGAGACTTGCCGGTAACGAGATTGAACTAGGTATTGAGATACCGACGATCGAATCTCGGGCTAGTAACATACCGATGACAAAGGGAACAACGTATGTTATTATGCGGTATGACCCATAAAGATCTTCATAGAATATGTGGGAGCCAATATGAGCATCCAGGTTCCGCTATTGGTTATTGACCGGAGACGTGTCTCAGTCATGTCTACATAGTTCTCGAACCCGTAGGGTTCGCACGCTTAAAGTTTCGATGACGGTTATATTATGAGTTTATGAGTTTTCATGTACAGAAGGTTGTTCGGAGTCCCGGATGTGATCACGGACATGACGAGGAGTCTCGAAATGGTCGAGACATGAAGATTGATATATTGGAAGCCTATGTTTGGATATCGAAAGTGTTCCAGGTGAAATCGGGATTTTACCGGAGAACCGGGAGGTTACCGGAACCCCCCGGGGGGTTAATGGGCCATAGTGGGCCTTAGTGGAGAAGAGGAGAGGCGGCCAGGGCAAGGGCCGCGCACCCCTCCCCCCTATTCCGAATAGGACAAGGAGAGGGGGGGCGGCGCCCCCCCCCCTTTCCTTCTTCTCCTCCACCTCTTTCCCCCCAATCCTAATCCAACTAGGAAAGGGAGGGAGTCCTACTCCCGATGGGAGTAGGACTCCTCCTGGCGCGCCCCCTCTAGGCCGGCCACACCTCCCCCCTTGCTCCTTTATATACGGGGGCAGGGGGGCACCCCAAAGACAAAACAATTGATCGTTTGATCTTTTAGCCGTGTGCGGTGCCCCCCTCCACCATAGTCCACCTCGATAATACTGTAGCGGTGCTTAGGCGAAGGCCTGCGTCGGTAGAACATCATCATCGTCACCATGCCGTCGTGCTGACGAAACTCTCCCTCAACACTCGGCTAGATCGGAGTTCGAGGGACGAAATCGGGCTGAACGTGTGCTGAACTCGGAGGTGCTGTGCGTTCGGTACTTGATCGGTCGGATCGTGAAGACGTACGACTACATGAACCACGTTGTGCTAACGCTTCCGCTTTCGGTCTACGAGGGTACGTGGACAACACTCTCCCCTCTCGTTGCTATGCATCACCATGATCTAGCGTGTGCGTAGGAATTCTTTTGAAATTACTACGTTCCCCAACAGTGGCATCCCAGCCTGATTTTATGCGTAGATGTCATATGCACGAGTAGAACACAAGTGAGTTATGGGCGATATTAGTCATACTGCTTACTAGATGCCATACTTTGGTTCGGCGGTATTGTTGGATGAAGCGGCCCGAACCGACATTACGTGTACGCTTACGCAAGACTAGTTCTACCAACGTGCTTTGCACATAGGTGGCTGGCGGGTGTCAGTTTCTCCAACTTTAGTTGAACCGAGTGTAGCTACGCCCGGTCCTTGCGAAGGTTAAAACATCATCAACTTGACAAACTATCATTGTGGTTTTCATGCGTAGCTAAGAACGGTTCTTGCTAAGCCCATAGCAGCCACGTAAAATTTGCAACAACAAAGTAGAGGACGTCTAACTTGTTTTTGCAGGGCATGTTGTGATGTGATATGGTCAAAACATGATGCTAAATTTTATTGTATGAGATGATCATGTTTTTTAACCGAGTTATCGGCAACTGGCAGGAGCCATATGGTTGTTGCTTTATTGTATGCAATGCAATCGCCTTGTAGTGCTTTACTTTATCACTAAGCGGTAGTGATAGTCGTGGAAGCATAAGAATGGCGAGACGACAACGATGCTATGATGGAGATCAAGGTGTCGCGTCGGTGACGATGGTGATCATGATGGTGCTTCGGAGATGGAGGTCACAAGCACTGCTACCTCTTGAGCTTGCGTTGGATTTACCCGAAGAGGAGAGGATAATGCAGCAAAGTAGCATAAGTATTTCCCTCAGTTTTTGAGAACCAAGGTATCAATCCAGTAGGAGGCCACGCGCGAGTCCCTCGTACCTACACAAAACAAATAGCTCCATGCAACCAACGCGATTAGGGGTTGTCAATACCTTCAGGTCACTTATGAGAGTGAGATCTGATAGAGATGATAGATAATATTTTTTGGTATTTTTGATATAAAGATGCAAGGTAAAATAAAAGGCAAAGTAAAAAAGCAAAGCAATAACAAAGTGATGGAAGATTAATATGATAGAGAATAGACCCGGGGGCCATAGATTTCACTAGTGGCTTCTCTCAAGAGCATAAGTATTTTACGGTGGGTGAACGAATTACTGTTGAGCGATTGACAGAATTAAGCATAGTTATGAGAGTATCTAGGTATGATCATGTATATAGGCATCACGTCCGAGACAAGTAGACCGACTCCTGCCTGCATCTACTACTATTACTCCACTCATCGACCGCTATCCAGCATGCATCTAGAGTATTAAGTTAATGAAAACAGAGTAACGCCATAAGCAAGATGACATGATGTAGAGGGATAAATTATGCAATATGATAAAAACCCCATCTTGTTATCCTCGATGGCAACAATACAATATGTGCCTTGCTGCCCCTTCTGTCACTGGGAAAGGACACCACAAGATTGAACCGAAAGCTAAGCACTTCTCCCATTGCAAGAACTACCAATCTAATTGGCCAAACCAAACGGATAATTCGAAGAGACTTGCAAAGGTAACCAATCATACATAAAAGAATTCAGAAAAGATTCAAATATTGTTCATAGACAATCTTGATCATAAACCCACAATTCATCGGTCTCAACAAACACACCGCAAAAAAGAAGATTACATCGAATAGATCTCCACGAGAGAGGGGAGAACATTGTATTGAGATCCAAAAAGAGAGAAGAAGCCATCTAGTTACTAACTATGGACCCGAAGGTCTGGGGGGTAGGGCGCGCCCCCACCCTCGTGGCCACCTCCTGGCTTTCTTTACGGGGGTCCAAGTCCCTTGATCATGTTCGGTGAGAAAATCGCGTTCCCGAAGGTTTCATTCCGTTTGGACTCCGTTTGATATTCCGTTTCTTCGAAACTCTGAAATAGGCAAAAAACAGAAATTCTGGGCTGGGCCTCCGGTTAATAGGTTAGTCCCAAAAGTAATATAAAAGTGGAAAATAAAGCCCAATATGGTCCAAAACAATAGATAATATAGCATGGAGCAATCAAAAATTGTAGATACGTTGGAGACGTATCAGGCATCCCCAAGCTTAATTCGTGCTCATCCTCGGGTAGGTAAATGATAAAAAGATAATTTTTGATGCGGAGTGCTACTTGGCATAATTTCAATGTAATTCTTCTTAATTGTGGTATGGATATTCAGATTCGAAAGATTCAAGACAAAAGTTTAATATTGACATAAAAATAATAATACTTCAAGCATACTAGCAAAGCAATCATGTCTTCTCAAAATAACATGGCAAAAGAAAGTTATCCCTACAAAATCATATAGTCTGGCTATGCTCTATATTCACCACACAAAGTATTTAAATCATGCACAACCCCGATGACAAGCCAAGCAATTGTTTCATACTTTAGAATTTTCAAACTTTTCAAGTTTCATGCAATACATGAGTGTGAGCCATGGATATAGCACTATATGTGGAATAGAATGGTGGTTGTGGAGAAGACAAAAAGGGAGAAGATAGTCTCACATCAACTAGGCGTATCAACGGGCTATGGAGATGCCCATCAATAGATATCAATGTGAGTGAGTAGGGATTGCCATGCAACGGATGCACTAGAGCTATAAGTATATGAAAGCTCAACAAAAGAAACTAAGTGGGTGTGGATCCAACTCGCTTGCTCACGAAGACCTAGGGCATTTTGAGGAAGCCCATCATTGGAATATACAAGCCAAGTTCTATAATGAAAAATTCCCACTAGTATATGAAGGTGACAAAATGAGAGACTCTCTATCATGAAGATCATGGTGCTACTTTGAAGCACAAGTGTGGTAAAAGGATAGTAACATTGTCCCTTCTCTCTTTTTCTCTCATTTTTTTATTTGGGCCTTTTCTCTTTTTTTTATGGCCTCTTTTCTTTCTTTTTATTTATTTATTTTTCGTTCGGAGTCTCAACCCGACTTATGGGGAATCATAGTCTCCATCATTCTTTCCTCACTTGGGACAATGCTCTAAAAATGATGATCATCACACTTTTATTTTTCTTACAACTCAACAATTACAACTCGATACTTAGAACAAAATATGACTCTATATGAATGCCTCCGGAGGTGTACCGGGATATGCAATGATTCACGAGTGACATGTATGAAAGAATTATGAACGTTGGCTTTGCCACAAATACGATGTCAACTACATGATCATGCTAAGCAATATGACAATGATGGAGCGTGTCATAATAAAAGGAACGGTGGAAAGTTGCATGGCAATATATCTCGGAATGGCTATGGAAATGCCATGATAGGTAGGTATGGTGGCTGTTTTGAGGAAGGTATATGGTGGGTGTATGATACCGGCAAAAAGTGCGCGGTATTAGAGAGGCTAGCAATGGTGGAAGGGTGAGAGTGCGTATAATCCATGAACTCAACATTAGTCATAAAGAACTCATATACTTATTGCAAAAATCTACAAGTTATCAAAGCAAAGTATTATGCGCATGCTCCTAGGGGGATAGATTGGTAGGAAAAGACCATCGCTCGTCCCCGACCGCCACTCATAAGGAAGACAATCAATAAATAAATCATGCTCCGACTTCATCACATAACGGTTCACCATACGTGCATGCTACGGGAATCACAAACTTTAACACAAGTATTTCTCAAATTCACAACTACTCAACTAGCATGTCTAATATCACCATCTTCATATCTCAAAACAATTATCAAGCATCAAACATTTCTTAGTATTCAACGCACTCAAAAGAAAGTTTTACAAATCTTGAATACCAAGCTTATTAGGATTGTTTAAGCAAATTACCATGCTAATTAAGACTCTCAAAATAATCTAAGTGAAGCATGAGAGATAAATGGTTTCTATAAAACAAATCCACCACCGTGCTCTAAAAGATATAAGTGAAGCACTAGAGCAAAACTATATAGCTCAAAAGATATAAGTGAAGCACATAGAGTATTCTAACAAATTCCAAATCGTATGGCTCTCTCAAAAGATGTGTACAGCAAGTATGATTGTGTTAAACTAAAAAGCAAAGACGCAAATAATACAAGACGCTCCAAGCAAAACACATATCATGTGGTGAATAAAAATATAGCTCCAAGTAAAGTTACCGATGGAAGTAAACGAAAGAGGGGATGCCTTCCGGGGCATCCCCAAGCTTTGACTTTTTGGTGTCCTTATATTATCTTGGGGGTGCCATGGGAATCCCCAAGCTTAGGCTCTTGCCACTCCTTGTTCCATAATCCATCAAAAGATTTCACCCAAAACTTGAAAACTTCACAACACAAAACTCAACAGAAATCTCATGAGCTCCGTTAGCGAAAGAAAACAAAAGACCACTTAAAGGTACTGTAATGAACTCATGCTTTATTTATATTGGTGTTAAACCTACTGTATTCCAACTTCTCTATGGATTATAAACTATTTTACTAGCCATAGATTCATCAAAATAAGCAAACAACACACGAAAAACAGAATCTGTCAAAAACAGAACAGTCTGTAGTACTCTGTAACTAACACAAACTTCTGGAACTCCAAAAATTCAGCCAAAATAGGAAGACCTAGTAAATTTGTTTATTTATCAGCAGCAAGTGTAATCACTATGTTATCACGTTCTGGTGATTTTTAAAAATTGTTTTCGTGAACCGAAAGTTTCAGAAAATTACAGCAAGATCAAATAACTATCATCCAAGAAGATCCTATAGGTTTAACTTGGCACAAACACTAATTAAAACATAAAACCACATCTAAACAGAAGGTAGATGGATTATTTATTACTAAGCAGCAAGGAAAAATATTGGGTTGTCTCCCAACAAGTGCTTTTTCTTTAAAGCCTTTTTAGCTATGCATTGAGATTTAATGATGCTCACAAGAAAGACAAGAATTGAGGCGCAAAGAGAGCATCATAAAACATGTGACAACACACTTAAAGTCTAACATACTTCCTATGCATAGGCATATTATAAGCAAACAAATTATTGTAGCAAGCAAAAACTAGCATATGCAAGGAAGCGGAAAGGAACAATATTAATCTCAACATAACGAGAGGTAATTTAGTAACATGAAAATTTCTATAACCATATTTTCCTCTCTCATAATAATTACATGTAGGATCATGAGAAAATTCAACAATATAGCTATCACATAACATATTCTCAACACGATCCACATGCATGCGAAGTTGACACTCTTCCCAAATAGTGGGATTATCATTAACTAAAGTCATGATTTCTCCAAGCCCACTTTTATCAAAAATTTCATAAGATTGAATGTTATCCAAATATGTGGGATCTAAAGTTGACACTCTTCTAAACCCACTTTCAATATTATTGCAAACACTATTATGAATCTTATATTCATCATGGGGCTTAAATAAATTTTCAAGATCATAAGAAGAATCTCTCCAATCATGACTATTGGACATAGCAAAACTAGCATCCCCAAGCTTAGGGTTTTGCATATTATTAGCATAATTTACATCAATATAATTTATAATAAAATCATTCCAATCATGCTTTTTATTCAAAGATCTATCGTGGAGCACTTCATCACAATTTTTAGATTTACGGATTTCAGGCAAAAGCTTATAAAGATAATCTAGTGCATCCAAATCACTAGGAATTGGTTCATCATAATTGGATCTCTTAAAAAGATTGGCAAGCGGATGAGGATCCATAGATATTAACTTCTCTGTTTAGGAATAAATACTCAACTATTTCAACCAAGCGAGAAAACGAGCCAAGAAAGACATCAAGGCGGACGGAAAAGAGAGGGCGAATAAAACGGCAAGGGTGAAGTGGGGGAGAGGAAAACGAGAGGAAAATGGCAAATAATGTAATGCGAGAGATAAGGGATTGTGATGGGTACTTGGTATGTTTACTTTTGCGTAGACCACCCCGGCAATGACGCCAAAAATTCTTGTTGCTACCTCTTGAGCTTGCGTTGGATTTCCCCGAAGAGGAGAGGATAATGCAGCAAAGTAGCGTAAGTATTTCCCTCAGTTTTTGAGAACCAAGGTGCCAATCCAGTAGGAGGCCACGCGCGAGTCCCTCGGACCTACACAAAACAAATAGCTCCACGCAACCGATGCGATTAGGGGTTGTCAATCCCTTCACGGTCACTTACAAGAGTGAGATCTGATAGAGATGATAGATAATATTTTTGTTATTTTTGGTATAAAGATGCAAGGTAAAATAAAAGGCAAAGTAAAAAAGCGAAGCAATAATAAAGTGATGGAAGATTAATATGATAGAGAATAGACCCGGGGGCCATAGATTTCACTAGTGACTTCTCTCAAGAGCATAAGTATTCTACGGTGGGTGAACGAATTACTGTTGAGCAATTGACAGAATTGAGCATAGTTATGAGAGTATCTACGTATGATCATGTATATAGGCATCACGTCCGAGACAAGTAGACCGACTCCTGCCTGCATCTACTACTATTACTCCACTCATCGACCGCTATCCAGCATGCATCTAGAGTATTAAGTTAATGAAAATAGAGTAACGCCTTAAGCAAGATGACATGATGTAGAGGGATAAATTCATGCAATATAATAAAAACCCCATCTTGTTATCCTCGATGGCAACAATATAATACGTGCCTTGCTGCCCCTTCTGTCACTGGGAAAGACACCGCAAGATTGAACCCAAAGCTAAGCACTTCTCCCATTGCAAGAACTACCAATCTAGTTGGCCAAACCAAACGGATAATTCGAAGAGACTTGCAAAGATAACCAATCATACATAAAAGAATTCAGAAAAGATTCAAATATTGCTCATAGATAATCTTGATCATAAACCCACAATTCATCGGTCTCAACAAACACACCAAAAGAAGATTACATCAAATAGATCTCCACGAGAGAGGGGGAGAACATTGTATTGAGATCCAAAAAGAGATAAGAAGCCATCTAGCTACTAACTATGGACCCGAAGGTCTGAGGTAAACTACTCACACTTCATCGGAGAGGCTATGATGATGTAGAAGCCCTCCGTGGTGGATTCCCCTTCCGGCGGAGCTCCGGAACAGGCCCCAAGATGGGATCTCATGGATACAGGAAGTTGCGGTGGTGGAATTAGGTTTTTGGCTCTGTATCTGATCGTTCGGGGGTATGTAGGTATAAATAGGAGGAAGGAGTACATCGGTGGAGCAACGGGGGGCCCACGAGGCAGGGGGTGCGCCCTGGGGGGTAGGGCACGCCCCCACCCTCGTGGCCACGTCCTGGCTTTCTTGATGGGGGGTCCAAGTCTCCTTGATCATGTTCGGTGAGAAAATCGCGTTCCCGAAGGTTTCATTCCGTTTGGACTCCGTCTGATATTCCGTTTCTTCGAAACTCTGAAATAGGCAAAAAAAACAGCAATTCTGGGCTGGGCCTTCGATTAATAGGTTAGTCCCAAAAGTAATATAAAAGTGGAAAATAAATCCCAATATGGTCCAAAACAGTAGATAATATAGCATGGAGCAATCAAAAACTATAGATACGTTGGAGATGTATCAAGCACAAGATGATGATGGCCATATCATATCACTTATATTGATTGCATGTGATGTTTACCTTTTATGCATCTTATCTTGCTTTGCTTGACGGTAGTGTTGGGGAACGTAGTAATTTCAAAAAAAATCCTACGCACACGCAAGATCATGGTAATGCATAGCAACGAGAGGGGAGAGTGTTGTCGATGTACCCTTGTAGACCGAAAGCGGAAGCGTTATGACAACGCGGTTGATGTAGTCGTACGTCTTCACGATCCGACCGATCCAAGTACCGAACGTACGGCACCTCCGAGTTCAGCACACGTTCAGCTCGATGACGATCCCCGGACTCCGATCCAGCAGGGTGTCGGAGATGAGTTCTGTCAGCACGACGGCGTCGTGACGATGATGATGTTCTACCGACACAGGGCCTCGCCTAAGCACCGCAACGATACGACCGAGGTGGAATATGGTGGAGGGGGGCACCGCACACGGCTAAGGAACGATCACGAAGATCAACTTGTATCTCTAGAGGTGCCCCCCTGTCCCCGTATATAAAGGAGCCAAGGGGGAGGGGGCGGCCGGCCAAGGAGGGCGCGCCAAGGGGGAGTCTTACTCCTACCGGGAGTAGGACTCCCTTCTTTCCTAGTTGGAGAAGGAGAAAGGGGGAAGGAGGAGGAAGAGGGGAAGGAAAGGGGGGGCGCCGCCCCCCTCTCCTTGTCCTATTCGGACTAGGGTGGGGCGGGGCGCAGCCAACCTCTTGCCTCCTCTCCTATTCTCCCTTAGGGCCCATGAAGGCCCAATAACCCCCGGGAGGGTTCCGGTAACCCCCCGGTGCTCCGGTAAAATCCCGATTTCACCCGGAACCATTCCGATATCCAAATATAGGCATCCAATATATCAATCTTTATGTCTCGACCATTTCGAGACTCCTCGTCATGTCCATGATCACATCCGGGACTCCGAACAACCTTCGGTACATCAAAACTTATAAACTCATAATAAAACTGTCATCGTAACGTTAAGCGTGCGGACCCTACGGGTTCGAGAACTATGTAGACATGACCTAGAACTATTCTCGGTCAATAACCAATAGCGGAACCTGGATGCTCATATTGGCTCCTACATATTCTACGAAGATCTTTATCGGTCAAACCGCATAACAACATACGTTGTTCCCTTTGTCATCGGTATGTTACTTGTCCGAGATTCGATCGTCGGTATCCAATACCTAGTTCAATCTCTTTACCGGCAAGTCTCTTTACTCGTTACATAATGCATCATTTCATAACTAACTCATTAGCTACATTGATTGCAAGGCTTATAGTGATGTGCATTACCGAGAGGGCCCAGAGATACCTCTCCGACAATCGGAGTGACAAAACCTAATCTCGAAATACGCCAACCCAACATGTACCTTTGGAGACACCTGTAGAGCTCCTTTATAATCACCCAGTTACGTTGTGACGTTTGGTAGCACACAAAGTGTTCCTCCGGTAAACGGGAGTTGCATAATCTCATAGTTACAGGAACATGTATAGGTCATGAAGAAAGCAATAGCAACATACTAAACGATCAAGTGCTAGGCTAACGGAATGGGTCATGTCAATCACATCGTTCTCCTAATGATGTGATACCTTTAATCAAATGACAACACATGTCTATGGTTAGGAAACATAACCATCTTTGATTAATGAGCTAGTCATGTAGAGGCATACTAGTGACGTTATGCTTGTCTATGTATTCACACATGTATCATGTTTCCGGTTAATACAATTCTAGCATGAATAATAAACATTTATCATGATATGAGGAAATAAATAATAACTTTATTATTGCCTCTAGGGCATATTTCCTTCAGTCTCCCACTTGCACTAGAGTCAATAATCTAGATTACACAGTAATGATTCTAACACCCATGGAGTCTTGGTGCTGATCATGTTTTGCTCGTGGAAGAAGCTTAGTCAATGGGTCTGCAACATTCAGATCCGTATGTATCTCGCAAATCTCTATGTCTCCCACCTGGACTTGGTCCCGGATGGAATTGAAGCGTCTCTTGATGTGCTTGGTCCTCTTGTGAAATCTGGATTCCTTTGCCAAGGCAATTGCACCAGTATTGTCACAGAAGATCTTCATTGGTCCCGATGCACTAGGTATGACACCTAGATCGGAAATGAACTCCTTCATCCAGACTCCTTCATTTGCTGCTTCCGAAGCAGCTATGTACTCTGCTTCACATGTAGATCCCGCCATGACGCTTTGTTTAGAACTGCACCAACTTACAGCTCCACCGTTTAATGAAAACATGTATCCGGTTTGCGATTTAGAATCGTCCAGATCAGTGTCAAAGCTTGCATCGGCGTAACCATTTACGACTAGCTCTTTATCACCTCCATATACGAGAAACATATCCTTAGTCCTTTTCAGGTATTTCATGATATTCTTGACCGCTGTCCAGTGATCCACTCCTGGATTACTTTGGTACCTTCCTGCCAAGCTTATTGCTAAGCATACATCAGGTCTGGTACACAGCATTGCATACATGATAGAGCCTATGGCTGAAGCATAGGGAACATCTTTCATTTTCTCTCTATCTTCTGCTGTGGTCGGGCATTGAGTCTGACTCAATTTCACACCTTGTAATACAGGCAAGAACCCTTTCTTTGCCTGATCCATTTTGAACTTTTTCAAAACTTTATCAAGGTATGTGCTTTGTGAAAGTCCAATCAAGCGTCTTGATCTATCTCTATAGATCTTGATGCCCAATATGTAAGCAGCTTCACCGAGGTCTTTCATTGAAAAACTTTTATTCAAGTATCCCTTTATGCTATCCAGAAATTCTATATCATTTCCAATTAATAATATGTCATCTACATATAATATAAGAAATGTTATAGAGCTCCCACTCACTTTCTTGTAAATACAGGCTTCTCCAAAAGTCTGTATAGAATCATATGCTTTGATCACACTATCAAAGCGTTTATTCCAACTCCGAGATGCTTGCACCAGTCCATAAATGGATCGCTGGAGCTTGCACACTTTGTTAGCACCTTTTGGATCGACAAAACCTTCTGGTTGCATCATATACAACTCTTCTTCCAAAATCCATTCAAGAATGCAGTTTTGACATCCATTTGCCAAATTTCATAATCATAAAATGCAGCAATTGCTAACATGATTCGGACAGACTTAGGCATCGCTTCGGGTGAGAAAGTCTCATCGTAGTCAACCCCTTGAACTTGTCGAAAACCTTTCGCAACAAGTCGAGCTTTATAGACAGCTACATTACCATCAGCGTCGGTCTTCTTCTTAAAGATCCATTTATTCTCAATGGCTTGCCGATCATCGGCAAGTCAACCAAAGTCCATACTTTGTTCTCATACATGGATCCCATCTCAGATTTCATGGCTTCTAGCCATTTTGCGGAATATGGGCTCATCATCGCTTCCTCATAGTTCGTAGGTTCGCCATGGTCAAGTAACATGACTTCCAGAATAGGATTACCGTACCACTCTGGTGCGGATCTTACTTTGGTAGACCTACGAGGTTCAGTAGAAACTTGATCTGAAGTTTCATGATCAATATCATTAGCTTCCTCACTAATTGGTGTAGTTGTCACATGAGCCGGTTCTTGTGATGGACTACTTTCCAACAAGGGAGCAGGTACAGTTACCTCATCAAGTTCTACTTTCCTCCCACTCACTTCTTTCGAGAGAAACTCCTTCTCTAGAAAGGATCCGAATTTAGCAACGAAAATCTTGCCCTCGGATCTGTGATAGAAGGTGTACCCAACAGTCTCTTTTGTGTATCCTATGAAGACACATTTCTCCGATTTGGGTTCGAGCTTATCTGGTTGAAGTTTCTTCACATAAGCATCGCAACCCCAAACTTTAAGAAACGACAACTTTGGTTTCTTGCCAAACCACAGTTCATGAGGCGTCGTCTCAACGGATTTTGATGGTGCCCTATTGTAGCGACCCGACCCGAATGGGTCAAGTCTCTGTGCTTAAGTGTCATCCCTGGACCGGTATGCTGACACACACAGTACTCGAGGATTTATAACAGAGGTAAATCACATGTATATAAAACGTAAATACTATTACCTCAATCCAAAATAGCGGAAGTAACAAGGTTGTGGATTCCCATCAACACCAACGGCAAAGTTGAGTGTAGAAATCGTAACCCTAACGTATCACTTACTCGTGTAAGATCCTGCAACATGAAACGTTGCAGCCCGAAAATGGGTCAGCACATGGAATATGCTGGCAAAGTAACACATAGAGAGTAATGAAAGAATAAGTCTATACTGCATGCATATATGGCTGGTGGAATGCTCTATGTGAAAGTGCTAGTTATTGACTAGGGGGGGGTGAATAGGCGATTTTTAGGAAAGTCTTCAAAACACGGATGTTTTGAAGACAAACAATAGAAATGACCTAATTGATATGCAGCGGAAGATAAACTACAACAAGCAAACCATAGTCAAGTATGCAATAACGTGAAAGTACAAGACTAATAGCAGCTTGGTAGTAGGATCAAGATGGAAGATAGTGAGAAGCCAATCAACAAAAGTAGTCATGCAATGAAGTCAAACAGGTATGACAAGTAGGCGACTTCACGAAGACAAACTCTAAGTAAGGAGAGGGAGAAGATAGAACCAGTCACTTGTTGAAGACACAGGATTTGTTGCACCAGTTCTAGTTGTTGTGACAACTGTACATCTGGTTAGGGAGGGTGAGATTCAACTCAGAAGACCGCGTCTTCACCTTATTCCCCTTGAGCGAAGGACACACAGTCCTCGCCCAATCACTCTGGTAAGTCTTCAAGGTAGACTTCCGAACCTTCACAGACTGCGTTCACCGGCAATCCACAATGACTCTTGGATGCTCAGAACGCGACGCCTAACCGGCTGGAGGATTCACAGTCCTCAAGTGTAATAAGTCTTCAGGTCACACAGACGGAAAGACTTCAGTGATGCCTAACACTCTTTGGCTCTGGGTGTTTGGGCTTTGTCCTCGCAAGGATTTTTCTCTCTCAAAGGCTTCGAGGTGGGTTGCTCTCAAACGACAAAAGTCGTGCACTAACTCTGAGCAGCCACCAATTTATGGTGTAGGGGTGGGCTATTTATAGCCACTAGGCAACCCGACCTGATATGTCCGAAATGACCACAGGTCACTAAGGAACCGACACGTGTTCCAACGGTCGATTTCAAACACACACGGCAACTTTACTTGGGCTACAAGAAAAGCTGACTCATCCAGCTCTGGATAAGATTTGCTCTCATTGTCTTCGCTCGAAGACATAGGATTTGGGTTGAGCATCACTTCAGTCATTCTGACTTTGATCACTTGGACCCCACTTAACAGTACGGTGGTTCCTATGACTCAACAAAGAAGAAAAGGAAACAACGAAACGACACAGTCTTCGCGCTCCATAGTCTTCACTCAATGTCTTTTCATGTCATAGTCTTCAATATGAATATCTTCACATACCACCATTGTCGTCAATGTCTTCATACATTTTTAGGGGTCATCTCCGGTAGGTAAACCGAATCAATGGGGGACACTACCTGCGTTATCCTGCAATTCTCACAAACGCATTAGTCCCTCAACCACATTTGTCGTCAATACTCCAAACCCAACTAGGGGTGGCACTAGATGCACTTACAATCTCCCCCTTTTTGGTGATTGATGACAAACTGGTTGAAGTTTTCAACGGGGATAAAGTATGTGAAATTGTAAAGGTTAGGGAATTGTCTTCATAAGTGGAAAAGGCTCCCCCTGAAGATGTGCATATAAGTAGTTTGCTTTTGGAATGCAAATGCACATGGCAGGTTGTACTTGTGGAGATCCACTTCAACTTATGAACATAATTCATCATGCATGAAATGATATAACTAAGAGAATGACATGCATAATGAAAAATGGACGTCTGCAGAATGATCTAAGTGCGGAAGTTATCATCGCACATGCGGAATTTATCATCGCACCACAGTAAAGCTAATAAGTAGCAGACGACCATCGAGTTTAAGTGTTACAACTCAAAGAACCAAATGTATCAAAAGCTAGAGTTGTAAACACTAGGCAAAATATTATGCAACCGCCCTTATGAACCCGCTTGAAGACTATCAAACGCATATGCTTCTCCCCCTTTTGTTAGTAAGGACCAAAAAGGTTTGAAGACAGAGAGCATCTACTCGTCTTCTTCAGAAGTAGATGATGCAGCAGGGTTGTCGTTGTTGGTTGGCGGTGCAGACGAACTTGGTGAAGTGTCGATGTGTGCAGAAGTAGGGGGCGGTGAAGTAGCATCGGCTTCATCATCGATCACTCTGGCATTGACGGTTGCCGCGGAGGAAGAATAGTCAGAGTCTTCAAGTGATGGAGTTCGTCGTAGGACTGCATTCCGTGGAGGAGTGGAGTCAAACTTGAAGCGTTCAGTGAAGCCATCGTCTTGAAGATCTGCTTCAGCACTGAGCAGGGTCAAACTCTTCCATGATCGCCGACAGGTCTCATGAGTGACAAAAGCATTCTTGGTGGCAAGATTTCGAATGCGATTGACGTCCACCAAGAGGCTTTGCATCTGTCGCTTGAGCCAGGAGTGATGCTTATCTTGTTTACGATGCGATTACCACAAGAAGTTCTCGGTTATTTAGGACACGAGGCGCTTACCGAGGCTTTTGTAATAGTGCTCTCTGTAGCTTCAGTTTGCGCACGGTGAGGCAGATGAGTGTTCCCAGCCAGAGGATAGACACGAGATACTGCTTGGACGCCTTCCATGGGTTGAGAGAAGCTATGGTGATCTGCATTCTGAAGACAAAGTGGCCTTTTGGCAGGCTCAGGGTATATGGCTTCAACTGACATATCAACCTCTGGTAGAAAGATCAGATGATTACGAGTAGAGGGTTGATAGTTGATAGCAGAGTGCATCTTGATGAGGCGCATAACCCATGGAGCATAAAATTTCAGACCAAAAAGATCAGATCCAGACGCAGCCAATTGCCGGATGAAGAATTCTTGCGTATTGAAGCTGATGCCATTGAGGATGTAAAATACCAATGTCTTCATGGCTCCTTCAAGTTTTGCAGATGATGAATGCCCTTTGATAGGCCATAGAGTTCGCTTGATGATGTGATATATTGTACGAGGCAGATACTCAAGGTCATCAACAAAGAATTCCTGAGGGTATTCAGCGTCATGTGGTAGTGGCTTCATCATGCTCAACATCTGACTCATGTTGGGCTCTGGCTTATGGAAGATGTTCTCCAGTGCATCGCGGTGGAGTTGACAACCAGGTTCAAACAGCTCTCCGGGAGTGGGTAGGCCTGTGAGCTCAATGACGTCAAGAGCTTTGGCTTCATGATGAACATTTCCTGTCATCCACTCGAGAACCCATGTCTTCGTATCTCTGTAGTAGCCGCGGATGTGGAGGGTAGCATAGAATTGAAGCAAAAGTTCTTCATTCCAGTGTTCCTTATGCATTCTGAAGCCGAGCAGACTGCATCTCGAAGCGCCAAGTGCTTCTTCTAAGCACGGCAGTCCGCAATGGCTTCAGTGTCGGCGCATATGAGGGAAAATGCGCCCTTGATCATACAGAACGCAGGAGTAATAGCTTCGTTGCTGATAGCTCCAGAAGCGGTCAGATGATATCCTTGGCCTTGTGTTGGGGTTCTTTGCTCTGTCAAAGAAAGTGGTGTGGGCTTTGAAGCCATTTGCATTGAAAGACCACAGAGAAGTGGCGGTGCACGGGAACCTTGGCAGTCTTGGCTTTGGCTTCTTGACCTGAGGCCTATGCGCAATATGATATTCAAGCCGAGGACCCGAGGGCATGAGGCGGAGGGACGAGCACGGCCATCTTCTTGTGATTAGCTGACCATAGTTGTATGCTTGCTCAATTGTGTAGGGCCTTGGTGGAAGAAGCTGGGCAATGGCAACAAGCGAGGCTTCAGTGCTGCTCGGCGAGATGCTTGAGGAGCAGTTGCCTCATTGGCTTCAGGCACATTTGGTGCAGGCTCCACATTTGCTTCAGCCATGATTGTGTCATTGGCTTCAGTGGTGCTGGAGGTGGCAGCCTCAATGTTTTCAACCTCCACTTGAGGAGCTGGAGGGTCGGGCACCGCACGCTTGATATCGTGAATAACTTCTTCAATGACAGGGGGTGTAGGGACACGTTCTTCTTCTTCTTGGGTGTCTTCGGCTGATGCAGCCGGATTGTCTTCAGCAGCTTTGGCTTCAGACACTGAGACATTCACAGTTGGAGTGGCTTATGAAAACACTTGACGTGCAACAGGTTGGTGGTGCACTTCTCCTTCTGGAACGCTCGAGAGAGGTACTTGAGGCCTTTGACCTTTGCGAAGCCTGCGAAATGCTGGCGACGCCTTTGGAGATGGGGTTGCCTGGGCCTCAAAGTCTTCCTCTTCTTCTTGTTGTTGTTGTTGGGGAGTATTGGGGAAGTCTTGTTGTTGCGGGCGATCAGCCCATGAAGCATCCCGAGCAATTGGCGTCAGAGGACGACCAATGCTGATGATTTCGCTGTTCGTACGAACAGGCGATGATACCACATTGTATTCAATTTGAGGAAGAACTTCATCATCTTCAACATTGTCATGGTGACCAATGTATTCAGCAGTGATGGGATCAACTGCTGGAATCTCTTCAGCTTCAGGAGCCTCTGTGGAAGCAGGCTCATGAACAGTCATGCGTAGTTCTTGGGTTGCAGCTGCAGGACGAACCACTGAGATGGGTTCAACAACAAGGGGCTCTGTGGGAGCAGCCTGATTTTTCTTGGTCTTGAGCTTCTTCTTGGAGGGAGCAGCATCAGAGGCTTCAGGATGTTTCCTTTTTCTGGCTTCAGCCTCGGTAGCCCTCGTCTTCTTCTGTTCAGAAGCGGTTGACCTGACCTTTGGCTTCGAGCCAGTCATGCTGCTTGGGAAGACTATGCGGGGTTCTTGCTGCCTTGAAGGTGCAGCTTGGTCAGTTGAAGGCTTCTTCCTCTTTGCAGCCATTCTGGGTTCAATGCCAGGACGGCCAAGAGCCTTACGCTTCTCAGCCTCATTGTAGGCTAGCACACACTTGTCAGCCAGACTCTTCATGCGCTCACGAGAGCCTCTAGCATCTTTGCGCTTCTTGAGAAAGGCTTCTTTGAGGTCGTGCAGCATGACCTTGAAGTTTTTGACATCTTGCACGCTGAGTGCAGCCATATGCTTCTTGAACTGAGCCTTCTCATAGTCAATCTTATGCTTCAGTTCAACAATGCGCTGAGCAAGAGCTAGCTCAGAAGCAATGGCTTCATTGAAGGAGACGTTGAGGCCAATAGGAAGTTGCAGGTCTTCAAAGCTTATGTTTGGGGTGTCAAACCACTCATCAATGAAGTGATGGATGATTGCCACATCAAAGAGAGGCAAATTGTTGAAAATTTCTGCTTCTTCCTTGCTCTTGATTAGTTGCTCAAGTGCATCATCTGCAAGATCTTCATCGCTGGACAGATCAATGTGCTCTTCACGCAAAATGGCAGTAGGAGTCAGCGTAAGGTCAGTATTCTTGACAATTTTATTTTTCTTCTCCGTCTTCTTGGAGATACGGGATTGATCTTCAGACTGCACACTGGCTTCAGGAGGTGCAGTAGCTAGTGGCTTCACACGTGAAGCTTTTGGAGGAGCATCTGACTTTGAAGCCTTGACTTTCTTTTGCTTCTGCGGCTTTGGAGCTGGAGTAGGAGCAGGAGCTGGGACTTCATCAGAGTCAGCATCGTCATCAGAGTGATCTACTTTGGCACCTTGGACCAAGATGTAAGTGATGAGGCCATCAAGGTTTGAAAAGGGGCCGATGACATTGGGTTCTGCATCACGTGAGCCGTCAGCACGGGGAGCAGAGGGACCAGGGTTGAAGTCTAATCCCAATGACTTCTTGTTTTCCTTGGCCGAAGCCTTTGCGTGCTGGAAGTTGCGCTTGAAGAGATTATCTTCATGACACCAGAGCAATGACGTTGGGACGGTATTCTCAGGCTGAGGTCCACGGACCATACAAGGATAGAAACCCTGTGCAATAGCTTCAGCCCCGTTCTTGGGTGGAAGGCCTCGAAAGAGAATATCACCCCAAGGGCTTTTGATAGCATTCTTCTCGGCATATTCCTGGGTCACGAAATTGTACTTGAACCATTGTTCAGCCCAATATCGACGAATCCATTGGATTCGCGTCTTGCGCTGATTGTAATTCTCTTCGGGGTCTATCTTGTAAAGCTCTGCAAGGTCATCAGGCAGATCTTTTGAGGTTCCCCCACGACGCTGTCTGCCGCCCTTCCTAACTGATTTTTCTGCAGCCATGAATTTCAAACTGAATGGCTTCAATACGTTCAGAGGCTTCAAAGGCTTGCGTTTGCTGGACAAACAGGAACTGGCTTCGGTAGAGTTAATTTGATGCTGTAATGTCACGCCCAATATGCGACCCTATCCAAAAGGAACTCGAAGGTCCCACCAAGGATAGACCCGCATATTGAAACGCTTTTGCAAGGTGGATATCATTACATCAACATTACATAAAAGATGGGGATACATACATAAGGCACAAATGCCACAAGAGTACATCAACATCATACACAAGAAATCAACATCCGACTACGGATGAAACATAAACAGAAACTCAAACGACATCCACCACCTGCTAGCCCAGGCTGCCGACACGAACCTATCCCCGATCGAAGAAGAAGCGGAAGAAGAACTCCAACACAAGCAAACATCGCCTCACGCCATGATCATCGCAAACCTGTACCTGCAATCGGTGGTGTAGTAATCTGTGAGCCACGAGGACTCAGCAATCCCATTACCATGGGTATCAAGACTAGCAAAGCTTAAAGGGAAAGGAAGGGTAAAGTGGTGAGGTTGCAGCATGCGACTAAGCATGATATGGTGGCTAACATACGCAAATGAGAGCGAGAAGAGAAACAAAGGAACGGTCGACAACTAGCAATGATCAAGAAGTGATCCTGAACTCTTACTTACGCCAATCATAACACGTAAACCGTGTTCTCCTCTCGATCAACCCCAAAAGAGACACTCACGTTACGCACACGGTTGGTGTATTTTAATTAAGATCAACTTCGGTTTTCTACAACCGACATTAACAAATTCCCATCTGCCACATAACCACGGGCACGGCTCTCGAAAGTTTATACCTGCAGGGTGTCCCAACTTAGCCCATGATAAGCTCTCGCGATCAAGGAAGGATATTCCTTCTCCCGGGAAGACCCGATCAGTCTCGGAATCCGGCTACAAGACATTTCGACAGAATAAAACAAGACCAGCAAAGCCGCCGGATGTGCCGACAAATCCTGATAGGAGCTGCAGATATCTCGATCTCAGGGCACACCGGATGAGCCAGACGTCGGGTTGGCATAAACCCTGATTGCCCAGAGGGCGCCGGACATCGCTCGGTTTGGACCAGCACTCGAAGGAGAACTGGCCCGGGGGGGCTAAAATAAAGATGACCCTCGGGCTCCGGAAACCCAAGGGAAATAAAAGGGTATAGGTGAGGCAAATGGTAAAACCAATGTTGGGCCTTGCCGAAAAGTCTTACTCAAAGCGAACTGTCAAGGGGTCCCATAAATCACCCGCCGCGTTAGGGACGCAAAATCCGGGAACATAATACCGATATGACGGAAACTAGGGCGGCAAGAGTGGAACAAAACACCAGGCATAAGGCCGAGCCTTCCACCCTTTACCAAGTATATAGATGCATTAATTAAATAAGATATATTGTGATATCCCAACAAGTAAACATGTTCCAACAAGGAACAACATCTCCATGTTCCATCAAGGAACAAACTTCATCTTCACCTGCAACTAACAACGCTATAAGAGGGGCTGAGCAAAGCGGTAACATAGCCAAACAACGGTTTGCTAGGAAGGGTGCAACAGGTTAGAGGCTGACATGGCAATTTGGGATGGCTTGATAAACAGGTAATAGGTAGCGCAGCATAGCGATAGAACGAAGCAACTAGCATAGCAATGATAGTAGTGAGATCCAGGGTAGCGGTCATCTTGCCTGAAATCCCGCAAGGAAGAAGAACGAGTCCATGAAGAAGACGAACGGATGAAGCCGAACCAAGCGTAGACGAACGAATCCTCACGATCGCAACGAAACGGGAACTAACAAGAAGAAGCACACAACATAGTAAACACACCACACATGAACAAGGCATGATGCACAACAAGCATGGTGCATGACAAAACTACATGAAGCTACTCATGGCAAGAGATGATGCATACAAGAGCAACACATCAAAACAAGTTTAAATGAGGCCGGGAACAACATAGAACAATTCCGGTAAGTCCTCATATGCAAATCTCGAAATTGGTCCAGATCTGAATAAACCTTATGTTCAAGTTGTTAAACAGCAAGTTAAGATGCACCACGATGATCTTAACGAAATTCTAGTCAAGTTACATATAAAGTTCATTTAATTCGGAGCTACGGTCTAGAAGATATGAGCAAAACAAGTTAAACATGGTATTGATGCAAAATGCATATAAACATCAAGCAAACACCTCAAAACAAGGATGCAACATGATAATATGAAGCTACATGCAAAATCAAGCAAGTTTCATATAGAGCACAATCAAAACGGAGCAACGGTTCAACACATACACTCTATACAAGTTATAGCAACAATCTGTCCAAAACAGCAACTAGGCATATTGCAAGCATCAAAACACTATGCTACATCACCTCAACATAAAAACAAAAGGCATGGGCATGATGTACATGTAAAGCATTACAAAACATGAGCAATGAACTAACTCCATAAACAACTAGAATATGCTCAAAATCACATGGCAAGATTGCAAATAATAACAGGTTCAGACTTTAGCAGAAATAACATCAGGTTGCAATGTTTAGAGCTATCAAACAACGTGTTACAGGAACTTAACATGACAAACAAAGGCATGGCATGAATCTAATCAAAGCATAGAACAAAAGTCCTTTAGTGACCATGAGCCAAAAAGGATCAGAAGATATGATGGCACCCATGTAAACATGGCAAATTATATTACAGATTCATACATGGCAGGAACAACGATAAGTAGGCATGTTGGTGAGCTTGAACCACTCACCACAGAGCAATACATGGCATGGCAAGGCAAGAAACAGTAAGAAGACATGGCATAGAAGCTATACATGGCAAGAACAACATCATAGCATACACGGATGAACTACAACAACCTTGGCAAAACTGAATAGCATGTAAACAACCTGCCAGGAAACATTTTATAGCAAAACTAGAGCTCGATTGACTCAAGCTAGACTACCCCATAATTTCAAACAAGGGCATGAATGGATAGAGCAAGACATGTAGAACAAAACATCCTTAGTGAAGTATCTCAAAATATGCATGGATCTCTCTGTAGCATCAAGTCAACATGGCATAAAAATATCAGCAAAACAGGGCTGAAATTAGCAACATCATGAAGCCTAGTTTGCATGCTTGTGCTAGTCACCACATAGATCATAAAAATACATGGCATACACCCCTGTAAAGATGGCATGGCATATTACAAAACACATGTAGGACTCAAATCCATAGGATGCACACATCAATCATGGAAAAAAATGACAAAAGTGCATGTTCTGATATAAATCAGAAACTAACATCACATAGCCCTCTTCTAACAGCATTTCGGGCACCAAGATGAGCTCAAATGAAAATGATGCAATGAGATGAAATGATGTACTCGTCGAGGCGAACAATTCGACATATTATACGCACGAAACAGAGCTACGGATGCAAAGTTATAGCAGGTCAAAGTATGCAACATTTTATAATTTTCTGGGGACTTAGCAGTTTTTTCGAAAAAAAAAGAGGGTGAGTGCTAAATAGCTAAAGTGCGACCGGGGCGGGATTTGATGGGCTCTCACCATTGGGCTCGGCCCAAGTCGAGGGAGAGCGCCGGCTGGGCCTGGAGGCCGACGCGCTGGGCCGGGGAGATGGGCCAGCGGGGGGCCACGTCCACGCAGGCCGCTCTCCTCGAGCAGGGACATGGCGGTGGCGGTGGAGGCCACTCCGGCGACGACAGGAGCACGGAGGGGTCCGATCCGGCGGTGGGGAAGGCAGATCCGCCGCTGGCGGATCCACTCGACGGATCCGGCGGGAGGAGGGCCATGCGAAAGGAGGCGGCGCGCGACCAAGGAAGAAAGGCTACGGGGCGGTTAGCGATGGGAGAGAGAGAGAGAGAGAGGAAGGCGAGGGCAGATGGCTCGGCTCGGCGCCGGTGTCGCGACTCCGGCGGCTATGCTTTCGCGGTGGCGACTCCGGCAGGTCTCGCAAGCGGCGACGAGGAGGAGGCGGGCTCCGGCGGAGGAGGCGACAGAGCGGTGGCGGGCAGCGCCGGGCGCAGGGGGGCGCGCAAGGCTGGCGGGGCCTGCTCGGCCCGGCGGCGGGCGGATCTGGGCCTGGAGGGCTGGCGGCGGAGGAGAAGGCCGAGGCGGCGTGTCGCGCTCGATAGGCATGAGCGACGGCGGGTGGCGGTCTTTGGCGAGTGGGGGCGGCGACAAGTGGCGGCGGGAAGCTGGCCGCACGAAAATGGAGGTGGGAGGCGGCTGGGAGATGATTGGGGCACGGAAATTTAGGAGGAGGGGTAGGTAGCTGCCCAAAATGGAAGGGGAGTTGTTTATATAAGCCAGGAAGGCTAGGGTTGGGGGGTTGAGGCCGTTTTGGACCGTACGATCGCGATCGTGCGGCTCCGGTCAGAGGGGGGAGGTTAGTGGGCTGTGGAGAGGCCATGGGCTGCAGGAGAGAAGAGGGAGAGAGGCCCGGCAGCAGTTTCCGGAGACCGAAAACGTCCTACGAAGGTACCGACAGCGGTACCGCTATGTTTAACGGTTGGGCAGTCAAACGAACTCCGAACGCGACGAAACTTGGCAGGCGGTCTGTCTACACTATAATAAGACCGCACGACAAGTTGCAACCCATTCCGAGAACATTTTTCGGCCACTCACGAAACGAGGTAAAAGGAGGGCGCCGGAGGACATAGGAGTGCTGGATTGCAAAACGGACAACGGGGAAAATGCTCGGATGCATGAGACGAACACGTATGCAAAATGAAATGCACATGATGACATGATATAAAATGCAGATGATGACATGGCAAAGTGCAACACGCAAGCACATGACATGGCAACGACGGCGAATAACTGGAAAACACCTGGCGCATCAAATCCGGGGCTTTACAACACTCCTCCACTAACAAGAGATCTCGTCCCGAGATCTTAGGACCGAGACGGAAGGGAAGAAAAAGGATGAGGTGAACCAAGAACTCAAGAGAAGAAGCAAAGAATTGAGAGCACTCGAGAAGAAGAGAGGAACGGGGAGAATGACGAGAATCGAAAGATCACGGAATCAGATAAACTATGAAACAACTCGCTCTAACCGGAGTGCTAGAATGAGAAAAAGAAACGAATAAGACTGAAAAGATTTAGGCAGCACTCCGACTAAAACATGGAGGAATAGAACTTGAACTTGAAAGGATGGAATGATACTTGATGAAGACATGACACAAAATCTCCGGAAAGAATTGAAAAGGTTGAATGAAAAGAACGGAGAAGAAAATGACAACTTGTGCCGCGAATGAAATTGAAAACATCTTTAGAAGGAAGGTTTGAACGGAGTTGTTGAGAAAATCAACAACGAAAATAATAAGCTTGATGTGGACTTATGGAAAACATCTCGAAATTAATGAGGTGATAACCGGCCACAAACGGAAATGATTGGATAGCTGAGAAGAACGAAGAAATGCAAAACTCCACTTCAAAAGAATACGGAGAATTAATTGCACTTCGAGACGCGAGAAGAAAAGATACTTGAACTCCGCCAACAAAATCTTGATGAACTCTTGAAGAATGAATTAAATCATGAAGAACCACCATGAAGAATTCCAGTAACAAGAGGATGACGAGATAAAATTGAAGGATGAAAGAATAAGATTAAAGCTTTGCAGTGACTTTAGATGGAGGTTCCGACGAGATGACTGAGGAAATTGAACTCCGGAAAAGAAAAGATGAAAAGACTTGGAACTAGAATTTATTCATCACGAACAAACTCTGAAGGAAGGGATTACTCCTTAGGATGAAATAAGAATAAGATTTATTGTATGCTTATCCTTCATCAAATTAAATTGATGACAAACAATGGATTTTGCAAACTACTTATTCTTCTTGAAAAAGAATTGAGACGGGATAGCACAGAACTTGAGAAAGTCTTCATGAACCACCGGTAAGATTGAAAAGAACGAATGAATTAAAATGATAATCAAGGAAAAAGAATCTTGAAAGAACCACCGTAAGAATTCGAAAATGACTGATGAAAGAGAATGAATCACCGGGCAGAATTAGAAGAACCAATATGCTCGAGGGGATTTAGATGCAAAAGAACAAAGAGAGCATGAGCTGATTAAAGAACACTTGACAGATGCACCGAGATAATCGGATAACGATAGCTGAAATGTGAGGACAAAGAATTCTTCTGGAATGACGGCCTCCGGTTAAAAGAAATGGAAATCAACTTCTAACATACTCCGGATGGATGAAAAGAATTTGCATGACTAGAAACAATTATATAGGATAACATCGAGCTAGCACCGCGAATCTCCGGGAGAACGGACAAGATTTAAGAGAAAAAATCTACCACGGTCTTCAAATGTTGAGAAAGACGACGAGAACCACCCTGCAGAATTGTTGAGACGCTCCGGGAGAATGAAAAACAAAGACGTTGAGTCAACAATGAAAATGATTTTGAAAGATATCTTGGGAAGGCGTCTGACTGATGAAATTCACTCTTACGTCAAACTTCAAAAAGAACTATAGAATAACTCCGGAATAATTAGAAGAGTCAGGTAAGATCCTGGGAAAAGACCTGTGGGTTAGGGCCCACTAAAGGAAAACACCGTTGGCAAGGGATGTTGAACAGATAGATGATGCACCGGAACAATTGAAATATTTGAATGAGGTGACAACCTCGAATTAATTGGAACACAGACGATTTAATCTCCTGAGATGTCTTGAACACTCCGGAAGGATAAACTGGCAAGAGGCGAACGAGCAAAGGGAAATATTTGAGCTGAGGGAAAGAATACGATCGACAACGAAAAACTAGAATTGAATCCACCGGAGAAGAAAAAGAGATGATGAATGACGAACTAGACGAGAAACCACCGGTTGAAATGATTTACGGAAGACTGAAGAGGCTCCGCATGAATGAAATTGATGGTCGAAAAAAAACTCAGGCTCCGGGAATAAGAAGGGTGGGAGGGCGGGAAAACAAAGGCAACTTGGAAGGGGAAACTGACGAATATCTTGAAGAGAAAAACACCGGTTGAAATCATTGAGGAAAGAAAGCAAAGACTTGGCACGAGTAGGATCGATACTCGATTACGAACTCCGGTTCCAAGAATTAAAGGGTGGGCAGGTGGGAAAAGAAAAACAACTGAGGATTGAACTCAAAGATGAAGAGGCTCGAGTCGACTCGACGAGAGATGCACCGGACAAAAGAGCTGAGGCCAACGATCGGAAAACCAACTGCGTGATCCTAAAGAAAAATTTGAATGGGAAGAGGAGTAGTTCAAAACACCTACGTCAAGATTCCTTACTAGAGCGACGAAGGGGCAGAGGAGCAAAAAGAATTCCTACTCTCCGATATAACTAGACTCTGAAATCAGTTTTCTTCTAGACTCAACAACGGCCAAACTACACGATCAATCAAGGGGGCTCCTAGGGTCGGTCGAGGCTCTGATACCAACTTGTCACGCCCAATATGCGACCCTATCCAAAAGGAACTCGAAGGTCCCACCAAGGATAGACCCGCATATTGAAACGCTTTTGCAAGGTGGATATCATTACATCAACATTACATAAAAGATGGGGATACATACATAAGGCACAAATGCCACAAGAGTACATCAACATCATACACAAGAAATCAACATCCGACTACGGATGAAACATAAACAAAAACTCAAACGACATCCACCCTGCTAGCCCAGGCTGCCGACCTGGAACCAATCCCCTGATCGAAGAAGAAGCGTAAGAAGAACTCCAACACAAGCAAACATCGCCTCACGCCATGATCATCGCAAACCTGTACCTGCAACTGGTGGTGTAGTAATCTGTGAGCCACGAGGACTCAGCAATCCCATTACCATGGGTATCAAGACTAGCAAAGCTTAAAGGGAAAGGAAGGGGTAAAGTGGTGAGGTTGCAGCGGCGACTAAGCATGATATGGTGGCTAACATACGCAAATGAGAGCGAGAAGAGAAACAAAGGAACGGTCGACAACTAGCAATGATCAAGAAGTGATCCTGAACTCTTACTTACGTCAATCATAACACAGAAACCGTGTTCTCCTCTCGATCAACCCCGAAAAGAGACACTCACGGTTACGCACACGGTTGGTGTATTTTAATTAAGATCAACTTCGGGTTTTCTACAACCGGACATTAACAAATTCCCATCTGCCACATAACCGCGGGCACGGCTCTCGAAAGTTTATACCCTGCAGGGGTGTCCCAACTTAGCCCATGATAAGCTCTCGCGATCAACGAAGGATATTCCTTCTCCCGGAAGACCCGATCAGTCTCGAATCCGGCTACAAGACATTTCGACAAAGAATAAAACAAGACCAGCAAAGCCGCCCGGATGTGCCAACAAATCCTGATAGGAGCTGCACATATCTCGATCTCAGGGCACATCGGATGAGCCAGACGTCGGGTTGGCATAAACCCTGATTGCCCAGAGGGCGCCGGACATCGCTCGGTTTGGACCAGCACTCGAAGGAGAACTGCCCGGGGCTAAAATAAAGATGACCCTCGGCTCCGAAACCCAAGGGAAATAAAAGGGTATAGGTGAGGCAAATGGTAAAACCAATGTTGGGCCTTGCTGGAAAAGTCTTACTCAAAGCGAACTGTCAAGGGGGTCCCATAAATCACCCGACCGCGTTAGGGACGCAAAATCCGGGAACATAATACCGATATGACGGAAACTAGGGCGGCAAGAGTGGAACAAAACACCAGGCATAAGGCCGAGCCTTCCACCCTTTACCAAGTATATAGATGCATTAATTAAATAAGATATATTGTGATATCCCAACAAGTAAACATGTTCCAACAAGGAACAACATCTCCATGTTCCATCAAGGAACAAACTTCATCTTCACCTGCAACTAACAACGCTATAAGAGGGGCTGAGCAAAGCGGTAACATAGCCAAACAACGGTTTGCTAGGAAGGGTGCAACAGGTTAGAGGCTGACATGGCAATTTGGGATGGCTTGATAAACAGGTAATAGGTAGCGCAGCATAGCGATAGAACGAAGCAACTAGCATAGCAATGATAGTAGTGAGATCCAGGGTAGCGGTCATCTTGCCTGAAATCCCGCAAGGAAGAAGAACGAGTCCATGAAGAAGACGAACGGATGAAGCCGAACCAAGCGTGAGCGAACGAATCCTCACGATCGCAACTAAACGGAACTAACAAGAAGAAGCACACAACATAGTAAACACACCACACATGAACAAGGCATGATGCACAACAAGCATGATGCATGACAAAACTACATGAAGCTACTCATTGCAAGAGATGATGCATACAAGAGCAACACATCAAAACAAGTTTAAATGAGGCCGGGAACAACATAGAACAATTCCGGTAAGTCCTCATATGCAAATTTCGAAATTGGTCCAGATCTTAATAAACCTTATGTTCAAGTTGTTAAACAGCAAGTTAAGATGCACCACGATGATCTAAACGAAATTCTAGTCAAGTTACATATAAAGTTCATTTAATTCGGAGCTACGGTCTAGAAGATATGAGCAAAACAAGTTAAACATGGTATTGATGCAAAATGCATATAAACATCAAGCAAACACCTCAAAAAAAGGATCCAACATGATAATATGAAGCTACATGCAAAATCAAGCAAGTTTCATATAGAGCACAATCAAAACGGAGCAACGGTTCAACACATACACTCTATACAAGTTATAGCAACAATCTGTCCAAAACAGCAACTAGGCATATTGCAAGCATCAAAACACTATGCTACATCACCTCAACATAAAAACAAAAGGCATGGGCATGATGTACATGTAAAGCATTACAAAACATGAACAATGAACTAACTCCATAAACAACTAGAATATGCTCAAAATCACATGGCAAGATTGCAAATAATAACAGGTTCAGACTTTAGCAGAAATAACATCAGGTTGCAATGTTTAGAGCTATCAAACAACGTGTTACAGGAACTTAAAATGACAAACAAAGGCATGGCATGAATCTAATCAAAGCATAGAACAAAAGTCCTTTAGTGACCATGAGCCAAAAAGGATCAGAAGATATGA
Organism: Aegilops longissima; assembly: GCA_021605205.1. Lineage (NCBI taxonomy): Eukaryota > Viridiplantae > Streptophyta > Magnoliopsida > Poales > Poaceae > Aegilops > Aegilops longissima. The sequence goes on along the minus strand of CM038678.1, from coordinate 681,766,639 downwards.
TGGCACCCATGTAAACATGGCAAGTTATATTACAGATTCATACATGGCAGGAACAACGATAAGTAGGCATGTTGGTGAGCTTGAACCACTCACCACAGAGCAATACATGGCATGGCAAGGCAAGCAACAGTAAGAAGACATAGCATAGAAGCTATACATGGCAAGAACAACATCATAGCATACACGGATCAACTACAACAACCTTGGCAAAATTGAATAGCATGTAAACAACCTGTCAGGAAACATTTTATAGCAAAAGTAGAGCTCGATTGACTCAAGCTAGACTACTCTATAATTGCAAACAAGGGCATGAATGGATAGATCAATACATGTAGAACAAAACATCCTTAATGAAGTATCTCAAAATATGCATGGATCTCTCTGTAGCATCAAGTCAACATGGTATAAAAATATCAGCAAAACAGGGCTGAAATCAGCAACATCATAAAGCCTAGTTTGCATGCTTGTGCTAGTCACCACATAGATCACAAAAATACATGGCATACACCCCTGTAAAGATGGCATGGCATATTACAAAACACATGTAGGACTCAAATTCATAGGATGCACACATCAATCATGGAAAAAATGACAAAAGTGCATGTTCTGATAAAAATCAGAAACTAACATCACATAGCCCTCTTCTAACAGCATTTCGGGCACCAAGATGAGCTCAAATGAAAATGATGCAATGAGAAGAAATTATGTACTCGTCGAGACGAACAATTCGACATATTATACGCACGAAACGGAGCTATGGATGCAAAGTTACAGCAGGTCAAAGTATGCAACATTTTATAAGTTTTTGGGGACTTAGCAGTTTTTTCGAAAAAAAAACAGGGTGAGCGCTAAATAGCTAAAGTGCGACCGGGGCGGGATTTGATGGGCTCTCACCATTGGGCTCTGCCCAAGTCGAGGGAGAGCGCCGGCTGGGCCTCGAGGCCGACGCTTACTGGGCCGGGAGATGGGCCGTGGGGGCGGCCCGTGCGGCTGTCTGCTGCGCTTCCCCCGAGCGAGGACATGGCGGCGGCGGTGGAGGCCACTCCAGCAACGACAGGAGCACGGAGGGGTCCGATCCGGCGGTGGGGAAGGCAGATCCGGCCGCGGCGGATCCACTCCGGACGGATCCGGCGGGAGGAGGGGCCGGCGACGAGAAGGAGGCGGCGGCGCGACCTGCGAAGGAAAGGCTACCGAGGCGGTTAGCGATGGGGAGAGATAGAGGAAGAGAGAGGAAGGTGAGGGCGGACTGGCCTGGCTCCGGCGCCGGCGTGCGACTCCGGCGGCTATGCTCGCCGGTGGCGACTCCGGCAGGGTCCCGCAAGGCGGCGACGAGGAGGAGGCGGGGCTCCGGCGGGAGGAGGCGACCGAGCGGGTGGCCGGGCAGCGCCGGGCGCAGGTGGGCGCGCGCTGGCTGGCGGGGCCTGCTTCCCGGCGGCGGGCGGATCTGGGCCTGGAGGGCTGGCGCGAGGGAGAAGGCAGGCGACGTGTCGCGCTCGATAGGCCGCGGCGACGGCGGGTGGCGGCGCCAAGGCGAGTGGGCGGCGACAAGTGGCGGCGGGAAGCTGGCCGCACGGAAATGGAGGTGGAGGCGGCCGAGATGATTGGGGCACGGAAATTTAGGAGGAGGGTATGTAGCTGCCCAAAATGGAAGGGGGGTGTTTATATAAGGCGTGAAGGCTAGGGTTGGGGGTTGAGGTCGTTTGGACCGTCACGATCGCGATCGTCGGCTCCGGCCGAGGGGGAGGTTAGTGGGCTGTGGAGAGGCCATGGGCTGCAGGAGAGAAGAGGGAGAGAGGCCCGGCAGCAGTTTCCGGAGACCGAAAACGTCCTACGAAGGTACCGACAATGTACCGCTATGTTTAACGGTTAAGCGTCAAACGAACTCCGAACGCGATTTAAACTTGGCAGGCGGTCTGTCTACACTATAATAAGACCGCACGACAAGTTGCAACCCATTCCGAGAACATTTTTCGGCCACTCATGAAACGAGGTAAAAGGAGGGCGCCGGAGGACATAGGAGTGCCGGATTGCAAAACGGACAACGGGGAAAATGCTCGGATGCATGAGACGAACACGTATGCAAAATGAAATGCACATCATGACATGATATAAAATGCAGATGATGACATGGCAAAGTGCAACACGCAAGCACATGACATGGCAACGATGGCGAATAACTGGAAGACACCTGGCGCATCGAATCCGGGGCGTTACATGTAAGAATTCTGCAAACGAATGCAGACTATGAGAATCAAGGGATTCTCCCACGGACATGTACCTGTGACAGCATTTGAGATGCGAGGGAAGGGGAAGAGGTCATATGCATTCTCATAAGATTTTGAAGATAAATCGGTTTGAAGACATTGACCTCATGATGCGAAGACATTCACTTATACGCTGAGAGTTGGTTCCAGATTTGTACGAATCCGTGAATAAGTACAAGTGAGGAATCTAACTAGTTGTGAAGCTTAAGTAAATATACTAGGCAGTATGAGATGCGCATGAATAGATCTAACATTGTATAGGCAGAAACCAATTTTGGTAAGAAGGATGGATCTTTGAGGATCAAAAGATGGTAAAATAGAGTTATATTTACCACTCAAGAACTGCTAGACGGGAAGAAAAGGAGGCCAAGCAGTTCAATCCACCGCGCCTAACTTGGCGACGGAGGACACCTCTGGCGGCGGAGAGAGGACGATGTTCGCGGCCAGCGTGAGGACGGCGTCGAGAAGTCGCGCAGCTAAGCGCTTGTCAGCCGGCATCGCCGAGAGCTAGCGGTGGCGCTAGGGTTTTGACGAGGTGGAGAGGTGGAAGAAGGTTATCTTTACCGCAGGGGACATGTATTTATAAGGAGGTGTGCGGCTCAGCACAATTACTCAGGTGCCCCTGGCAGTTCACATCTGAGGGGCACGTGGCAAGCATGCAACATACTCTGAGTTGTCCCACGTTCCCACGCCCGCCAGGTTTGTCGGATGGTCGTTCCGGCTTCTCCGGATTTCAACAATAAGGATGAATCATTTAAAACAGACTTAAAGTTTGTCTCTGTGTCTTCTGCTAACAAGGACGCAGAGAAGACATTCGACAGTTTCAATAGAATGCATATGATTTGGACAGATAGACTTTGAGATAGAAAGCATAGAGAGATTAGGGTCCAATCACATTCACTTAGTTCAAAAGATTCAACTAGGAAGACATAGCTATAAGTGAATGATGTTGAGGACAAAACAATATATATATATATATATATATATATATATATATATATATATATATATATATATATATATATATATATATATATATATATATATATATATATATATAAAGAAAGCAACCAAATCTACATAGTGAACAAAATTATGAAGATAAGTTGAAGTTGAAGACAAATCAAATGCTAAGATATTGCAGAAATAACGTCATGAGTGAAACACTTCAAATAGATAAATTTGGTGGTGGCGTTACCCACCGTATAGGAAGTATTAGACCTGGACACGGCGCACAATTATCGTGGCGCTCAAGTCAAATTCCACGTTAATGTATTCACACTCAGAATGTAAGTCTTCATTGATTGAAGATATACTTTACTTCGTGTGTTGCACATCTAAGTCATCAACATGCATAAGTGTTAGGATGCGTGCTTGATCACAGGACATTTGAGGATTCCAAGATATTTAGCTCACACCGTAACTTGCAAAACCTTTTCTCATCCAAGGGCTTTGTGAAGATATCTGCCAATTGCTCTTCAGTTTTGACATGAATGATGTCAATATCTTTCTTCATGACATGATCCCTGAGAAAATGATGACGAATTTCAATGTGCTTTGTCTTTGAGTGCTGGACTGGATTGTTGGCAATCTTGATGGCGCTTTTGTTGTCGCAGAAGAGAGGTACTTGTTTCAAATTGATGCCATAGTCCTTGAGAGTTTGCTTCATCCATAGAAGCTGAGCACAGCAAGATCCAAGAGCAATGTATTCAGATTCAGCAGCTTGAGAGTGATACACGCTCGCTTCTTTGAAGACCAACAGACAAGTGATCGTCCCGAAAGTGACATGTGCCTGATGTAGACTTGCGATCCACCTTGTCACCAGCATAATCAGATCCAAAATCCAACCAAGTCAAATTTTGAGCCCTTTGGATACCATAATCCGAGTGTTGGGGTGTGAGCCAAATATCAAGAATTCGCTTCACAGCTAAGTGATGCGATTCCTTTGGTGCCGCTTGAATTGAGCACACATGCAAACACTAAGCACAATATCTGGCCTAGATGCACATAGGTAAAGTAAGGAACCAATCATGGAGCGGTATACCTTTTGATCGAACTCTTTACCATTGTCGCGGGACCCGGATGGTGTTTATCGGCATTACGTCGTGTATCCTTTGCAATCTTGCATTCCAAACTTCTTCGCATAATCTTGGAGGTATTTTTTGAGATATAAAGATGCCATTCCTTTGTCGATTTAATTTGAAGACCAAGGAAGAACTTGAGCTCTCCCATCATGGACATCTCGATATTGTTCTTGTATCATGTATCCAAATTCATCACTATACTTCGGTTGGTGCAGCCAAGATAATGTCATCCACATATATTTGGCATACAAACAGTTCACCATCATATGTCTTCGTGAAGAGTGTGGGATCAAGGGATCCAGGTTTGAAGCCTTTGCTCTTCGAAGTCTTTGATCGATCATACCAAAGCGCGAGGAGCTTGTTTGAGGCCATACAAATGCTTTATTTAGCTTGTACACCATATCAGGATGTTTTGGATCTTCAAAGCCAGGTGGTTGAGCGACATATACTTCTTCAATCTTGCCGTTGAGAAATGCACTCTTCACATCCATTTGATATAGCAAAATGTTGTGGTGGTTAGCATAGGCTAGTAGTATGTGAATAGCTTCAAGCCTAGCTACAGGAGCAAATGTTTCATCGAAGTCAATTCCTTCAACTTGAGTATATCCTTGAGCCACAAGACGTGCTTTGTTTCGATTTACTTGACCATGCTCATCTTGCTTGTTTCGATATATCCATTTTGTGCCGATTATGTTATGCTTGCGAGGGTCAGGACGCTTGACAAGTTCCCGAACATTGTTCAGCTTGAACTGTTGAAGTTCTTCTTACATAGCTTGTATCCATTCTGGTTCCATAAAGGCTTCAGCAACTTTCGTGGGCTCTGATATTGACACAAAAGAAAAGTGCCCACAGAAATTTGCTAGCTGTGTTGCTCTTGAGCGAGTAAGCGGACCAGGTGCATTGATGCTATCGATTATCTTCTCAATCTGTACTTCATTTGCAACTCGAGGATGAACTGGACGAAGACTTTGCTCTTGCTGATCATTGTCATCATTGGGAGGATTGTCTTCAAACTGAGCATTGTCTTCAGGTTGGTTAGGTGCAGAAATGATAATTTCTTCTTCAGGCTGTGCTTCAGAAGGCATGATTTCACCAGTTCCCATCAGCTTGATAGATTCGTTGGGCGGAGCTTCGTCTAGTGTACTTGGCAGCAACTCTCTTTGTGAACCATTGGTTTCATCAAATCGCACGTCCACAATTTCGATGATTTTGTAGTGATAGAGGTTGAAGACTCTGTAGGAGTGCGGGTCCTTTCCGTAACCGAGCATGAAGCCTTCGTGAGCTTTGGGTTCAAATTTTGACTTGTGATGGGGATCCTTGATCCAGCACTTAGCCCCAAATACTCTGAAGTAGCTGACATTTAGCTTCTTGCCGGTAAGGAGCTCATAGGATGTTTTGTTCAGAAGCTTATGGATGTAGACACGGTTGATGACGTGACATGTCAGTATCAATAGCTTCAGCCGTAACTTTCTTGGTGTCTTGTACTCGTTGAGCATTGTTCGAGCCATCTCAATGAGGGTTCTGTTCTTGCGCCCACGATGCCATTTTGCTTTGAGGTGTGTATGGAGCAGAGAACTCATGAGTGATTCCCATGGTATCCAGATAAAGATCAAGTCCGTGTTCTTGAATTCAGTGCCATTGTCACTTCGATATGCTTGATCTTGACGCCATAATTGTTCATTGCTCGATTGACGGTTGCCCAAGACATCTTGCACTTCAGTCTTGTAGAGAATTATGTGCACCCATGTGTATCTTGAGTAGTCATCAACAATGATGAAGCCATAGAGACAAGCAGTTGTTGTGAGGGTAGAGTAGTGAGTAGGGCCAAACAAATCCATGTGTAACAGCTCGAAGGGTTGAGATGTCGTCATGATTGTCTTCGAGGGGTGTTTTGCCCTAGTCATCTTTCCAGCTTCGCAGGCACCACACAAATGATCCTTCTTGAACTTGACACCCTCGATGCCTATGACATGCTTCTTCTTGGCGAGTGTGTGTAAGTTCCTCATGCCAGCATGCCCCAGCCTCCGATGCCAGAGCCAGCATTCTGAAGCTTTTGCAAGAAGACATACGGCAAGCTGTGGACCTGCTGAGAAATCTACCATGTATATATCATCTTTCCTATACCCTTCAAACACTAGAGACTTGTCAGATTCCATTAGTACAAGGCAACGATATTTTTCGAATATCACAATCATGTTCAAGTCACAAAGCATTGATACAGACATCAAGTTGAAACCAAGGGATTCAACAAGCATCACTTTATCCATGTGTTGATCCTTTGAGATTGCAACTCTAACTAGACCCAATACCTTGCTTTTACCAGTGTCAGCAAATGTGATGTGACTCTTGTCTGATGGACGTAAGGTTGAGTCCATGAGAAGACTTCGATCACCAGTCATATGATTAGTGCATCCACCGTCCATAATCCATTACAAGCATGAGGTGTCATACCCTACAGTACAGTTAGGGGGATAGGCTTCACCAAGAGTATTGTGAAGCATAAACATTTGACGGACAAGAGGATTATTGAAGCTCAGATCAAGATTAGGACTGATAGGATGAATGGCAAACAATTCAGGAACAAAATACATAGTGAGACCATTTGGGCATTTGATCTTGTGCCCTACAAGATGTTTTAGGTCCCCGGCAATATCATCAGACGCCTTTGATTTTCGGCTGGAGACCCTTTCCTGCAAAAGAGAGTTAATTCTTCTTAACAACCCACATCTTCAGGGGTGGCTTAGAAGCAATGAGTCTAAGTGCAGCATCTGAGAACTTCGGCTTTGGAGCCCCTACCAAATAGCCTTGCAGGAGATGAATGATACTCATATGAATAAGCAGAAAAGTTCTTAGTTCTATGAACATAGCAGTTTGAAGACACACGCTCATATTCATAAATTTGAGTACGGTTCCCTGCAAAACATTGGCGTTAGGGTGACTTAGGTGAGTCCTCTGTCTGTATGAAGCCTTTGGACCGTATGACGCCTTAGGTCTGGGGTTTGTCTTCTTCCCAGGTGGTGTCATGATGACATTCACTGGAAGATTCTCAAGACAGCTTTTGGGAACTCAGATCTTCTTCATATGTGGTCCATTCCTGCAGTTAGTACCAATATACCTGGCAAACACTTCACCATTCTGATTCTTGAACAGCTTATAGTTTGGATCAAAGGCTTCATCAATGATAATAGGGTTAGCACAGGTAAATCCAGATAAGGTGGATGGATCCACTGAAGGTCCCTTTGCAGCAACCCATGTGGTTTTGGGATACTGCTCAAAGCTTCGGTAGGAACCATCAACATTCATTTTCCTCTCAACCCAACACCATCTTTCCTAGGGTTTCGTTCGAAATCTGCTTTTGAGGACATCGAAAAGTGTCGATGCCCTTCGCACTTTTATACATCCTGTTTCAAGCAATGTCTTCAACCTAGCATTTTCATCAGCAATAGCGGTGGTATCCTCCGCAGAGGGTTAGATACCACATTAGTAGTTGAAGACAATGCAACAATAGCAGCAGCTAACATTCAGCAATGAGGTAGCGATATCACGCCAAGACATTTTAGGCATGGTGGTTCAAATCCATCCTGAGCGGAACTGATCTATTGAGCGCGAAGTGACTCATTCTCTTTTTGAAGATCTTCATGAGCCGCTCTCAATTTCTCAAGCTCTTGCTTACTTTGAAGATAATCATAGGAGAGCTTTTCATGAGCAGTTGAGAGCGTTTCATGACGACTTTCAAGTTCTTGGTACTTAGCATGAAGATTTTTAATGTCTTCAACTAAGGACTGTGAATGTGTGATTTCCGCGTCCAACAGGTCATCGCTTTTGTCTAACAGTTTTTGAGTATGTTCCATAGCTCTTTGTTGTTCGGTTGCAATTTTAGCAAGTGTTTTGTAGCTGGGTTTGGATTCACAATCGAGTCATCTTCACTTGATGTTTGAAAGTAAGCATCACGTGATTTTACCTTGGCACCACGTGCCATGAAGCAATAGGTGGGAGCAGGGTCGTCCTTGTCATCAGCTTCAGTTGGTGTGGAAGTCATTGTCTTGATGTTGAAGATGGACTTGGCAACATAGGTCTGTGGCTAAAGCCGACTTGCAACGCCGTGGTCGGACTCCTCTTCAGACTCCACCTCCACCTCCTCAGAAGCAGACTCCTCCTCTGAATCCATTTCTTTGCCAACAAAAGCACGAGCCTTGCCAGATGAGCTCTTCTTATGATATGAAGACTTAGATGAGGACTTGGAAGAAGACTTTGAAGATTTCTTCTTCTTCTTGTCATCAGAATCATATTCCTTGCTCTTCTTCTTCTTCTCATTGTCCCACTGTGGACACTCAGAGATGTAGTGTCCAGTTTTCTTGCACTTGTGACATGTTCTCTTCTTGTTGTCATGAGTGGAAGCTTCATCATTTCTTGAGCTGGATAGTGAAGACTTTCTGAAGCCTTTCTTCCTAGTGAACTTCGGAACTTCTTCACAAGCATAGCAAGTTCCTTTCCAATGTCTTCGGATCATCGTAACCGCAATGATTCTTCTTCGATGAGGAAACAACTTTTGCCTTCAAAGCGAGTTCGCCCATAGTTGGGACCATAGATATCTCTTTTCTCGTAAAGTCGGAACTCATGTGTTTTGAGCCTCTCAAGTATATCGACGGATCGAGTGTCTTGAAGTCGTAGGCGTTCTTGTATCATGAGGGCAAGGGTGTCAAAAGAGCTGTCAAGTGATCTCAGTAGTGTCTTGACGATTTCATGCTTGGTGATCTAAGTGGCGCCGAGAGCATGAAGCTCATTTGTGATGTCAGTGAGGCGATCAAATGTGAGCTGGACATTTTCATTGTCGTTTCTCTTGAAACGGTTGAAGAGGTTGCGAAGAACACTGATCCTTTGATCTCGCTGGGTTGAGACGCCTTCGTTGACCTTGGATAGCCAGTCCCGCACTAGCTTCGACGCTTCAGAGCACTCACATGGCCATACTGTCCTTTGGTCGATGACCACGATAATGTTCTTGGCAGTTGAGTCCAGCTTGAATGAACTTCTTGACATCGGCAGGGTGACACCTTCACCAGTTTTGGGAACGCCATTCTTGACGACATACCGAGGTCGACATCAATGGCTTCAAGATGCATGCGCATCTTATTCTTCCAATGAGGGATAGTCGGCCCATCGAACACGGGCAAGCAGCGGAGACTTTGATTATCCCTGCAATGACATAACTAAAACTCCGGTGGTTAAACCAAATCACACGTAACAAGGGAGTACCTTGCTCGATACCAATTGAAAGTGCTAGTTATCGACTAGAGGGGGTGAATAGGCGATTTTTAGGAAAGTCTTCAAAACACGGATGTTTCAAAGACAAACAATAGAAATGACCTAATTGATATGCAGCGGAAGATAAACTACAACAAGCAAACCATAGTCAAGTATGCAATAACGTGAAAGTACAAGACTAATAGCAGCTTGGTAGTAGGATCAAGATGGAAGATAGTGAGAAGCCAATCAACAAAAGTAGTCATGCAATGAAGTCAAACAGGTATGACAAGTAGGCAAAGACTTCACGAAGACAAACTCTAAGTAAGGAGAGGGAGAAGATAGAACCAGTCACTTGTTGAAGACACAGGATTTGTTGGACCAGTTCCAGTTGCTGTGACAACTGTAAATCAGGTTAGGAAGGCTGAGATTCAACTCAGAAGACCACGTCTTCACCTTATTCCCCTTGAGCGAAGGACACACAGTCCTCGCCCAATCACTCTGGTAAGTCTTCAAGGTAGACTTCCGAACCTTCACAGACTGCGTTCACCGGCAATCCACAATGACTCTTGGATGCTCGAACGCGACGCCTAACCGGCCGGAGGATTCACAGCCTCAAGTGTAATAAGTCTTCAGTCACACAGACAGAAAGACTTCATGATGCCTAACACTCTTTGGCTCGGGTGTTTGGGCTTTGTCCTCGCAAGGATTTCTCTCTCAAAGGCTTCGAGGTGGGTTGCTCTCAAACGACAAAAATCGTGCACTAACTCGAGCAGCCACCAATTTATGGTGTAGGGGGTGGGCTATTTATAGCCACTAGGCAACCCGACCTGATATGTCTGAAATGACACTGGGTCACTAAGGTTTCCAACGGTCAGATTTCAAACACACACGGCAACTTTACTTGGGCTACAAGCAAAGCTGACTCATCCAGCTCGGATAAGATTTTCTCTCATTGTCTTCGCCAAGACATAGGATTTGGGTTGAGCATCACTTGACCATTCGACTTTGATCACTTGGACCCCACTTAACAAAGACGATGGTTCCTATGACTCAACAAAGAAGAAAAGGAAACAACGAAACGACACGATCTTCAAGCTCCATAGTCTTCACTCAATGTCTTCTCATGTCATAGTCTTCAATATGAATATCTTCACATACCACCATTGTCGCCAATGTCTTCACACATTTTAGGGTCATCTCCGTAGGTAAACCGAATCAATGGGGGACACTACCTGCGTTATCCTGCAATTCTCACAAACGCATTAGTCCCTCAACCACATTTGTCGTCAATACTCCAAAACCAACTAGGGGTGGCACTAGATGCACTTACACTATGGTTATAATGTTTTTGCGAAAAGCCAATTTTTCCCTACTGCAAAGGAATAAATTTATTTAACTATCATGGTGGTTGTTAAACATTGAGAATGGTTGATAGCATCCTCAATCCCAATTAAAAGTACTCATTAACAACCCAACAATATTAATTAGAGTAACATGATGAGATCAACAGGATAATCCAAGAACTAGATACTCAAGATGTCCATAACCGGGGACACGGCTAACCATGATTAGTTTATACACTCTACAGAGGTTTGTGCACTTTTCCCCACAAGACTCGATCTCCTCCGTTTGGTTTCTCGCACTACATGGTGTTTGAGAAACGGATGACCGAGACATAGTCTTTCAGAAGCGCTAGCACCTTACGTGTGGGTAGACCGTACCAACCTACAACCCCTACATCAGCTAGTCTACCCGTAAGAGTTCGCACAACTTAGTCAACTATGCTAGAGCCCATAGTAGCATGTGGCTGCACACGGAAGTTTCTAGCATGAATAATCTCATGATCCCTTTGAGCCTGGGTGGCGGTCCGAAGAAATACAGGCAAGTCCTGATGGAAACCAGGTGCCTCAATCCACCTAGATGTGTGTTTAAGCTGCCACCTTAAATAAACCATTAATTAACAATCTTACATCTGTCATGGATACACTCACCCAATCCACGTCTACTAGCATAGCATGGCATAATAAGCAAATGTAGAAGTAACTCCCAAAGGTTTGAATATAAATCAGGTAATAGGTACTACCTCATCTACTTCCCATCCCACAATTTAATTAGATCCTAATCATGCAATGTTTGAGGATTGATCTAATGCAATAAAACTGGGTAGTAGAAAAGGTATGATCAAAGTGTGAACTTGCCTGCAATGTTGATGAAGATGATTCACACTCAAAACTCTTGACAGTTCTACTCGTCACACTCCGGTCAATCTATCGTAATCAAGCAATAGTAACCACACATAAGCAATCACTCGAAAGATCGGAAAGAACGAAGAAAACAATTCGGAAAACACCAACACCAAGCAAATAACTCTTGCAACATAAAACAATTTCTAACAGTACCAAAATTATGTGAATTTGGCCTTATCAGAAAGTTCATGTTAAGAGCTTTAATTTGCAAAAAGAATCAACTAAATCGGAGTTACGAAACTCAAGTTATGATCAAACGAAGTTATTCAAATCTGATCTAATTCAAAATTTAAACTTTCAAAAACATGTTTGAGTTGGATTACTGGATAGAGGAGATCGTAACGAAGAGGTGGGCATTGGTTTCGTTGAATTCCGACTAACGAGCAAAAAGTTATGGTCGTTTGAAAACCAGGGGCTAATCTATAAATAATATATCTACAAAGAAGTCCCTGACTAAAAACTAACAGAAAAGAAAAGTCTAAAAGGCGAACGTTCGTTTATAGGATGTAAACAGTGGACTTTCGCTGTTTAATAAAACCAAAAAAAAGATCTATTCTAGGGTTTAAGAAAAACCGAACTTAAAAGAAAAATCGTATCAGACCGATGTCGGTTTTATACCGGTTGGCATCGGTTTTCGACGAAGAACCGGCGACGGAGGCAGTTAACTCCGGCGAGGCGGAACAGCGGAGCGGCAGCTCCGGTGAACTCGGGGACGGCGGCTCAGCGTCGCGGAGGCGGCGTCGGGGGGAGGGCGGCGCTTGGCGGCGGGTGCGGTGGTGGCGACGGCGGTGGTCGTTGATGGCGAGAGAGGCCGCTTCGGGCGGAGCTCGGCGGATCTCGCCGGCGGCGCGAGATGCGGGAGAGAGAGAGAGGGGTCCGGCGGTGGCCCAAATTTATAGGAAGGAGGGGGCAGAGGTGGCGTGGAGGAGGGGGCAGCAAAGGCGGCGGCGGCGGTGTCCGATCTGGACACGGCGGCGGGGCGGCGCTGCTCGGGACTCCTGTCCCGAGCTCGGTGACGGGGCGCTGGCCGGCTGGGCCGCGGCCTGGCGAACTGGGCCGGCCCGGTACGGTCGGTCCTAAAGTTTTTTTTAAAAAAAAACTTTTACAAGCAAACAAAAATAATAAACCGAAATAAATAAATATATTATATAGGCATATAATATATCAAAATTTTTAGAAAAAGATTTCCTACAAGATGAACATTATTCTAGCTTCAAATAAAATACAGAAAAATTCAAATACAGCAAAGAGTGCTTCTGCTTTAATAAAATCCAACAAAAATCATTTTAAAAATACCAATTAATTCAAATTTATTTCTCTCCATTTTTTTGATGTAGGGAATCATGTTACCCTATTTTCCATATATTTTATTTTTGGAGAAAAATAATTTGGATAAAACTCAAATAACTCCAATTGAAAATAAATTCAAAAGAACTTTGAATTTAATTTTTGAAACTCCCAACTCATATTTCATATGTTTTGAAGAAGTCATTTTATCTTCGCCGTGAAAATCATTGAGTGGCATAAAGTTCCTGGTTGGAAATATTTTCCAAATGAAATTCAAATATTTTCAACACCCTTATCATTTAAATAAATGGAAGAAGTCATGTCATCTTCTCTCTAGGGTTTTGTGGTGAAAAGGATTTGAATTCACGGAGATCACGAATGCAAAATGGAAGTTTGGGAAACACTACTAGGAAAAGGGCTATAGATGGAATTGACACTAATGGCGCACTGCACATGTGGTGCGCCATTATTATACTACTAATGGCGCACCATGTGTTGGTACGCCATTAGTGTCAAATACTAATGGCGCACTACATCGCGGGTGCGCCATTAGTAAAAATTAAAAATTTTTTGTCAAAACTACTAATGGCGCCAAGAGTGGGGTAGTGCGCCATTACTGGTTGAACTAGTAATGGCGCACCATGCCACGGTGCGCCATTAGTAACTTGGCCACCACTTCCACCGAATGCACCCCCCACCGTGGATCGCTTTTCAGTTTTAAAAAAATAAAAGAAAATGATGAAAATGTCAAAAAATAAAAGAAAATAAGTTTCCATGTGATATGTGGTCTAGTTGTTGGGAAAATTTGCAAATATGAATTTCGACTTCATTTGCAAAATTTCTCGAGAATTTGTAAAAATGGGCATAACTTTTGCATACTAACTCGGATGAAAAAGTGTTTTATATGAAAAATCATCTACTCGAAAAGTTACATCCGAATTTAACGGGGAACCCGTTAAACATTTTCAAAATCCTCAAAACCTAACAGAAAAAAAGATACGGGCTTTTAAGATCTGGAGAGGCAAAAAATACAAAAAATTCAAACTCACTAATGGCGCACCGGCCCATGGTGCGCCATTAGTATCTTCCCGCCTTCAAAATTCAAAATAAGTCAAAAAAATAAAAAAAAGTTACTAATGGCGACCGCCCATGGTGCGCCATTAGTATCTTCCTCCTTCAAAATTCAAAATAAGTCAAAAAATAAAATAAAAAAGTTACTAATGGCGCACCGCCCATGGTGCGCCATTAGTATCTTCCCGCCTTCAAAATTCAAAATAAGTCAAAAAATAAAAAAAAAGTTAGTAATGGCGCACCTGCCCACTAAGTGCGCCATTACTATGTCAGATATATGGCTTGGCGACCTCCTCCACTCCACCTCTCCTCCACTCCATCTCCTCCTCTCCTCTCCTCCACTCCATCTCCTCCTCTCCTCCACTCCTTCTCCTCCTCTCCGCGACCTCCTTCTCCTCTCCGCGACCTCCTCCTCCTCTCCGCGACCTCCTCCTCCTCTCCGGAACCTCCTCCTCCCTCCTCTCCTCCCTCCCCTCCCTCACGGTTCTCCTCCCTCCTCTCCGGTGAGCTCCTCCTCCTCCTCTCCTCCCATTCCTCATGGTTTCTCCTTCCTCCTCTCCGATGCTTGGTGAACTCCTCTCGCGACCTCCTCCTCCTCTCCGACGATGTAGGCGAAGCGCCTCTCGGTGACTCCTCCTCCTCCTCTCCGGCGAACTCCTCTCCGCAAAAGAACACGCAAAAAGAACGACAAGATCCAAAAACAGGAACAAAATTTGAAATAATATCGTGCCAAAACGAGCAAAAAACTAGCAAAAATGGGCAAAAAATCACGATCCAGATCCAAATTCAAAATTCAAAAATAGCAATGGCGCCGGTGGGGGTTAGACGGTGCGCCACTACTATTTTCCCGCCTTCAAAATTCAAAAATACTAATGGCGCACCGTGGCCTATACTAATGGCGCACCAAAGGGCCTATACTAATGGCACATCAGGGCCTATACTAATGGCGCACCGTTGGTGCGCCAATAGTATACCGATACTAATGGCGATTGGTGCGCCATTAGTAAAAATTACTAATGGCGTGCTAGTAATGGCGCACCAGTGATGCGCCATTAGTAGGCAAAACTGGTGCGCCATTAGTAGGCCTTTTCCTAGTAGTGACAGTCCTTTTATTCCCTCTCATTTAACTTTCAAAAAGTTTCAAATTTCACTCAATCAATCACCCAACAATCAAACAATCAATCAAATCTATCTATTTATTATAACATTCCAAAATTTAGAATTTTGGGATGTTACACCAATTTAACGTGAATGCGGCTGTCTCTAAAGCATAACCCCAAAACGATAGCGGTAAATCAGTAAGAGACATCATAAATCGCACCATATAGTAAAGTACGATTACGAAGTTCGGACACACCATTTAGTTGTGGTGTTCCGGGTGGCGTGAGTTGCGAAACTATTCTGCATTGTTTCAAATGTAAACCAAACTCATAACTCAAATATTCTCCTCCACGATCAGATCGTAGAAATTTTATTTTCTTGTTACGATGATTTTCCACTTCACTCTGAAATTCTTTGAACTTTTCAAATGTTTCAGACTTGTGTTTCATTAAGTAGATATACCCATATCTGCTCAAATCATCTGTGAAGGTGAGAAAATAACGATACCCGCCGCGAGCCTCAATATTCATTGGACCACAAACATCAAGATGTATGATTTCCAACAAATCATTGTTCGCCCATAGTTCCGGAGAATGGCGTTTTAGTCATCTTGCCCATGAGGCACGGTTCAAAGTACCAAGTGATTCATAATCAAGTGATTCCAAAAGTCCATCAAGATGGAGTTTCTTCATGCGCTTTATACCGATATGATCTAAACGGCAAAGTACCACAAATAAGTTGCACTATCGTTATCAACTCTGCATCTTTTGGTTTCAACACTATGAATATGTGTATTACTACTATCGAGATTCAATAAAAATAGACCACTCTTCAAGGGTGCATGACCATAAAAGATATTACTCATATAAATAGAACAACCATTATTCTCTGATTTAAATGAATAACCGTCTCGCATCAAACAAGATCCAGATATAATGTTCATGCTTAACGCTGGTACCAAATAACAAGTATTTAGGTCTAAAACTAATCCCGATGGTAGATGTAGAGGTAGCGTGCCGACCGCGATCACATCGACTTTGGAACCATTTCCCACGCGCATCGTCACCTTGTCCTTAGCCAATCTTCGCTTAATCTGTAGTCCCTGTTTCGAGTTGCAAATATTAGCAACAGAACCAGATCAAATACCCGTACTCTGCGAGTATTAGTAAGGTACACATCAATAACATGTATATCACATATACCTTTGTTCACTTTGCCATCCTTCTTATCCGCCAAATACTTGGGACAGTTCCGCTTCAAAGGTCCATGCGCTTGCGGAGAAGCACTCGATCTCGTGCTTAGGTCCGACTTGGGTTTCTTATCTTGAGCAGCAACTTGCTTGCTGTTCTTCTTGAAGTTCCCTTCTTCTTCCCTTTTCCCTTTTTCTTGAAACTGGTGGTCTTGTTGACCATCAACACTTGATGCTCCTTCTTGATTTCTACCTTCGCGGCTTTTAGCATTGTGAAGAGCTCAGAATAGTCTTGTCCATCCCTTGCATATTATAATTCATCACGAAGCTCTTGTAGCTTGGTGGCGTGATTGAAGAATTCTGTCAATGACACTATCATCGTGAAGATTAACTCCAGCTTGAATCAAGTGATTATTATACCCAGACATTTTGAGTATGTGTTCACCGACGTAACTATTCTCCTCCATCTTGCAGCTATAGAACTTATTGTAGATTTCATATCTCTCAATCCGGGCATTTGCTTGAAATATTAACTTCAACTCCTAGAACATCTCATATGCTCCATGACGCTCAAAACGTCGTTGAAGACCAGTTCTAAGCCGTAAAGCATGGCACATGAACTATCGAGTAGTCATCACTTTGCTCGCCAGACGTTCTTAACGTCCGTTAGTTGCATCAGCAGCAGGCCCGCACCCAGCGGTGCTTCGGGGACGTAATTCTTACGTGCAGCAATGAGGATAATCCTCGTGTTAGGGACCCAACGATGTAATTGCTACCATCATCTTTCAACTTTGCTTTCTCAAGGAACGCATTAAAATTCAACGGAACAACAAAGACGAGCCATCTATCTACAACAAACATAGACATGCATAATACTATCAGGTACTAAGTTCATGATAAATTTAAGTTCAATTAATCATATTACTTAAGAACTCCCACTTAGACAGACATCTCTCTAGTCATCTAAGTGATCACGTGATCCAAATAAACTAAACCATGTCCGATCATCACGTGAGATGGAGTAGTTTCAATGGTGAACATCACTATGTTGATCATATCTACTATATGATTCACGTTCGACCTTTCGGTCTCCGTGTTCCGAGGCCATATCTGTTATATGCTAGGCTCGTCAAGTTTAACCTGAGTATTCCGCGTGTGCAAGTGTTTTGCACCCGTTGTATTTGAACGTAGAGCCTATCACACCCGATCATCACGTGGTGTCTCAAACGAAGAACTTTCATAACGGTGCATACTCGGGAGAACACTTCTTGATAATTTTAGTGAGAGATCATCTTAAATGCTACCGTCAATCAAAGCAAGATAAGATGCATAAAGGATAAACATCACATGCAATCAATATAAGTGATATGATATGGCCATCATCATCTTGTGCTTGTGATCTCCATCTCCGGCACCGTCGTGATCACCATCGCCACCGGGCGCGACACCTTGATCTCCATCGTAGCATCGTTGTCTTTACACCATCTATTGCTTCTACGACTATCGCTACCGCTTAGTGATAAAGTAAAGCAATTACAGGGCGTTTGCATTTCATACAATAAAGCGACAACCATATGGGTCCTGCCAGTTGCCGATAACTTCGGTTAAAAAACATGATCATCTCATACAATAAAGTATAGCATCACGTCTTGACCATGTCACATAACAACATGCCCTGCAAAAACAAGTTAGACATCCTCTACTTTGTTGTTGCAAATTTTACGTGGCTGCTACGGGCTGAGCAAGAACCGTTCTTACCTACGCATCAAAACCACAACGATAGTTCGTCAAGTTAGTGATGTTTAACCTTCGCAAGGACCGGGCGTAGCCACACTCGGTTCAACTAAATTTGGAGAAACAGACACCCGCTAGTCACCTGTGTGCAAAGCACGGCGGTAAAACTAATCTCGCGTAAGCGTACGCGTATCGGTCCGGGCCGCTTCATCCAACAATACCGCTGAACCAAAGTATGACATGCTGGTAAGCAGTATGACTTGTATCGCCCACAACTCACTTGTGTTCTACTCATGCATATAACGTCAACGCATAAAACCTGGCTCGGATGCCACTGTTGGGGAACGTAGTAATTTCAAAAAATTTCCTACGCACACGCAAGATCATGGTGATGCATAGCAATGAGAGGGGAGAGTGTTGTCCACGTACCCTCGAGACCGAAAGCGAAGCGCTATGACAACGCTGTTGATGTAGTCGACGTCTTCACGATCCGACCGATCCAAGTACCGAACGTCACGGCACCTCCGAGTTCAGCACACGTTCAGCTCGATGACGATCCCCGCACTCCGATCCAGCAGGGTGTCGGGATGAGTTCCACAAGACGACGGCATGGTGACGATGATGATGTTCTACCGACGCAGGCTTCGCCTAAGCACCGCAACGACACGACCGAGGTGGAATATGGTGGAGGGGGCACCGCTGCGGCTAAGGAACGATCACGAAGATCAACTTGTGTCTCTAGAGGTGCCCCCTGCCCCCGTATATAAAGGAGCCAAGGGGGAGGGGGCGGCCGGCCAAGGAGGGAGCGCCAAGGGGGAGTCCTACTCCTACCGGGAGTAGGACTCCCTTCTTTCCTAGTTGGAGAAGGAGAAAGGGGGAAGGAGGAGGAAGAGGGGAAGGAAAGGGCGGGCGCCGCCCCCCTCTCCTTGTCCTATTCGGACTAGGGAGGGGAGGCGGCGCAGCCCACCTCTTGCCTCCTCTCCTCTTCTCCCTTAGGTCCCATGAAGGCCCAATAACCCCCGGGAGGGTTCCGGTAACCCCCCGGTTCTCCGGTAAAATCCCGATTTCACCCGGAACCATTCGGATATCCAAATATAGGCTTCCAATATATCAATCTTTATGTCTCGACCATTTCGAGACTCCTCGTCATGTCCGTGATCACATCCAGGACTCCGAACAACCTTCGGTACATCAAAACTTATAAACTCATAATAAAATTGTCATCGTAACGTTAAGCGTGCGGACCCTACGGGTTCGAGAACTATGTAGACATGACCTAGAACTATTCTCGGTCAATAACCAATAGCGGAACCTGGATGCTCATATTGGCTCCTACATATTCTACTTAAGATCTTTATCGGTCAAACCGCATAACAACATACGTTGTTCCCTTTGTCATCAAGATAGTTACTTGTCCGAGATTCGATCGTCGGTATCCAATACCTAGTTCAATCTCGTTACTGGCAAGTCTCTTTACTCGTTACGTAATGCATCATTCCGTAACTAACTCATTAGCTACATTGCTTGCAAGGCTTATAGTGATGTGCATTACCGAGAGGGCCCAGAGATACCTCTCCGACAATCGGAGTGACAAAACCTAATCTCGAAATACGCCAACCCAACATGTACCTTCGGAGACACCTGTAGAGCTCCTTTATAATCACCCAGTTACGTTGTGACGTTTGGTAGCACACAAAGTATTCCTCCGGTAAACAGGAGTTGCATAATCTCATAGTTACAGGAACATGTATAAGTCATGAAGAAAGCAATAGCAACATACTAAATGATCAAGTGCTAGGCTAACGGAATGGGTCATGTCAATCACATCATTCTCCTAATGATGTGATCCCTTTAATCAAATGACAACACATGTCTATGGTTAGGAAACATAACCATCTTTGATTAATGAGCTAGTCAAGTAGAGGCATACTAGTGACGTTATGTTTGTCTATGTATTCACACATGTATCATGTTTCCGGTTAATACAATTCTAGCATGAATAATAAACATTTATCATGATATGAGGAAATAAATAATAACTTTATTATTGCCTCTAGGGCATATTTCCTTCAGGTAGCATTATAAGATGATCCCTCACTAAATTATCAAAGTATAAGTGTTCTCCCTGAGTTTGCACCATTGCGAAAGTTCTTCGTGCTGAGACACCACGTGATGATCGGGTGTGATAGGCTCTACGTTCAAATACAACGGGTGCAAAACTGTTGCACACGCGGAATACTCAGGTTAAACTTGACGAGCCTAGCATATAACAGATATGGCCTCGGAACACGGAGACTGTAAGGTCGAGCATGAATCATATAGTAGATATGATCAACATAGTGATGTTCACCATTGAAACTACTCCATCTCACGTGATGATCGGACATGGTTTAGTTGATATGGATCACGTGATCACTTAGAGGATTAGAGGGATGTCTATCTAAGTGGGAGTTCTTAAGTAATATTATTAATTGAACTTTAATTTATCATAAATTTAGTCCTGGTAGTATTAGCATATCTATGTTGTAGATCAATAGCTCGCGATGTTGCTCCCCGTTTAATTTTTTATGTTCCTAGAGAAAACTAAGTTGAAATATATTAGTAGCAATGATGCGGATTGGATCCGTGATCTGAGGATTATCCTCATTGCTGCACAGAAGAATTATGTCCTTGATGCACCGCTAGGTGACAGACCTATTGCAGGAGCAGATGCAGATGTTATGAACGTTTGACAAAGCTCGGTATGATAACTACTTGATAGTTTAGTGCACCATGCTTTACGGCATAGAACCAGAACTTCAAAAATGTTTTGAATGCCACGGAGCATATAAGATGTTCCAAGATTTGAAATTGGTATTTCATACTCATTCCCGTGTCGAGAGGTATGAGACCTCTGACAGTACTATGCCTACAATATGGAGGAGAATTGCTAAGCTAGTGAGCATGTGCTCAGAATGTCTGAGTACTATAATAACTTGAATCAAGTGGGATTTAATCTTCCAGATAAGATAGTGATTGACAGAATTATCTAGTCACTATCACCAAGTTACTAAAACTTCGTGATGAACTATAATATGCAAGGGATGACGAAAGTAATTCCTGAGCTCTTCGCGATGCTGAAATCGACGAAGGTAGAAATCAAGAAAGAACATCAAGTGTTGATGGTTAACAAGACCACTAGTTTCAAGTAAAGGGACAAAGGGAAGAAAAGGGAACTTCAAGAAGAATGGCAAGCAAGTTGCTGCTCAAGTGAAAAAAGCCCAAGTCTGGACCTAAGCACAAACCGAAAGTGCTTCTACCGCAAAGGACTGGTCACTAGAAGCGAGAACTACCCCAAGTATTTGGCGGATAAGAAGGATGGCAAAGTGAACAAAGGTATATTTGATATACAGATTATTGATGTGTATTTTACTAGTGTTAAGTAGCAACCCCTCGGTATTTGATACTGGTTCAGTTGCTAAGAGTAGTAACTCAAACGGAGTTGCAGAATGAATGAAACTAGTTAAGGGTGAAGTGACGATGTGTGTTGGAAGTAGTTCCAAGATTGATATGATCATCATCGCACACTCCCTATACTTTCAGGATTAGTGTTGAACCTAAATAAGTGTTATTTTGTGTTTGCGTTGAGCATAAATATGATTTGATCATGTTTATTGCAATACGGTTATTCATTTAAGTTAGAGAATAATTGTTGTTCTGTTTACATGAATAAAACCTTCTATGGTTATACACCCAATGAAAATGGTTCGTTGGATCTCGATCGTAGTGATACACATATTCATAATATTGAAGCCAAAAGATGCAAAGTTAATAATGATAGTGCAACTTATTTGTGGCACTGCCATTTAGGTCATATTGGTGTAAAGCGCATGAAGAAACTCCATGCTGATGGACTTTTGGAATCACTTGATTATGAATCACTTGATGCTTGTGAACCATGCCTCATGGGCAAGATGACTAAGACTCCGTTCTCCGGAACAATGGAGCAAGCAACTGACTTATTGGAAATAATACATACTGATGTATGAGGTCCGATGAGTGTTAAGGCTTGCGGCAAGTATCGTTATTTTCTGACCTTCACAGATGATTTGAGCAAATATGGGTATATCTACTTGATGAAACACAAGTCTGAAACATTTGAAAAGTTCAAAGAATTTCAGAGTGAAGTGGAGAATCATCGTAACAAGAAAATAAAAGTTTCTACGATATGATCGCAGAGGTAAAATATTTGAAGTTACGAGTTTGGCCTCCAGTTAAAACAATGTGAAATAGTTTCACTACTCACGCCACCTGGAACACCACAGTGTAATGGTGTGTCCGAACTTCATAAACTATACTTTATTAGATATAGTGCAATCTATGATGTCTCTTAACGATTTACCACTATAGTTCTGGGGTTATGCATTAGAGACAGTCGCATTCACATTAAATAGGCACCGTCTAATCTATTGAGACGACACCGTATGAACTATGGTTTGGCAAGAAACCTAAGCTGTCGTTTCTTAAAGTTTGGGGTTGCGATGCTTATGGGAAAAAGTTTCATCCTGATAAGCTCAAACCCAAATCGGAAAAGTGCGTCTTCATAGGATACCCAAAAGTTACTGTTGGGTACACCTTCTATTACAGATCCAAAGGCAATATATTCATTGCTAAGAATGGATCCTTTCTAGAGAAGGAGTTTCTCTCGAAAGAAGTGAGTGGGAGGAAAGTAGAACTTGATGAGGTAACTGTACCTGCTCCCTTATTGGAAAGTAGTTCTGAAGGAAATATGCCCTAGAGGCAATAATAAAGTTATTATTTATTTCCTTATATCATGATAAATGTTTATTATTCATGCTAGAATTGTATTAACCGGAAACATAATACATGTGTGAATACGTAGACAAACAGAGTGTCACTAGTATGCCTCTACTTTACTAGCTCGTTAAATCAAAGATGGTTATGTTTCCTAACCATAGACATGAGTTGTCATTTGATTAACGGGATCACATCATTATGAGAATGATGTGATTGACTTGACCCATTCCGTTAGCTTAGCACTTGATCGTTTAGTATGTTGCTTATGCTTTCTTCATGACTTATACAAAGTTCCTGCAACTATGAGATTATGCAACTCCCGTTTACCGGAGGAACACTTTGTGTGCTACCAAACGTCACAACGAATCGGGTGATTATAAAGGTACTCTACAGGTGTCTCCAAAAGTATATGTTGAGTTGGCATGAATCGTGATTAGGTTTTGTCACTCCGATTGTTGGAGAGGTATCTCTGGGCCTTCTCGGTAATACACATCACATAAGCCTTGCAAGCATTACAACTAATGAGTTAGTTGTGAGATGATGTATTACGGAACGAGTAAAGAGACTTACCGGTAACGAGATTGAACTAGGTATTGGATACCGACGATCGAATCTCAGGTAAGTAACAATACCGATGACAAAGGGAACAACGTATGTCGTTATGCGGTTTGACCGATAAAGATCTTCGTAGAATATGTAGGAACCAATATGGGCATCCAGGTTCCGCTATTGGTTATTGACCGAGAATGGTTCTAGGTCATGTCTACATAGTTCTCGAACCCGTAGGGTCCGCACGCTTAACGTTTCGATGACAGTTCATTATGAGTTTATAAGTATTGATGTACTGAAGGTTGTTCGGAGTCCCGGATGTGATCACGGACATAACGAGGAGTCTCGAAATTGTCGAGACATCAAGATTGATATATTGGAAGCCTATGTTTGGACTACGGAAAGGTTCCGGATGAAAACAGGAAGTTACCGGAACACCGGGGGGTTACCGGAACCCCCCGGGGGGTCTATGGGCCTTGATGGGCCATAGGGAGAAGAGGAATGGGCCGGCCAGGCGCAGGCCGCCCCCCTCCCCTCTAGTCCGAATAGGACAGGAGAGGGGGCGCGCCCTTCCCTCTTCCCCCTCCCCCAATCCTAATCCAACTAGGAAAGGGGGGGAGTCCTACTCCCAGTGGGAGTAGGACTCCTCCAGGCGCGCTTCCCCTAGGGCCGGCCGCACCCCCCCTTGCTCCTTTATATACGGGGGCAGGGGGGCACCCCATGACACACAAGTTGATCTACGGATCGTTCCTTATCCGTGTGCGGTGCCCCCCTCCACCATATTCCACTTCGGTCATATCGTCGCGGAGCTTAGGCGAAGCCCTGCGCCGGTGAAGTCATATCGTCACGGAGCTTAGGCGAAGCCCTGCGTCGGTGGAGCATCATCATCGTCACCACGCCGTCGTGCTGACGGAACTCATCCCCGACACTTTGCTGAATCGGAGCCCGGGGATCGTCATCGAGCTGAACGTGTGCTGAACACGGAGGTGCCGTACGTTCGGTACTTGAATCGGTCGGATCGTGAAGACGTACGACTACATCAACCGCGTTGTTATAACGCTTCGCTTCGGTCTCACGAGGCGTGGACGGACTCTCTCCCCTCGTTGCTATGCCATCACCATGGTCTTGAGTGTGCGTAGGAAATTTTTGAAATTACCACGTTCCCCAACAGTGGCATCCGAGCCTGGTTTTATGCGTTGATGTCATATGCACGAGTAGAACACAAGTGAGTTGTGGGCGATATAAGTCATACTGCTTACCAGCATGTCATACTTTGGTTCAGCGGTATTGTGAGATGAAGCGGCCCGGACTGACATTACGCGTAACGCTTACGCGAGACTGGTTTCACCGCTTGAGCACTAGTTGCTTAAAGGTGACCGGCGGGTGTCTGTCTCTCTCACTTTAGTTGAACCGAGTGTGGCTACGCCCGGTCCTTGCGAAGGTTAAAACAGCACCAACTTGACAAACTATCGTTGTGGTTTTGATGCGAGGTAAGAACGGTTCTTGCTCAGCCCGTAGCAGCCACGTAAAACTTGCAACAACAAAGTAGAGGACGTCTAACTTGTTTTTGCAGGGCATGTTGTGATGTGATGTGGTCAAGACGTGATGCTATATTTTATTGTATGAGATGATGATGTTTTGTAACCGAGTTATCGGCAATCGGCGAGAGCCATATGGTTGTCGCTTTATTGTATGAAATGCAACGCCATGTAATTGCTTTACTTTATCACTAAGCAGTAGCGATAGTCGTAGAAGCAATAGTTGGCGAGACAACAACGATGCTACGATGGAGATCAAGGTGTCGCTACCGGTGAAGATGGTGATCATGACGGTGCTTGGAGATGGAGATCACAAGCACAAGATGATGATGACCATATCATATCACTTATATTGATTGCATGTGATGTTTATCCTTTATGCATCTTATCTTGCTTTGATTGACGGTAGCATTATAAGATGATCCTCACTAAAATTATCAAGAAGTGTTCTCCTGAGTATGCACAGTTGCTAAAAGTTCAGAGTACCCGGACACCACGTGATGATCGGGTGTGATAAGTTCTACATCCATCTACAACGGGTGCAAGCCAGTTTTGCACACGCAGAATACTCAGTTAAACTTGATGAGCCTAGCATATGCAGATATGGCCTCGAACACGGAGACCGAAAGGTCGAGCGTGAATCATATAGTAGATATGATCAACATAGTGATGTTCACCATTGAAAACTACTCCATCTCACGTGATGATCGGTTATGGTTTAGTTGATTTGGATCACGTAATCACTTAGATGACTAGAGAGATATCTGTCTAAGTGGGAGTTATTTAATATGATTAATTGAACTTAAATTTATCATGAACTTAGTACCGATAGTATTTTGCTTGTCTATGTTTATTGTAGATAGATGGCTCGTCTGTTGTTCCGTTGAATTTTAATGCGTTCCTTGAGAAAGCAAAGTTGAAAGATGATGGTAGCAATTACACGGACTGGGTCCATAACTTGAGGATTATCCTCATTGCTGCATGTAAGAATTACGTCCCGAAGCACCGCTGGGTGCGAGCCTGCTGCAGAGAGCAACGCCGAAGTTGTGAACGTCTGCGAGCAAAGTGATGACTACTCTATAGTTCAGTGTGCCATGCTTTACCGCTTAGAACCGGGTCTTCAACGACGTTTTGAACGTCATGGAGCATATGAGATGTTCCAGGAGTTGAAGTTAATATTTCAAGCAAATGCCCGGATTGAGAGATATGAAGTCTCCAATAAGTTCTATAGCTGCAAGATGGAGGAGAATAGTTACATCGGTGAGCACATACTCAAAATGTCCGGGTATAATAATCACTTAATTCAGCTGGGAGTTAATCTTCCGGATGATAGTGTCATTGATGAATTCTCCAATCACGCCACCAAGCTACAAGAGCTTCGTGATGAACTATAATATGCAAGGGATGACTAAGACAATTCTGAGCTCTTCGCAATGCTAAAAGCATGGAGGTAGAAATCAAGAAAGAGCATCAAGTGTTGATGGTCAACAAGACCACTAGTTTCAAGAAAAGGGCAAAGGGAAGAAGAAGGAAACTTCAAAAGAACAGCAAGAAAGTTGCTGCTCAAGAGAAGAAACCCAAGTCTGGACCTAAGCCTGAAACTGAGTGTTTTACTGCAAGCGATGGACACCGGAAGCGGAACTGCCCCAAGTATTTGGCGGATAAGAAGGATGGCAAGGTGAACAAAGGTATATGTGATATACATGTTATTGATGTGTACCTTACTAGAGCTCGTAGTAGCACCTGGGTATTTGATACTGGTTCTGTTGCTAATATTTGCAACTCGAAACAGGGACTACGGAATAGACGAGCACCGGCAAAGGACGAGGTGACGATGCGCGCGGGAAACGGTTCCAAAGTCAATGTGATCGCGGTCGGCACGCTACCTCTACATCTACCTTCGGGATTAGTTTTAGACCTAAATAATTGTTATTTGGTGCCAGCGTTAAGCATGAACATTATATCTGGATCTTGTTTGATGCGAGACGGTTATTCATTTAAATCAGAGAATAATGATTGTTCTATTTATATGAGTAATATCTTTTATGGTCATGCACCCTTGAAGAATGGTCTATTCTTGTTGAATCTCGACAGTAGTGATACACATATTCATAATGTCGAAGCCAAAAGATGCAGAGTTGATAATGATAGTGCAACTTATTTGTGGCACTGCCGTTTAGGTCATATCGGTGTAAAATGCATGAAGAAACTCCATACAGATGGACTTTTGGAATCACTTGATTATGAATCACTTGGTACTTGCGAACCGTGCCTCATGGGCAAGATGACTAAAACACCGTTCTCCGGTTGTATGGAGAGAGCAACAGATTTATTGGAAATCATACATACAGATGTATGTGGTCCGATGAATGTTGAAGCTCGTGGCGGATATCGTTATTTTCTCACCTTCACAGATGATTTAAGCAGATACGGGTATATCTACTTGATGAAACATAAATCTGAAACATTTGAAAAGTTCAAAGAATTTTAGAGTGAAGTTGAAAATCATCGTAACAAGAAAATAAAGTTTCTACGATCTGATCATGGAGGAGAATATTTGAGTTACGAGTTTGGTCTACATTTGAAGCAATGCGGAATAGTTTCGCAACTCACGCCACCGGAACACCACAGCGTAATGGTGTGTCCGAACGTCGTTAATCGTACTTTACTAGATATGGTGCGATCTATGATGTCTATTTCCGATTTACCGCTATCGTTTTGGGGTTATGCTTTAGAGACGGCCGCATTCACGTTAAATAGGACACCGTCAAAATTCGTTGAGACAACACCTTATGAACTATGGTTTAGCAAGAAACCAAAGTTGTCGTTTCTGAAAGTTTGGGGTTGCGATGCTTATGTGAAAAAACTTCAAACTGATAAGCTTGAACCCAAATCGGAAAAATGTGTCTTCATAGGATACCCAAAGGAGACAATTGGGTATACCTTCTATCACAGATCCGAAGGCAAGACATTCGTTGCTAAGAATGGATCCTTTCTAGAGAAGGAGTTTCTCTCGAAAGAAGTGAGTGGGAGGAAAGTGGAACTTAATGAGGTAATAGTACCAGCTCACTTATTAGAAAGTAGTTCATCACAGAAATCGGTTTCTGTGACACCTACACCAATTAACGAGGAAGATAATGATAATGATAATGAAACTTCAGATCAAGTTGTCACCGAACTCAGAGATCAACCAGAATAAAATCCGCACTGAGTGGTACGGTAATCCTATTCGGAAGTCATGCTATTAGATCATGGTGAACCTACGAACTATGAAGAAGCGATGGTGAGCCCAGATTCCGCAAAATGGCTTGAAGCCATGAAATATGAGATGGGATCCATGTATGAGAACAAAGTATGGACTTTGGTTGACTTGCCCGATGATCGGCAAGCCATTGAGAATAAATGGATCTTTAAGAAGAAGACTGACGCTGATGGTAACATAACTGTCTATAAAGCTCGACTTGTTGCGAAAGGTTTTCGACAAGTTCAAGGGGTTGACTACGATGAGACTTTCTCACCAGTGGCGATGCTTAAGTCTGTCCGAATCATGTTAGCAATTGCTGCATTTTATGATTATGAAATTTGGCAAATGGATGTAAAACTGCATTCTTGAATGGATTTCGGAAGAAGAGTTGTATATGATGCAACCAGAAGGTTTTGTTGATCCAAAAGGTGCTAACAAAATGTGCAAGCTCCAGCGATCAATTTA
This sequence comes from Aegilops longissima, assembly GCA_021605205.1. Taxonomy (NCBI): domain Eukaryota; kingdom Viridiplantae; phylum Streptophyta; class Magnoliopsida; order Poales; family Poaceae; genus Aegilops; species Aegilops longissima. The sequence continues at coordinate 681,737,826 of CM038678.1, read as the reverse complement.
TGGTCAGTGCAAGCCTCTCGAGTTGGAATAAACGCTTTGATAGTGTGATCAAAGCATATGGTTTTATACAGACTTTTGGAGAAGCCTGTATTTACAAGAAAGTGAGTGGGAGCTCAGAGCATTTCTAATATTATATGTGGACGACATATTGTTAATTGGAAATGATATAGAATTTCTGGATAGCATAAAAGGATACTTGAATAAAAGTTTTTCAATGAAAGACCTCGGTGAAGCTGCTTACATATTGGGCATCAAGATCTATAGAGATAGATCAAGACGCTTAATTGGACTTTCACAAAGCACATACCTTGATAAAGTTTTGAAAAAGTTCAAAATGGATCAGGCAAAGAAAGGTCTTTTACCTGTGTTACAAGGTGTGAAATTGAGTCAGACTCAATGCCCGACCACAGCAGAAGATAGAGAGAAGATGAAAAATGTTCCTTATGCTTCAGCCATAGGCTCTATCATGTATGCAATGCTGTGTACCAGACCTGACGTATGCTTAGCAATAAGCTTGGAAGGAAGGTACCAAAGTAATCCAGGAGTGGATCACTGGACAGCGGTCAAGAACATCCTGAAATACCTGAAAAGGACTAAGGATATGTTTCTCATATATGGAGGTGACAAAGAGCTAATCGTAAATGGTTACGTCGATGCAAGCTTTGACACTGATCCGGACGATTCTAAATCGCAAACCGGATACGTATTTTTATTATACGATGGAGCTGTCAGTTGGTGCAGTTCTAAACAAAGCGTCGTGGCGGGATCTACATGTGAAGCGGAGTACATAGCTGCTTGGAAGCAGCAAATGAAGGAGTCTGGATGAAAGAGTTCATTTCCGATCTAGGTGTCATACCTAGTGCATCGGGACCAATGAAGATCTTCCGTGACAATCTTGGTGCAATTGCCTTGGCAAAGGAATCCAGATTTCACAAGAGGACCAAGCATATCAAGAGACGCTTCAATTCCATTCGGGACCAAGTCCAAGTGGGAGACATAGAGATTTGCAAGATACATACGGATCTGAATGTTGCGACCCGTTGACTAAGCCTCTTCCATGAGCAAAACATGATCAGCACCAAGACTCCATGGGTGTTAGAGTCATTCTTGTGTAATCTAGATTATTGACTCTAGTGCAAGTGGGAGATGAAGGAAATATGCCCTAGAGGCAATAATAAAGTTATTATTTATTTCCTTATATCATGATAAATGTTTATTATTCATGCTAGAATTGTATTAACCGGAAACATAATACATGTGTGAATACATAGACAAACAGAGTGTCACTAGTATGCCTCTACTTTACTAGCTCGTTAAATCAAAGATGGTTATGTTTCCTAACCATAGACATGAGTTGTCATTTGATTAACGGGATCACATCATTAGGAGAATGATGTGATTGACTTGACCCATTCCGTTAGCTTAGCACTTGATCGTTTAGTATGTTGCTTATGCTTTCTTCATGACTTATACAAAGTTCCTGCAACTATGAAATTATGCAACTCCGTTTACGGAGGAACACTTTGTGTGCTACCAAACGTCACAACGTGAATCGGGTGATTATAAAGGTACTCTCAGTGTCTCCAAAAGTATATGTTGAGTTGGCATGAATCGAGATTAGGTTTTGTCACTCCGATTGTCGGAGAGGTATCTCTGGGCCTTCTCGGTAATACACATCACATAAGCCTTGCAAGCATTACAACTAATGAGTTAGTTGTGAGATGATGTATTACGAGCGAGTAAAGAGACTTACCGGTAACGAGATTGAACTAGGTATTGGATACCGACGATCGAATCTCGGGTAAGTAACATACCGATGACAAAGGAACAACGATGTCGTTATGCGGTTTGACCGATAAAGATCTTCGTAGAATATGTAGGAACCAATATGGGCATCCAGGTTCCGCTATTGGTTATTGACCGAGAATGGTTCTAGGTCATGTCTACATAGTTCTCGAACCCGTAGGGTCCGCACGCTTAACGTTTCGATGACAGTTCATTATGAGTTTATAAGTATTGATGTACGAAGGTTGTTCGGAGTCCCGGATGTGATCACGGACATAACGAGGAGTCTCGAAATGGTCGAGACATAAAGATTGATATATTGGAAGCCTATGTTTGGACTTGGAAAGGTTCGGATGAAAACAGAAGTTATCGAACACCGGGGTTACGGAACCCCGGGGGTCTATGGGCCTTGATGGGCCATAGGGAGAAGAGGAAAGGGCCGGCCAGGCAGGCGCGCCCCCTCCCCTCTAGTCCGAATAGGACAGGAGAGGGGGCGCGCCTTCCTCTTCCCCCTCCCCCAATCCTAATCCAACTAGGAAAGGGGGGGAGTCCTACTCCCGGTGGGAGTAGGACTCCTCCAGCGCCTCCCCTAGGGCCGGCCGCATCCCCCTTGCTCCTTTATATACGAGGCAGGGGGCACCCCATGACACACAAGTTGATCTACGGATCGTTCCTTAGCCGTGTCGGTGCCCCCTCCACCATATTCCACTTCGGTCATATCGTCATGGAGCTTAGGCGAAGCCCTGCGCCGGTGAAGTCATATCGTCATGAGCTTAGGCGAAGCCCTCGTCGGTGGAGCATCATCATCGCCACCACGTCGTCTTGTGGAACTCATCCCCGACGCTTTCTGGATCGGAGCCCGGGATCGCCATCGAGCTGAACGTGTGCTGAACACGGAGGTGCCGTGACGTTCGGTACTTGGATCGGTCGGATCGTGAAGACGTCGACTACATCAACCGCGTTGTTATAACGCTTCGCTTACGGTCTACGAGGGTACGTGGACAGACTCTCTCCCCTCTCGTTGCTATGCCATCACCATGGTCTTGAGTGTGCATAGGAAATTTTTGAAATTACCACGTTCCCCAACAAGTTCATCACAGAAATCTGTTCCTGTGACTCCTAGACCAATTAGTGAGGAAGCTAATGATGATGATCATGTAACTTCAGATCAAGTTACTACCGAACCTCGTAGGTCAACCAGAGTGAGATCCGCACCAGAGTGGTACGGTAATCCTATTATGGAGGTCATGTTACTTGACCATGACGAACCTACGAACTATGAAGAAGCGATGATGAGCCCAGATTCCGCGAAATGGTTTGAGGCTATGAAATCTGAGGTGGGATCCATGTATGAGAATAAAGTATGGACTTTGATTGATTTGCCCATATGATCGACGAGCCATCGAGATTAAATGGATCTTCAAGAGGAAGACGGACGCTGATAGTAGTGTTACTATCTACAAAGCTAGAATTGTCGCAAAAGGTTTTCGACAAGTTCAAGGTGTTGATTACGATGAGAGTTTCTCACTTGTATCTATGCTTAAGTCTGTCCGAATAATGTTAGCAATTGCTGCATTTTATGAAATCTGGCAAATGGATAAAAAACTGCATTCCCTCATGGATTTATTAAAGAAGAGTTGTATATGATGCAACCAGAAGGTTTTGTCGATCCTAAAAGTGTTAACAAAATGTGCAAGCTCCAGCGATCCATCTATGGACTGGTGCAAGCATCTCGGAGTTGGAATATACGCTTTGATGAGTTGATCAAAGCATATAGTTTTATGCAGACTTGCGGTGAAGCCTGTTGAGGGAGTCCTGGATTAGGGGGCGTCCGGATAGCCGGACTACCATCATCAGCCGAACTATCATTTGCCGGACTATCATCATCGACCGGACTCCAAGACTATTATGATACAAGATTGAAGACTTCTCCCCGTGTCCGGATGGGACTTTCCTTGGCGTGGAAGGCAAGCTTAGCGATACGGATATGTAGATCTCCTACCATAGTAACCGACTCTATGTAACCCTAGCCCTCTCCAGTGTCTATATAAACCGGATGGCTCTAGTCCGTAGGACAACATCAACAACCCTTACAATCATACCATAGGCTAGCTTCTAGGGTTTAGCCTCCTTGATCTCGTGGTAGATCCACTCTTGTAAACATCCACAATATCAATATCAATCGAGCAGGACGTAGGGTTTTACCTCCATCAAGAGGGCCCGAACCTGGGTAAAACATCGTGTCCCTTGTCTCCTGTTACCATCCGCCTAGACGCACAGTTCGGGACCCCCTACCCGAGATCCGCCGGTTTTGACACCGACACATGTATTTACAAGAAAGTGAGTGGGAGCACTACAACATTTCTGATAAGTATATGTGAATGACATATTGTCGATCGGAAATAATGTAGAATTATTCTGCAAAAGCATAAAGGAGTGTTTGAAAGGAGTTTTTCAAAGAAAGACCTTGGTGAAGCTGCTTACATATTGAGCATCAAAATCTATAGAGATAGATCAAAACGCTTGATAAGTTTTTTCAATGAGTACATACCTTGACAAGATTTTGAAGTAGTTCAAAATGGAACAGTCAAAGAAAGAGTTCTTGCCTGTGTTACAAGGTGTGAAATTGAGTAAGACTCAAAGCCCGACCACGGCAGAAGATAGAAAGAGAATGAAAATCATTCCCTATGCCTCAGCCATAGGTTCTATAAAGTATGCCATGCTATGTACCAGATCTATTGTATACCCTACACTGATTTTGGCAAGAGAGTACAATAGTGATCTAGGAGTAGATCACTGGACAGCGGTCAAAATTATGCTTAGTGGAATAAGGATATGTTTCTCGATTATGGAGGTGACAAAAGGTTCGTCGTAACGTCGATGCAAGTTTTGATAAAGGCTTTATTTTGACTATAAGCATGAGGAGAATTTAGCACGGATTGCAACAAGGAAATACAATCAATTAAAGAGCAACTTTCATAATTAAATTCCTTGAAATCCAAAATAGTGGGTTTAGCAACATCTAGGGTTTTTCTTTCTTCAATCCCACTTTTATCAATTTTATCATCAAGATCTAAAAACTCCGAATTCTTGGAACGCCTTCTAGGTAAAGTTGGATCATATTAAGTCCCATCATTATCAAGATTCATATTGCAAAACAAAGATTTAATAGGGGACACATCAATAACTTTTAGATCTTCATCTTGATTCTCATAGAAATTGGAAGAACACGCTTTAATAAAGGCATCTTTCGTAGCACGCATCCTAGTGGTTCTTTCTTTGCACTCATCAATGGAAATTCTCATGGCTTTGAGAGACTCATTGATATCATGCTTAGGAGGAATAGATCTAAGCTTTAAAGAATCAACATCAAGAGAAATTCTATCAACGTTCCTAGCCAATTCATCAACTTTAAGCAATTTCTCTTCAAGCAAAGCATTAAATTCTTTTGAGAATTCATAAACTCTTTAACACTAGTCTCAAATTCAGAGGGCATCTTATTAAAATTTCCATAAGAGTTGTTGTAGGAATTTCCATAATTATTAGAAGGATTACTAGGATAAGGCCTAGGATTAAAGTTCCCTCTATACGCGTTATTACCAAAATTGTTCCTACCAACAAAATTCACATCCATAGATTCATTATTATTCTCAATCAAAGTAGACAAAGGCATATCATTAGGATAAGAAGAAACACTCTTAGTAGCAAATAATTTCATAAGTTCATCCATCTTTACACTCAAAACATTAATTTCTTCTATCGCATGCACTTTTTATTAGTAGATCTTTCAGTGTGCCATTGAGAATAATTAACCATAATATTATCTAGGAATTTAGTAGCATCTCCTAAAGTGATTTCCATAAAAGTGCCTCCCGCGGCCGAATCTAAGAGATTTCTAGAAGCAAAATTCAATCCGGCATAATTTTTTTGTATAATCATCCACAAGTTCAAACCATGAGTAGGGCAATTACGTATCATTAATTTCATTCTCTCCCAAGATTGTGCAACATGTTCATGATCAAGTTGCTTAAAATTCATAATATCGTTTCAAAGAGAGATGATCTTAGCGGGAGGAAAATACTTAGAGATAAAAGCATCTTTGCACTTGTTCCAAGAGTCAATACTATTTTTAGGCAAAGACGAAAACCAAGCTTTAGCACGATCTCTAAGCGAAAAAGGAAATAGCTTCAATTTAACAATATCATTATCAACATCTTTCTTCTTTTGCATATCACACAAATCCATGAAGCTATTTAGATGAGTAGCGGCATCTTCACTAGGAAGGTCGGCGAATTGATCTTTCATAACAAGATTCAACAAAGTAGTATTGATTTCACAAGATTCAGTGTTGGTAAGAGGAGCAATCGGAGTGCTAAGGAAATTATTATTGTTGGTATTGGTAAAGTCACATAATTTGGTATTATCTTGAGCCATCGTGACAAACAAGCAATCTAACACACGAGGAAACAAAAAGCAAGCGAGGAAAAGGCAAACGGAAAAGACAGGGTGAATAAAACGGTAAGGGTGAAGTGGGGGAGAGGAAAACGAGAGGCAAATGGCAAATAATGTAATGCGAGAGATAAGGGATTGTGATGGGTACTTGGTATGTTGACTTTTGCGTAGACTCCCCGGCAACGGCGCCAGAAATTCTTCTTGCTGCCTCTTGAGCTTGCGTTGGATTTCCTTGAAGAGGAAAGGTGATGCAGCACACTAGCGTAAGTATTTCCCTCAGTTTTTGAGAACCAAGGTATCAATCCAGTAGGAGGCTACGCGCGAGTCCCTCGTACCTACACAAACAAATAACTCCTCGCAACCAACACGAATAGGGGTTGTCAATCCCTTCACGGTCACTTACGAGAGTGAGATCTGATAGATATGATAGATAATATTGTTGGTATTTTTGGGTATAAAGATGCAAAGTAAAATAAAAGGTAAAGTAAAAAAGCAAAGTAATAATAAAGTGATGGAAGATCTATATGATGAAGATAGACCCGGGGGGCATAGGTTTCACTAGTAGCTTCTCTCAAGAGCATAAGTATTCTACGGTGGGTGAACAAATTACTGTTGAGGAATTGACAGAATTGAGCATAGTTATGAGAATATCTAGGTATGACCATGTATATAGGCATCACGTCCGAGACAAGTAGACCGACTCCTGCCTGCATCTACTACTATTACTCCACTCATCGACCGCTATCCAGCATGCATCTAGAGTATTAAGTTCAAGAAAACAGAGTAACGCCTTAAGCAAGATGACATGATGTAGAGGGATAAATTCATGCAATATGATAAAAACCCCATCTTGTTATCCTCGATGGCAATAATACAATACGTGCCTTGCTGCCCCTATTGTCACTGGGAAAAGGACACCGCAAGATTGAACCCAAAGCTAAGCACTTATCCCATTGCAAGAAAAACCAATCTAGTAGGCCAAACCAAACTGATAATTCGAAGAGACTTGCAAAGATAACCAATCATACATAAAAGAATTCAGAGATGATTCAAATATTGTTCATAGATAATCTTGATCATAAACCCACAATTCATCGATCTCAACAAACACACCGCAGAAAGAAGATTACATCGAATAGATGTCCACGAGAGAGGGGGAGAACATTGTATTGAGATCCAAAAAGAGAGAAGAAGCCACCTAGCTACTAACTATGGACCCAAAGGTCTGAGCTAAACTACTCACACTTCATCGGAGGGGCTATGATGATGTAGAAGCCCTCCGTGGTGGATTCCCCGTCCGGCGGAGCTCCGGAACAGGCCCCAAGATGGGATCTCGTGGATACAGAAAGTTGCGGCGGTGGAATTAGGTTTTTGGCTCCATATCTGATCGTTTGGGGGTACGTAGGTATATATAGGAGGAAGAAGTACGTCGGTGGAGCTTCGTGGGGCCCACGAGGGTGGGGGCGCGCCCTAGGGGGGTGGGCGCGCCCCCCTACCTCGTGCCCACCTCGTGGCTTTCTTGACGTATGGTCCAAGTTTCCTGGATCATATTCGGTGAGAAAATCACGTTCCTGAAGGTTTCATTCCGTTTGGACTCCGTTTGATATTCCGTTTTTTCAAAACACTGAAATAGGCAACAAAACAGCAATTCTGGGCTGGGCCTCCGGTTAATAGGTTAGTCCCAAAAATAATATAAAGTGGAAAATAAATCCCAATATAGTCCAAAACAGTAGATAATATAGCATGGAGCAATCAAAAATTATAGATACGTTGGAGACGTATCAGTAATGCACATCACTTAAGCCCTGCAAGCATTGCAACTAATGAGTTAGTTGCGGGATGATGTATTACGGAACGAGTAAAGAGAGTTGCCGGCAACGAGATTGAACTAGGTATTGAAATACCGACGATCGAATCTCGGGCTAGTAACATACCGATGACAAAGGGAACAACGTATGTTGTTATGCGGTCTGACCTATAAAGATCTTCGTAGAATATATGGGAGCCAATATGAGCATCCAGGTTCCGCTATTGGTTATTGACCGGAGACGTGTCTCGGTCATGTCTACATAGTTCTCGAACCCGTAGGGTCCGCACACTTAAAGTTTCGATGACGGGTATATTATGAGTTTATGAGTTTTGATGTACCTAAGGTTGTTCGGAGTCCCGAATGTGATCACGGACATGACGAGGAGTCTTGAAATGGTCGAGACATGGAGATTGATATATTGGAAGCATATGTTTGGATATTGGAAGTGTTCCGGGTGAAATCGATTTCTTGGAGAACCGGAGGTTACTGAACCCCGGGGGTTAATGGGCCATAGTGGGCCTTAGTGGAGAAGAGGAGAGGTGGCGAGGGCAAGGGCCGCGCGCCCCTCCCCCCTAGTCCGACTAGGACAAGGAGAGGGGGCGGCGCCCCCCCCCTCTTTCCTTCTTCTCCTCCACCTCTTCCCCCAATCCTAATCCAACTAGGAAGGGAGGGAGTCCTACTCCCGGTGGGAGTAGGACTCCTCCTGGCGCCCCCTCTAGGCCGGCCGCATCTCCCCTTGCTCCTTTATATACGGGGGCAGGGGGGCACCCCAAAGACACAACAATTGATCGTTTGATCTTTTAGCCATGTGCGGTGCCCCCCTCCACCATAGTCCACCTCGATAATACTGTAGCGGTGCTTAGGAGAAGCCCTACGTCGGTAGAACATCATCATCGTCACCACGCCGTCGTGCTGACGAAACTCTCCCTCAACACTCGGCTGGATCGGAGTTCGAGGGACGTCATCGGGCTGAACGTGTGCTGAACTCGGATGTGCGGTGCGTTCGGTACTTGATCGGTTGGATCGTGAAGACGTACGACTACATCAACCGCGTTATGCTAACGCTTCCGCTTTCGGTCTACGAGGGTACGTGAACAACACTCTCCCCTCTCGTTGCTATGCATCACCATGATCTTGCGTGTGCGTAGGATTTTTTTTGAAATTACTACGTTCCCCAACAATTATGAAGAATACTTTCAACTTCTGATAGTCCGAGAGCATATACGGCCGGCCACCACAAATCCAACTTACATGCCCGGGCAGACGACTCGATTACTAAACAGTAAAAAATAACCGATTCAGATGGACACCTCAAATGCCAGGGCTGACAGGCACACCTCGTATACTGCCCAAATCTTGGTGGATATGTGGCCGCCATGTCGGATCCGGTCCACGCTGGCCCACCCAACTCCACATATATTCGTTCTCATTCGCTCCTTAGACAAACCCTAACCACTTCACTACCCTCCCCTCCGCCCCAAGCTCACTTCCAGCAAACTCCAGCCTACTCCGACATGGCGGGCAGCGGATCCGAGTCCTCCGTCAGCCGATCTTTGAACCGGACCTCATCCCAGTCGGGTTGGAGGAGGAGATGGCCTTCCACATTGCGATCTGCCGTGACCGCGAGGAGAATGCCCGACAGCGTCCGGACTCGATCCGCCGGGAACTATCACGTCTGCCCAAATGGCGCGTGGATCCGACATGTGTGGCATCATCACTGCCTCACCAGAGGCGGTGCGCTCTGTCTGGCGTCTGAACGACGTGGCGGATGCGCAACCCTTCGTTGGTACGCCGCCGACGAGGTCATCTGTGGCCCGTGCGCTAAGGATATGACGCGGCATGCTTGCCGTGTGGGGAAGAGGGCGCCGGAGGCCGCTGCAGCCCTGCCGACCTGACGTCGATGTGGCGGAGTTGCACTTTGCATCACCTCGGGTGGCGCAACCGTGTCGTGGTGGGCGTGTCCGTCTCCAACAAACACGCCGGATCCATCGTCGACCTCACATCGACCGGCACCGTGAAGGCTCCGGGCTTCGACGACGAAGAGTGTGGCATGGAAGACGATGGAGCCTCGTGCCCCGTGAGCCGGTCCGCGCCCCATGTCCTACTCTACATCGTCGGCGACCGGAGCAAAACTTTGAGGGGCTCAGCTGGCCATCGGACATGGGCACAGTTGAGCCGGACGAGCTCCACTTAGATTAGGTTTCATGTTTCATGTATATGGATTTATGGTTTTATATTTTTTTTCTTGATAAAGGACATTTTCATTCAATCGATATATCGAGTTAATACGACCGCACGAGCGAATGCCCGACCTCTGCATAAGACGATGTACACAGCCAAAACGTCCAACATGACCCTAAAGAAAATATAGTTTTACTGAAAAATAATAAAACGGACTAAGGTGGGGCAAATTCTATCCAAAGATTACACAGCCATCCATGATGGGAGAAAACCTCATCATAATTAGGTTTTTTCCTTCCGGTCTCTGCAGAATATATCAAGTATGAAGTCATCGCGTATATGCATAAATAACATGCACATGAGATGGAACATATTTTTTGTTGAAAACCACATCATTTTTGTAAGCCACAGAGCCCAACATAAGATTGCCGCTCCCACAAAGATGTGTGAATAAAATTGCTTGTCAATATCCGCAATCAATTGCCGAACATATTACCGAGAAGGGCATCCGATTGTGCAAATAATTTTTGAGACGTGACCGATCACGATGATTTGTCGAGCATCGGACGGACTCGATGGACATTTTGTACAAAGCTTTGCGCGCACATGGTGGCATCTTGCCTCTCACCCCGTACCAATACCATCATATGGCTATGCTAGCACGTACTTGTATCCGGTGGCATAGTCACGTACGTACACCTTGCCGCTAGAGAGATACTCCAGTAGAATGCCTCGACAGCATGCATGATTTTCGGAGCTCCATCCCTGAGTCAACTGTTTCTTGTCGTACTCATCAGAGATTCGCGCCTCGCTCAGCGGCCTCTTCCACGTACGTGGACCAGTAGGAGAAGGCGTGCGTGGCCGCGTGGCGATCACACAGCCAGATGGCGCTGCTCGATGCTCAGAACCTTCGCGTCGTACATCTAGGGTTTAACAACCTTTTTTTTTCAAGAAAACTTTCAATCTATTCATCTTTCATCACGGCAAGGCAGTACAACGAACACTAGAAATAATAAAAATTACAACCAAATCCGTAGACCACCTAGCGATTTACTACAATCATCGAACGAGCCAAGGCGCGCCGTCATCACCCCTCCTCGCCGGTCGGGCACAACTTGTTGTAGTAGACAGTCGGAAGTCGTCGTGCTAAGGCCCGTAGAGACCAGCGCACCGTAACAGCAACCGCCACCGATGAAGAATAACGTGATCGAAAGGATCCAACTCAAGACACACGGACATAGACAAACCACAACCAGATCCGAGCAAATCCACCGAGGATAGATCCGCCGGAGACACACCTCCACACGCCCATCAACGATGCTAGACGCACCACCGGAACGGGGACTAGACGAGGAGACCTTTATTCCATCTTCAGGGAGCCGCCACCGTCTCGTCTTCCTGAATAGGACACAAACCCTAACAAACTTTAAAGGAACAACTAACAATGGAGCCCTCCCGTCGGCCCTTGCCAGGATCCACCACGCCCCCATGGCCCTAGGGCCACCGGAGACGAGGCGGACCTGCGGCGGAGCCGGCGAGAGGCACAAACCCTAACTTTTTTTGGAGGAGGAGGCGGCGGCTAGAAAGAGGCTCTCCATAGTATCTTTCCTTAGTATAATGGAGGGTTAGCGTTCTCCAACCGTTGTCAGGGTTTAACAACCGTTATTCGTACAAAGCTCTTTGCCCGGCTCACGTACACCATTAAGATTAACGATGCCCGGCCATGTGAATCAGCGTCTGGAGTACACATCGAATCTGGAAAACGGCCGGGGAGACCATGAAATGGACGCTCGCGTGCAAAGTGGGACTGGGGACATCGTGGTCCAAACCTAGAAACAACACAAGAATTCATTTCAGAGAATGTATTTGTGAATGGATGGTTAGAAGATGGTTGTATATATACTCTGTCAGACAGAACACCACTTTTTTCTTTTTTTTAATTTTTTTTTTCCGATTGGTAGTACAAAGAACATTGGAAGTAAAAGGCGCGTCCTGACTGTGTACTCCTGAAATATCTCTCGACAGCCGAACAGCTGATATATGAAACCTTAAAACCATACAAACCATGCAAATAAAACATCTACGTAGATCAACTAAATCCGTTTCGAGCTACTTGTTGTCATCGGAGATGTCCACTATCTCCGTTCCGGGCTCTGGGTACATGGGGCAGACGTAACTCCGGCTGCTCCGCGTCGGCTTTCGCCTCCGCCTCCGCGTCGAGTTCGGCAAAAAGCGCGTTGGTCGCCGCCCGCTCCTGCTTGATGAACTGCCGGTAGCCTCATCCTGGATGGACTCCAGGATGGACTACTGCTCCGCCATCTTGGCCGCTTGGGAGACCACGAACTTCGCCTCTGCGTCCTCCATGCTGAAACCCGGAGCCGACGTTAACTCCTCCTTGGGATGCTTTGCCCTGTCCTCCTTCGGATCCGACTCCTCCATCGAAACCGGATGCTGCTCCTATCCTCTTCATCCTCCTCCCGCTCCTCCTTCTCCTCCTCCGGCTCCGATGAGACCGGAGGCGGGCCGGCTGCGATGCGGGCGGCACGCCTCGCCCTGATCTACTCCTTGATCTAGAAGTGGTGCTCTGGCAGCATAAGTTATCTTCTTTTGCCCAGCCATGGCATACGGCGATAGAAGAGGGAGGTGGACACGGAGAGGAATGTGCTCGGGCTGGCGGCGTGGAGAGGACGGAAGAGGTTGTGGCTAGGCTTATGGACGCCGGCAGGCTTAAGGGGCTGTTTGGTTTATGCCCACACTCGCCCTGCCAAATCAGGGGCTCACCAAAAAATTGGCGAAGGATTTGCCCGCCCTATTTCGCCAGTGTGTGGGCGTAGACTCTGACGTCGCGACCAAAATTTTGGCATTGCTTCGATAGCAGGGCTTCAATCCAAGCCTAGCCCATGCTATCAGTCAACGCCAAAATATTAGTATGGCAACCGTTGGCGATGATCCAAATAGGCTCTAAATAGCCGGACTTTGGCCTCAGGCGGCGAGCTGGAGCGGCGTCACGCGGCGTTTACATCCTCACCGGAGGAGACTTCCGTCGGACTATTGGGTTTCCGCGCAGTTTCATGTGGGACCCAACCATTAGCCCGACGTGACGAACGCTTCCGGGTCTCCTCATATCCACCCCATATTTGGGCTGGATATGAGGGGTGTCGGTTAATCCGAGTGGCTGAGGCCCGTTTCAGGCGCCCGTCTGGGTCGGGTTTCCCTGACCGGTCAATGACCGGGCTGTCCGGTCGGGTGTTTAAGACGGGTTTAGGACGTCCGGCTGTAGATACTCTTACATCCAAGTCAGTGAACCACCATGCGATGAGGACAAACACTAAAGCAAGTCGAAGGTGCATCGCTGTCATAGCCCTGAACATTTCTTCCATGTTAGATTGTATAGTTTTCGTATATGTGTACGTATGTTGTAACGTTGTACCCCTTCATTATATATGTGATAGGCCACCCCTGGAGGGTTGTGCCGGTTCCCCCAAACCTATTGTCTTACATGGTATCAGAGCTTGATGGTGATGAGATGGCCGAAGTGAAACGGCGGCGGTGGTGACGATCCCACCGAGGGGGCTGCCTGGGGCGCAAGCGCCATGGGGGCAACCGGGGTCACCGAAGACGGCGGAGGGCCAGACGGCATCTCGCCGCTCGTGCCGACAGCGCCCGAGACCGCCCCGATGGTCTTGTTATGATGCAGAAGAAGTACGCTTTGGATCTGTTGCAGCGGGCTGGGATGCTTAAGTGCAAACCGACTACTACACCTATGTCTACCACTGACAGGATCACTGTTGTGGATGGTGAGCTTTTGACTTCTGCTGATGCAACACAGTATAGGAGTATTGTTGGTGGGCTTCAGTACTTGACGATCACACGTCCGGATATTTCTTTTGCTGTCAACAGAGTTTGTCAGTATCTTCAGGCACCTCGGGACACTCATTGGTCTGCGGTAAAGCGCATTTTGCGCTATATTTGCTTCACATTGTCCTATGGTTTGCACATTCGACCGAACTCCTCTGGGGTTATCTCGGTTTATTCTAATGCGGACTGGGCCGGCAGTCCGGATGACAGGCGATCCACGGGGGGCTATGCTGTGTTCTTTGGTTCTACCTTGATCGCCTGGAGTGCTCGGAAACAAGCTACTGTTTCGCGTAGCAGTACTGAAGCTGAGTATAAAGCTGTGGCTAATGCAACTGCAGAAATAATCTGGATACAGTCTTTGCTTCAGGAATTGGGTATATCTCAATCACAGTCTCCTATTCTTTGGTGTGACAACATCGGTGCTACATACCTGTCTGCTAATCCGGTATTCCATGCTCGAATGAAACACATTGAAGTTGACTACCATTTTGTACGGGAACGTGTATCTCAGAAGCAACTACAGATCAAGTTCATCTCTTCCAAGGATCAACTTGCGGATATCTTCACCAAGCCCTTGCCTCTACCACAGTTTGAAACTTGTCGGCGCAATCTTACCCTTCTAGATTCTTTAGGAAGTGGCTAAGATTAAGAGAGGGTGTTAGATTGTATAGTTTCCGTATATGTGTACGTATGTTGTAACGTTGTATCCCTTCATTATATATATGTGATAGGCCACCTCTAGAGGGTTGTGCCGGTTCCCCCAAACCTATTGTCTTACATTCCAAAGGTGGGTGATGTTTTCGTCGATATCAAGGTGCATATGGTGTCATCGTTAATCTCAACAATATCCATTGGCTTAGTCTCTTATAAAGTTGTTCATAAGCTACACATTGTTTCTCGGGGGAAAAAAATGCAATGCTCGTCGGAAACGGCAAGCGCGCATATATCATATGCAGACGGGAAGGAAGCGACGAATGCATTGGCGTGCAGTACACGATTGCCCGGCTGAACTGACTGAAATTAAGGAATGGATGCGCATGGACGCACTAGGATTAACGGCCTTGCTTCGCGTGCCTGGTCGGCGTTTGAAGAGTCGAGACACGACTAGCTAGGAGCAGTACTACTATACTACTCCTTGTAAGGCGCACTAGCTAGGATTGACCTTGGTACACTGTATTCAGCAAAGGTGTTTAGCAGACTAGGAGAGCATACGTCGGCCGTCTAGTACCACTGCCACCGACGAGTACTGATCTGGTGCGGTCGGCATGGGCGGCCTGAGGAGCACGCAGCACGACTGCGGCGGCGGCGTCGGCCACTCGGTCTCGTTCCTCCTCGGGGCTCTCCTCCCCACCGTGCTGCTCTTCTTCCTCGCCTCCGACCGGGTCGACGAGCAGCTGTCCAGCATCTCGAGCTTCCGGTTCGGGAACGGATCGGCAGCTCATCAGCTGACTAGCCATGCCGCTAACCTCTCGACCGCTGTCGACGCAAAGGTACGCACAGTCGTCCATCTGCAGTGCGTACAATGGCCGTGAAGGCTGGGAGATTAACCGATTTGCATGCGTGGCCACAAGCGCAGGAGGAGGCATTCCCGGGGCTGGCGGAGCTGCTGCCGAGGGTCGCCATGGACGACGGGACGGTGATCATCACATCCGTCAACGAGGCGTTCGCGCGGCCGGGCTCCCTGCTCGACCTCTTCCGCGGGAGCTTCCGCGACGGCGAGGGGATCGCACACCTCCTCAACCACACCCTCATCGTCGCCGCTGACCCCGGCGCCTTGGCCCTCTGCGAGGCCGTGCACCCGCACTGCTACCTCCTCCAGGTCATGGCCGCCGGCGTCAACTCCGCCAATGGCTTCCTGACCAGAAGCTACCTCGAGCTCGTCTGGTCCAAGCTCACCTTCCAGCACCGCGTCCTCCAGCTCGGCTACAACTATCTCTACACCGTAAGCTACCTAAGCCACCGTGGCTCAAAATCTCTCGTCTGACATTTCAACGGATGAACCGAAATTTGTTATGATGCAGGATCTGGATGTGATGTGGCTGCGCAACCCGTTCCGGCACATCAGCCTCTACGCCGACATGGCCATCTCGACCGACCGGTTCAACGGCGACGCCGAGGACCTCACGAACGCGCCAAACACCGGCTTCTACTACGTCAGGTCTACCAACCGCACGGTGGAGATGCTGAGCCGGTGGCGGGCGGCGAGGTCGCGGTTCCGGCCGAAGGCCCACGACCAGGAGGTCTTCGAGGCGATCAAGGGCGAGTTCGTCGCCGGCGAGCTGCAGATAAAGCTGGTGTTCCTCGACACGGCGCTCTTCGACGGCTTCTGTGAGTACCACGGCGAGATGGACCGGGTGTGCACGATGCACGCCAACTGCTGCCTCCGGCTCGCGACCAAGATGCACGACCTCCGGAACGTGGTCGCCGACTGGAAGAGGTACTCGAGCCTACCGCCGCCGGAGAAGATGAGCAGCAAGCTCAGGTGGACGTACCCCGCCAAGTGTGCGGCCACGATGAAAATACCAGCATAATTAATGGCTTTTCACTAGCTAGTTCCTGTAGTGACCTTAATTACGAACTTTTATGCAGTGATTTGGTTTCGACAGCTTTAGAAGATATTTCTACGGAAGAATAGATGCTTTTTTGATAAAGGATGTTTTCTATTTGCATCGAGGGATACATTCATAACGAGCACACCCGATTGCTGCATAGCTAGAAGTGCACACAATCAACACACATAAAAATCACGGTGGCAAATAGCAAAGTCAAATAAAACCGAAGCAATGCCTAAACGCATACAAAAAAGAAGAAGAAAAGTAAGTACAGAACAATCAAAACAGTGATCGATGATATACCACAGTGATCATCTGTATCATCCATCTTTTGACAACACATAGACTATGAGAAAGGTTCTTCAAAGACGACGCCTCCATGAAGGGAATGACATGCAGATGTCGCCGTCGCATGATCCAACTATCGAAGGTCAAATCGTGGGTTTTCATCCTGAAAATCACGGTCGAGTAAACTCCAAGCAATGCCTTCATAAAAATAACGATGTAAAAAACGCCGCCATTGCCACGTATAACCAACAAGGTCCAGACTTAGAGTTTCCAATCTAGAGCTCAAGACAGGGTATTTAAGAAGCACCACCAAACCAAAGTCATTATATGATGTCTCCTCTACTTGCCACAAACCTAGCAGCCGCATACGTGCACAGTCCCACAAATGACCATCTCCGGGCGAGCAGATAGTCAAGCCTCGACAAAAGTCGGACCATGCCCGGAAGAATAGATGTTTGGTATGTGAATTTCTAATAGATGACACTATATTTTCTTTGATGATGCCAATTTAGTTTAATCATAGTAAATTTGAGCCCATAGTCCACCCTCCATTTTTCTTTCGGATTCGCCACTGCACGTACGGCTGGGTCACGTACGTGTGCCTTTTATCTTCGGGGACGTTTCCCGTTGCCCTGCCGTCAAAGCAGTTCTTGGCTTTGAGCAAGGGCCGAGTGCGTATGCGCAGTGGAAACCATGCGCCACCTGGAAGCTTTCCTCGTCGGCAAACCTGTTGCGTGCACAAGTCGCTGATAGTGAGCTTAATTTCTTCACTGCACTAGTTTGGCTGAAAGCTTGCAACGACGGGAGCGAAACCAGGGGATCTTGTTCTTTTGTGTGGAAGTGGATATCCATGGCCTTTTTTTAAGGCAAGGATGTGTATGAATTTAATAAGGTACCATGATAATGATACTCCCTCCGTTCCTAAATAATTGTCTTTCTAGAGATTTCAACAAATGACTACATACGAAGCAAAATAAGTGAATCTACACTCTCAAACATGTCTACATACATCCGTATGTTGTGGTCCATTTGAGATGGCTAGAAAGACAATTATTTAGAAACGGAGGGAGTACTTGATAAGTAAAGATGAACTTAATCCTTCATGCGTGCTTCCGTCTCCATCTACCTAGTTTTTGTCCTTGGCCGGAGCAGTACAAATTGGTCTCTGTTGTGGCCAACTCCCAAGGCCGAAGGCCGGGTACATGCATCAATACCCCGTAAAAAGAATGAAAGTAAATACAAAATGAACCCTCAATGTCGGTGTCAAAACCGGCGGATCTCGGGTAGGGGTCCCGAACTGTGCGTCTAGGCGGATGGTAATAGGAGACAAGGGACACGATGTTTTACCCAGGTTCGGGCCTTCTTGATGGAGGTAAAACCCTACGTCCTGCTAGATTAATATTGATGATGTGTGTTACAAAAGTGGATCTACCACGAGATCAAAGAGGCTAAACCCTAGAAGCTAGCCTATGGTATGATTGTTGTTCGTCCTACGGACTAAAACCCTTCGGTTTATATAGACACCGGATAGGGTTAGGGTTACACAGAGTCGGTTACAATGGTAGTAGATCTACATATCCGTATCGCCAAGCTTGCCTTTCACGCCAAGGAAAGGCCCATCCGGACACGGGACGAAGTCTTCAATCTTGTATCTTCATAGTCTTGGAGTCCGGCCGATGATGATAGTTCGGCTATCCGGACATCCCCTAGTCCGGAACTCCCTCAGTAGCCCCTGAACCAGGCTTCAATGACGGGTTCTTCCTCCGAATAATTCATAGAAGATTGTGAAACCAGGATAGTGTCCGGCTCTGCAAAAATAAATTCCACATACCACCGTAGAGAGAATAATATTACACAAGATCAATCTGCTGACGTATTCTGTGGCGTGACGTCGCACCACTTCCAAGCCTTTACTAAAATTGTTTTTATTGTTCCACCTCGGCGCGTTTAGCGAAGCGGTTTCCTTGGCACGTCTTGTCGAAGCAGAGATTGTGTTCCCCTTATTCCGGGATTCCCATCAATACGGACGTGGGTAACCCAACCGCGCCATTGAGTGTGACGCTTGGGAGATAAGCGAGTTTTACCAGGCCGGTGGGGACACATGTTTTTGTCCGCCCATATAAGGGGATAAAGATCCAACCTTTTTACCTGCGCCTTCTTCCTCCTTGGCTTATCCATCTCCGCGAACTCGAGCTCCAGCGTCCAAGTCTGCACTTCTCACCTCAACCTTCTCCAACTATCTCCGGAGCGGGAGGCAAGTGGATGGCCTCCTCCGTCACGGAGGGGCAGATCCAGAAGCTGCGCGACGCCGGATATTTGTCCAGCAACATCGCGCATCGGCTCCCCGACGAGGGAGAGCATGTCCCCAACCCCAGGCCCCATGAGAGGGTAGTATTTCTTCCTCATTTCCTCCGCGGACTGGGCTTCCCGCTTCATCCCTTTGTCCGGGGGCTCATGTTCTACTACGGCCTAGATTTCCATGATCTGGCCCCAAATTTCATCCTCAACATCTCGGCGTTTATCGTCGTGTGCGAGGCCTTCCTCGCATCCAGCCCCACTTGCTTGTGGCTCAAGACCTTGATGTCAAGCGAAGGTTGTGAAGGGCAGCCAAGCGGAGTGCGGAGGCGCCATGGTGGGCAGGATGTCCCACGTTACGTGGCTGGAGGGCACTTCGTGGAAACCATCAAGGGATGGCAATCGGGGTGGTTCTACATCATCGAGCCGCGTGACCCTGATTGGGCAGCGGCCCCCGAATTCAGATCCGGCATCCCTACACGGCTCACCTCCTGGAAAGAGAGTGGCCGGACTTGGGAGGATTCGGAGGAGCTGACCGACTCCAAGCCTCAGATCCGTAAGCTGGTGGACAAGAAGCTCAAGCTTGTCAACGTAGTCCAGTCATGCTCATCCGCCGGATTCTCCCGTGCCGCCGACGGGCTTCAACATGTGGGAGTTTGATCCGCGCAGCACCGCACTTGAGCGGGCTCTTCGACACTACGTCACGAAGATGTCCGGAAGGTGTTGTTCAAGGCGCCGGCTCCGCATCCGCCACCAAGATCGCGGATTCTGCTCGCAGCGCCCAGTGACGAGGTAAGTGATTTCACCACTTGTTTTCCATAGTTTGACTCTATGCGGATCTAAACTCCTTTACCTTTGACAGAATGGTGGCGAAGGCGAACGGATTATCTGTCCGCCCCATTGCCGAGGATCCAGCGGACGCCCGCCTAACGGGTTAGCTGGCTCCGCACCCCACGTGGTGCCGGAGAAGAAGGCCAAGAAGACGGCCACGGGACTCGGGAGAGTTCCGTTTTCAGGTGCTATCGGATGATGAATCAGGTCGACTCCTCCCACCAAGGCGAGGAGGAGAAGAAGAAGCCTCTCTCCTGGGAAGGGAAGAAAAGGAAGGCCTCCCCACAAGGGAGGCCAAGGGTCCAAGAAGGAAAAACTCTTCCCGGACTGCGCCGCCAACGCCAAAGATGACGACGACGAGATTGGCCTCCAAGGGCCAAGCCTCGGCGAGATCGTAAGTATCCGGACTCGAATAATTTCAAGGTTTTTTCTTTTAGCCACATAATGTCTTTCTAATGCCGCATACAACCCCGCAATCCGCCCAAGGATGATCTTCCCGCTTGCCGAAGGGTCCTTGGGTCGTCGGATATGGATTCCTTCCGACTGCCTCCACCCCGTGTCGCGGACTACGCCGAGGTGGGATCCTGAAAGGGACCTACCAGAGGAGGAGGCCCCGAGGTGTCACAGACACCCTCCCGGACTGTGCCCGGACTCGGCCCCGGAGGCCACAGTGGCTCGAGTCCGGGCGGGCGACCCTTCGTAAGAAGGGCAAGATCATGACGCCGGCTGCCTCCGCCCAACCGGAGGTGCGGATATTTGCTGGAGGCGCCAATGGCGCCCATCGAAGAGGAACACCGCCTTTATTATGAGTGTGGTGATTCGAAGGTTCAGCTCGCCAAGAGGAGGCCGACTGAGGCTGCTGCAGCAGCCTTCTAACAAGCTTTGAGGTAAGAATTTTAATATATGTAAATGCTACCGCATAGACAGAGCCCCGATGCTCGGTTCGTGTTCGGAAAGAAAAGCCGGACTGAGGATCTTTAGAAACATAAACGCATGAGTCATAAAAATATGTCAATATGGGATTACAGGTTGTGCTTCTTGACCTCCAAGACCGATCATGGAGGTCAATACTTTGAAGGAAAACCTCGAGGTCCGAGAACGAGCTCGCCATGCCAAGAAGCAGCTCGAGGAAAAAGAAGGTGAGTAATACCTTATGAAAATTGTACCTTCAGAAAAGGATTTGGTTGCAAGAAAAATGACAAGGATAACGTGGGTATTGTAGGGGCCACTAACGAGGTGGCGACCACGAAGGAGGCGGTGGCAGCGGCGAACGTAATCGGCCATGAGCGCACCGAGCGAGAGAAGCAGGAGGCGCGGGTGGCGGAGGTACAGCAAGAGCTCCAGGATCTCGTGAAAAAACATGAGAACTTGGAGCGTGACTCGAAGACTCGAGAGTCTGAGCTTGCAACGGCTCTTGAGAGTGCCAAAGCCGCTAAGGCCGAAGCCTACAAGGCCCTCTAGGAGATTGAGGCGGTGAAGAAAATAGCAGCGGGTAAAGCATTTTTCATGCAAAGTAAGCATGTGAGAGTTAATTACCTGTTGCTTACCCGAATTCAGAGCTCTCCAGGAGCGTTCGCAGATCTTCCTTGCAGCGTGTCTGATGCTGCCGCATTCTACCGGGCCGAGGAGGGGAGCTCGACGGAGAAGGTCTTGGTCTCAAGATCTTTGAGGCGGACATCCGGTGCTTTAGCGACCAGCTGAAGCAGCTGGTCGAGCTCCTAAGGCGGCCGAACAGGCCATGAAGGGCCTCATAGTTCAGCTGTGGCCTAAGGAGGCCATGCACAGGAGCTACTTCGCCTGGTGCGGCGGCCGATGGATGCGTGCCCGTGGGTTGAAGTTATCAAGCATTCCGCTTGTATTGAGGGTGCCTGTCGGGCCTTGCCCGCGCAAAGGTGCACTGGGCAAGATGGATGCCCGAAGCTCGTGGACGGACCCGCCACCGGAGGGCAAGGAGCATTGCACGCCCGAGATGTATTATAAGAGTGTGTTTGAAGGGCGCCGCACTATTGCGGTGAGTGCTCCAAAGATGTAATATTTGAGTAGACTCGCATTTTGTTATCCTGTCGCTGAAAACTTAGTTCATATCGCTAAGCAACGCTTGTTAATTTAAAATATTACCTTCATGCGGCTGTTTATCAAATCGAGAGATGGCAAGTCGTCGACTTCAGCCCCATGCCACGAGTCTTTGGGGTGTTCGGATAAACTTGAGCGCTCTTGTTCCCATTTTTGGGTCCATCTAGGAGGCGCCAACACAGCGTAACAAGGCAACCGGACTTATAATGCTTCAACACACTCACTTAGCCATAGAATTCTATAATTTTAAATTTCGGCGAAGCCCCTAGTCTTCGGAAGGCCGAATTTGGGGCGCTATCCACTCCTTGGCCGGACAGTATCCGGCTCCTTGCTCTAAGCGGCATAAGTCTTTAAGGACTCGCAAAAAACCTCTCGAACAGCGACCGGTCTCTCGCCTCATCATGACGGTCAGTTTTAGTTTTCTCCACTGAGGCGTTAATCCAGCTCAACTGGGGCGGAATCGCAGTCCCAGTTCGGCCGCTTAGAGAGCCGGACACTATCCTGGTGTACTAGACAAAATGCATAAATTACAAAAAATGCACACTTTTTAAACAAAAATGCACTTTTTATAGTATGCAAGAATAAAGATATAATAGTGGATTTTTGGTAAAAAAAATCTAGGAACGAATGAATTAGTGCCATTGGCATTACACTTAAAAAAGGAAATAAAATGAAAAAATGAAATAAAATGTCAATATTGAAGTTTTCTAAGAAAGAATGAATTAGTGCCATTGGTACTACACTTTAAGTAGAAATGAAATGAAAAATAATCAAACAAAAATAAAAAACTTGCACACAATTTACGTAAAAACTATGTTTTTTATAATATGCAAGAATAAGCACATAATAGTGGAATTTTGGGAAGAAATGAAGTCTCCTAAGAAAGAGTGAATTAGTGGCATTGGTTTTACCATCAAAGAAGAAAGAAAATGAAATAAACCTAAAATAAAATCAAAATAGTACATTTTTCTAAGAAAGAGTGAATTAATGGCTTTGGTATTAACCTTTAATAAAAAATAAATTAATGAAAACATAAAAAATCAAAACAGTCTAGTTTCCTAAGAAAAAATTAATAAGTGGCTTTGGTATTGCTCTTTAAGAAGAAATAAAATTAAATAGAGATAAAAATACAAATAATGAAGTTTTGTAATGAAGAATGAATTAGTGGCATTGGTATTAACCTTTAAAAAGAATGAAAATGAAATAAAATCTAAAACAAACAGTAGAAAAATTGCACATCATTTACAAAAATATGTTTTTAAAATATGAAAGAATAAGCATGTAATATTAGATTTTCCAAAAAAAGGTAGTCTCCTAAGTAGGAATGAATTAGTGGCATTGGTATTACCATTGAAAAGGAAATAATGTAAAATAAAATCAAAATAATGAATTTTTCTAAGAAAGAATGAAGTAGTGTCTTTTGTATTACCCTTTAAGAAGAAAAAAATGATATAAAAACTAAAACAAAATTTTGTCTATGCTTTAATGAATTTATCTTTGTTATTACCATATAAGAAGTAAGATAATTAAATAAAAATAAAACTGAAGCTAAATCGAAATTATAATGTTTTCTAAGAAACAATGAATTAGTAACATTCAGATTACACCTTAAGAAGATATTAATTTTTTCCCTAAAAAGAAACAACATAATGAAAGTATTTACAAAAAATATACACAAAAGGTGGGCTTTTTAAAATATACAAGAATAAGCATATGATAGTGGAATATCTCAAAAAGAAATAGTTTCCTAACAAAGAATGAATTAGTGGCATTGGTATTACACTTAAAGAAGAAACAAAATGAAATAGATATAAAATAAAAGTAAATATAAAGTTTTCTACAGAAGAATGGATCAATTGCGTATTAAACTTTTAGAATAAAGAAAATCTAGAAAAACTTGGACACAATTTTGCATTGAAATTGCACTTTCTGAATATGTAAGAAATAAGCATATAATAGTGAAATTTTTGTACTCTAATATAATGTGTACACATATTTTATATTTTTTGCATGTAAATTTTATACTCACTTAACATCCCAAATATGCCCATGAAAACCAACTAAAAATAGAAGAAAAAAACCTACACAAACAGCCCAATAAAAAACACGTAATTCGTTTCAGCCCAGTAAGGAATCGACTAACTCAAAACATTTGTCAGTCAAATCCTTTCGGCCCAAAACCTGACGGGCTTGTTCCATTAAAAAATGTCCCATATTTAAAAGTTGTATGTGACCTTTAAAAAAGGTTTATAAATATATAATAAATGTTCACATAATTCAAGAAAACGTTTCATATATTAAAATAAACACAAAAAAATAATTTTTCTAAAGAAGAATGTACTAGTGGCATTAATAATAAACTTTTAAAGAAATAAAAAAACTTGGGCACAACTTTGCACTGAAATTGCTCTTTTTCAGTATGTAAGAAATACTCATATAATAGTGCAATTTTTGCACTCTGATATAATATATATACACATATTATCTAGTATTTGCGTGTATACACACCCAATATCCCAAATATACCATAAAAACATTCCAAGTATACCCATAAATAGCCGAGTAAGAAAATATAAAACAGAAGGAAAAAGGCACACAAACAACCCAATAAGGAAATGCGTAACTGGCTTCAGCCGAATAATCTACTGACCCAAGACAGTGGTCAGCAAAACCTTTCGGCCCAAAACTGGCTGCACACACAACAGGAAAAAACAAAGAGCATGCATCTTGAAGCAGCAATCAGCGGTAAAAAATATATCGACGGATCCAAATTTAAAAATCGGGCAACATAGATATAGCTAAAGCCAAAATGGATATTTTACTTATTCTGCATTTTCCAAGCACTGTATAGCTGCAACAATTCTTTATACGTTGAGGTCTCCAAGCAACAATGAACTGGTGCATTCTCAACAATAACAAAAAATGAACTACTAGTGTATAGCGCGCATTAGAAAATTCAGGTTCCCGTGTTGTAAGACGAGAAAAAGATGACACACGTGATTAGCGGAGCCCCTGACGGGGCGATTCGGAGGCGATCCGCAACTGGTGTTGGGGATCTAGATCAAGAGCAGAGAGGGTGTGATCTAGAGGGAGAGGGAGGATTGAACCAAGGCCCGAGGAGCAAGACGGATCGAGAGGATCCCTTCGGACTGCGTGATGCGTAGCTCACGACGAGGAATAAAATCAAGAATATCGCTGCAGAAAGGAAAGAGCGAAAGAAATCCCAGGAGAGTATCACCGGGAATCAGAGGATTATGGATAGAATCAAGGGCAGGATGGAGCTGATGAGGAAAGATCTAACATGCAGGATGTTGGAGGGAAGTCAGATCTCGTCGGATTGGTTTCAGAGCGACGGGAAGGATACGGATCCACCAGACAAGGGAAAGATAGAGGATCGCATATCAGGTACCATAGCAGCACATGGAGAGGAAGCAGATCAGGCCATGCCAAATCAGTCTGAATCGATCCCTAGAATAAAGGAGGAACAAAGTAGTTAAAAAGGGCGACAAAAGGAGACGGCTAGACCCATCCAAACTCCCCAGAGCACAGAAACATCAAGTTCGTTGACAATGGAGCACCAGGATAATGGCAAGAACAAGGCCCCGATGGAGAGCCGTCAGGAGGTCGGCTCCAATGCTCGACCAGGCCATGGTTCGAGGCCGCTGCTGCGAGGTGGATCGTCAAGGGCAGGTGGCGATCCCTACCGCACCCCTGAAGGCCAAGGTGTGGAGGGGACCCAAATTGCAAGGTATGGAGAGAATGCTCATGTTGTGGCTCCGGTGTTTCCCACCAGCGTGGGGATGCAGGCGCCAAACATCGTCGAGCTGAACCTGTCAAGGGAGAGGGTGGCCATGCACTCGAGGTGGATAGCCGTCGGGCTGTTCTTCTCGGTGCAAGTCTTCAGCATCGTGGGACTGTTCCAGGAGCTCAAGGGCAAGTGAGGACTGAGGGGGCGCCTTAGTTACACCCCACTAAAGAACAACCGCTTCCTCCTCGAGTTCGAGCGCGAAGGCGTCCTTCGATTCATCCTCAACAACGGCCCCTGGACTCACAAGGGGGACGCCTTCTTGATGACGGTGGTGGACGGGAGCGTGAGCCCCGGCGACGTCGAGGTGGCCCACATGCCGATCTGGGCACGCATCTACGACGCACCCACGATCATGCTCTTCGAGACGGTGGCCCGGGAGCTCAGAGCAAAGCTTGGAGAGGTCCTCGAAGTGGATGCGGACAGGGAGGGAAGAATTTGGGGAGACTATATGTGTGTCAAGGTGAATCATGATGTTGATGAACCTCTGCGTAGTGAATTAGAGTCCCATGACTTAGAGAAAAGAAAGATGTACCTGCTGAGTGTTAAGTATGAGAGGCTGCCTAAGTTTTGTAGCTTCTGCGTTCAGTTAGGACACAGCCAGCGTGATTGTAAGCTACCTGAGGACCTCCAAGAGATGAGGTACTCGGCAGCGATGCACGCATCCCCTTTCAAAAGGAGCAGCAGTAGGGGTGGAGTAGTGGTTCCGGAGGCCAGCAGCGCACGCTGCTTCATCAACTTTGGAGCTGACAGCTCGGGTGCAGCAAGATCGACGAACCACTTGCTTACAGTAGCAAGGGATGGGGGCGTTTCCTCGAAGGTCCTGGCAAACCCGCTGGTGCAAGCCGCAATCGCAGCTGTAAGCGCGATCAGGCTGAACCCTGAGCGAGATTCAGCTATGGAAAAGAAGAACAACCCCAACCTGGCACCTAAGCAAAAGATGATGACCACGGCCGCCTCAACTGCAGCAGTTGGGGGGGGAGGGAACCAACACCAACATAGTTCCCCCCACGCACACAAAAGAGGCGATCAAGAACATGGAAGGCCAAGCTGACAGAGAAGAAGAGCCGGGGTACCCACCGGGCTTTGGACCATCACCGGGTTATCTTCTGAACCTGGGCGATGGGGCTATGCCAGGGGGCTTTGACAAGGCTACGGATCCACCAATGACTGCATTGCGGGGTTCTGCGAGTGAGCCAAAAGAGAAATCAGAGCAAGGGAAACGGGAGCACACCAAGAAGAAGGGACTGGAAGGGAAGAAAAAAGACAGTAACAGCAAGTTGAAAATGCAGATGGGTGGAGAGGCCTCAGTCCTGGGGAAAAGAGGTGACCGTGGAACGCCAGGAACAGGTAAAATCGAAGAGGAAACAACACAAGAATCAGCTGACAAGTGTAAGAAAAAGAAGGGCTCGAGAAGTGGGAAGGAAGGAAGCAAGTCTGGAGAGGAAGGCGAAACGGAAGCAACCGAGCCCGGGGCTCTCGGTAAACTGGCGGGTGCTGATGATAGCGCCCGCCAGCAGCCATGACGCTCATCAGCTGGAACTGTCGAGGAATTGGGCAGCCTCGTACAGTTCGGGAGCTTGTGGTCGTAGTGCGCACGTATAAGCCTAAGTTAGTTTTCCTGGCCGAGACTCGGAAAAGCGATGATTACGTGAATAAACTGAGATGGAGGCTAGGACTCCGGCATTGTATTGTGCAGCCCGGGATTGGCAAGAGCGCCGGGATTGCACTGTTTTATGATGAGGAAGTTGAAAATAAAGGAAATCGCTGTTGGACCGAGGTATATCGATGTGCTTATCCGCTTAAATCCTAATGGCACGCAATGGAGAGGCATGTTTATATACGGTGAACCCAAATCTCATGAAAGACACCACATGTGGGAGCTCTTAAGGAGGATTAGGAACAACTCAATTGAATTGGTGATTTTAATGAAACCTTGTGGCAAAGTGAGCATTTTTCAAAAGCAAAAAGATCTGAGAAAAATATGCCTGATTTTCGCACGGTACTTGCGGAATGTAATCTGCAGGACCTGGGCTTCAAAGGAACCACATGGACGTATGACAATAAGCAGCGGGGGGATAAAAATGTTAAAGCCCGCCTTGACAGAGGAGTGGCTACCCCGGAGTGGAACATAATTTTTGGTGAGGCATCTATCGAACACATATGTTCTTCGAGGTCGGACCATGCTCCCTTATTATTACGTTTTGGCAGGAGGAAAGAATGGAGGAGGATACCGAGAACTTTCAGATACGAGGCAATGTGGGAACGAGCTGAGTCCTTGACAGAAACAGTTCAGAACGCGTGGAAGGAGGGGGCTATGCATCAACCCTCGGAGCCATAGCTACCAAGCTGAACTCCATGAAGGACGTTCTGGGGCAATGGGCCCAACGTGAATTCAGCTCAGTTACAAACAGTATCAGGTCCTTGCGAGCCAAGTTACAGAAACTGCGACTACAGCCACGCTCGAAGGATATAGAAAATAACATAAGGAAAATCGAATCTGAACTTGATGAATGGCTGCACAGGGAGGAGGTTATGTGGAGGCAAAGATCAAGGATTTCAAGGCTGCGCGAAGGAGACAGAAACACGGATTTCTTCCATAGGAAGGCAAACTGGAGAAGAAAGAAAAACAAGATTGAGAAGCTGGAAAAAGAGGATGGCACTTGGACTGAAAACACAAAAGAGATGCATGCTGAAATAAATAGGTTCTTCAAAGATCTGTACACGAGGGATGAGGCTGTGGAACCAGAGGGATTAATTGGCCTTATCCCCAGGAGAGTGAATGACCATATGAACGAAGCCCTGACAAGACCCATCTTTGAAACGGAAGTAAGCGACGCTCTCTTTCAGATCAGCCCCTTGAAGGCTCCAGGCCCGGACGGGTTTCCAGCGAGGTTTTTCCAAAGGAATTAGGCTACCCTAAAGGAGGATGTAATCAAAGGGGTGCATAAGTTTTTCAGTGACGGAGTAATGCCGGAGGGGGTAAACGAGACAACTATTGTCTTGATTCTGAAAAGCAAAGACCCACATAGCATCAAAGACTATCGGCCTATCAGTTTGTGTAATGTCATCTACAAGGTCATATCAAAGATTCTGGTTAACCGGATAAGGCCTTTCCTAAATGACCTTATATCTGAAACACAAAGTGCGTTTGTCTCGGGCAGACTGATAATGGACAATGCGATTATTGCTTTTGAATTCTTCCATAAGATCCAGCATAGTAAGAATCAGAGAGATAACCACTGCACTTACAAACTGGACCTTGCGAAAGCATATGATCGTGTTGATTGGGATTTCTTGGAAGGGATGCTAAGAAAAATGGGGTTTGAAGAAAAATTCATTAAGTGGGTGATGACATGCGTAAGATCAGTCAGGTTCGCCGTCAGATGTAACGGAGAGGTCCTGGAGTCTTTCTTCCCAACGAGAGGGCTCAGACAAGGAGACCCCCTGTCGGTGTCAAAACCGGCGGATCTCGGGTAGGGGGTCCCGAACTGTGCGTATAGGCGGATGGTAACAGGAGACAAGGGACACAATGTTTTTACCCAAGTTCGGGCCCTCTCGATGGAGGTAAAACCCTACTCATGCTTGATTAATATTGATGATATGGGTAGTACAAGAGTAGATCTACCACGAGATCAGAGAGGCTAAACCCTAGAAGCTAGCCTATGGTATGCTTGTTGTTCGTCCCTGGACTAAAACCCTCCGGTTTTATAGAGATCGGAGAGGGCTAGGGTTACACAGAGTCGGTTACAATTGAGGAGATCTACATATCCAGACGCCAAGCTTTCCTTCCACGCCAAGGAAAGTCCCATCCAACACGGGACGAAGTCTTCAATCTTATATCTTCATAGTCCAAGAGTCCGCCAAAGGCTATAGTCCGCTATCCGGACACCCCTAATCCAGACTCCTCAAGAGCCCCGAACCAGGCTTCAATGACGATGAATCCGGTAGCAGATTGTCTTCGCATTGCAAGGCGGATTCTTCTCAAATTCGTGTACTGTTGAATAGTGCCCGCTTCTCGTGAATATTGTGCTCCTTGGCTTCCACGCCCAATAATGGCCTTCTTCCACGTGTCAAACGAATGCGAAAAGCCAGGGTGTTTTTACATTTACCCCCCTAGCTGCGCAAATGAGCTTCTTATAAAAAAGACGAAGATTCAAATCCGAATAACACCATCTTCCCTTCGCGAGCATTCATCGGAGCGCATCCGACAGAAATCCATTCCATCATGGCCGGTCGACGCAGCTCCTCCTCTCGCCTCCCAGCCCTCACCGGAGATTGGGAGAGATGTTCCGTCCCGCACAATGAGCTAGTGACGCCCAAACCAAGGGATTTCTTCCCCCAGCCTTCATGGTCCCGGTTCGAGCCGGACTTGCCACCTATAATGGCGGAAAGCAGGCGGAGAGCGTCCCCAATCCCTCCAAAGGAGAGCGGGTATGCCTTGTCCCTTATCTGATAAGAGGGCTCGGATTTCCAATTCATCTGTTTCTCCGGGGGCTCCTAGAGTTCTACGGCCTCCAGTTGCACAACCTTACGCCTGCCTCCGTTTTGCATATTGCGGGCTTCATAGCCCTTTGCGAGCTGTTTTTGGGCATCGAGGCTCATTTTGCGTTGTGGAAGAAGCTGTTCTGCCTTGTGCCGCGTTCTCAGGAGGGGTCGATATATCAAGTGGGCGGAGCCGAACTATGGCGCATCGCCGGGATCGGATATCTATCCGGAACCCCAAGGAAGGCGTCCGAAGATTGGCCTTCAGAATGGTTTTATATAGAAGATGTCCCCTCGCCGACCTCGCTCGGATCGGCCTCCCCGAGTTCAATAATGCTCCCTTGAAGAAGCGCCTAAGCTGGCGTCCACGGAGCCCTCAAAGGGAAAATGACAAGGACGTCCTTTACCTGATGAGCCGGATAAGGTTGTTAGCTCATTCCGGACTGACCATGATCGGGGTCATGGCCACATGCATTTTGCGGGGGGTGCAGCCACTTCAGTATAGAGGCCACCCCATGTGGGATTTCAACGGGGAGGATGATGCCACCCGCTGCGGCCGTAAGTGGCCAGGATCGGTTGCTGCCCTGACGAAGGCCTTGTCCGCATTGTACAAGGGAGAAGAGGAGGAGTTCCTCCGCGTCAATCCACAGGGCGGATTTTCTATGTACAATCCTCCAAGATGGGTAAGCGGACACTTCTTTTTGCCCATCCGTTCCATATTCCCATAGTTAAGTACCTTATCTTGTGATTTCGACGCAGGAACTGCGCCAGGCCGTAAAGGATATAAACAGCCCCCCTCCACAACCCGAGGATCCGAACGGTTCCTCGATCCGGCCTCCCAAGAGGATCCGGACATATCCGTGGAGCTGATCGATGGGGTATTTTACCAACTGAGCATCGACAATGCCTTGGTCGCCATTACGGCCGATTACCCCGGAATACTTCCAGCCTCACAGGTAACTGAGACCGAAGTCCCAATATTTTGAAAATGATCCATCCGTGCTTATTTTTTATCACCGTATATCAATGGTGTTTTGCAGGGGGAGCCCTTGAGGCGGAAGGCCGAGCCTGCGGTGGCTAGCCAACAAGGGGCAGCAAGGCCCAGCAGGCTGAAAAGAAGTGCGGTCCGGATTGAGACGCCGACGCAACGGTATGGCGTGCCATTTATTCCCAGGTTTTATTCCCGGAAGGCATACTAACGCTTGTGCTCTCTTCAGGAAAAAGAGCGCTCGCGGGACTATATCCGGAGAGGTTGCCAATCGAGCCTCCACCAGCCAGCTCCAAAGCCGTGTCGAAGCGGAGGCGAACACGGCAGTGTCGCTCGGACGCCCTCGACAGAGGATGCCGGCAGATATGCGCCACCAATTCCGAGGTAGAGAGTGCCATGAATCACGGCGTCGCGGACAGTTCTTCATGACGCATGTTTCTCCCAAGAGGCATTGGATGCCTTCAATTCGGGAGATGCGCACTGCGTGCCGCTCAAAATGGTCTAGCCAGAGCCACGGAGCAATATGTGAAAGACATACGGGTGAGAAAAATTTGATGGTTATATATGCCAGTAGCCACCGAGACTTGAAACAGTTATAATAACTGATTTAAGGATCATTTGTTATGCAGGATCTTACAAAAAAGAATACCCAACTGTCCCGGGAGCTGGAAGAGTGGAAAGCCCAACTTGAGGTCAAGACTAGCACCGCGGGGAGGCCAAGGAGACCCCCTCTGGTAATATATACTTCGAAAGATAAGTATGTTGTGAAATGCGGCGTGTGTGTAAATCTGACAATATCATTGCAGATGGCGCCAGAGTGGATCCGGACAAGCAACAACTCTTGCGTCGGTTAAAGGCCGGCGAGAGCGTGCTTACAAGGGTGAGGCAGGAGAAGAATAATCTCCAAGATGCCAACACCCAGCTGGGCGAGGAACTAAACGATGTTCGTGCCCAGTTGTCGGACTCCGTGAAGGAGAATCGATGGCTTCGACGCGGCATTTTTAGTAAGTGCTTGAACGAACTTTGAAAAAGAGTTCGGCGAGGAAGTCGACTAACGAGTTATGTCTCAGAGGTATGCTCACAGTGTCGCCCCGCAGAGAAATGCCCGGTTCTGGGTGACCTTCTTCCCAAGCTTTACAACTACACTAACGAGTTCGGTAGGTGATGAAAGCGCCGCCTGTGCCTTGTGGCCATCTGTCTCCCTGCCCGAAGGCCTTGGAGAGCTTGCAGAGAGGCTTAAGGGAGCACGGCGGCGCTTCCCATTATGGAAGATATCGGCCTGCCGTCAAGGCGCCAGGGAGGCCTGGGCCATGGTGAAGACGCGGTACACGAAGGCTGACCCAAACCACATGGCCGAGGTCGGACCTGTGAGGCCCGATGGGAAGGAGATCCCTATGAGCTTAGTGTACGGCCAAGTAGAATTGGCCGCCAAATATTCCCAACAGGACTGTAAACTAGACAGCCTATTAGATGGTATTGAGGAGGAATATGCCCAGTCAAATTGACTATGTAATTTAAGATGACATGTGAAAATGCCTTCTAGCCGGATTGTAGATCGTTTGTCATGGCGGACCTTTTCGCTTCAACCTCGGGACCCTATAGTCCGGAGTGTGTCCGAATACCCTCGTGGTTATGTAAGAACCGGGCATGCGTGGAGACCAAAGCGTAGGGTCATTAGTGCTTGAATGCACAAGTGCCCAACTAGTTATGTTATATTACATGGTTAGTAAGAAACATCTTCCAGGAGAATAGTTCCGTTAAGGGTTCCTTTCCACAGGAGGCATGCCTTAAAGTGCATGTCCGGATCAAGCGAAAAAGGTAAAAGCATCCGGGGCAGATAAATAAATAAGTGAGAAATCATCTTTAGTTCACCGACCAATATTCTCTTAAGAACGCTAGCTTTCGCTTCACCCAGTCGAGGTACACATCCGGCTGACCCGCAGAATAATCGCAGAGATGCTCCTTTACCGCCTAGCCGAACAATCGGGAATGTAGGGTAAGCACAGAGCCAGCAACCCAGCTTGGCCAAAACTTAAGTCATATCGATGCATATAATGGTGAATAAAAGGTACATGCGAAGTGTGACACATGTGTTGGGCATGAAGCCAGATAAATAAGCTTCATTAAAGAAGCCCCGAGTATAATGAGCGGATAGCGCGTCAAGTGTGTCCGAACAATGCGCGGACGAGCCTTTAAAGGATATAAGAGAAAAGGAGGGAGAAGGAGAGAAATATAAGACAGCTAATGTGTAAAAAAAGATAGACAGAGGAAGGAGACGAACTCAGAATCCGGCGCTAGGCGTAGAATCTTCGGAGACGGGCTGCGTTCCATGGGTTCGGCTCGAGTCGGTTATCCGATGCATCTCGCAGACGGTACGCTCCACCGGTCAGGACTTGGTCGATAATAAAGGGACCTTCCCATTTGGGCTTGATTTTGTCCTTTTCTTGTCCGGCAGCGAGAACTAACTCGCTCACGTTGTAAGTTTTGGCCCGTATTTCTCGCTTTGATATCGCCGAGCCTGCTGTTGATAGAATGCGGAACGGGCTTTTGCCACGCCACGCCCTCCTCCAAGGCGCCCAAACTGTCCCGCCGATCGAGCTCGGCTTCTCTTTCTTCATATGAGCACGCGAGGTGAGTCATGAATTATGTCGCAGGCGTAACTGCCTCTGCGCCATATACCATAAAGAATGGTGTGAATCCGGTGGTGCGATTCGGCTGGTCCGCAGCCCCAGTCGGAGTCGAGCTCCTCTACCCAAAGGCGTGTTAGGTTCCTTGAGGACCGCACTAGTCTGGTTTGATGCCGCCATGATTAGACCATTTGCTCGCCGACTTGACCGTTAGTTAGTTTGAGGGTGATAGATCAAGCATAGTCGTGCTTGATGCCCATGCTTTTGCACCAGAGTTTGACCTCGTCGGCCGTGAAGTTCGTGCCGTTATCAGTGATGATCTTTGTGGAGGACGCGTAACGATATCGACCCGATATGAAGTCTATCACCGGTCCGGATTCGACCGTCTTAACAGGCTTGACCTCTATCCATTTGGTGAATTTATCCACCATGACCAGTAGGTATTTTTGCTTGTGGGTTCCTCCTTTAAGGGGTCCAACCATGCCAAGCCCCTGCACCGCGAAGGGCCGTGTGATGGGTATAGTTTGGAGGCGGTGGGTGGCATGTGGCTTTGATTAGCAAAGAGCGGGCAACCGACGATCGTTGGACTAAGTCTGAGCATCCGCCGGGTCGTCGGCCAATGAAATCCTGTCGGAAGGCCTTGCTTACAAGGGCCGGGCTGCGACGTGGTGCCCGCCGAGTCCGCATGAATTTCAGCCAAAAGATTCCGCCCTTCCTCTTGGAGATACACCTTTGAAGGACTCGGTGGTGCTTTTCTTATAAAGCTCTCCTCATGGACTTTATAGGCTTTAGATCGCCGCACTATGCAGCGTGCCTCGCTTTTGGTCCTCGGAAGTTCCTGCCTGGTTAGGTAGGCTAGGAATGGTTCCGCCCTCGGGCAATGACTGCCATTATTACGTGGGCTGAAGATGTTACTTCATTGGCGAGCCTCCAATTGTGTCGAATTTTCGTGTCGGGCAAAGCGGTTGGGTCCGGCTGTTATTTCGGACTCCTTCCCATAATACGGATGGCTTGAACAACCTCTCTAAGAAGATATTGGGGGGATGGCATCGCGCTTTGCCTAATGCGTGCAAGACATCTGCTGCTGATTGTTTTCCCGAGCTATGTGGTGAAATTCGAGCCCGAGTTGACATTTTAGGACGGCGCTGCGATAAGCTGCCATTTTCGGATCCTTGGCATCAAAGTCTCCATTTATTTGGGATATCGCGAGGTTCAATCCTCGCACCTCTAGGCGTTGAATGCCCATGGATACCGCCATCCGGAGACCATGTAGAAGGGCCTCGTATTCGCCTGCGTTGTTGGAGTTTGTATACATTATCTCGAGTACGATTGAACTGTATCTCTGTTGGGGACCTCGAGCGACGCCAGCCCCTGCACCAGCCAACATTTTGGAGCCGTCGAAGTGCATGATCCAGTTGGAATATGTGCCGTACTCTTTAGGGAGTTCAGCTTCAGTCCATTCGGCGACGAAGTCGGCCAAAACTTGCGACTTAATAGCTCGCCGTGGTTTATAGGTTATGTCGAACGGGAGGAGCTCGATGGCCCATTTGGGAATCTGGCTCGTCGCGTCGCGGTTGTTTATAATGTCGTTAAGAGGTACTTCGGAGGCTACTGTTATCGAACACTCTTGAAAGTAGTGTCACAATTTCCGGGATGCCATAAACACCGCGTACGCTATCTTTTGGTAATCCGGATACCGTGACTTGCATGGAGTGAGGACAGTGGACACGTAGTAAACTGGTTTTTGAAGGGGGAACTTGTGTCCGTCCGTTTCTGGTTCGACAACGAGCACCGCACTTACAACTTGATGAGTTGGCGCGATGTATAATAGCATTGGTTCGCCCATAGGACCGGGTTTTTTGCCAATATAGCTTTTATTTCTTCGAGTCCGGCCGTGGCGGCATCCGTCCACTCGAAGTGTTCGGTGCACCGGAGGAGGCGATAAAGGGGTAATGCCTTTTCTCCCAAACGGGAGATAAAGCGGCTTAGAGCCGCCACGCATCCAGTCAATTTTTGTATTTGTTTGAGGTCCTTTGGGATATCCAATTGCGACAGAGCTCGGATCTTGGCTGGGTTTGTTTCAATTCCTCTACCGGATACAATGAAGCCCAAGAGCTTTCCGGCTGGTACACCGAAAACGCATTTCTCCGGGTTAAGCTTGATGTCATATGTTCGGAGATTATCGAATGTGAGCCTCAAGTCGTCTACTAGAGTTTCGACATGCTTGGGTTTTGACGACCACATCATCTACGTATGCCTCCACTGTTTTGTCGATCTGGTTTGCCAGACATGTCTGAATCATGCGTTGATATGTTGCGCCGGCGTTTTTGAGCCCGAAGGGCATTGTGTTGAAGCAGAAGGGGCCGTGTGGGGTGATAAATGCCGTTGCGGCTTGGTCAGGCTCTGCCATCTTAATTTGATGGTAGCCAGAGTATGCATCAAGGAAACATAATGAATCGTGTCCTGCGGTAGCGTCGATAATTTGATCGATGCGGGGGAGGGGGAAGGGATCCTTTGGGCAAGCCTTGTTGAGGTCCTTGAAATCGACGCATAGGCGCCAGGATTTGTCCTTCTTTGGTACCATCACCAGGTTTGCTAGCCATCCAATGTTTTATATCTCGATGAATCCGGCCTCGTAAGTTTGGCTAGCTCCTCTCCCATGGCTTGTCTCTTAGGTTCGGAGAAACATCGAAGAGCCTGTTTGATAGCTTGAACCTTTTAGGATGTTTAGGTTGTGCTCGCCAGCGGCGTGGGATTCTGGCATGTCTGAAGGTGCCGGCAAAAATGTCCCAATTTTCGCGTAGGAATTCTCGTGGTCTTGGCGTCATCGGGGTTTAATTGTGCCCGATGGAGGCCGTTTTGTAGGGTCCGTTGGTGGACTTGGAATTTGACTATTTCGTCCGCTGGTTTAAAGGAGATGGACTTGGATCTTTTATCAAGTATCACATCGTCCCTGTTCACCGTGGAGCGCAGCGCAGTCAGTTCCTCGGCCGCTAGGGCTTCAGATAGTGCCTCAAGGGCTAGTGCGGCTGTCTTATTTTCAGCGCGGAGTGTTATGTCCGGGTCACTAGCAAGAGTGATGATTCCGTTGGGCCCGGGCATTTTGAGCTTCATGTACCCGTAATGGGGTATAGCTTGAAAAATTGTGAATGCCTCTCGCCCTAATAGAGCGTGGTATCCGCTGCTGAACGGGGCCACTTGGAACGTGACCTCCTCGGATCTGTAATTATCCAGCGTGCCGAACACCACATCCAGTGTGATTTTTCCTCTGCAGCACGCTTCCCGACTGGGTATTATTCCTCTAAAGGTTGTGATGCTTCGCTCAATGCGGCTCCAGTCTATTTCCATTTTTCAAGGGTTTCATAAATGAGGTTCAATCCGCTGCCACCGTCCATGAGTACCTTGGTAAGGCGAAGCCGCCCACTATTGGACCGAGGACCAATGCTGCTTTGGTGCTCGGGCTGTTCGAATTTAGGTTCATCACGGCATTAAAGGTAATAGCCGTGTCACTCCATGGATTTATTGTTGCTACTTGGTAGACTTCGGCAAGGCTGCGGAGTGTTCGTTTTCGCATATTGTTTGATGCGAAAGTCTCAAGACCGATAATACCGTCTTGGTATCCACGGCTGGTGCTCTGTGGATCTTTGGGTTAGAAGCTCTTTGCCACTTTTGGCCACCGCGGAGTATCCAACATGCTCTAAGGCTATGAGTTGGTGTGGCGCCTCAGACTATGAATTTTACAGGGTCCGTTGAGCCATCCCTCCAGTACGGTTCCATGCCCCGTAGGGGTTTTTTGTTTTTTGGTGTTTAACCCGGGTGATTGGCGATAATGCACCCTTTTATTTCGGACTGGTTTGTATTCGGGCGGATTGTCCCAAAATCTTACTTGGTTTTCCAGCGCTTTCCATCGCACAAGATTTCGTACTATGGATGCCAAGTCAGCAAAGCGTGTAATTTCACAGCGACCTATGGCGTTGAGGATTCCCTTGTCCATGCAATTATTGCGAAGAATGAAATTGCGTCTTCCTCATGGCGAGTCCTTTATCCTGTTCATAACCGGGAGGAATCGCCCAATAATGATGTATCGCTTCCTCGGGCTCTTGCCTGATTTTGGATAGATCGCCTATGTTCGGGTGGGTGGGTGGAATTAGATTCGAAACCTCACCCAATCTGAGGCTCAAGGGCCAAGGAGTTTCCGAACTCGGAAGCTTGGATTCTTGGATGTTGTCCAATGAATCTAGCCCGTTGCCTGACTCTAAGTTCAAGTCTTGAGTGACGTCCTCCCCTCCGCGTGTATCCGGCTTGGAGGAATCGGGAATCCGGACATAGCTAGTCCTTAAGATAGATGAAGGGTCGCCGCATTGTTCCTCCACCACAGCAACGTGATGGGTGGCCTGGGGAGAGTTAATCTCTCTCAGATCGGGTTTAGGCCCAATCTGATCGTAGTCTCAGAGCGACTCCTGTGGCGGCGATGCGATCCAGGAGCTCGTTTAAGGAAGAGAGCTTCGTCGGATCTAACTGCTCGGCGAGTTCCGAGTTGACGTGAAGATTGCTTTCGACGACCCGAGAAGTCATCGTCGGCGCCTAGCCGGAGAGTTTGGCCGATAGCCAAAGCTCCTTTAGCAACAGTGCCGTCTTTAAAGATGGGATGAGGCATCCTTCCTGATGGCGACGGCACAGAGGAACTCTCAATGAAAGCACCAATGTCGGTGTCAAAACCGGCGGATCTCGGTAGGGGTCCCAACTGTGCGTCTAGGCGGATGGTAACAGGAGACAAGGGACACGATGTTTTTACCCAGGTTCGGGCCCTCTCGATGGAGGTAAAACCCTACTCCTGCTTGATTAATATTGATGATATGGGTAGTACAAGAGTAGATCTACTACGAGATCAGAGAGGCTAAACCCTAGAAGCTAGCCTATGGTATGATTGTTGTTCGTCTTACGGACTAAAACCCTCCGGTTTATATAGAGATCGGAGAGGGCTAGGGTTACACAGAGTCGGTTACAATGGGAGGAGATCTACATATCCGTATCGCCGAGCTTGCCTTCCACGCCAAGGAAAGTCCCATCCGAACACGGGACGAAGTCTTCAATCTTGTATCTTCATAGTCTAGGAGTCCGGCCAAAGGCTATAGTCCGGCTATCCGGACACCCCCTAATCCAGGACTCCCTCACCCCCTAAGCCCATATCTGTTCCTGTTTGTGGCTGATAGTCTCGCAATATTGCTTAATAGAGAGGTGAGCAATAATGACATTACACCGATTAAAATTGCACGTGGATGCCCCGGGATTTCAAACCTGCTTTTCGCCGATGACAGTCTCCTTTTTTCAAAGCCACATCATTGCAAGCAAGGAGAGTGAGATCGGTGCTGGCTGAGTTCCAACAGGGAACAGGACAGCTCCTAAGCCAAAATAAATGCTCACTACTCTTCAGTGAAGCAAGCTCGATCCAGGAAAGGGAGGAGATCAAAGGAATTTTGGGGGTGGAGTCCACTTGTTTTGAAAGCAAATATTTGGGCTTACCGACGCCGGAGGGTAGAATGAAGAATGACAACTTCCAACCTATAATGGAGAGATTTGGAAAGAGATACAATAATTGGAATGAGAGGTTCATGTCTCAAGCGGCAAAAGAGGTAAATGTCAAAGCAGTGGCACAATCTTTACCTTCTTACGTCATGGGGGTATTTAAGCTCAACCAAAGTTTCTGTGATAAATATGAGAAGATCATTAGAGACTTTTGATGGGGTGATAAAGATGATAAGCGTAAGGTCCACTGGATGTCGTGGGAAAATATGACAAATCCAAAGTGTGATGGGGGGATTGGATTCCGAGACATGCACTTGTTCGACCAGGCTCTGTTAGCCAGACAAGGATGGAGACTGCTACAAAACCCAGATAGTCTATGTGCTAGGGTTCTAAAATCGAAATACTACCCCAAGGGGAATCTTCTTGATACTGTGTTCTCGTCGGATGCATCCCCGGTTTGGAGAGGAATTGAGTTTGGGCTAGAACTCCTGAAGAAAGGGCTTATTTGGCGGATCGGTGATGGCAGAAGTATTCAGATTGTTAGAGACCAATGGATTCCAAGGAAAGAGGGGCTGAAAGTAGCATCCTTTATAAGAAGATCAAGACTAAGATGGGTGAACCAGCTGATCAACACTCAAACCAAGGAGTGGAATATCGAACTAGTGAGGCAAATCTTTCACACTTTTGATGCAGATGAGATATGCAAATTAAAAATACCAAGGGCTGTAGTTGAAGATTGCATTGCAGGCACTACGAGAAAATGGGTATATTTACGGTAAGAAGTGCCTATAAGTGTCACGCCCAATATGCGACCCTATCCAAAAGGAACTCGAAGGTCCCACCAAGGATAGACCCGCATATTGAAACGCTTTTGCAAGGTGGATATCATTACATCAACATTACATAATAGTAGGGATACATACATAAGGCACAAATGCCACAAGAATAAAACATCACATCATACACCAGACCAACATCCGACTACGGATGAAACATAAACAGAAGCTCAAACGACATCCACCCTGCTAGCCCAGGCTGCCGACCTGGAACCTATCCCCTAATCGAAGAAGAAGCAGAAGAAGAACTCCAATACAAGCAAACATCGCTCGCACGTCATGATCATCGCAAACCTGTACCTGCAACTGTTGTTGTAGTAATCTGTGAGCCACGAGGACTCAGCAATCCCATTACCATGGGTATCAAGACTAGCAAAGCTTAAAGGGAAAGGAAGGGGTAAAGTGGTGAGGTTGCAGCAGCGGCTAAGCATATATGGTGGCTAACATACGCAAATGAGAGCGAGAAGAGAAACAAAGGAACGGCCGTCAACTAGTAATGATCAAGAAGTGATCCTGAACTCCTACTTACGTCAGACATAATACAGAAACCGTGTTCTCCTCTCGATCAACCCCGAAAAGAGACACTCACGGTTACGCACACGGTTGGTGTATTTTAGAAGAGTTTGCTTCAAGTTTACTACAACCGGATATCAACAAATTCCCATCTGCCACATAACCGCGGCACGGCTCTCGAAAGTTTATACCCGCAGGGTGTCCCAACTTAGCCCATGATAAGCTCTCGCGATCAACGAAGGATATTCCTTCTCCCGGAAGACCCGATCAGTCTCGAATCCGGCTACAAGACATTTCGACAAAAATAAAACAAGACCAGCAAGACCTCCCGCGTGCCGACACCTCGATAGTAGCCGCACAGATCTCGCCTCGTGCCACGACCGGATGAGCAGTCCAGACAACTAAAACCAGCCCTCAAGTTTCCCGAGGTGGCGCTGCAAAGGGCTCTAGTTTGGACCAACACTTAGACATGCATTGGCCCGGGGCTAAAATAAAGATGACCCTTGGGATGCGACTCCCAAGGGAAAAAGGTAATAGGTCGGAAAATGGTAAAACCAATGTTGGGCCTTCTTTGAAAAGTCTTATTCAAAGCGAACTGTCAAGGGGTCCCATAAATCACCCGACCGCGTTAGGGACGCAAAATCCGGAAACATAACACCGATATGACGGAAACTAGGGCGGCAAGAGTGGAACAAAACACCAGGCATAAGGCCGAGCCTTCCACCCTTTACCAAGTATATAGATGCATTAATTAAATAAGATATATTGTGATATCCCAACAAGTAAACATGTTCCAACAAGGAACAACATCTCCATGTTCCAACTAGGAACAAACTTCATCTTCACCTGCAACTAACAACGCTATAAGAGGGGCTGAGCAAAGCGGTAACATAGCCAAACAACGGTTTGCTAGGAAGGGTGCAAAAGGTTAGAAGCTGACATGACAATTTGGGAGGCTTGAGCATCAAGTGATAGGTAGCGCAGCATAGCGATAGAACGAAGCAACTAGCATAGCAATGATAGTAGTGAGATCCAGGGTAACGGTCATCTTGCCTGAAATCCCACAAGGAAGAAGAACGAGTCCATGAAGAAGATGAAGCCACGAAGATCAGACCAAGCGTGAGACGAACGAATCCTCACGATCATAACTAAACAGGAACTAACAAGAAGAAGCACACAACATAGGTAAACACACCACACATGAACAAGGCATGATGCACAAACAAGCATGATGCATGACAAGACTACATGAAGCTACTCATGGCAAGAGATGATGCAAACAAGAGCAACACATCAAGGAAAGTTTAAATGAGGCCGGGAACAACACATAACAATTCCGGTAAGTCCTCATATGCAAATTTCGAAATTGGTCCAGATCTGAATAAACCTTATGTTAAAGTTGTTAAGCAGCAAGTTAAGATGCACCACAATGATCTACACGAAATTCTACTCAAGTTACATATAAAGTTCATTAGATTCGGAGCTACGGCCTAGAAGATATGAGCAAAACAAGTTGAACATGGTATTGATGCAAAATGCATCCAAACATCAAGCAAACACCTCAAAACATGGATGCAACATGAGAATATGAAGCTACATGCAAAATCAAGCAAGTTTCATATAGATCACACTCAAAACGGAGCAACGGTTCAACACATACACCCTATACAAGTTATAGCAACAATCTGTCCAAAACAGCAACTAGGCATATTGCAAGCAACAAAACAACATGCTACAGAATCTCAACATGATAACAAAAGGCATGGGCATGATGTACAGGTAAAGCATGACAAAACATGAACACTGAGCTATCTCCAAAAATCACTAGAACATGCTCAAAAACACATGGCAAGATTGCAAATAATAACAGTTTCAGACTTATCAGGAAATAACATCAAGTTGCGATGTTTAGAGCTATCAAACAACATGTTACAGGAACTTATCAAGGAAAACAAAGGCAATGCATGAATCTACTAATTGCATAGAACAAAAGTCCCTTACTGACCATAAGCCAAAAAGGAACAGAAAATATGATGGCACCCATGTAAACATGGCAAGTTATATTACAGATTCATACATGGCAGGAACAACAATAAGTAGGCATGTTGGTGAGCTTGAACCACTCACCACAGAGCAATACATGGCATGGCAAGGCAACTCACAGTAAGAAGACATGGCATAGAAGCTATACATGGCAAGAACAACATCATAGCATACACGGATCAACTACAACAACCTTGGCAAAATTGAATAACATGTAAACAACCTGCCAGGAAACATTTTATAGCAAAAGTAGAGCTCGATTGACTCAAGCTATGGCACTCAATAATTGCAAACAAGGGCATGGATGGATAGAGAATAACCATATGTTCAAAACATCCTTACTGAAGTATCTCAAAATAAGCATGGATCTCTCTGTAGCATCAAGTTAACATGGCATAAAAATATCAGCAGAACAGGGGCTGAAATCAGCAACATCATGAAGCCTAGTTTGCATGCTTGTGCTAGTCACCACAGAGATCACAAAAATACATGGCATACACCCCTGTAAAGATGGCATGGCATATTACAAAATACATATAGGACTCAAGTTCATAGGGTGCACACATCAATCATGGCAAAAATGAAAAAAGTGCATGTTCTGATAAGAATCTGAAACTAACATCACATAGCCCTCTTCTAACAGAATTTTGGGCATCAAGATGAGCTCAAATGTAAATGATGCAATGAGATGAAATGATGTACTCGTCGAGGCGAACAATTTGACATATTACACGCACGAAACGGAGCTACGGATGCAGAGATACAATGGCATAAACATGGCATGATAATATAAAAAACGCTCGGGACTTGGTGGAATTTAACCTCCGGGAAAAGTCAACCCGGGACGGGACGGTTCCGGGATGGAGAGATCCGGATCGGGCGCCCGTGTTTGGCTCAGATCCCGGTGGATCTCGTCCACCCTACAGCAGATCCGGCTCCGGCGAGCTCCGGCGAGGACACGGAAGCCGAGGCGACGGGTGACGACTCCGTCGACGAGCAGGGAGGTCGGGGAGGTCCGGCGGACGGTGGGATCCCTCGGATCCGGACGACGGCGGACCGGTCCTAGCCGGAGGCGAGGAAGAGGCGAAGGGGCGGCGAGCTTCTCCGGCGAGCGCCGGAGGCTGGCGGCGGCTCGGGGTCGACGCGGGCGGCGCTGGTTTGCGACGCTGGCGGGCGGAGAGGCGCGGCTCGGCAGGCGCGGCGGAGCGGGCGACGCGGGCGGCGCGGCGGCGGCGCTGGAGGTCGCCGCGCGCAGGTCGGGCGGAGGTGCACGGGCGGCGGCGGCGGGCGCTGTTCGGGCGCGCACGGAAGAACCGGCGTGGAGCGGGCGGGCGACGGCGGATCCGGGCCATGGTCTCAGGGACGGCTCCAGGGCCGGGCGGGAGGAGAGAG
Organism: Aegilops longissima; assembly: GCA_021605205.1. NCBI lineage: Eukaryota > Viridiplantae > Streptophyta > Magnoliopsida > Poales > Poaceae > Aegilops > Aegilops longissima. The sequence continues at coordinate 681,693,486 of CM038678.1, read as the reverse complement.
AGAGGGCAGCCGGGCGACGTGGCGGCTTCGTATTGGACGGGGGCGACGGGCGGACATGTCCGTCGGTGGAGGAGAAGGTGTCCGGCGGCGCGAGGGGAATTTCTTGGGTTTCGTCTGCGAATTTGGACGGGGGATGCCTTTTTATAGGTAGAGGGAGCTAGGAGGCTCCAAATGAGGCACGGTTTTTGCCCACACGATCGTGATCGAACGACCGAGAGCATGGAGGGGAGTTTGCTGGGCTTTGGGCCACTTTGGAGGGGGTGTTGGGCTGCACACAAAAGAGGCCTTTGCGGTTACCCGGTTAACCGTTGGAGTACTAAACGACCTCCAAATGGCATGAAACTTGACAGGCGGTCTACCGGTGCTATACCAAGGCCGCTTGGCAAACCTCGGTCCATTCCGAGAAAGTTTAATACCCACACACGAAAAGAAGTAAAAGGGGGCGCCGGGAGACATAGGAGTGCCGGATTGCAAAACGGACAACGGGGAAAATGCTCGGATGCATGAGACGAACACGTATGCAAAATGTGATGCACATGATGACATGATAAGAATGCAGATGATGACATGGCAAAGTGCAACACGCAAGCAAAAGACATGGCAAAGAGGGCGAATAACTGGTGGACATCTGGCGCATCGAATCCGGGGCGTTACAATAAGCTTGCTCACTCTCTTAAAAGAAGTGGTACAGAGAGAGCAACAAGCTCATCCAGAGCGCCGGGGGACCGCAGTATATGGGATGCAATCTGGAAAGCGAAGGTACCCGAGAAGGTCAAGGTTTTTGGATGGAGAATTGCAACAAACTCGCTGGCTACAAAACACAATGCGTACAGAAGAACAATAGCTGAGGATAATGTGTGTGAAATATGCGGACGGTGCGCTGAAGATGAACACCATGCTGTCATCGCCTGCACTAGGAGCGCAGCCCTTCGTCAAGAGATGAAAGCTTTCTGGAAGATGCCGAAAGAATCAGAATTTAGGTACACAGGGACTGACTGGTTACAAATGCTGCTGCTGTCCCAGACTGAAGAAATCAGGACCAAGGTAATGCTATTCATGTGGCAAGCCTGGAATCTAAGGAACAATGTTATCCATGGTGATGGCAAAAACACAGTGTCAGACTCTCTGCAATTCCTACTTAGACTCCATGATGACCTACAAAGGGCGGCCAGCAATCTTTTGAGTGAAGGTGACAAATGTAAGCAGTCCCTGTTCCCAAATAATCCACACATCCCGGCGACGGCTGAAACTGAAGGTTGGATGGCCCCATCACCCGACAGCGTCAAGCTTAACACTGATGTGGCTTTTCATGTGGATACAGGAGAAACGTGGGGAGGAGCGGTAGCAAGAGACCACAAAGGCCACGTTTTCCTGTCAGTAGGACGACGGCTTCCCCTGTGTAATTCTGTAGAAGAGGCGGAAGCAGCGGCCGCATGGATGGGCATAAGCGAATTCGCTAAGTACTTCCATGGAAACATGATTCTGGAAACTGACTGCGCTGGTTTTGCACGGGACCTGAAGATGAAGGAGTACTGCAGATCAGCTTCTCATGCATGCATTGCTGATATCAAAACCCTTCTACAGGGATTCAGGCGAGTGGAGATCAATGGAATTGGTAGGAAGAAGAACAAGCTAGCCCATGCGCTGGCATCGAAGGCACGAACGTCAGGAGATTTTCTGACTATCGCTGATGTTCCAGCGGAGATTAGAGATGTGATGAGGAAAGAGTATAACTCCACCATGGTGTAATTCTGTAACCATGGTTCTCAAAAAAAAAATTCAGGTTCCCGCGCCAGTCTTTGTTATCGCGCGCGCACATGCTGCCAACTCACCTCTGATCATCGTGCCCAGCACGTACGCCATGGTGGCCATCAGAAAGTCAGAATGTCGCCGAGATACCCCATGGCGCCATTGCCATTGCCAAGTCGGGAAACATGCCAAATTAAACACCGTGCTCTTTGGTCCATGCGTGCAGCCGTGCAGGTGACGAGAAGAGGTGTTTAAGTATACGGCAAAAATGGAAGCCTTGGGGCGTGACGAGCTTCCGGCCGAGTCAGCTCGCATTCGTGGTGGGAGCGACGTGCAGGGAACAGCCTGGGGCGCCATGTCTGGCTGTATATATGTGCAGGCTAGTTGGGCTTGCAAGTCCACGGCGACTCGGTCATGGCGATGGACATGGTGGGCAGTCTGGGAAAGCAGCGCAACGGGGCCGGCGTCAGCCACTCGGTCTCGTTCCTCCTCGGGGCCCTTCTCCCCACCGTGCTGATCTTCTTCCTCGCCTCCGATCGGGTCGGCGAGCAGCTGGCCAGCATATCGAGCTTCCAGTTCGGGAATGGATCTACTCACCAGCTGACTACTAGCAATGCATATAATGATATTGGTCTTATATTGTAAATGTTGATATTTTTAATATAAACTTACTCAAACTTCACAAAGTTTATCTTTCACCAAATTTTATATACAGACTAAAAAAACAGAGAAAGTACCACTTATTTCATAGATATGCATCTGCATATTAGGTGCCGCATTGACCTAGGATGGCACATAACGAAAATATAATGCCAATCGATTCGTAATAACCCAACTTATTATCGGGGCTTAGTAAATATTGATTCGAATAGTCATGTGCCTTGTACATGTATCTTAATGGGCATGGCACATATGGATATATCATTTGTATTTTGTACTTTGTACTTTATATTTTTAAAAAATATGCTTGCATCATGTCATGAAGCATTAGAGCAACTCCAACGGGGCGACCCAAACGGATGCACGCTTTGTCCGCTTTTCGTCCGTCTGGGTCGATAAGGCGGACGTACGCGTCCGCATTCTGAAATGGGTCGGTTTGACCGTCCAACGAGGAGGCTGACCCAAATATGCCGGCATAAAAAAATATGCTCGCACGAAATAAACTAAAAATAAACATAATTAAACATAGTGGCCGGCCAAAGTCCACTTAAACATAATTAAACAGTAATTAAAACATTAAAAAAAGTCTGCGCCCGTCTTCTGCCGCCCCGCACGCTGCCCTAGACGTCGTCGGCCTTGCCCTTGCCCTTGGCGTCGACGCCGCCGTCGCCATCGTCGGTGAGGTCGATGAAGACGGGAGCAGGGCCAGCCCACCCGAACGCCGCCTGGTATGCTGCCGGGGCAGCCTCCACCGGCGTCTGTTGTGGCGGCGGCATTGCGGCTAGCCGCGCGCGCTCCTTCTCTTCCTCCTCGAGCCGGAGTGCCTCCGCATCGCGCTGGAGCATGGTGTCATAGCGCATCTGCTCCTCGCCGTCACCGGGTTCCGCTGCGGATCCAGGTGCCAATGGTGCAACAACGTGATGTCGGGTAGGGGAGGGGCTTCCTGTACTCCCGGTGCCACCGCGCTTGGTGCACCGGGATGTGCAGGCGCCGGCGTTTAGGGAGGAAACGCGCCGATGACGAAGGAGGAGGGGGAGAGGGAGCACGGGAGGACGAGGCGCCGGGGGTGAACTTGTCCTTGTCCTTGCCATTGTTGCTGCCGAAGATGCTCATGGCAGGCTAGGGTTTCCTGTCGCCGGCGAGGAAGCAAGGGAGTGGTGGGGGCCCAGATATGGAGGGAAGAAGTGGATGAGGCCGGCCGCCGCCGCACGCTGCGTTAAAAAGGAAGCTTTCGAGAGGTGACAAGTGGGCTCGTTGTCGGTGGTCGTCATAAATAAGACGACCGGTAGCGATTGGGTGGCCTACAGGTGGGGACGCGGCGGACGCCGAGCAGACGCGTGGCGCGTCCGCGCCGATGCGTGGGCTTCACCTTGGAGACGCTGGTGAGCACGCCCAGCGGCGTCACGTCACCCACCACCGTCACCTTCTTGCTCGAGATGTCGATGTCGAGGACGAACCGTCCGACAAGGAGACCATGACGCCGGAGCTGAAGCTGGACGGCGGCGGCGAACTTCCTGTCGGCGTGGAGATGGAGTTGGAGCTGAGGGGGGCAGGTGAGCACGAGAGGAACAGAGGCGGACGCGAGGTGGATTCGTTCCGACAGAATTAATTCAAGTGGAGAGAGTGCGGGTTGAATAGGGAAAAAGGCAGGGGGTTTCTGCAAAAGTGCATGCGTTGACCAGTCCAACCACGTGGCTGCCAATTGTCGAGCTGTGATTGGCCTGGGACTAAATCATCACATGAGGTGCAAGTTGGGATATGATAGAGTCAAGTTTTACAAGTTTGGAACTGAATCATCACATTATGTGCAAGTTAGGGTACCTGAGGTGCTATTACCTCTTGAAATCTGAAGTACATACACCGCATGCACCTCTATGCCTTGTCCTTTCAAGTATGGCCCGCCCGTAGTCCTGACTTGCCTATCGCGGTGGCATCCGTGACCTCATGCATGCCTACAAGGCTACAATTCCCTGCTATAGCCTAGGACTTGCCTTGTTAATCTCAGTAATTTACCTCTCTTCATTAAAAAAATGGATTTCGGTATCCAAAGAATTGGTCCGTTGTTGCAGATGCTCTTAACGAGGGCTTGTATGTTCCCTTGCGGGATGCTTGTGAAAAAAGCAAGATTTTCTTTATATCCAGATTCACGTTTCTTCATTACGGAAACGGATTTCGGCATCCAAAATGTTTGTCCGTTGTTGGAGATGATCTTAACAGTAACTTCAATGGCCACATTTATTCAAAACGGAAAAATACGGTGTTTCTCAAAGGCTCTCGAAGTTTTTCGGTTACTTACCAAGAGCAGTTGCATTGACCAGGCGGAAAGGAGAGACCAAAATGAGAATGGAGTGAGCAGGCTGAACAATACGAGGTCGAACGAGAATCTCTTTTGAAACGAACGGGCACATGCAGCGGCTGTATGCTGTCATTTCATCCGTCTCGTGGACCGACAAAGGATTCCTGACATGCTAGCCCTGCAACGCCTTTCTCTGGATGACTGCCAGCTCCCGACTCTTTGTCAGCTCCCGTCGCACTTTGTCCCCTTGAAACATCTGTCCTAATTACTCTACTGCTGAAACACGTCTGCACATGTACAGTTACCAGCACGAATCTTTATACACAGTGGATGGACGCGATTACAGGGTGCAGGGGCACCCGGGTGCCGTCGCACCTTTCCGTTTCCATCATGCAGGAGGAAAAATTCCCGGGGCTCGCGGAGCTGCTGCCAAAGGTTGCCATGGACGACGGGACGGTGATCATCACGGCGGTGAACGAGGCGTGGGCACGCCCAGGCTCCCTCCTCGACCTCTTCCTCGGCAGCTTCCGCGACGGCGAGGGGATCGCGCACCTCCTCAACCACACCCTCATCGTCGCCGCCGACCCCGGCGCCATGGCACTTTGCCAGGCCGTGCACCCGCACTGCTACCTCCATGAGGTCACCTCCGCCAACGTTAGCTCCGCTAACCGCTTCATGACCAAGAGCTATCTCGAGCTCATCTGGGCCAGGCTCGAGGTCCCACAACGCATCCTCCAGCTTGGCTACAACTATCTCTCCACCGTAAGCTACCCCGCATGCCTTTAACAATTTCAACATACAGAACTACCTGTTATGGTTCAGTGTGATGCTTCTACTGCCCTTTCTTGTTTATCCGGTTCTAGCTTAGATTCTAGCTTAGATCGTTCGGCTTATGGTCATTCAGTAGCAGAGGTTAAGTCTCTAATGATCAATAGAGTGTTTATTCCCCCAGAAAGTGCATAGATCTCGAAATAGTGTTGCAGATTGCCTGGTAAGGTATAGTCGCTCTGAGCAAGCTACGGCTGTGTGGCTCCGTAAAGGACTCCCATGTATTGAGGATCTCTTGCCGAAGGATTGCAACGCTACCATATTGAAATAACTACTATGATCTCGTAAAAAAAACAATTTCACAAACTGTTGAGAAACATTGCATTCTCTTTTTTCTCTCAATATATTTTATTATTTATTTTCTACTCCCTCCGTCCTTCAAAGAGTGTACTTCCAACTTTGTTGGAAAGTCAAACATTTTTATGTTTGACCATATTTATATAATAATAGACCAAGATTTATGCCATCAAATTAGTAGCATTAGATTCATGATAAAATATATTTTCATCATATACCTATTTGGTTTCACAAGCATTGACATATTTTTGCAGCGGTCAAACTTTAAAACAGTTTGACCCTCCAACAAAGTTGGTAGTACACTCTTGCAAGGACAGAGGGAGTAGTTGTGTTACATTTTATCATTTTAAAGGGTGAAATATCACACTCGATCTATGTCTAGGTTATGCATCTTCAGTTAATATTATTGCTGGCAGGATGTGGATGTCATGTGGTTGCGCAACCCGTTCCGGCACATCAGCCTTTACGCCGACGTGGCCATGTCAACCGACCGCTTCTACGGCAATGCCGAGGACCTACAAAATGTGGGAAACGGTGGCTTCTACTACATTAGGTCGACAAACCGGACGGTGGAGATGCTAAGTCGCTGGCTGGCAGCGAGGTCACGGTTCCCCTCCGCCCATGACCAAGGAGTGTTGAACGAGATCAAGGCCGAGCTCGCAGCCGGTGACCTACAGATCAAGTTCGTGTTCCTTGATACAGTGATCTTTGGCGGTTTCTGCCAGCTCCACGAAAAGATGGACAAGGTATGTACGATGCACGCCAACTACTGCATTGGGCTCGAGAACAAGGTGGACGACCTCACCAACATGGTTGCTGATTGGAAGAACTACACGAGCAAAATGCCACCGGACAAGTTCAAGTGGATGTTCCCCACCAAGCGCAAGGCGTCGATGGGAAAACGCTAATTAGTGAAATGGAGTATTATAAGATACAAAAAAGAAAGAAAGAGAATTACCTCCTCCTCCCCATCCCCGCGCATCTTGACGTCCCTATGAAGACCCTTCAGTTTGGTCTGGTTTCCATTGTTATTAAGTCCTTTCCGTTTTACTACACGATAACGCCTCAGTTTTGCTGATATTTCACTAAGGTTTGTTCAAGGTTTTTATTAGTTTTGTGAAACACGTTAAGAGAAGGTTTGGCGTAAACCCGAGTGAAACTCAAACTAGCTAGTACAAAACTACATTGAAACTGAATCCACCGAAGTAGGCACCAAAACCATATGAACCCCATGAAACCACTTTGAAAGTTGTTGGAAACCTTATAGTACCTGCATGGATAAATATATAGTTTTGGAATGTTTTATTCAATTTTCAAACACAAAATTTTGAAATCCACTAAAACGTGAACCAAAACTATATGAAAATATGAAACCATGATGAGGTTACTGAAAACCATATGAAATTTTATCGATAAAAATGGGTTCGGAAAGTTTCGTCAATATTTGATTCCAGTTTCATAACATGAACATTATAAATTTGAAAAGTGTTCAACATCGATATTCTTTGACAGGCCGTCAAGATAACGAAAAGGTTTATGGTTTCTAACTTTGAAAATGTGTGGGTCAACATATGGGGGGGGGGGGGGGGAGATGGATTGTGGTTCTTAAGAAGTGGAGAGTTCTAAATTAAAAAAATGTATGATAAAGGATCCCACGAATGTCAAAGTGCTTGGAATCATTGGATAGTCCTTGGAAATCAACATACATGTGGGAAATCCTCATTGATTCCATATGCGCAATTTCACACAGAGTTGTCCGAGCCACAAACGTGGTATGTGTCCTAGTCCTACCCTGACTAACGAGTGTGTGACTATTCAGAATACCGGAGAATGCTTCGGTGGCTACTAAATGGTGTGATGCTCTCAATCGAAAAACTGAGATGCTCGGGTGGATCTCAGTTCGGTTCAATAAGGCTCCCGGACCGGATGGATTCCCGGTCGAGTTCTACAAAAAGTGCTGGCACATTATTAAGGGGGATTTGTTACCTATGTTTCATGATCTGTTCTCTGGACAGCTTCACTTATTTCACTTGAATTTTGGAACAATCACACTGCTTCCTAAGAAAATGGATGATATGAGAATTGAGCAGTTCAGGCTGATTTGCCTTCTCAATGTTAGATTCAAAATCTTCACCAAGGTCGGGACTAATAGGCTCACACAGATTGCGCATTCTGTGGTGCAACAATCCCAAACTGCTTTCATGCCGGACAGAAACATCCTTGAAGGGGTGGTCGTCCTTCATTAAACGCTCCATGAAATCCATTCAAAAAATTAGATGCAGTAGCTTTTAAGGTGGATTTCGAGAAAGCGTACGATAAAGTCAAACGGCCATTCCTCCAACAGGCATTGCGTATGAAAGGTTTTGATGAAGCATGGCGCCGCCAGGTTGAATCGTTTACGCAAAAAGGGAGTGTTGGAATTAAAGTGAATGACGATATTGGTCATTACTTCCAGACACATAAAGGCCTAAGACAAGGAGATCCGATGTCCCCTATCATGTTTAACATTGTGGTTGATATGTTAGCAATTTTGATAGGAAGGGCTAAGGAGAATGGTCAAGTAGGTGGCTTGGTACCTCATCTTGTTGATGGAGGTGTATCCATCCTTCAGTACGCTGATGATACAATCATCTTTATGGAGCATGACTTGGCCAAGGCGAGAAATATGAAGCTGGTGTTATGCCTTTTCGAACAATTGACCGGGTTAAAGATTAACTTTCACAAGAGCGAGTTGTTCTGCTTTGGTAGAGCCAAGGATGAACAGGAGGCTTATAGGCAATTGTTTGGGTGCAATTTGGGGGATTTACCTTTTTCTTACCTAGGTATATCAATCCACCACCGTAAGCTGACAAACAGAGAATGGAAGTGCATCGAAGACCGATTTGAAAAGAAACTGAGTTGCTGGAAGGGCAAGCTCATGTCATACGGAGGCCGATTAATTCTGATAAATTCGGTGCTCACGAGTATGCCTATGTTTCTCTTGTCGTTCTTTGAAGTCCCAGTTGGAGTCAGGAAAAGACTGGAGTTTTATCGATCGCGTTTCTTTTGGCAGGGTGATGAACTAAAAAGGAAATACCGGCTAGCTAAATGGGATATCATCTGTAGACCGAAAGACCAAGTGGGTCTTGGTATTGAGAATCTTGAAGTTAAGAACAGATGCCTTCTCAGCAAGTGGCTGTGGAAGCTGTCCAGTGAGACTGATGCCACGTGGGCGCAAATCCTTCGTAGCAAGTACCTTCAGACCAGAACTTTGTCCCAGGTGACAGTCAGGCCGACCGACTCGCCTTTCTGAAAAGGACTGATGAAAGTCAAACAATCCTTGTTTAATAGGAGAAAGTTTATTATTGGCAACGGTGCTAGTACACGTTTCTGGGAGGATACTTGGCTCGGAGAGACACCCTTGGCCATTCAATACCCGTCTTTATATCGTATTGTTCAACGACATGAGGTGTTTGTTGCAACGGTATTTCAATCTATCCCCCTTAATATTCAGTTTAGACGGTCGCTAGCGGGCAATCGTTGGGAAGAATGGCTTTGTCTAGTTAGGAGACTGATGGAGGTTCAGCTTTCTCAACAACCCGATGAATTACGCTGGAAGCTTACTAGGTCTGGAGTATTCACAGTTAAATCAATGTATATTGACGTTATCAATTCTAGCTTCATTCCTACCTCCAAGCATATTTGGGTTGTCAAAGTTCCATTAAAAATAAAAGTGTTTATGGGGTTTGTCCATAAACAAGTTATTTTAACCAAGGACAACCTGATAAAGCGTAATTGGACAGGACCTACTAGGTGTAGTTTCTGTGATCGGGATGAGACGATCAAGCACCTTTTTCTTGATTGCCCGTTAGCCAAAGTTCTTTGGCGGACGGTCCACATTGCTTTTAATATTACTCCACCGAATTTTGTCAACACGTTATTTGGGACATGGCTTAATGGGATTGAGTGTGACTTAGCGAGACATATTCATGTTGGAGTTTGCGCTTTGCTGTGGACTATCTGGAATTGCAGAAATGATTTGGTTTCTAACAGAACATCACGTATTCATTTTTTGCATGTTATCTTCCGAGCCACGGCATTGATCCGTTCGTGGTCGCTACTCACTCCGATGGAGGCCAGGGAGCATTTGGTTACTGGATCTATCCGTTGAGAGATGGTAGCTCGGGATATCTTCAACCGGTTTGGATGGTGGTCATGTAATAGGATAGGCAATTAGTTTACCTATCTCTCTTTAGCCAGCCGGTTGTGGCGTCTTTTATTTGGCTAGTTTGTGTTTCTAGCCCTTTTTGGCTCTGTGTGAGCTTCTTTTCACTTTTTCCAATTGAAGACTTTGGGACCTTGTTGGAACCTTTTTATTTGGTTAATAAGATGGCCGTATGCATCACTCTGATGCAGAGGCCGGGGAGATCCTCCTTTTTGAAAAAAAAAAAGAAAAAAAAACATGAAACCTGAATTGTCATGATAGAATCTTTCTGCAAGAGCTCCTCTCTTTTCTTCATCTTGCCGTGGTGGGTATGGGTGGTGATGACCCATGGTTGCTATGATGAAGTGGTTATAACATTTTAACATATATGTCTTTATTTTAGTGTCATTAGAGTTTTCATGACACAAATGTATGTGTACATGTTAGTCATGTCAAAGTTGTTTGTGCAACTCGAAGACAATACGAAGGCCAACTAAAGATGGATGCGAACTAATTAACTTGAGTTCTTGCATGAGGATATATGCTTACCAATATATGGTACAATATATGTGAAGATATGGCTTGGATTCAAAGGTTAGGTTCGGGAGTTGATTGCAGGAATCATTGAAACAAGTTTGTGTAGAAGTCACATAGGAATAGTTTGGGTCATTTCTGTCATTGTATCCGAGTTGTAATCAAGCTAGCTAGTCTATCTCTCTTGTTTTCATTAGGTTAGGCAACAACATGCCATTGAATTATAGTCACTAGAAAATGGAATAAACAGGAGACACATAGGTGCAAGTCGCCAATCATAATGTATTCATGTGTGTGTTTTGGTCATGAGTGTTCAAATTGGATAAAACACAGTGGCTTGTTTCCTTTCATGATCGGGGTTCGAGTTAGTTCGGATAGATAAAAGCAAGTCCTCGGTCTCTCTCTCTCTCTCTCTCTCTCTCTCTCTCTCTCTCTCTCTCTCTCTCTCTCTCTCTCTCTCTCTCTCTCTCTCTCTCTCTCTCTTAGCTGGTACAATACACCGAAAAGTCCATCCAGTATGTATGGACGAGATAGTGCCAATCATTCACAATAGACGCATGAAAGCCCCACTTAATGCAAGTTAAGATGAACTAGGGAGGCTATGTTGAAAGAGCAAGAACTAGAGTACAGATCTCAGGGAGGAAAAACAGGAGTCTAAACCAGGGAGGTTTTCCTCATGGATTGAGATGAACAGATTCAAGGAGTGGCCAAATGCCTTTCCTGATGCTGCTGGGAAAGATATTTGTTTGTCAGCTAACTCTAATTATGCAGGGTTATAACAACATGAAGGTATAGGCGTCTTTGTCTACAAACATGAGAGAGGGCAACATGAGGCGATTTTCATTGCTGCAGCATCTACGGTTTCTTCTATTATCCAGACTGAAGCTAGAGCTTTGGAGTTGGGTGCCCAAATTGCCAATGCGGTTAATCTTCATAGGCCCAATTTCTTAACAGATAACCGGGTTCTGGCTGAAGTGCGGCGAGGCGATGCCTTGAAAATTACCCTGGCCACTGAACTACCAGGGATAGTCTTAATGCTTTCATCAAGCACAGTAAGGAAGCTTATCCTAGAGTATTCAAGATTAATAGGTCAAGCAACAAGGGTGCCCATAGGCAAGCTCAAGATGGTTACAACCTTCCTAATGTTGGAGCTTGTATTTTCACTTGTGTAGGTGTTAGGCACAACAGGGGATCTTATCCTGTCAGAGTGTATCGCTAATCTCAATGTGCAGTCCTGCATATTGCTCTTTGTTACATGCCTTTAAGCTAGAATAGAAGTATGAAACTTTTCAAAAAAAAATATGTATAGAGATGGTGAATCTCTGGGTTATTATATAAAGCCAAAAAGGGAATAAAAGATTAATGAAATATGTATAGAGATGCTTAGTATCTCGTGTTCCAATCTGTGATTATGATTCTAGTGATAGAGTCGTCTGAAAGCATAACGTTGCCGTTGTTTGCACTACTAAAAGTGCATACCATAATTTTGGGCCTGTTTTGCCCACCTATCAAATTCAAAATACTAGTTTCACAGGCACTATGAAGAATCTATTACCGGTTATCTGGAAGGATAAAGTTTTTCCTCCCAGAGTTCAGACCTTTGTGTGGAGGTTACTTCGACAGGCTCTTCCTAGAGCTGCTTCAAGATCATCTCATATTCAACCTTTCTGTAAAAGATGTGGGCAGCTGGAGGATGATATTCATTTGTTCTTCTCCTGGGAATTTGTTAGAGCATTTTGCTTCGTATCTCCCCGTGCTATTAGAATTGACTACTTGATTTCCACTGATCAAAATCTTATTCCTGAAGTCAGTAACACTATATCAACAACTTATCAAAGATCAAACTCTTTGGTTATCATATTTGTTATTTTATGGAACATCTGGAAGGCAAGAAATGATATCACTTTCAACAACAGAGAGTGGAAAGAGTTGCAGGCTATCAATGCAGCCAAGGCTATGTTGAAAGCAGGCTCGGGCCAAGGTACGTGAAACTCGTGCCGACTGCACAGGGCCCACGATTTGCAGGGCCCCCAAATTTTAGACATAGGCTGAAGGCCCACATTCGCACCTGGCAAGGACCGTTGAGGGTGAACAAAATTATGCATTTTTCTGAGATCGAGCTCACGATCTCGTGCTACCCCCAAAAAAAGATAAACCAACTGACCTATTTCGCTCAGCGCGACACTTTCTAGGAATAAATGTCGACTACAGCCTACGGGTATATAAGAAGCCCTGTCTGGTAGCTTTCTTTCCAGGCTTTTCACACGGAATGACGATTTGAGGCGTAGTGAACAACACCTTAATATATCATCTAATAAAAAAAACGCCTTAGCATGGAAACTACTCTGACGTGTTTTCTCTACTTGCCTTAATATATAGTGTTTTTAGGTATTTTGATGAAAACGCCATGAAAATAATTATTTGATATGATTTTTCTAAAATGTTTGAAAATATAACTTTGAGTCTTGTCAAAAAATGCACTAAGGAAATGCCTTTGATTGTAGATGACGACTTGATGCTATGTCGCAGTGTGTCCCTTTGCCAAACGTTCTTCATATAGTGGCAGACCCGTTTTTACAGTTTGGCACAGGGCCCCTGATTTTGAAGGCCCGGCCCTGGTTGAAAGAGCAAGAACTAGAGTATAGATCCCAGGGAGGAAAAAGAGGAGTCTGAACCAGGGAGGTTTTCTTCGCAGATTGAGATGAACAGATTCAAGGAGTGGCTAAATGCCTTTACTGATGCTGCTTGAAAAGATACTTGTTTGTCTGGTAACTCTAATTATGCAAGGTTATAACAACATGAAGGTATAGGCGTCTTTGTCTACAAACATGCGAGAGGGCAACATGAGCGATTTTCATTGCTGCAGCATCTACGACTTCTTCTATTATCCAGTCCGAAGCTAGAGCTTTGGAGTTGGGTGCCCAAATTGCCAAGGCGGTTAATCTTCATAGGCCCAATTTCTTAACAGATAACCAGTTCTGGCAGAAGCTGCGGCGAGGCGATGCCCTGAAAATTACCCTGGCCACAGGACTATCAGGGATAGTCTTAATGCTTTCATCAAGCACACTAAGGAAGCTGATCCTAAAGTATTCAAGATTAATAGGCCAAGCAATAAGTGTGCCCATAGGCAAGCTCAAGATGGTTACAACCTTCGTAATGTTGGAGCTTGTATTTTCACTTGTGTAGGTGTTAGGCACAACAGGGGATCTTATCCTGTCAGAGTGTATCGCTAATCTCAATGTGCAGTCCTGCATATTGCTCTGTGTGGCATGCCTTTAAGCTGGAATAAAAATCTGAAACTTAAAAAAAAAGTATAGAGATGATGAATCTCTGGGTTATTATATCTTTATTACCTACTAATAAAGCGGCTATTGATTTTGTCGGGTTCACCGTTGTGACGTTTTTGCAAAAAAATAACTTATCCGAGGTGGTATAAAAAAAGTTGCCCATCCGTGCATAAATAAATCTGGCTTCTATTGGGGAATATCTTATGTGACGCACGTTATGGCAAACTGTCGAGGGAACGCACAGGGTTCATGTGCGAGCGACCCGATCTGGGCCGGCCCGTTCGCGGTTAGCGTAAAGTACGAGCGGGTGGTTTCTCCCGAATCGGTTTTTCTGTTTTTTTTTTTGGCTGGTTTTCTTTTAGGTTTTTCTTTTTCGTTTATTTTCTCTTCTGTTTCTTTTTTTATTTTCGTTTTGGTTTTATCTTTCCTGTTTCTTTCTTCTTTTTTCATTTCTTTCCTTTTTCAGTTTCTTTCTTCAATAATTCGCAAATTTTAAAAACGTATATAATTCAAAATTGTTCGCAAATTTGAAAATATGTTCGTTTTACAAAAAAAAATGTTCGTGTTTTCAAAAAAAAATTAAAAAAATGAAAATATGTTTATGTTTTCAGAAAATGTTCGCTTTTAAAATATAGTTTGGTATTTTCAAAAAATGTTCCAGTTATTCTAAATTTGTTCGGAATGTCATGGTTCGAATTTTCTCAACTTTCCAGAAAATGTTCAGAATGTCAAAAATCGTTTTATTCACCAAATGATCTGGAGTTTAAAATAATGTTCTTATTTTCAAAACGTGTTCACAAATTAAAGACAAAATATTTTTTGAAAATTTGTTCGTGAACTCAAAGTATGTTCGAGGCATTTAAAATATGTTCTCATTTCTAAATTTTGTGTTACAAATTGGAAAATGTTCTATAATTTCAAAAAAATGTTCCAGAGTTTTCAATTTTGTTCACCTATTCAAAAAATCTTCATGTTTTCTGAATTTTCGAAAAAATTGCGTTTTGAATAAATTGTTTCGTAATATCAAAAAATGTTCATGTTTAAAAAAATATTCATGATTTTCAAAAAAAGTTCCTGTTTGTTTAAAAAATTTATAGTTTTTGAAAAAATGTTCACAAGTTTGGAAAGTGTTTGTGTTTCACAGAATATTCCGTTTTTGGAAGAAAAAAAATTCTTTCAGAATCCCTAAACTAATTCGGATCTGCGGAGTGTGTCTGGTTCTTTATGTTTGATGCTACAATATAATCATGTACGACTGGTAGTACAGTTGGTAGGAACACATCATCTAGATCAGTCAATCCTGTGTTCGAATCCCTGTGATCGCAGTTATGGACGAGAGTTCGCACAGGGGAGTTCATTCGCGGGCTTTCTGGCCGCGAAGCTTCTTTCCTGCGGATCTTTGTTTCTTGGCGAAGTATCAGGTGAAAATATATACTCGGTGAAAATCTGAAAATTCTCACATGGTCCATCAAATCTATAACGAACTGATCAAAGGTGGGATCCTAATGATCCACTTAAACACAATTAGCAGAAAACCCCCTGGCTTGTTCACCATCAACATGGAAAAAATCCTTCGTGAGTGTCTCTATGATAGGTTTACGTTCCAATCTTACACACCGCTATGGAGAATCACGTTTCGGCGGCCGTGAGCCCTTGCCTTTTGACGTCAACGACGGCCCCTCCGATGGCAGCAACAGGCCCTCCGTCCGCTGCGGCTCATCCTCCGCCGGTGGCGACTCGAGTTATGTCCTTCCCTCCGACGGCAGCGACGGGCCCTCCGTCGGCTATAGCTCATCCTCCGCCCATGGCGACTGATGCCATGATCTTCCCTCCGTCTGTCATGACAGGGCCTCCATTGGCTGCTCACCCTTCGCCAGTTGTGTCTCAATCTTCAGAGTACTCAATGTTGTCGGTCGTGAAAGGGCCTCCGTTGGCTGCTCACCCTTCGCCAGTTGCGTCTCAATCTTCAGAGTACTCAACACCGTCGCTCGTGACTACCACCCCTATTTCCCCCGACATGCCTCGGGCTCTTCCTAGCCATGCAGAGGTAAGCTGTTACGTGAGCATAAACCATCGATTGATCACTAGGTAACATTCATCGTCTCGTACTCTCAAGTTATGGCGCATTAGATGAAAAAAATAGACTGATGCTTGACAAGGATTTGTGCCCAAAAAAACATACCTGCATCAGCACTAGATGTACTAGAAAATTAGAGTATGAGATGATCATGCAACGGTACATATACTGTACAGAATATGCATATTTGAAGACTGTTTCTTTGTTTATACGAACTGAACATGCTAACACCCATGATGTTGCATCACAGATGGAGCATGAATTCGATATTGGCAATGATCAAGGGAGTCATGATATGGAAATCCATCCTCCTCCGATCAATCTAGACAACTTCAGTACACCAAAAAAGAGAGCTACAAGTGGCCCATTTTGTGTGAGTATCATTATCACCATAATTTTGATTAGATTTCTCTAACAATCACTAGCTTGTATTGTTAGGTTGATCTCGTACCGATCGAGCCCAACGGCTCGACGGGCCCCTTGGCCTGCGCCCTGATCGGGGGCGCCCAACCCTCTTATGAGTGGTGGGCCCCTGTCGCAGCGCTATATAAAGAGGTGGGGGAGCCGGCTGCACGCTATACAAGGTTCACCGTGTGCCGCAACCCCCCCATATCCCTACCGATCTAGGGTTAGCGCACAAGCGACGGGAAGCTCCACCACAGCCACTGCCTCCTCACCGCCGCCACCCACGCACACTCGCGCTCACGCCGTTGCCCCTCCACCATGGCCACTGGCGGCAGCTCATCGCACCTATCGTAAAGGTAAACCACTGCAAACCACCGATCTAATCTAGCCTAGTGATCCATGGCATCTATCATGTATGAGTAACGAGTTTTAATTGTTTTAGGGTTCATCATGTACACCCGACTGTGATGAGAACTTAAAGCCGGTTGTAGGTAAGACATTTGAGAGTATGGAAGCTGTCGAGAAGTTTTACAAGGCTTACGCACACAGTGTTGGAGTTTCAGTTCGAATTGGGCAGAAAAGGACCGTAGGTAATGTGGTGGTCTAGAGGAGATTTCTTTGTTGCAAAGCAGGTTTCCGAACAATAAAGGAGGAGGAACGAAAGAAGGATTCGAAGGGAGAGAAGACAAGAACACATTCAAGGATTCGAAGGGAGAGAAGACAAGAACACATGCAAGAAAGATTACTAGATGTGGTTGTGAGGCCATGATAACTATCAAGCATATGCAGGATGGCAAATATTGTATATCATATTTTCAAGAAGAACACACCCGTGAATTTGTCACACCTAGCAAGCAACATTTAATCAAGTCTAACAGAGAAGTCAGCGAGAAGGCCAAGACCACACTATTCACATGTCATGCAGCTAGCATTGGCACATCTGGGGCCTTCTGATTGCTTCGTGTTGGTGAGGGCGGATTCCAGTTCGTGGGGTGCATAAAGAGAGACTTGCAAAACTATCACCGCGACATACGAAGCACTTTCAAAGATACAGATGCTTAATGTTCATTGACAACCTCAGAAAGAGGAAAAAAATCAACCCAGGATTCTTCTTTGACTACGTTCTTGATGATAAAAACCGACTGGCGCGTGTCTTTTGGGCAGATGCTTTTTGTCGGAAGAATTATGCTTTATTTGGCGACATGGTGTCTTTTGGCTCCACATATAGCACCAATCAGTATAAGATGATATTTTGTCCTTTCACAGGAATAAACCACCATATGGGATCAGTTTTCTATGGTGCCGCCTTGATTGTTGATGAGAAGATAGAGTCATATAAATGGGTGTTCGAAACATTCTTGAAAGCAATGGATGGTGTAGCACCGAGGCTTATAGTAACTGATGAAGATGCTAGTATGAAGGCTGCCCTTGATGAAGTTATGGCAAACACCGTCCATAGGTTATGCATGTGGCATATAATGAGAAAGCTTCCAGAAAAGGTTGGTCCTCCACTGAGAGAGGATGAACATTTCTACAGCTCAGTTAACTCATGTGTATGGGGATCTGAAAATCCAACTGAATTTGAGGCTAAGTGGTCTTCCATGATTTCTGAATTTGGACTTGAGGAAAACACATGGTTTGCTAGGAGATATGAAATTCGTAAGTCATGGATACCGGCCTATTTCAGAGGTGTATTCATGGGTGAAATTCTGAGAACCACTTCAAGGTCAGAGAGCGCTAACTCATTCTATATGACAGCTATGGTAACTTACTTGAAGAAAATGAGAGTAGTTCTTTAGATTTGGCAAAGCGAAAAATGATTTCAGAGATACGCCAAACATTGGATGACACAATCAGGTTGGTGGAGCACTCTCCTCAAGAACTGGAAGCATTGAGAGATGGTCTCCTTGGAATGAAAAGAAATTTATCTCAAAAGGTTACTGCCAATAATCCTAGTAGACAAGATGAATTTGAGGCATACATTGGTTGTACTATGCCCGGTGAAGTTAAAATCCATCCACCAACTGATGTCCAGACAAAGGGAAGATGCAAAAGAATTAAGGGACACTTAGACAAGGGTGGAGAAGGGAGACAAAATAAGGATGGGGAAGGAAAGCAAAATAAGAATGGAGAGGGGAAGAGAACTGCTGCAGGACCCAAAAAAGCCTCGCACATGCAAAGCGTGCAAGCAAGTTGGTTTCCATGATAGTCGTACGTGCCCTAACAAGAGTAAAGAAATGTAAAGGTAGTTGTCATACAAACAGAATGATTACTATTTCAGAATTCATTTGTCCAATACTAACAGTTGTGTTCATGTCTATGTGCAGCTTCTTTTATTTGATTCGAGGCAGCCAGGTGCTTTTATTTTGGTGTACTTGAAGATGGAGTTCAAAGCTTCAGCATTATCTTCTGAGAGATCAACTTTATCTTTTCTGCTTCTAAGAGCGGTGCCTTTAAGAGCATGAGCATTATCTATTTGAGAGCTTCATTGTCGTTCTTTGAGAACTCCTCTTGTTACTTGCTACTGATTTTTCTTTATCTGTAGAGAAACATTGTTAGTTGCTTGTTCTGGTGAACTACATTGAACAAGTTCATGTGTTACGTGATTTCTGAATTGGCATTGTGTCAATATTTTATCAAGTTGAACTGTGCAAAACTCTACAAAGATGTTAGTTTATGGGCTTCATGCCAACATTTTATCAAGCTGAAACTGTGCACGAATTCTGAAGTTCTGTATTCACATTCTTTTGCCTTCTACACGCAGATTTTTGCAACAAGT
The DNA here is from genome assembly GCA_021605205.1 of Aegilops longissima. Lineage (NCBI taxonomy): Eukaryota > Viridiplantae > Streptophyta > Magnoliopsida > Poales > Poaceae > Aegilops > Aegilops longissima. Next base: position 681,674,391 of record CM038678.1, on the reverse strand, counting down.
CCACTACCCAATCAATCTGAAATCTCTTTTGTAGCTAGACACATGTACATGGGCCCAAATTACAGTCTTAGAAGCAAATTTAGAAACAAACAGAGGGACAAGCCCCAGCCAAACATTACACAACCCTTACGATCGAGCTAGCATGTTCAGGTACATTTTCTGAAATAACAGAGGTTGTGCGACGTTTCTTCAGAGAACTATATAGTTGAGCTACAATTTTTCAGAGAAAAGTGTAGCATGGGGCAGCACGCTTCCGCGTGTTGCCGCTCGAGGTCGACGCATCTAGACGCTATTGTGATGGACGCAGCTAACTTGTACACTGTTACAGCAAAATTTGGTTGCAGCGAGCTGGAACATTCAGTTAGGCAAGCGACTACACATCACTTTGGTATCTCTTGAGCTCATGACACAATCTACAACGAGATGCTTCAGATTTTCAGTTTGTCCATTGCCACCGAACAATCATCACAGGAGAGTTGCACAACTCCAACACTAACAATATAGCAAATCTCAATGCAAAAGCTTCAGCATGTTCAGGTACATTTTCTGAAATAACAGAGGTTGTGCGGACGTTTCTTCAAAGAACTACTATATAGCTGAGCTACAATTTGTCAGAGAAAAGCGTAGCATGGGGCAGCACGCGTCCGCGTGTCGCCGGTCGAGGTCGACGCATCTGGACGCTACCGTGATGGACGCGGCTACCCTGCAGGTCACACCCGCCGGCGACTGTCATCGTGGCGCAGCATCTCGGATGCACTGGAAACACCAGGGCGCTCGGTTTCACCACTGCGGCTGGTTTGTCGCGTGCGTGTCACCTACGCGGTCCCACTCCTCCGCTACGTACACGGTGTGCGTCGTCGGTGAAGCTGCCGGGCCGGATCGCGGATATCCTTGCCTTCCGCCGGGGCGGCGTCCTCGCCTCAGGTCCTCGGGAGCCCTCCCTGCCGATGACAGCCCTTATGCGGTGCGTGCCCGCTTCGCCGCCGGTTTTGTCCGCCCCACCTCGGGCCTCGCGGCCGTAGGAAGGCTCGAAACCGCGGTGGCGTTCCCCGCGGAAGCAGCCCCCATGGGACGGCCGGGGAAGAGTTAGATTGGAGTTGGGCAAGGCAATCCCCCACTTGATATTGGTTAATCACCGAGAGAACAAGGGGGTTTTCTGCTAACTGTGTTTAAGTGGATCATTAGAGATCCCACCTTTGATCAATGTCGTTCGTTATAGATCTGACGGACCACGTGAGAATTTTCAGATTTTCACTGAGTACCTATTTTCACCTGATACTTCGCCTTGTTTCTTTGTTTCTACTGCTTCGTCGAGGATGTTTATGTTTCCTTGATCTGGTTCTACCGTGGCGCCTTCTAGAGCGTTCCTAGCCTAGCCGGTTCTTACAGGTTTTGGGAACCATCTAGAAAGTTCCTGAACCATTTTTTACTTTTCTTTTTTTTTCCTTTTTTTTACTCTTTCTGTTTTTTCTTCTTCCTTTTTCTGGTTCTTTTTCCTTTTCTTTTCGTTATTTTTTTGTTTTCTTTCAGTTTTCCTTTTCAAGTTAATTTCTCTTTTGAACAAATTTTCTTTCTTTGGTTTTTTATTTCTTTTTATATTCTACTCTTATTTTAAAACTTTTTCCAAAATATTCAAGTTTTGTTCATGTCTCCAAGAAAAAATCTGTTATCGGAAAAATGTTCTCAAAATTCAAAAATTGTTCTCATTACACAAAAAGTTCAAAACTTTTGAAATTCAGAAAATGTACCGGATTTTAATTCTTTGTTCACGTATTCCAAAAAAATCACGCCTCCAAATTTGTTAGGGATTTTTCAAAATTGTTCTCCATTTCAAAACTGTTCTCAAGATTCAAAAACAATTCATGCTTTAAAAATTTGTCCGCGCTTCGAAATTTGTTCTCAGGATTCAAAAAATGTTTGTGCTTTAAAAAGTTGTTCACAAATTCCAAAACGTTCATGTTTTCAAAAAATGTCCAGTTTTGCAAAAAAAAATGTTTTTAAAATTCAAAAAATGTTCTCATTACACAAAATTGTTCAAAACTTTTGAAATTCAGAAAATGTACCGGATTTATATCTTTTGTTCACATACTAAAAAAATCATGCTTCCAAATTTGTTCGAGATTTTTTAAAAATTGTTCTCCATTTTAAAATTTGTTCTGAAAATGCAAAAAATATTCATGCTTTCAATAATTGTTTGCACTTCAAAATTTGTTCTCAAGATTCAAAAATTGTTCGTGGTTTAGCAAATTGTTCACAAATTCCAAAGCCTATATGTTCTCAAAAAATGTTTGGGAAATTACAAATTTGTTCGCGTGCAAAAGTTGTTCATGTTTCCAAATTTTGTTTTGGAATTTGAAAAATGTTCCTGTTTTTCAAAATTGCTCCTGTTCAGTTTTTTGGGTAGTTTAAAAAATGTTCTTTTTTTTAAAATGTTCGCTTCTCCAAAATTCATTTGCATGTTTAAATATGTTTGAGTTTTCTCAAAATGCTTAACAAATTTGAAAAATGTTCCCATTTTATTTTTGAAAAAAAATTGCGTTCGAATTGAAAGCATTCGGATCGGCGTTTGAGTTTCTCAAGGCGTTGCGTTGTGCTGTAATCATTAAAGGTCACTAGCTCAACTGGTTAGAGTCATATGCTCTGAAGCAGCCGGTCTTGTGTACCTATAGCGAAGACAGAAACATGGTGAGGAACACAACCGTTATACAATGTTTTAAATCTCATTAGGTCAAGCAAACAGAATCAATCCCATATTTACAGCACTCCACATCTAGAACCTGAATTCGACATGTTTGAAGTGAAAAAAATGAAGTCTTGCCGGGCAGGTCGACAGGGACGAGGCAACAGCAAAAGGGCAGGAATCAGCAAAATCATAGATGGAAACATGGGGAAACACCACCAGGCACAAATGATATATGCTCTAGTGACTTATGCAACCAACTTATCATGCTTGCCTATCAAAATACGCTTATATATTACTCAAATGCAAGGTAACTGCGAATGTTGATGGATGCCTCCTAACATGACAAAACATATGAACAAAAATAGAAACGCCACTAGTAGACATCGCACACAACTGTCAGATAACAAATCAGAAACAGTTCACATCACAAAACTGTTTGTGCATCCACTTGCTTGGTTTTTCCTCAAACCTTAAACTCAGACAAGAAAATCATGTGAACTTCACATGCCAACTCCACAGTGTGGATGATGATTTGCTATCTTACGTTCCCTAATTTCTAGTCCAGCAAACCACTTTATTTTTCTTAATTACCAGCAAAACAGAAGAAGCTACACTAACGACACCAAATCAGAGCAAATACTACTTGTGGAGCAGAGGAATACATCCTAACAAGTCAACCAAACATGCTACACAAACGCCATATCAACAACAGACAGCCCCAGGCAAAGCACTACAACCAATCATCATCATGTTGCATCAAACCCGAAAATCCAATCTCTAAACCAAAGACCCTAGTCCACACTCAGATTCACCAAATCAGTGTACAAGACGCCCTAGAAACACTGGAGAAGACACTAACGCAACCATACACTCGATCTAGCGGTACCACACAGAGAGAAGGAACACATCGCGGGGAATTGTCGCCGTTACCTTCAAGATGATGAACTTGACAAAGCCCAATTCGACGCCGAGCTTGACGAAACCCTAGAAGACGCAGACCTTCACGGGAGCCTAGACACCGCAGACCTTGAAGGAACCCTAGAAGCCGACGGAGACACTGCCACCTGCAAAAAAAAACATCCATCCAGATCGAATCGGGGATGCTGATGACGAATCGGGAGTGGGGCAGTGGGGAGAGGCCGTCGACTGCTCACGAGGGGCGGCGGTGTATTGCCGGAGTAGGATCCCCGAAGGAAGAAGCAGATGAAGAACGAGGAAGGGGGATCCGGCAGGAGAAGCAGATGAAGAACGAGGAAGGGAGATCCGGCAGGAGAAGCAGATGAAGAGGAATGACTCGCACGGGGGAGGAAGGAAACCGGCGAACAACTAATAAAACAGGTCGGCCCAAATTAAGTCGGGGGTGTGCGGCACCTCGACACTTTGACGCAGAATGCGTCGAATAGGATTTTCCACATAGGACCTCCCTTGTATTGTCCTCACCCCGCGTATCAGCGCACCAACCTGGGCCTCAACCCGTCCTCATGCGGCACCAACCTGGGCCTCAACCCGTCCTCCGAGCGGGCCGCATGCAGTGCCAGCCCAAATGTTTTTGCCAGCAGGCCGGATCAAACTCCCGACCTACACTCCAGCATCATAGGCACATTCCACTGAGCCAAGTCACGCTGTGTGTATAAAATAGGAACCTAAATGCTTCAAAGTGCAGCTGCGCTATTCGGGCGTCGCGAGGGCACGCAATACATGACAAAACTCACCTCACAAAAATAGTAATTAGCATTATGTGTCATCATTACACTATAAAAAAGGAAAGTATTTGTTCGTGATCTCGTTGACGCTGCCTACTTTACATAAATCAGACAAGTAAGGACATGTACGTGCATTTATTTGGGCTTAATAAAATTTTAAAAAGCCATAATTTTTTATTCAAGTATCGGAATTCAGATTCGTTTTCACCGTTGGATTTCTCGCGACGAGTTCTTCAAAAGTAGTTCCTATATGGATATGTTTCAACAAACTTTCAGTTTTGAGCAACTTTGGGTGCTAAAAAGGCAACTTTAATGCTATAGAAAATCAACTTCTTCTTAGTTTGCCTACTATGATTGCCTATCAACGAGAAGTCATTATAAACTGCCTCACATGACTATCTTGTTCACTAAATTCACATATAAGTTGTCCCGAAATGCTTATTAGTGTTGCTGCAATATTTGGAGACGTCGAGCGCACCATCCCAAGCCATTCGATTTGGCACAAATCGCGCGCAGGTGTTTTGGTGACCGAAGGTATGGTGAGGCCCTCCCAACCTTTTCATGTGTCATTGTTGCTTACAATCAATGATACTATTGCCTAAAACCATGTATCCAGTTGTCCACAATCAACCATACAGTTGTCTAAAACCATATATCCAGTTGCCCATGATCAAGAATACAATTGTCTAAAACCATATATCCGGTTGCCCACAATCAATGATACTGTTGCCTAAAATCATGTATCCAGTTGCACACAATCAACCATACAGTTCTCTAAAACAATGTATCCAGTTGCCCACAATCAACCATACAGTTATCTACAATCATGTATTCGGTTGCCCAATCCTCATGAACAGAAACATTACCAAGACCATAACTTGGCTAATATGTAAAGGTTTTAGATACCTTTCAAGTTTGTGTTATAGAGATGCGTCAATAATTTATCTCCTCTGGGTGGGACCCTTGGTATGATCGAAACTACTTGGCGGATTCTGCTCCTCTTTTGTGTTAGGAGATGAGATCCAATTTGATGTCGGAGGGAGCAATGGAGGCTGAGGGGCCTTGAGAACGTTGCCTCGTTGTTTGGTTTGGAGGATTTCAGACGTACAGACTTGTTCAAACAAATTAGGTGACCATCATTGGATGGTTAAAGGTGTCTGGAGAGGCTGATCCCAACATTTGGCGTGATTGAGTGTCCTTATGGTAGGAATTTTAGAGGGGAAGTTAGTTAATTGGTAGTCATGGTAACCAACTTAGAAGGATCCTTCGCTGATAGGTAGAGGAAAAAAGGGAGTTGCTTTCCTATAGCACTGAAGTTGCCTTTATAGCACACAAAGTTGCTCGGAAAAAAAAAGTTTGTCGAAACCTAATCATATGGGATCTAGTTTTACAGAACTCGTCGCGAGAAACCCAATAGTGAAAACGGATCTAAATTCCGACACTCGAATCAAAAGTTATGACTTTTTAAATTTTTTGAAACCACAAATAATTGCACGTGGTCTCTCAGCTGAGGTAACCTGATGATGTGAGACCGCATACTTTCCTTTTTTGTAGGCTAAGATGACATGTCACATCATTTTCCTAATTATGGAGGGTGCACTCTGGGCAACTAACAGGCGCCGTGGCGCTATGTAGCCACGTCCAAATAAGAAACGTCTTAATATTTAATAATTCCACCTCGCCCCCTTACCCTCTGATGAACTAATTTATATATGTGTTTGATTCTAGATCTACAAGCTCGGGAGTCAATAAGGAAAGGGATCAGGAATACCGACGCTACACGGGATGTCCTGTGCGGCGAGTAGATTACGGGAAGAACACAGTCACAACACCTCCCTTAAAATTAAATGGGGCACCACTAAAGGCAGGTTGTGCATTCTTTTGTACATTTTTTAGTTATGCATACAGGTACGGTTTATTTATTTTCATTTTCTCTACGCCCCCTTCCAGTTGTCACCGCTACTGCCTGTGCCATCACTGGTTGTGTCGACCAGCTGCTTGCCTGCACCAGTTGGCAGTAAAAAAAATTTTACAGGATAAATATGGATCTATTCCTCAATAATAGTGTTACAGTCTGTTAATACAAACAGCCTAGACACACTGTCTTGAATCTACTGCAGCCAGCAAGCGATGCTAGCTCTAGGACAATTAATATTAGCTAAACTATGCATAACTCTATTTAGATTACGCTTAGTTCTCTTTTTTGCGAGGATTACGCTTAGTTTTCGACGGAACAAACATAACCACGAGCTTCTTCATCTCCACAGTAAGCTGCCCATAGCAGCATAAATATAATATTACCTTAAACTTTCAGAAAATGAAAATCAATTTTGCCATCTTAAACTTGGTTAGGGCACGTATATGGGCGCTAGGGATAAAAAATCCTCGCACTTTTCGCATCGTTCTCGTCTACTTTTTTAGAGTCGGCGCGTAACCTAGAGTCAAATGCTATAAGAAAGTATACGAAATGTAGCTCCTAGCTAGCCCGAAGGCTTGTGCATTTTAATTTTCTCAGGATTTTTAAAACACTTTCGTTGGAGCTGGCCTTAGAGTAATACTTTTTGGTCGTCAGCTATTTAATTACCCATGTACTGCTACTGGTGAATGATACCAAATGAGCTTGTCAGTAAATGCTAGCCTACATGGATAGTAAGTTGTGCGGTGGATTAACTCATCATCTTAGGATGGGTCAGAGTAGAACTGGATCCAAAATAAGAGGGCCACTTCACCAACTTGTATCGTTCGGCTTTGTACCTTGTTTGATTGTGGCTTTATATATAAAGCAGGGGCGAAAGCCTGCTTCGAGAGAACTAGATCCAACAGTTTGCAGAAGACGCGCACCATATACCACTATCCCAGCTATAGCAGCAAGTAAATATGGAAGAAAATCCCTTCTTTTTCACGGGGAAATATACGAAATCACTAGTTGAGGAGTACTCGTTGCAAAGATCACTCCAACTTCCCAGGTTGCGACAAGTGGCGTACATGCAGCGCGCCATTTGTCGCCACCGAGGAGTTTTCCCTTTTTTTTTTCGTAAATCCGTTTATTCAAAACGTTTTATCTCTCAAACCGTGCATCCAAATTTCAAACCGCTTTCACCGTTGGATTCCTCGCGTCGAAATCTTCAAAACTAGATCCCATGTTGATAGGTTTTGACGAATTTTTTTTCATGAAAAAACCAGACGAAAAAACCGACCAGGAGCACGGGTTTTTTCTCTTTCCGAAAGAGGCAGACTCGTGCCTCTCACGAAATCACAACCGTGCCTCTTGCGGAAGCAAAACCGTGACTCTCGCGAAAGAAAAAAAGAAGAGAAAACACGCTTTTTTTTCGTTTCCGTGAAGGCACGGTCGTGACTCTTGCGGAAGCATACCCGTGCCTCTTGCGGAAGCAAAACCGTAACTCTCGCGAAAGAAAACAAACGCATTTCTCCCCATTTCCGAGAGGCACGGCCGTGACTTTCGTGAAAGCACAACCTTGCCTCTCGCGGAAGCAAAAACGTGACTCTTGCGAAAGGAAAAAAAAAACAGAAAACACGTTTTTTCCCGTTTCCGAGAGGCACGACCGTGACTCTCGCTAAAGCACAACCGTGCCTCTCGTGTAAGCAAAACCGTGACTCTCGCGAAAGGAAAATAAACAGAAAACGCGTTTTTTCGTTTCCGAGAGGCACGACCGTGATTCTCGCGAAAGCAAAACCGCGCCTCTCGCGGAAGCAAAACCGTGACTCTCGAGAAAGAAAAAAAAAAGAAAACACGTATTTTCGCGCATTTTTTTTCGAATTTATTTTTTTGATCGAAAAGCTAAGGAAGACCGGTGAAAAACCAAAACGTCGAAAAACCCCGAAAAAAACTGTTTAAAAACCCAAAAACGCATGCGGAAAAATTAAAAAAATCCGGAGGAGCGCGAGCGCGACGTGGCGAATAAATTGAGGCGCGCCAAGTGACGCTGATCGTTGCGAGGCTCGAAGAGCACTCGTTAATTAGTTGCTCTAGGAATATATATATATATATATATATATATATATATATATATATATATATATATATATATATATATATATATATATATATATATATATATATATATATATATATGTTTATTTGAGACAATCTCGCGAAGCTTTTATTCAAACCGTCACCGCCATTACAGGGACGAAAGGCAATCTATCGGGCTGGCCTAACCAAACATGACGGCCAACTCCTAATTTTAAAGCATGCTTCGCTAAATTGTGAGACTCAAGATTTGAGCTCCTAAATTCATTGACTAAATTACATGAAATAAAAGAAGAAAACTGTAACTTAATCTCCTGGATGATGGCTCCATAGGTGGCACCACTACCTTTGTAAACCTCTTCCACTACCCCTTCGCAGTCCGATGCAATATGCTCTCGGTTCTCGTTCAAATCCCCGGCTAGGGCTAGCCCTTCTCTAATAGCCAAAGCTTCAAGAGTTGCTGGATCACATATATTGGTGTGCACGCGCACCGAAGCTCCAAGAAAGCTGCCCACCTGATTTCTGCAAATGGCTGGCCACAACGCCATACTTGCCCCTCCCTTCTACTGTTGCATCAACATTGAGCTTCACATTATGATCTGGAGGGGCCAACCATCCTGTCGGACGTGCATTTGTGGTCGTCGTGGTTGGCCTTCTCGGAGTAAGCACTTGTATCTTCGACAGATACGATAACACAAAGCCATGTATAGCATGAGGCGTCTTGAAGATACCCTCATAAATTGCCTTCCTTCGAGCTCCCCAAATGGCCCATAATGTCACTACAAATTTTATGAATTCCTCCGATACAACGCTGCTTTCATAGCAAAGATCCACTCCCTTGCATCTTCCTCCCGATGAACACTCAGTTGATCAAGGGTGCCTTCAATAGACAGCGTACAAGTGCTTCGAGATACCGGGCAATTCAGCAAAGCATGCCTCCATGTGCCGTGAACCCCGCACAACATACATGCACCCATAGTAGCCATATTCCGCCAATGCAGGACTTCGCCCGACGGTACAGGATGCCTTGCTAACCTCCATATGAAGACCCTAAGCTTCGATGGGACCTCAAGTTTCCATATTGAAAGCCACTCCTTGCTCCCCCCTTGAGTATTCGATGGTCCCTGTCTCCCTGATATTCCTCTGACCATCTTTCTCTATTCAACTTTGTCCTAAATGGTCCTAAATTTGAACTTTGGGGCTCGTGGGCAGTGAGAGATTCCTTTCAAAACTGGGCCGGGCCGGGCCGGGGGTTTCAGATCCCACCGCCTTCCATTTTTTCTCAGCCGAAATCGGAATGATTCAACTTTTAACGGGACTTCACAGACATAACGCCGAGCAGGTGCTGCAGGGGAAACCATCAAACTAGGCTTCCGCTGACAGCGGGCCCGGCAGAGAGCGCCGTTAACACCGTCTCCCTCGCCCTCGCGCCCTTCTACTCCAAAATTTCGCCTCTCCGGCCGCCTCGCTTCCATGGAGAAACCTCGGAAGCCCCGCGGCTTCCCCGTCGGCTACCGCCCCCGCCGGAAGAAGTTCGCGCGGCTCCCTCCACCCGCAGCGGCCTCCCCCGCCTTTCCGCCGCCACCGCCAGCAGCGGCCACCCCCGCCCCTCCTCCGCGCGGGCCTCTCCCGCCGTCACCAACGGCCGCGACCACGGGCCCTCCGTCCAGCCGCCTCCCTCCATCATCCTCTGCAGCGCCGACCGCGCCCCCTTCCTCTGGCCTCCTACCTCCACCGCCCCCATCGGTAAGTTTGGCAGCCTCCCTCGAGATATGCACATCATGTAGCTCGTGCGTGCCTTGTTGAACTGTATGTTCATCGGGGGCAGGATGAGATGGATAATTGATCGCAAGCGCAGGGGGTGCGGGGGAGGGGACATTAATTGTTGAAGGAAGGCAACAACTTGATCTTTAGGAGAGTCAGATTCAATTGCAGGTATTTGTGCCAGGAATCTCTGCAGTTTGTGCCAGGGATGTTTGCAGTTGGGGTCGGCAGATATTAATGTGACTATGCACTATTTGAGACAATGTTCGTAGAGGCGAATATTTATAAATGGACAGCAAAGTTGATTCGTGTGAATGTCATTCAGCATAGAGAATAAGGATAAACATAGTGCTGGTGATCAGACTTTTAAATTCGAGGGTTACATTGGGCACAACCAAAATACTAGTTAATTAGAGGTACAGATTTAGGATTAGCCAGTATTAGAATCTGTAGTATGGGCATATGCTTCAAAGCTATGATTATTGATTCAGTCCTAGAAGATTGATTTCTGATGACTGGGACGACTTGGCCTACATGCATGTATAATCTATTGTATGGGCTTATGCTTCAAAGTAGTCTGTTGGTGGTCTCGCCAGGACGGGGATCTTGAGCGACTTCTTGATTCAGTGCGCGGTCCATGTGTTTGCGCCTTTAGACCAGGAGGAGGTACAGGACATTAATTAGCTTGTCGTAAATCTGAGCTATGTGTCACAGACTCAGATCACATGGGGTACAGAAATGTTGCAATATGTACTTACATGCTATTATCTATTTCACTGAATACCCAAGCGAATAAAAAGTACATTAATTAATTAGGATGAAGGGCCAGATGACAATGTGATACATGGAGCATGCGCGTCCGAGTTTTCATGTAGAACACCTTGTAATCAACTCCAATTAGCACCAACAATAATTTGTTTTAAATCTTCTGATGCAATGCAAACTGAAGTTGGATTTGAAATTTGTATTTGTTGATTGTACTTACACTATTTATAGAGCTTCTGACTGCAAACATCTTTGTTGTGCACTAAAAATGCATTATTCTGAGAGGAAATCATGAAGCTTGAAATTATTATCATTATGTATATTAGCAATCACATGGATAACTGCTAATTTTTCACCCTTTTATGTGGTGGATCTTTTATTTGGAATAGCTTGTTGTTGATTTAGTGCTATGTATATAGTTAAAAAGTTATTGATAATAATTCAATGATGTGTTTTTAGATTCACGTAGTACTTTTAGGCATGGATTATAAGATTTTGATGCGCTTCAAAACTCTCTTGAATGGTTGAACCATTTCTGTTACTGTATGCATGTTGCAAAACTTGTTTTAGCATGTATATATTTGCTGATCACGTTTCAATTTGCAGAGTGTCCTGCTGCCACCCACTGTAGCACCCACTGTGCCTCTTGGTCGCATCCTGCTGCCACCGCCCCTCGACGTAAGTGCAGTCTCCTCTCTCTTCATGCGATACTTTGGCCCGGACATATGACACGCTGGATGCGCAATAATGTTGATCATATAACCTTTGACTATTGCAAACATATGTGTTGTCCGCTGCTCTACTCTTGCCCACCGCTTTTCCTGTACTTTCAAACGCATGCACATTATACATCCATCACATGCTTCATCTTACTCATTCGAGGTGATTTTTTCTTGTCACAGCAGTTGACCAGTGCCACCACCCTACCTCTTGACCTTCCACCACTACCACCGCCCACGGTTCACCATCGGGTGAGGATCCTTCGGTAGATGCATGTTAACAATCAAAGAACTCAGATAGTTTTCTATCCTTGTTTTTCACTTACGGTGTTTCACTTTAACAGATGGAGAAGCTAACAGAAGCATTTACACAAACGAAAGAAGCAATTGAAGCCGAACTCAGTGATGAGGATGATGAGTGGGAACTAAAGGCTCAGTGGTGCTATGGGGCCTGATGAGAGCAGACTCTCTAAACACAACATTGGGCTGCTATACCATAGACATGATTCTCGTTGGTGATGCCAGTTGCACTTACCCGTTCTTTTCTTGTGTTTAGAAGTGATTGATGCTGTGGAGGGCTGTAAAATCGTGCTTGCATTTTCCCACTGGTGATATTAGTTGGTTGTGGTAAAAATAACAATGAACGTAGTAGTAGAAACACCAACATGCCCACACGCAGGTGGAGTTTAGAACAAGTTTCAAGGGAGAAGTACATTTGATATGGCAAACCTATGTTCTATCTTTGTTGTGACAGATGACATCAAACATTTTTTCAGCAACCAACTAAACCGTGCTGTGATAGTCGGTTTTTTGAATGGGAACAATTCTTGAGCATCCAACCCGGCCCTTTGCATCTCAGTTGTGTATACACGCATGATCCCACACCCAATGAAGTTTTCAGACTAGCATCGAAATTGAGTTTGCACCTGATACGCTGCCTTTTATGAAATAGTACGAACTTTTACAATACAGTTGAGCAATGAATACTGCTCCCAAGCAGCAGCAAGCTGCTTGCTTGAAAAGTTTAATCTAAATTATTACTTTCTTAACGCCTCCTGCTTGCTTGACGACCCCTGGGCGAAACCTTCTTCGGCCCCTATGTGGAACAAACCAAGGAGCTGCTAGATCCTGGTCTCCTTGCGGAGTAATACAGGGAGATGTTGTATCTTCCTCTTTCTTCTCTCCTTGCTGAATAATACAAGGAGCTATTGCGCCTGCTGCTGCATCTTCCTCTTCCTCGTCGCCGGCGACATCTGCTTCAAATGTGGCGTAGCCCTTGGCCTCGTACTCTCGTCTCATGTTCTCCTGCTCGGCCTGGACTTGTACAATGATTTTGTCCAACTCGGCGGCGGCCAAAGGATCCCGTAGAGCCCGACTCTGCCCAACAGGGCTCGCTTTGAAGGAAAGGTAATAATCCAGCCTGTCCTGCGGCACCCGGAAAATCTTCTTCTTCTTCATCTCCTTCTCCACAGTCATAGTCTTCCCCTCATCTTCTTTGTTGGGCTGCGACGCTCCCATACTAGCGGCGGCGGCGGCGGCGGCGGCGTAATCAATAGTGGTTGTCGATGATTTTCTGTTGATGTGGTGACGTGAAAAATCAAATCAGGCGCCTCTAAACTCGTATTTATGCTCTGAACATCTGCACCGAGTCGGATTCAATACCGATGGAAGTAGTAGGACTCGGAGAAAGAGAAGGCACGTATCCAGCAACTGCGCTCGCCGTCGCCGATCTGCTTTCCTGGTTTGCTCCCTTCCTTGTTGGCTTGTCCTGGCAAAGGGAGAAGGTACTGGTTCAGTAGGTCTGGGTTCAAGCATGAAATCTGGTATTAACCGGAAGGAATTGAACAAAAGACTCACACGAAGAGGCAGAGACGCGTCGCCGGGACGGCGACCCAAGGGACCTAGGATTGCCGCCGGAGCTTCGGGTGGGGCCGGAAGGGCATAGCAAAGCTGGGAATTCGACGGAGGATGCCGGAGCAGAGCCGCGCCAGTGGAGGGCGGTGCGGAGACGGCCGGCGAACGTCGGGGGGCGGAAGAAAATCGGGGGAGAAGGAGACACAGTGCAGGGGAGACGAGGGCTGGACCGAATCCCAACTCGGCCGCCCAAGGGGACCCACGCCTATCTTTCTTTGGAAAATAACTATAGCAAAACTCCCTCCGTTTCTAAATAACTTTTTAGAGATTTCAGCTAGTACAAAAGCCCGTGCGTTGCACTATGCAAAAGTTTCTTAAAAACTACTCTGCATCCCACTACGTGCCACTTGTTACATCCAACTCTAACAAACATTAGAAATAAGGTTACCCTCATTCTTTGTAAGGTGAATATACCTTTGTGTTGCCACATGTTTAATTATTGCTTCTTTTTCGGTCCCTCCACAAGAAAACTTCGATCACCTCTTCTCATGTCGCCGCCATGGTGCACCGCCAGACAAAGTCCGCCAAGCGCCGACGGAGGCGGGGAGGTCCTTCGGAGATGTGTTGCCCTAGTGGGGTGCGCAATATGGCGAGGGTTGGTTATTGCGTGTGCATTGTCGTCTGGTCTAGGCTGGTGGCTTAGCTCCGACGCGTTGGCTACCTTTGGCGGAGGCCCGACCTGGCCGGGTCATTGAAAAAGGGGGTTGTGCGACGGGGTCCTGGGCGGCGACAAGTTTTTAGTTGTCTTAGGGTTTTGGATAGGGAAGTGAGACAGCAGTGCCATCCCTTTGTAGGAATAAGGTTTTCCCGTCCTATCCCCATTTCGTTGTTGTGCTCATCGCCAGTGAAGGGCGTGCGGATCTTTTTCCCTGGCGGGTCTTCCAGGATATATTATGTTTAGGTTTCCGGGGATCTGTCCGAATTCTACCGGTTTTTGTGGTCTTTGGAGTTTCTACATGCCTCTCCTGGTCTTCATCAACAACTTTGCAGCCCCTTTTTCCACCTTTGTAAGGACACGTGTTACTCAATATTTGGCCTTAGGCCCTTTTGCAAAAAGAAAACAATAGAAAGGATGTCCTTTGAGATCCATATGATTGTTACATATTATTCGAGAGTTTAATAATTCATGTATAGTTGTACTAAACCAGTGACAAGTGACATAGATCGGAGAGAGTTCAATAAAAATACAAACAATGAAGTTTTGTAATGAAGAATGAATTAGTGGCATTGGTATTAACCTTTCAAAAAGAATAAAAATGAAATAAAATCTAAAACAAACAATAATAAAATTCGCACATCATTTACAAAAATATATTTTTTAATATGCAAGAATAAGCATGTAATATTGGGATTTTCCAAAAGCAAAGGTAGTCTCCTAAGAAGGAATGAATTAGTGGCATTGATATTGCCATTAAAAAGAAATAATGTAAAATAAAATCAAAATAATGAAGTTTTTCTAAGAAAGAATGAAGTAGTGTCTTTTGTATTACCCTTTAAGAAAAAAATGAAATAAAACTAAAACAATTATTTTTCCTATGCTTTAATGAATTTATCTTTGGTATTGCCATATAAGAAGAAAGAAAATTAAATAAGAATTAAAACTAAATCAAAATTATAATATTTTCTAAGGTAGAATGAACTAGTAACATTGGTATTACCCTTAAGAAGATATAAAATTGTCCCTAAAATGAAACAAAATAATGACAATATTTACACAAAATATACACAAAAGGTGTGCTTTTTAAAATATGCAGAAATAAGCATATGATAGTGGAAGATCTCAAAAATAAATAGTTTCCTAATAACGAATGAAGTAGTGGCATTGGTATTACACTTAAAGAAGAAAGAAAATGAAATATACATAAAATAAAAGTAAAAATAAAGTTTTCTATAGAAGAATGGATCAATGGCGTATTAAACTTTTAGAATAAAGAAAATGTAAAAAAAACTTGGACACAATTTTGCGATGAAATTGCACTTTTTGAGTATGTAAGAAATGGACATATAATAGTGCAATTTTTGTACTCTAATGTAACGTATACACATATTTTATAGTTTTTGCATGTAAATTTTATACTCACTTAACATCCCAAATATGCCCATAAAAACCGACTAAATATAGAAGAAAAAACCTACACAAACAGCCCAATAAAGAACACGTAATGGGTTTCAGCCCAGTAAGGAATCGACTAACTCAAAACATTGGTAAGTCAAATCCTTTTGGAGACACGCCTTGCTCGACTGTGCCATGTCGAGGAGCGTATGGGCTCTAGCACCGGAGAATTTGGTCGGCCAAATGGCTACCTGCGTCAACCCGAGTGCTAAATCCTGGCTGTTCACAATGAAGGACACGTTATCACATGATGAGTTCACCAGACTTGGAGTAACTTTGTGGGCAATATGGAGCTCAAGGAGGAAACTGATTCACGAAGGGCTGCACCAAACATCACATGCAACAAACGCTTTTGTGGTCTATTTTCTCAACGATCTCCAGGTCCTAGCAAAACCACAAGGGCAGCAGAGGGTGGCTCAACCTCACCCGAACCATTGGTTACCACCGAAAGATGGAACATGCAAGATCAATGTTGATGCAGCGCTCATGAGAACCAGACCCGTAGGGGCGGTGGCAGCGGTTTGCAGGGATCGCCAGGGTGCTTTCCTGGGTGCGTCCACGATTACCTTTCATGGCATTGATGATCCTACAACGCTTGAAGCCCTGGCTGTTCGGGAATCTTTAGCCCTGGCAGAGGATTTGTATGAAAACAAGATCTCAGTGGCCTCGGACTGCAAAGTAGTCATCGATGATATTGGGCAGCCGAGTGCAGCGGTATATGGATCTATCATTAGGGAGATAGTAGATCATTCGAAGATTTTTGTTAATTGTTTTTTCAGCCATGAGTTTAGGAGCTCGAATGTCGAGGCTCACAATTTAGCGAAGCATGCTCTCTCACTTGGTGTTGGCCGCCGTGTGTGGCTGGGCAACCCAGATGATCTATCTTTCGTCCCTGTAAACATTGTGACGAGTTAAATAAAAGTTTCGCGAGGTTGTCTAAAAAAATCCTTTTGGCCCAAAACATGACGGTATTGTTACATTAAAAAATGTCACGTATTTAAAAAATGTATGTGCCCTTTAAAAAAGGTTTATAAATATATAATAAATGTTCACATAATTCAAGAAAATGTTTCATATATTAGAAATAAACACAAAATAAAAAATAAGGTTTTCTAAAGAAGAATGTATTAGTGGCATTGATATTAAAATTTTAAAAGAAAAAAACTTATGCACAACTTTGCACTGAAATTGTACTTTTCAATATGTAAGAAATACACATATAATAGTGCAATTTTACACACACACACACACACACACACACACACACACACACACACACACACACACACACACATATATATATATATATATATATATATATATATATATATATATATATATATATATATATATATATATATATATATATATATATATATATAGTGTTACTATTCATCACCCAGGGTGCAGAATAAGTTATTCTTCACTCGAGGTAATCTTACAATCATTTCATAAATAAATTACATTTGAAATACAAATAATTACATTCATATTGATTTACTGCATAAAATTTGGCATAACAAAAAAATATAGGTCAAAAATTGTATTTTATGTACATTTTACACTATATTTTTACATTTGTAATTTTACATAACGATAAAAAAATTACGACGATTATAGGTTTTCTTACGTTCCCTTTTTATGTCTAAAATATGACAAAATTTACGAAACGTAAAATTACGGTGCATAGATATCAAAATAGAGGTGGGT
The DNA here is from genome assembly GCA_021605205.1 of Aegilops longissima. Taxonomy (NCBI): domain Eukaryota; kingdom Viridiplantae; phylum Streptophyta; class Magnoliopsida; order Poales; family Poaceae; genus Aegilops; species Aegilops longissima. Next base: position 681,657,029 of record CM038678.1, on the reverse strand, counting down.
GAAGAATAACTATTCCTCACCCAGGGTGACGATTAGTCAATCCCTATATATATATATATATATATATATATATATATATATATATATATATATACATATTATCTAGTATTTGCGTGTATACACACCCAATATCCCAATATACCATAAAAACATTCCAAGTATACCCATAAATAGCCGACTAAAAAAATATAAAACAGAAGAAAAAAGGCACACAAACAGCTCAATAAGGAAATGCGTAGCTGTCTTCAGCCGAATAAGGAGTCTACTGACCCAAGACAGTGGTCAGCGGACGAGATTTGCCTACTCCCTTCTCATGCTCCCATCCGTGCTCCCGCATACATGGCTTGATTTGATTGAAAGAAAATAAGGCCCGGCCTCACCCCTTGAAAAACCTGACTGCACACACAACAGAAAAAACTAAAGAGCATGCATCTTGAAGCAGCAATCAGCGGTAAAAAAAATATCGACGGATCCAAATTTAAAAATCGGGCAACATACACATAGCTAAAGTCCAAAATGGATATTTTACTTATTCTGCATTTTCCAAGCGCTGTATAGCTGCAACAATTCTTTATACGTTGAGGTCTCCAAGCAACAATGAACTGGTGCATTCTCAACAACAACAAAAAATGAACTACTAGTGCATAGCGCGCATTAGAAAATTCAGGTTCCCGCGCCAGTCTTTGTTATCGCGCGCGCACATGCTGCCAACTCACCTCTGATCATCGTGCCCGGCACGTACGCCATGGCGGCCATCAGAAAGTCAGAATGTCGCCGAGATACCCCATGGCGCCATTGCCATTGCCAACTCGGGAAGCAACCCAAATTAAACACCGTGATCTTTGGTCCATGCGTGCAGCCGTGCAGGTTTGTTTCCACCTGGAGTGACGAGAGTTGGTGTTTTTTAAGTACAAAAATGGAAGCATTTGGAGCGTGACGAGCTTCTGACCGTGTCAGCTCGTGTTCGTGGTGGGAGCGACGTGCAGGGAACAGCCTTGTGGGGCGCCATGTCTGGCTGTATATATATGCAGGCTAGTTGGGCTTGCAAGTCCACGGCGACTCGGTCATGGCGATGGACATGGTGGGCAGTCTGGGAAAGCAGCGCAACGGAGCCGGCGTCAGCCATTCGGTCTCGTTCCTCCTCGGGGCCCTTCTCCCCACCGTGCTGATCTTCTTCCTCGCCTCGGATCGGGTCGGCGAGCAGCTGGCCAGCATATCGAGCTTCCAGTTCGGGAATGGATCTACTCACCAGCTGACTACTAGCAATGCGACTAACCTCCCAGGTGATGGCTCGGACGGCGAAAAGGTACGTCGCGCAGTTCATTCGCAGTGTGTTGCATGGCATGGCACTGTATGTACAGTGGTTGAGAAACTAACCGATTTCCATCATGCAGGAGGAAAAATTCCCGGGACTCACTGAGCTGCTGCCAAAGGTTGCCATGGATGACGGGACGGTGATCATCACGTCGGTGAACGAGGCGTGGGCGCGCCCAGGCTCCCTCCTCGACCTCTTCCTCGGCAGCTTCCGCCACGGCGAGGGGATCACGCACCTCCTCAACCACACCCTCATCGTCGCCGCCGACCCCGGCGCCATGGCACTTTGCCAGGCCGTGCACCCGCACTGCTACCTCCATGAGGTCACCTCCGCCAACGTTAGCTCCGCTAACCGCTTCATGACCAAGAGCTATCTCGAGCTCATCTGGGCCAGGCTCGAGGTCCCACAACGTATCCTCCAGCTTGGCTACAACTATCTCTCCACCGTAAGCTACCCCGCATGCCTTTAACAATTTCAACATACAGAACTACCTGTTATGGTTCAGTGTGATGCTTCTACTGCCCTTTCTTGTTTATCCAGTTCTAGCTTAGATCGTTCGGCTTATGGTCATTCAGTAGCAGAGGTTAAGTCTCTAATGATCGATAGAGTGTTTGTTCCTCAGAAAGTGCATAGGTCTCAAAATAGTGTTGCAGATTGCAGATTGCCTGGCAAGGTATAGTCGCTCTGAGCGAGCTACGGTTGTGTGGCTCGGTAGAGGACTCCCATGTATTAAAGATCTCTTGCCGAAGAGGATTGTAACGCTACCATATTGGAATAACTACTATTGATCTCGCAAAAAAAAAAAAAATTCACAAACTGTTGAGACACTAGTAGAAAAAAGGGCCTTTAGTCCCGGTTCTGAAACCGAGACTAAAGGGTCATTACTAAAGCCTCCTCCTTTAGTCCCGGTTCTTACACGAACCGGGACTAAAGGCCCTCCACGTGGCCGCTGCCTGGAGGTCCACCTTTAGTCCAACCGGTACTAAAGGAAATTTTATGATTTTTTTATTTTTTTGATTTTTTTATTTTTAAATTTCTGAATTATTTTAACCTCTAATCTCTAATCACCCCTCATCACTGCTCAATTTAAGCTCTAATCTCTAATCACCCCTCATCATTCCAAATCATCTAACTTTCCGGACGGTCACCCATCCTCTCACTACTCCAGCCTGAGCACGCTTAAATTCCGGGTTCTATTCTCCCTCGTTTCCAAGTCTGCACTTGTTGTTTTCCTGACAATAGTAAGATGTCAATCCTATTAACCCTCAGGAATTTAGCTTGAGCATGAAGTCACACATTCCACTGTTTGAGTTTGAAACTATTGTTCTAAAAAACAATAATTATTTAGTAACACTAATATTTCTTGAATAAGTAGTTTGACCAGATTTGACCAAAATTTAAAAAAACTGAAATAATTATTTAATAACACTAATATTTCTTGAATAATTAGTTTGACCATAGTTTGACTAGATTTGACCAAAATTCAAAAAACTGAAATAATTATTTAGTAACACGAATATTTTTGAATAATTATTTAGTAACACTAATACTTCTTGAATAAGTAGTTTGACCATAGTTTGACCAGATTTAACAAAAAATCAAAAAACACTGAAATTTGAGCATAACTTTTTTTCCTTTTAGAATTTGAGGATTCTAAAAATTTGCAAACAGGCCGTAGGTGGTCAAAATCGGATGCGGATTTTCATGCTGAACATTTTGATATATTATACATTGTTTCTGACATCGTATGCAAGAGTTATAGCCGTTTTACATTTTCCCTACACTTTTTGCAAAACATGTCCAAATTTAAGTTTTTAAAATTTCCTAATTAGTACATGTAGTAACATAACTACATCTCGAAGGATTTTAATTTTTGAAGTTCTTATCATTTTCTTTTGCTTTTTACAAAACTGACAAGGCGATCCACGCGGGAGGGGGTTAGAGTTTGAAAATGGGACCTTTAGTACCGGTTCGTGCCATAAATCGGTACTAATGCCTCAAACCCCATTAGTACCGGTTGGTGGCTCGAACCGGGACTAAAGGTCTAACCTTTAGTACCGGTTGGTGCCACGAACCGTACTAATCAAACATCGCCTCTTTAGTCCCGGTTCGTGGCACCAACCGGGACTAAAGGTCCCATTTGAACCGGGACTAAAGGTCCCATTTGAACCGGGACTAATGCCTGTACGGTGCCTTAGCCGCTTGAACCGGGACTAATGTACTAATGCTCACATTAGTCCCGGTTCGTAATGCAACCGGGATTAATGCTCTTTTCTGGCCGAACCAAAGCCCCGTTTTCTACTAGTGAGAAACATTGCATTCTCTTTTTTCTCTCATTACATTTTATTATTTATTTTCTACTCCCTCCATCCTTCAAAGAGTGTACTTCCAACTTTGTTGGAAAGTCAAATATTTTTATGTTTGACCGTATTTATACAATAATAGACTAACATTTATGCCATCAAATTAGTAGCATTAGATTCATGATAAATATATTTTCATCATATACCTATTTGGTTTCACAAGCATTGACATATTTTTGCACAAACTCGGTCAAATTTTGAGATAGTTTGACCCTCCGACAAAGTTGGAAGTACACTCTTGCAAGGACAGAGGGAGTAATTGTGTTACATTTTATCATTTCAAAGGGTGAAATATCACGCTCGATCTATGTCTAGGTTATGCATCTTCAGTTAATATTATTGCTGGCAGGATGTGGATGTCATGTGGTTGCGCAACCCGTTCCGGCACATCAGCCTTTACGCTGACGTGGCCATGTCAACCGACCGCTTCTACGGCAATGCCGAGGACCTACAAAATGTGGGAAACGGTGGCTTCTACTACATTAGGTCGACAAACCGGACGGTGGAGATGCTAAGTCGCTGGCTGGCAGCGAGGTCACGGTTCCCCTCCGCCCATGACCAAGGAGTGTTGAACGAGATCAAGGCCGAGCTCGCAGCCGGTGACCTACAGATCAAGTTCGTGTTCCTTGATACAGTGATCTTTGGCGGTTTCTGCCAGCTCCACGAAGAGATGGACCAGGTATGTACGATGCACGCCAACTGTTGCATCGGGCTGGAGAACAAGGTGGACGACCTCACCAACATGGTTGCCGATTGGAAGAACTACACGAGCAAGACACCATCGGACAAGTTCAAGTGGACGTTCCCCGCCAAGTGCAAGGCGTCGATGGGAAAACGCTAATTACTGAAATGGAGTATTATCAGAACTCAATCCAGCATTCCAGATGCAGAAAGAACGAACAAGAATTACCTCCTCCTCCCCCTCCCCGCGTATCTTGACGCCCCTATGAAGACCCTTCAGTTTGGTGCGTTTTCCACTGTTATTAAGTCCTTCCCGTTTTACTACACGATAACGCCTCAGTTTTCCTGATGTTTCACTAAGATTTGTTCGAGGTTTTCATTAGTTTTGTGAAACACTTTAAGAGAAGGTTTGCCGTAAACCCGAGTGAAACTCAAACTAGCTAGTAAAAAACTACATTGAAACTGAATCCACCGAAGTACGTACCAAAACCATATGAACCCATGAAACCACAATGAAAGTTGTTGGAAACCTTATGGTACCTGCATGGATAAAATATAGTTTCAGAATGTTTTATTCAAGTTTTAAATACAAAACTTTGAAACCCGCTAAAACATGAACCAAAACTATATGAAAACATGAAACCACGATGAGGTTACTGAAAACCATATGAAATTTTATGGATAAAAAATGGGTTCGGAAAGTTTCGTCAATATTTCATTCCAGTTTCATAACATGAACATTATAAATTTGAAAAATGCTCAACATCGATATTGTTTGTGAGACCGCCAAGATAACGACAAGGTTTATGGCTTCTAACTTTGAAAATGCGTGGGTCAATATATGGGAGAGAGAGAGAGAGAGAGAGAGAGAGAGAGAGAGAGATGTATTGTGGTTCTTAAAAAGTGGAGAGTTCTAAATTTAAAAAATGTATGATAAAGGATCCCATGAATGTCAAAGTGCTTGGAATCATTGGATTGTCCTTGGACATCAACATACATGTGGGAAATCCTTGTTGATTCCATATGCGCAATTTAACACAGAGTTTTCCGAGCCACAACCGAGGTAAGTGGCCTAGTTCTACCCCGACTAACGAGTGTGTGACTATTTAGAACACTAGATAATTCTTTGGTTGCTACTAAATGGTGTGACGCTCCCAATCGAACAACTGAGATGCTCGGATGGATCTCAGTTCGGTTCTCTGTGATAGCTTTACGTGAAACCTGAATTGTCATGATAGAATCATTCGGCAAGAGCTCCTCTCTTTTCTTCATCTTGCCGAGGTGGGTATGGGTGGTGATAACCCACGGTTGCTATGATGAAGTGGTTATAACAAGGTTAACATATATGTCTTTATTTTAGTGTCGTTAGAGTTTGTATGACACAAATGTATGTGTACATGTTAGTCATGTCAAAGTTGTTTGTGCATCTGGACAACAATATGAAGGCCAACTGAAGATGGATGTGCACTAATTAATTTGAGTTCCTGCATGAGGCTATATGCTTACCAATATATGGAACAATATATGTGAAGATGTGTTTTGGATTCATCGAGACGTGATTGCAGGAATCATCCAGACACATATGTGTAGAAGCCACATGGGAATAGTTCGGGTCATTTCTGTCATTGTATCCGAGTTGTAATCGAGATAGCTAGTCTATCTGTCTTGTTTTTCTTAGGTTAGGCAACAACATGTCATTGAATTATAATCACCAAAAAATGGAATAAACAAGAGACACATCAGCTGCAAGTTGCCAATCATAATGTGTTCATGTGTGTGAATTGGTCAAGAGTATTCATAGTGGATAAAAAAACTGTGGTTTGTGTCTCCTTTCGTGGTCCGAGTTCGGATAGATAAAAGCAAGTCCCTCATCAACAAATCTCTCTCTCTCTCTCTCTCTCTCTCTCTCTCTCTGGTACAATACACCGAAGATTCCATCCAATATGTACGGACGAGATAGTGCCAATCATTCACGATAGAAGCACAGAAGCCACACTTAATACAAGTTAAGATGAACCATGCCATCGTATCCAAAAAGTAAATTCTAACATGAAATAATTATAATAAATAGTATAATGCCATGGGCCAACCTTCAAACATGCCTTCAATATCGTGCATGTTTGCATCCATGTATATATGTGTATTGGCACATCCATTCTCACCCACTGAAGTAGGAGAATTAATGTACGCCCCCAACAAATGCATCCTTCTGCTCCTATCATTCATTGGTTCAAAGGTCCGGAATTAGAGAACAAATAAAGAAGACCATGAGGCCTAGTTTAGGAATATGAAGTATCATGAAGGCAATGAAAATTGCTACATAGGCCTAGTGGTGTTCCATAATCTAGATATTCACGGGATGACTCCATGATGGATCAACCATTCTATCCTCTAGGTATTTATCGAGTGAAACCAACCTGACACATACTCCTCAAGAATAAATTATGTTGGTTGTGAGACTGAAGTAGTCCTATGGTGTATCTTTGGCTACATGCTGATTTTCGTACCCAAATATGTGAGGGTTGTTTCTTTCCCCCAAACCTATTTAGGTTTACCATTGTCGGGGTCGATTATTCCAAGAGAGGTTTTCCAAGATTTCATTTTTCAAGTGGATGAATGTCTTACCCAAATATGTGAGGGTTGTTTCTTTCCCCCAAACCTATTTAGGTTTACCATTGTCGGGGTCGATTATTCCAAGAGAGGTTTTCCAAGATTTCATTTTTCAAGTGGATGAATGTCTTACCAGTTTCTTAATGGGTTATATTACACGAGGCAGTAGGGTAAGACATACCAGATAAGTTTTGACAATAAGTTTTGACTTTCCACCTAGTGCACTTTATGTCTTGCATCAAAATGGGTGATCCAAGGAATTGATATAGTATCTATTCTAGAAAATAAAAAAAGCTAGTGGGAATTATTGGTAACTGGCTTGGGACTTTATCTGCAGATTTCTTTTAAGAAAGAGACCTAGGATCAAAATCTTGAGGTTTAAAAATAATCATATCCTGACAGAGTTCATGCATTGGATGCACACTACACTTAACTTACCTTGGACAAGCTGGGCAAGAGTAGCACACTTTAAAAGAAAAGTCATCGGCAACATGATGTCCGGTGAAACTCATACCTGCTCTCAAATTAGTGGGCTCATTCAAGGATAGAAGGAAGTTACATTTATCCAATCAAGGAACAATAAAACCACATCTCTTGGTAATATTTATAGAAAGTAAAGAGTATTTATAAATCTAGTTTAGAGCACTCTTCTCACATGCTGTGAGACCAAACACTAAGCTTTGATATGCCTACTATCAAATTCCACTGAAGGGAGGGGAGTTCTGTGCCGACCTAGGCACCTAGCGTGCACACGCGTGAGTAATGAACTTACTATATGGATGATGTTTCTGACTACTTGCCCTTTGCAAAGCTCATCGCATGACAAGCGAGTATTTTTTTCTAGGGTTTATGTTTATTTTTGCTGGGTTTTAACAAACGAAGTTGGCATCATAATCAGGCAGAGAGGTTTGCCTGCTATTTGTATGGGCTATGCAGTTTGTGAGGGAATTAGGTTTCATCGTGAAGTAGATCCGAGATTCTACAGCCTTGAAAAAACAAAAGCAATACATTGTTGCTTGAAAAAAGCTCAAAAAGAATCAAAGTGAGAACAATGTTGCTTAGGGCATCTCCAAAGCGGACCCTCGAACCGCCCGCATCCGTTCAGATCGACATGTCCGGACACAGTTTGCCATCCACACGGTAACCCATTAGTCCGTCGACGTGTCCGGACGTCCGTTTTCCCGCAAACCAGAAGCAAACAAAAGAGGACTTTGCGGGAGTCCGGACATCCATATGGCGAATAAAAAACCACCATGTACCCCTCTCCTCTCGATCCGGGTGGCGGAAGGCCGCTGATGTGGTTTGATCGAAGGATTAGCATGCTTGGCGTTTGGCGAAAGCCACTAATTAATCACTTTGTTTCACAATTTTTTTCCTTCATTTTTTTCAAATGTTCATTTGGTAGAAGCAAGCAGGCTGGCTATTAGTTCATTTGGCCGAAGCTACTTGCTTCATTTGGCGGAAGCTAGTTCAAATACTGAAGCAAGCTACTAGTTCGTGCTTCATTTGGCGGAAGCCGGTTCAAATATTGAAGCATTTGGCGGAAGCTATGCTAGAACATGGTTTAGTAGCCTTCCGCCAAACAAAGGGCTACTAAATCATCGTTGTTATTTGTTAAGAGAATCGCATGGTTATTTTGACATGTTTGGCGGAAGGTTATTTAGCCGAGCATGGATTAAGTTTAACAGAGAAGGATATTTGAGATACAGGGTTGGATGGCAGGCTCCGGAATCAGTGTCGTGGACTGGTCCCCACCGGTCCACGGACGGATACGATGTGCAATTTAAGAGTCAGTGTTGGAGATGCCCTTAAGCAGCAAATCTTCGGTATTGATATTTGTCCCTTCGTTTGCTCAGCCCGCGAAACAGTTTTGCGGTTCAGGTGGAATGCAATCGTACCACCGAAATCCCATATCACCTAGGCATATCTCTCAGCTTTCATGTCTACAAAAGTTAAATTGGGCAGCACATACAATGTGCTTGGGAGTTGATCCCAAACCCCAACATATTGGATAATCTGCCAATCGCAACATTATCATCTCTACTATAGCAATGGCAAAACAATGTCTAGAGATGGTTTATTTGGAATATTCCTCTCATTCAAAGTTTATTTGGTACCCATAATGCAAGCTTAATTAGTATCTCGTGTTCCTATCTATGATTATGATTCTAGTGATAGACTCATCTGAAAGCATAACACCGCAGGTGTTTGCACTACTAAAAGTGCGTACCATAATTGGGCCTGTTTTGCCCACCTAACATTCAAATTCAAAATACTAGTTTCACAGGCACTACGAAGAATCTATTACAGGTTATCTGGAAGGACAAAGTTTTGCCTCCTAGAATTCAGACCTTTGCATGGAGGTTACTTCGACATGCTCTTCCTAGATCTGCTTCAAGATCGTCTCATATTCAACCTTTCTGTAAAAGATGTGGGCAGCTGGAGGATGATATTCATTTGTTCTTTTCCTGGGAATTTGTTAGAGCATTTTGTTTTGTATCTCCCCTTGCTATTAGAATTGACTACTTGCTTTCCAGCGATCAAAATCTTATTCCAGAAGTCATTAACACTATATAAACAACTTATCAAGATCAAACTCTTTGGTTATCATACTTCTTATTTTATGGAACATTTGGAAGGCAAGAAATGATATCACTCTCAACAACAAAGAGTGGAAAGAGTTGTAGGTTATCAATACAGCCAAGGCTATGTTGAAAGAGCAAGAACTGGAGTACAGATCTCAGGGAGGAAAAGGAGGAGTCTAAACCAGTGAGGTTTTCTTTGCAGATTGAGATGAACGGATTCAAGAAGTGGCCAAATGTCTTTACTGATACTGCTTGGTAAGATATTTCTTTGTCTCATAACTCTAATTATACATGGTTATAACAACATGTGGGTATAGGCGTCTTTGTCTACAAACACGCGAGAGGGCAACATGAGGCGATTTCATTGCTGCACCATCTCACGGCTTCTACTGTTATCCAGGCCGAAGCTAGAGCTTTGGAGCTGGGTGCCCAAATTGCCAAATTCGCTTAATCTTCATAGGCCCAATTTCTTAACAGATAACCAGGTTCTCGCAGAAGCTGCAGCGAGGTGATGCCCTTGAAATTACCGTGGCCACTGGACCATCAGGGATAGTCCTAATGCTTTCATCAAGCACACTAAGAAAGCTGATCCTAGAGTATTCAAGATTAGTAGGTCAAGCAACAAGGGTGCCCATAAGCAAGCTCAAGATGATTACAACCTTCGTAGTGTCGGAGCTTGTTTTTTCAGTTGTGTAGGTGTTAGGCATGACAGGGGTATATTGCTCTCTCTGTGACTAAAGCTGGAATAAAGTCGGAAAGTTTCAAAAAAAAAGTATAGAGATGGTGAATCTCTAGGTTATATAAAGCCAAAAAAAAGGAATGTCAGAAGTGGGGTTTGAACCCACGCCCTCATAAGAGGACCAGAACTTGAGTCTGGCGCCTTAGACCACTCGGCCATCCTGACTTTGGTGTTCCTATAGAAGTTTTGTTCGTATTTATAAAGTAGACTCTGCTTTTTAGTTCGTTCCGAAGCTTCCGAGTCAGTTTCCCTGTATATACGAGTACATACCTAGTTGTGCAGTTGTGCTGTGGTCTCGATCGCCTTTGTCGTAAGATGACTTCACTTCCCAGCTCAAAAATATACATGTAGGACTCACAATCTGCCCGCACTAGTTAGCTAGTGGGAGACCGACGGCTAGCAGAGAGCCGAGACCATGGCGACTCCCTGTACCAGCACGCCTGTGTTCACCGGTCCTCTCAAGGCACTCAGAAATTGGTCTCCATCATCGGCGCGCGCCACACCACATTCCATCTCTACCACCACCGATCGCCCGCTCATCTACTCGCTAATGCTCCGGAGTCCGGTCGCCATGCGGGCCACTTGCACCCACCCCGCCGCCACCAGATTCTTGCTCACCGTCGTCGTCCTCTCCTTGGCCCGGGCCACGCACGCCGTGCCGCTCAGCCGGCCGACCTGCGTCTGCGTGCCTGAGGAGCGGGACGCGCTGCTAGCCTTCAAGGACGGCATCACCAGCGACCCCGGGGGGCTCCTCGCCTCCAGTTGACGAGGATCAGACTGCTGCCGATGGCGGCATGTCCGGTGCAGCAACCGCACGGGCCGCGTGCTCGCGCTCAGCCTCCGGAGCGCGCCGAGCGGGGCCGAGCTCGACGACAGAGGGAACTACGAGGGGGCGCTCGTCGGCCGGATAAGCCCCTCGCTCCTCTCCCTCTCGCGGCTGCGTCGCCTGGACCTCAGCCGGAACTACCTCGAGGGCTCCCCCGACGCCGCCCTACCGGCGTTTTTGGGCGGACTCACGAGCCTACGCTACCTCAATCTGTCGGGCATCTACTTCTCCGGCGAGGTCCCACCGCAGCTGGGAAACCTCTCGAGGCTGCGCTCCCTTGACCTCTCAAGCGACTTCGGCACACAGCTGTTGCGCTCGTCAGACCTCTCGTGGCTGGCGCGTCTGCCATCGCTGCGGCACCTCAGCCTGAGCTCGATCGACATGAGCACAACACTGGACTGGCCTCGGGCGGTGAGCATACTCCCTTCACTCAGAACCCTCTATCTCTCTTCCTGCTCGCTTCCAAGCACGAACCAGTGGCAACTTCCGGCGGCAGGCTTGGGCAACCTCACAAATCTTGAGGAGCTGGATCTCTCCATGAACCAACTCAACCACCCGGCCGCATCCTCCTGGTTCTGGAACGTGACAAGCCTCACTCACATCAACCTCATGGAAACCTTCCTGGCCGGGCAGCTCCCTGATGCACTGGACGCCATAGTGTCCCTTGAGATTCTTGATTTCTCATACAATGGAAACATGGCTACCATGCCAAAGAAGCTTGAGAAACCTCTGCAACCTGAGGTACTTGGACCTCGAGTCGAGCCTCGTAGGCGGTCAGGACATTGGCAAGCTGATGGAAAGCCTGCCGCAGGGATGCCCATCCAACAGGTTGCAACAATTGTACCTAGCAAACAATGGTATGGTTGGAACCTTGCCAAATTACAAGAGTTTGGGGCACCTGACTGGTGGGTTGCAAGTTCTTGATCCCTCTTACAACAACCTCACCGGTTCTATACCTTTGTCCATGGGAAATCTTACTAGCTTGGACATTCTTGACATATCTTACAATAAACTCACTGGATCAGTACCCACAGGGGAAGGATATTTTGCTGGTTTGAGCACCCTTGTACTGTCCTGCAATCTCCTTGTTGGTAGCATACCTGCAGGAATAGGACACTTTGCTAGATTAAGCACTCTAGACCTTCGTGGCAACTACCTCACTGGACATGTCCCGCCTCAGCTTGTATGCTCGCTAATCTAACTTACCTGGACATTAGTCTCAATGATCTTCATGGTGTGCTCACGGAGGAGCACTTTGCTAAAATGGCCAGTTTAGAGACATTGGACCTATATATCGCAGAATCCCCTACTCAAGATTCACGTGGATTCAGAACGGAAGACTCCCTTCAAGCTTAGAGATGCAAACTTTTCGTTGTGTATTATGGCTCCAGTGGCAGGTGAATCTTACTTACCTTGACATCTCAAGCTCAGGTATAACTGATAAGCTCCCGGACTGGTTCACCACTGCAATTTCAACAATGGATTTTCTGGATATGTCCAACAATTCAATATATGGCGAGTTGTCGGAAAATATGGAGGACATGTCATTGACACAATTCTTTCTCGATTCCAATAGACTTACTGGGCCCATACCAAGTCTACCAAGGAATATCATCTACTTGGATATCTCCATGAACTCTTTATCAGGGCCTTTCCCATCCAACCTTGGAGCTCCGGGACTAGAAACACTGCTTATGTTCTCGAATGGCATCGTGGGTCATCTTCCAGAATCAATCTGCCATTTACAGTAGTTGATAGTTTTAGACCTAGCAAACAACCTTCTCGTTGGAGAACTACCTTCATGTTCTAGAATGGAATCCTTGAGGTACCTGCTGTTAAGTAACAATAGCTTCTCTGGACCATTCCCACCATTTGTACAGAGCTGCAAAAATTTGGGTTTCTTGGATCTTGCATGGAATAACTTATCCGGAACATTGCCGGCGTGGATTGGCAACTTGGTGCAACTGCAATTTGTACGGTTGAGTTATAACATGTTCTCTGGGAAGATCCCGGTCATCATCACAAAACTCAAGTTCCTTCATCATTTGAATCTAGCAGGAAATAATATATCCGGATCCATCCCACCGGGTATCTCAAACCTAACAGCAATGGCACAGATGGCGGTAAGGATTGGCTCGTTTCCTTGTCAGGCGTATGCAAATGCGGCGGGTGAAGGTGGAAATATATAGCTTGTCCGCTGTCACCAAGGGGCAAGAACTTAAGTATGGTGTAGGAATTTTGGACATGGTGAGCATTGAGTTATCATTCAACGGGTTAACTGGGATACTTCCAGAGGAAATTGCTTCTCTTGACGCACTGTTAAACATAAACATGTCTTGGAATCGCCTGAGCGGTAAAATCCCAGAAAATATTGGGGCCAATGCCATACAGTCACTTGAGTCACTCGACCTCTCAAAGAACATGCTCTCTGGCGAGATCCCTTCAAGCTTGTCAAAGATAACATACTTAAACTTCTTGAACTTGTCTGAAAACAGTCTTACAGGAAGAATACCACCAGGCTCACAGCTTGACACCCTGTACCAGGAGCACCCATCTATATACGATGGCAACAGTGGGCTTTGCGGACCTCCTCTTCAGAAGAATTGCTCGAGAAATGGTACATCAACGCAAGATGGTCAGAACAGAACTGGCCATGGTTTTGAGCCAATGTCTTTTAGATTTGGGCTTGTTCTGGGTCTCATTCTGGGTTGGCGCTCTTCACCCTTCTCAGGGGCGGCCCCAGACTGAAAATTACCCGGTGTTCATATAGAAGAACACATCAAAAAATCAATGACCTACACATTAAATTAATGGATTATCTTAAGCAAGTGTAGATTGGACCCGGTGCCATGGACACCGGCTAGCTGTACGTAGCTACGCCCCTGACCCTTCTATTAATGAAAGCATGGAGGATTGCTTATTTCCGCCTCTTTGACAAGTTGTATGATCAGATATATGTGTTTGCCGTTGTTAAATGGAAAAGATTGGCCAGAGCAGAAACAACAGATTAGGCATCACAAAGTAGCCGACGTTACAGATCTTAATAAAGAGCTTTGAAGACCAGTGCGGCATACAGATAATTCTGATGATCACATGATGTCTATTACGTGTGTACAACAATAATCCTGGTGTATTCCCTGGAATGTGTGTGTATTACTTAGCAATCATCATTTGTACCCCATATTTTGTGTTATGTGAGTCATATACTCCCTCCGTCCCATAATATAAGAGCGTTTTTGGCACTAACGCTCTTATATTATGGGACGGAGGGAGTATATACTTTTTTTTCGGGGGGAGTCATATATATATACTGCACGTGAATATATTTTCTAGAGACGAATAGACATGAATATGAATGTATAATATGTATTAACCCGCAAAAAAAGTGAACCAACCTATGTTTAGATGATTAGAGGGACAGTGGTATCCCCAGTCCATCAGGGTTCAAGTCCTGGCGATCGCATTATTCACGGATTTATTTCAGGATTTTCAGCGATGCGCTTTCAGTGAAGGAGACGTTCCTGTCGACGACGAGGCGCCTACGGTGACTTCGTAAATCTCAAGATGATATGCCGGTTCAGTCTCTCGAAAGTGTTCATAGAGGTAGGGATGAGTGTATGCGCGTATGTATAAGCGCTTGCGTTTGTACTATGTGTAAAAAATTCGCCAAAAAAATACAAATGCATTACACGTGGATGGATACAGATATTCTCGCAAAAAAAAAATGCATACAGATAATTCTGATGATGTCTTGTACGTTTCCTTTTGTATCCCTGGAATATGAAGTTGTTACACGTGAATATGTCTTTTTAGAGAAGAATACATGAGAAGAATGCAATCAGACGCTTGCGACTTGGATGGATGGATGGAGTCGCGCGGCAAGTAGCTCGTGCCATGCAATTTTGTCCGGTCGGCCGGTCGATGGCTTAGCTTAATTAGGATGATTTTATGTAAGTAAAAGAAAGCAAGCATACACGCTGATGGACTGACTACAATCAGTTGAAGCTACCACTGTCCTCTCCAGCACATGGGTGCAGCCATCTCGTCTCCGGCTTGGTGGTCTCATGGTCGATCATCAATTCAACATGGCCACCGTTCAGTTCGTACGCTCGTTCGTTGGGTGAGAGTGATTGTGTAGTGACCATCAGAAATTCAGACAGCCCAGAGGCAAAAAAGAAAAGAAAAAAAAAATCAGCTGATAGGTGATAGCCATGCCAGGTCAGCGTAGCGAGCAAAAGACGCCTAAACCATAAACCCTGTAAAAATCCCGTGTGTCTAGCATCTCTCCTTTAGGAGCTCCCCGACTCAGCTTCCCTGTACATACGTAGTTGTGCTGTGGGTATAAATTTTACGTAATAAGTACTTACAATCTAAGAGCTTGGCCCAGATTACCGTTAGACCCATTGATTCACCTTTTTAGAAGGGCTTGATGAGAATGAAAGCAGCTTTCTTCCATAGAACTAAATCCATCATTGAAAACGGCAATTGACGAGATTCTGGAAGGATATGTGGTTAGGGGAGACGTCTTTAGCCACACAATATCCATCTCTCTATGACATTATACAGCGTAAGGAGGCATACGTTGCTACAGTGTTACAGTGCAACCCTCTAAATATTCAATTCCGGAGACCTTTGATGGGAGACCGATGGGAAGCATGGCTACATCTGGTCAGAAGGTTGATGGATGTGAACCTCTCTGGTGAGCCTGATAGTATTCACTGGAAATTAACTACGAATGTCATTTTCTCATTGAAATCTATGTATTTGTACCTAATTGATTCTAGTCCGATTCCGAAATCGATACATATTTGGAAGTTCAAAGTCCTGTTAAGAATCAAAGTCATTATGTGGTTTGTTCACAAGGAGGTGGTTCTGACAAAGGATAACTTGGCAAAATGTAATTGGGAGGATAGTCCAAGATGTAGCTTTTGTGATTATGGTGAAACCATTAAACACCTCTTTCTCGATTGTCCGCTAGCCAAACTATTATGGCGCTCAGTTCATATAGTTTAATATCATCCCTTTAAATAGTACTCACACATTATTTGGGATGTGGCTTAATGAAGTAGAGACAAATATTGCGAGTCATATTCGGATAGGAGTATGTGCATTATTTTGGCCTATATGGAACTGTAGAAATGACATGTCTATTAACAGACAAACTTGTATAATTTTTTTTGCAGATTATCTACAGGGCCACCGCTTGGATCAGTATGTGGTCGTTACTCAGTCCTGGAAGCATGAGAAGCTTTGGTTACGGGGTCTGCCCGATAGAAGATGGTAGCTCGGGATATCCACAACCGGTTTGGATGGCGGTCCAGTAATTTTTTTTTCTTTTTTTTCAAAAAGGGGGGATTCCCCGGCCTCTGCATCAGAACGATGCTTACGGCCACATTTATTAATAAGAGTAAACAAGGTTCAACAAGGTCTAAAAGACTGCAAATAAAAGGAGTGTCAAGCTCACACAGAGCCTCAATGCCAAAACAGAAAGCCTAACAAGCCACAACCGGCTGACAAATGAACAGATAGGTAAACTAATCGCCTATCCTATTACATGACCGCCATCCAAACCGGTTGAAGATATCCCGCGCTACCATCTCCCACCGGACAGATCCAGTAACCAAACGCTCCCTGGCCTCCGTCGGAGTGAGTGAGGACCACATACGGATCAGCGCAGTAGCCTGGAATAAAACCTGCAAAAATGAATAGTTGTTGTTCTGTTAAAAGCCAAATCATTTTTACAGTTTCAAATTGCCCATAACAGCGCACAAACTCCTACACGAATGTGTCTAGCTGTTTCGGAGTCTATCCCAGCAAGCCACGTCCCGAATAACGTGTTGACCGAAGTCGGGGGAGTAATGTTAAAGGCAATTTGCACTGAGCGCCACAAGCCTCGTGCCAACGGGCAGTCAATGAAGAGGTGCTTGATGGTCTCCTCCCGATCACAGAAACTACACCTAGTAGAACCTGTCCAGTTACGCTTAACTAGATTGTCCTTTGTTAAAATTACTTGTTTATGCACAAACCACATAAACACTTTAATCTTTAAGGGGACCTTAACTTTCCAAACCTCTTTGGAACTAGGAATCACACTTGAGTTAATGATATCGATATACATCGATTTAACTGTTAACTCCCCACATCTAGTAAGCTTCCACCACAACTTATCGGGCTGAGAATTTAACTGAACCCCCATCAATCTCCGGACCAAGTGAAGCCATGCTTCCCATCGGTCACCCACAAGCACCCTCCTAAACTGAATGTTGAGCGGAATGGACTGCAGAACCGTGGCAACAAGAGCCTCACGGCTGAACAATACGATAAAGGGACGGATACTGGTCGCCAAAGGTGCGCCGCCAAGCCACGTATCCTCCCAAAATCGAGTATCATTACCATTACCGACAATACACCTAGTTCATTAAAGAAGGTAGCTTTGATTCTCATGAGCCCTTCCGAACGGCGAATCGCTTGGTCTCATAGTGACTGGGACAGGGTCTTGGACTGCAAATATTTACTACGTAAAATCAGCGCCCATGTTGCCTCCGCCTCAAGTGCCAACTTATATAGCCACTTACTAAGCAGGCATCTATTCTTGACTTCTAGATTTTCAATACCAAGGCCCCCGGTCCTTTGGTCGACAGATAATATCCCATTTGGCCGTCTGTATTTTCTCTTAAGTTCATCACTCGCCAAAAGAATCGGGATCGATAGAAGTCCAGCCTTTTCCTAACCCCAACGGGACCTCAAAGAAGGATAAGAGGAACATAGGTAAACTCGTGAGCACCGAGTTAATAAGGATCAACCGCCTCCATAAGACATGAGTTTTCCTTCCAAGAACTCCGCTTTCTTCTCAAACCGATCCTCTATGCACTTCCACTCGCTGTTTGCTAGCTTACGATGGTGAATGGGAATACCTAGATACGTAAAAGGTAGAGCCCCAACTTCACAACCAAACAATTATCTATATGCCTCTTGTTCATCTTTGGCTCTACCAAAGCAGAACAGCTCGCTTTTATGGAAATTAATCTTAAGCCCCGTCAATTGTTCAAATAAGCATAACACTAACTTCATGTTTCTCGCTTTTGCCAAATCGTGTTCCACAAAGATGATAGTATCATCAGCGTCGCAGGATGGACACACCACCATCAACCGATGAGGCACCAAGCTACCCACCTGACCGGCCTCTTTTGCCCTTCCAATCAGGATCGCCAACATGTCCACCACAATATTGAATAATATTGGAGACATAGGATCGCCTTGTCTCAATCCCTTATGCGTTTGGAAATAATGACCTATATCATCATTCACTTTGATTCCAACACACTCTTTTTGCGTGAATGCTTCCACCTGGCGGCGCCAAGCTTCATCAAAGCCCTTCATGCGTAAGGCCTGTTGAAGGAACGGCCATTTGACTTTATCATATGCCTTCTCGAAATCCACTTTGAAAATAACCCCATCAAGTTTTTTCGTGTGGATCTCATGGAGCGTTTCATGGAGGACCACCACCCCTTCCAGGATGTTCCTGTCTGGCATGAAAGCCGTTTGAGTAGGCTGCACCACGGCATGTGCAATCTGTGTTAGCCTATTCGTCCCAACCTTGGTAAAAATTTTGAAACTAACATTCAGAAGACAGATAGGCCGAAATTGCTCGATTCTCACGGCCTCTGTTTTCTTAGGAAGCAGGGTTATTGTTCCAAAATTAAGCTGGAACAGCTGCAAATGTCCCGAGAACATATCATGGAACATCGGCAACAGGTCCCCTTTAATAATATGCCAGCATTTCTTATAAAACTCAGCCGGGAAACCATCCGGACCGGGTGCCTTATTATTTTTCATCTGGGAAACGGCCTCGAAAACCTCCTTTTCCGAAAAAGGGGCGGTTAATATATCATTCTCCACCGCAGTGAGTTGAGGTACATCTTCGATTCTAGACTCATCTAGAGACACAGTTCTCCTCTGGTGGTCTGAACAATCGTTTGTAGTACTCGGTAATGTAGAGCTTCAAATTATCCTGCCCGATAATCGTACCCTCATCTTGTTCTAGTTGGAAGATTCTCTTCTTCCTATGTTTGCCATTTGCAATCATATGGAAGAATTGAGTGTTCGCGTCCCCCTCGACCACTCTTCGTACCTTGGCCCGCAGAGCCCACTTTAACTCTTCTTCACGAAGCAGTTCTTTCAACCTCTCTTTCGATGTCAAGCTTAGTATGAAGCTCGGTGGCTGGCAACACCGTGGTTTCGCTTTTACATCTAAGGACTGAATGAGGGCAAGGAGCCGTTCCTTTTCAACCCTATATATCCCATCGAGATGTTTAGCCCATCCACGAGGAAACTTCTCGGATGCCTAATCTTATTCTCTTGCCAGCCAAGCGCATTCCTACCGCCGCATCCTTAGCCCACTCTCGGCTACAAGATCCGTGAAGCCTTCTCTTTCAAACCACGCAAGCTCGAACGAGAACAAATTCTTGTTGCCCGAGTAGGTAGCCCCACCGAGTCAAGAAAAGAGGCGTGTGATCAGAAATCCCGCGAGAGAGCTTGAATGCTTACGAAGGGAAACTTCTGCTCCCATTCGACACTTGCGAGTACCCTATCCAACTTTTCAAACGTTGGATTTGGCATGGCGTTGGCCCAAGTAAACTTCCTACCTGAAAGCTCAATCTCTCTCAGATCCAAGCTTTCAATGATAGTGTTGAACATAAACGACCATCTCCCGTCAAAATTATCATTGTTCTTCTCGTCACGCTTCCTAATAATGTTAAAATCACCCCCAACGAGAATGGGGAGCTGCTCGGAACCACAAACACTAACCAGGTCGGCCAGGAAATCCGGTTTGAATTCTGCCTGCGCGGTGCCATACACCGCCACCAGAGCCCAGTCAAAACCGTCGACCTTGGATCGCACCTTGAATTTAACGGCAAAATCTCCCATGACCACACTTCGAACTTCGAGAGAATCGCATCGAACACCAAGTAAGATCCCTCCCGATCTCCCTCGCGGTGGCAGACAATGCTAGTCAAACTCAATACCCCCCGATAGAGTGTTAAGAAATTGTGGTGAGAAATTTGCTCTACCAGTTTCTGACAACGCAATAAAATCCAATCGATGCTCGACAGATGCATCTGCAAGAAATCTTCTTTTAGCCAAGTCCTTAAGACCTTTGCTATTCCAAAAGATTCCTCTCATATCTTGTCGTGGAATTTCTTAGCGGTGCGGATCCTAGCACTCCTCGCACAATGAGCGTAGGGTAAATCTTGCGCTTCCATTTGCGCTTAGGGCCGGTCCTCGCATCCACCCGGTCCTCACTCCCCATTTCAGGGGGACCAACAACATCCATCTCGACACTCTCATCCTCCTCCTGTGGCTCCGGGAGGGGAGGTGCGAGATCGGCACAAAAATCATCGAGCACCCGAACTCCCAAGGCATCAATCTCGGAATCATTCATGGGTTTGACGGCAGCTAATATCTAAAGCCCTCTCGGCTTCTAGATCTAGCAAATCATTGATGGAGTTAGAAATTTCACCCTCATTACTACCTAGTGAAATCCCTAGTTGGTTCGCATTATCAACAATCTCATCATTCGAAAAATGCAATATGGAATTAGAAGTATTGACCGACATACCAGTAGTGACTTGGACGTCACGAAGCTTGGCCGCCCTCACGGCGCACCGCTGCTGCATGTCGTCCACCTCCGGATGGCCCTGAAGACGGAAACTCACCCGTCGGCCCTCAGACGCCTGGTCCGAATCCCGAACTGATAACCTCCTCCCGAGTGAAGTTGCCGGGATTGACCGCCTGTCACCCCCCGAACAAGCAGCTGCTCCCCACGGCTGGGAGAGGGCGTTGAGTCAGCTGATGGGGAGCCAAAGGCCACCTGCCCCCACTCCCCATCCACCCCAGACCTTCGGTCAGGAGTGATCGCCGGCGCCAACGGTTGGGCGGTCCCCCTGGGCATGGAAGGTGAAGAAGGTCCCGAGGCCACCCGCCCAAAGCCCCCTCCATAGGCCGGACCGGCCACCTGCAGAATCGGCCCAGCGACCGGAGAAGAGGGCGCCGAGGCCACCTGCCCCGACCCCCCTCCCGAAGGTATCTCCTCCCTCACGGTCTCACCGACCTGAGCGAGAGGAGAAGGGGGCGCCGAGACCACCTGCTTCAACCCCCCTGCACCGCTCGGAACCACCACCAGCAGCTCCGCCGTCTCAACACAATCCGCGAAATCTCTATCTCCGAAATCTCCTCCGCGCTAGAATCCTCCACGCCTGGGCCCTCAAAGTCTAAAGCGGGTAGAGAGTGCTCAAAATCATCAAAAGACTCCACTCGCTCGCTCCAAAGCCCGGGAGGTGCAGTAGCAGGCTCAATAGATCCAAACCTCAGAGTGGTCGATGGCACTGAAGCAGAAGGCGTCGTCCCATCTCCGGTTGTCTAAGCAACAGATCCCGGTCCCTCGGACATCTCTCGTCCAGGATCAGCGGCCAGAGTCTCCTTAGCTCCTGCACCCTCATCATCCTCGTGCATATCAACATCAGTGGCAGCAGGTGCCTCGGCAAACAAGTTGTCATCCTCAAACTCAATCAAGGTTGTAAACCCGGCCTCGATAAGCCCACTTGACCACATCGAGCACAAACTCAATGTCCAAAATGCTGACCAAGATGGCGAGCAACCCCATGAGCTCTAGTAAAGGCCATATCCACACGCCGGGCTTTCCCACCATGATGCCCAAACTCGCAACTACCCTAGCATCCTGCATAGGTTTGGAAGGAGCTCCCAAAACCGTAACCAAGCACAGGTAAGAGGTTTACCCCGAGGTTCAATCAACTTCCACTCGTGGAACTCAAGAATGCCCTCGATGACTGCACTTTGCACATCCCGAAACTCAAGAGCCTCAGTAAATCCTCCACTATCGGAACTCAACCCTGAACTAGTTCGCTCAAGATCGACAAGCACCCAAAGGAAATCCCACAGGGCCAGCTCCCGAGCATTTGCACAATCTGGGTCTCAAAGACTTCTCCTTTAGTCACTTTAACAATCCCAGTTGTCACACTCTGAACCTCATCAAGAACCTCCTCTCGGTCGGAGACTCAAAGAACGTGAGCTCAGCACAATACACTCCATACATCATAAGATTCGCACTGCTCCCTCAAAAGCGGACAAACCCCGACTCATGGGCTGGCTTGCCACACGACGCATAAAACAGCCATACACTCAAAGAATGAAGTGGCCCTTATCACCACAACAAGAACATAACATCCTTTCTTTCTTGCGCATACTTGGCCACTCTGTCCTCTACCGACATAGACCCAATCTCACCATTAGCGAGGGACCACCACGTCGACAAAGTGCCGTTACCACCTCCATAGCCCGGCGGACAACTCAGTTCCGCAGATCCACGCTAACAGTGTCGGTCCACAATAAAAGGACGCCGTGGGCGATAGCGCCACCGCGCCACCTCGCCACCACGGTTACCACGGAAACCACCGCGATTCGATGAGCCGGTCGAGACGCCCCTTCGACGAAACCGCCCGTCGGCCCCAGGAAGGGCCTCTCAGCCGAGCCATCGCTCTGCTAGGCATACCCCCGTCCACCACCGGTAGACGAGGATCCCCGGTGTTGTCCATCTCCATACGGATTATATCCATCATCACCCCACTGTCCACGAGGCGCCGATTGAACATCCCCACTAGCAGAAACCTGCGGCGCCTGTGCCTGCTTCAACACCGGCAATGTCGAGTTGTGCGTCTGCCTTGCCACGAAGTGCGGCGGTCTAGCCCCGGTGTCGGTGTCAAAACCGGCGGATCTCTTGTAGGGGGTCCCGAACTGTGCGTCTAGGCGGACGGTAACAGGAGACAAGGGACACGATGTTTTTACCTAGGTTCGGGCCCTCTCGATGGAGGTAATACCCTACTCCTTCTTGATTAATATTGATGATATGGGTAGTACAAGAGTAGATCTACCATGAGATCAAGGAGGCTAAACCCTAGAAGCTAGCCTATGGTATGATTGTTTTTCGTCCTACGGACTAAAAACCTCCGGTTTATATAGACACCGGATAGGTTAGGGTTACACAGAGTCGGTTACAATGGTAGGAGTTCTACATATCCGTACCACCAAGCTTGACTTCCACGCCAAGGAAAGTCCCATCCGGACACGGGACGAAGTCTTCAATCTTGTATCTTCATAGTCTTGGAGTCCGGCCAAAGATGATAGTTCGGCTATCCGGACACCCCCTAGTCCAGACTCCTCAAGAACCCCTGAACCAGGCTTCAATGACGACGAGTCCGGCGCGATATTGTCTTCGCATTGCAAGGCGGGTTCTTCCTCCGAATACTTCATAGAAGGTTTTGAACACAAGGATAGTGTCCGGCTCTGCAAAACAAGTTCCACATACTACCGTAGAGAGAATAACTTTTGCACAGATCTGCTGACGTATTCCGCGGCGTGACATCACACCACGGCCAGGCCTTTATATGAATCGTTTTTACTGTTCCACCTTAGCGCGTTTAGAGAGGCGCTTTCCTTGGCACGTCTTATCAAAGCATAGATCGTGCCCTCTTATTCCGGGATTCTCATCGATACGGACGTGGGTAACCCATCCGCTCCATTGATTACGGCGCTTGGGAGATAAGCGAGTTTTACCAGGCTGGTGGGGGACGCATAGCTTCATCCGTCCATATAAGGGGATAAGGATCCACCTTGTCACCTACGCCTTCTTCCTCCTTTGCTTATCCATTTTCGCGCACTCGAGCTCCAGCGCCCAAGTCTGCACATCCCACCTCAACCTTCTCCAACTATGTCCGGAGCGGGAGGCAGGTGGATGGCCTCCTCCGTCACGGAGGGGCACATCACAAAGCTGCAGGAGGCCGGATACTTGTCCGGCGACATCGCGTGTCGGCTCCCCAACAAGGGGCAGCTCGTCCCCACTCCCAGGCCCCTTGAGAGGGTGGTGTTCCTCACCCACTTCCTCCGCGGACTGGGTTTTCCACTTCACCCATTTGTCCGGGGGCTCATGTTCTACTACAGCCTGGATTTCCATGATCTGGCCCCAAACTTCATCCTCAATATCTTAACATTTATCGTCGTGTGTGAGGCTTTCCTCTGCATCCAACCCCACTGCGGTTTATGGTTGAAGACCTTTAGCGTCAAGCCGAAGATAGTGGGCGGCCGACAGGCGGAGTGCGGAGGCGCCATGGCGGGCAGGATGCCCAATGTTCTATGGCTCGAGGGCTCCTTCGTGGAGACAATAAAGGGGTGGCAATCGGGGTGGTTCTACATCACCGAGCCGCGCGACTCCAAAT
Organism: Aegilops longissima; assembly: GCA_021605205.1. Classification (NCBI taxonomy): domain Eukaryota; kingdom Viridiplantae; phylum Streptophyta; class Magnoliopsida; order Poales; family Poaceae; genus Aegilops; species Aegilops longissima. Next base: position 681,632,621 of record CM038678.1, on the reverse strand, counting down.
GGGCGGCGGCCCCCGAATTCAGATCTGGCTCCCCCACACGGCTCACATCATGGAAAGAGACGGGCCTGACGTGGGGTGATTCGGAAGAGCTGACCGGACTCCAAACCTGTGTCCGAAACCTGGTGGACAAGAAGCTCAAGCTTGTCAACATAGTCCAGGTTATGCTCATCCGCCGGATTCTCCCATGCCAACAACGGGCCTTCAAATTGTGGGAGTTCGATCCGGCACAGCACTCAACGCTGAAAAGGCTCTTCGACACTACGTACGAAGATGCCTGGAAGGTGCTGTTCAAGGGCGCCGAGGCTCCCACATCCGCTACCGAAGATCGCGGATTCAGCTCGTAGCGTCAAGCCAGCGAGGTAAGTTATTTTATCCTTTGTGGGACTCTTTTTTCATAGTTTGACTCTATGCGGGATCTAAAACTCCCTAACCTTTAACAGGACTGGCTGAAGACGTCCGGACAGGTTAACTGTCCGACCCCTTTGCCCGAAGACCCAGCGGATGCCCGATTGACAGGGCTGCTGGCTCCGGTACCTCACGTGGTGCCGGAGAAGAAGGCAAAGAAGGTGGCCACGGGAACTCGAAAGAGCTCCCGGCACCAGGCGCTGTCGGACTCACCGCCCGACAACTCTGAGGCGGAATCCTCCTCCGAGGAAGAGGAGGAAGAAAAAGAAGCCTCTCCCCCAGCAGGGAGAAAGAGAAGAAAAGGAAGGCCGCCCCAACTGGGGAGGCCGGAGGGTCCAAGAAGGGAAGGGCCCTTCACCCGGACTTCTCCACTAATGTCGACAACGACGAGGAGGAGTGGCCAACAAGGGCTAAGCCCCTGGCGAGATCGTAAGTGTCCGGATACCCATGGTTTTTTTCATTGCATAGTGTTCTCTAATGCCGAACAATCATGCAGCCCGCCCAAGGGCGAGTTCGCCGCTTCGTCGAGCGGGTCCCTGAGTTCGTCGAAAATGGAGAGTACTTCACTTCTGGCCGCCTCCTCGCCTCACGCTGCGAACGACGCCGAGGTGGTGCCCCAAGGGGGGCCTGGTCAAGAGGAGGTGGCGTAAGAGGCGCCGCAAGGTAGCCTCCCGGACTCCAGACGCGTGGGGGGCGAGACCCCCATTGGGTCTAAGCCCAACCCTCGTCCGGACTCCATACCGGAACCTTCAGCGGTTCCGAAGTCCGGCAAACGGCCCCTTCGTAGGAAGGGTAAGACGCCGGTGTCCTCCGTCCAACCGGAGGCACCGGATAGCTTATTGGAGGCGCTTAACAGCGCTTCCATCGAGGAGGAGCACCACCTGCTATGAGTGTGGTGATCCGAAAAGTTCGATCCGCCAAGAGCGGGCTGATCAAGCATGTACCAGCCTTCTAACAGGCTTTGAGGTAAGTTCAGAATATCTAAAATATTACCGCATAGACAGTAGTTCTCGATGCTTAGTTCGGTGTTCGGAAAGAAAAGCCGGACTAAGGATCTAAAAGATATACGCAGGAGTCTAACATAAGTATGTCAATATGGGAATGCAGGCTGCTGCCGACCTCTGCCCCAGACCGATCATGGAGGTCAATGCATTGAAGCGAGCCTCGAGCGGTCCGAGAACGAGCTCGGCCTTGCCAAGAAGCAGCTCGAGGACAAGGAAGGTAAGTAATACCTTATTAAAGAAATACCTTATAGAAAGGTTTCGCTGCAAAAATAACAGGAATAACATGGGTACTGCTAGGGCCCTGGCGAGGTGGCGACCACAAGGAGGCAAGGTCCGCGACAAGACAAAGCGGCTGCGGAGCGCACCGAGCGAGAGAGGGTGGAGGCGCAACTGGTGAAGGTACGGCAAGAGCTCCAGGCTCTCGTGAAAAAACACGAGAGTTTGGTGAGTGACTCAAAGACTCGAGAGTCCGAGCTCGCCTCGGCTCTTGAGAGTGCCAAAGCCGCTAAGGCCGAAGCCCAAAAAGCCCTCCAAGAAATTGAATCATTAAAGAAGATAGCGGCGGGTAAGGCATTCTTTATGCAAAGCAAGCATGTGAAAGTGAATTACCTATTACTTACCCGGATTCGGAGCTCTCCAGGAGCGTTCGCAGATCTGCCCCGTAGTGTGTCTGATGCTGCCGCATTCTACCGCGCCAAGGAGGGGAGCTCGACGAAGAAGGTGTTCTGGCCTCAGTATGCTGAGGCCGGACATCCGGTGCCCCTAAGCGACCAGCTGAAGCAGCTGGTCGAGCTCCACAAGCTCGCCGAACAGGCCGTGAAGGGCCTCATAGTTCGGCTGTGGCCATTGGAAGCCATGCCTGGGAGCTACTTTGGCTAGTGCGGCGGCTGGTGGACGCCTGTCCATGGATTGAAGTCATCAAGCGCTCCGTCTGCATTGAAGGTGCCCGTCAGGCCCTTGCCCGTGCTAAAGTGCACTGGGGCAAGCTGGATGCGGAGAAGCTTGTGACGGACGGGCCACCGAAGGGCAAGGAGCATCGCACGCCCGAAATGTACTATGAGGGCCTCCTGAAGGGTGCCCGCCATATAGCGGATGAGTGCTCCAAAGATGTAATTTTTGAATAGACTCGCATTTGTTATCATGTACGCTGAAAACTTGTTCATATGCGCTAAGCAACGCTTGTTAATTTAAAATATTACCTTCTGTGCGGTTGTTTATCAAATTTGAGAGATGGCAAGTCGTTGGCTTCAGCCCCCATGCCACGAGTGCTGGGGTGTTCGGGATAAACTTGAGCACTCTTGTTCCCATTCTTGGGTCCATCTAGGGAGGCGCTCAACGCAACGAACAAGGCAACCGGACTTATAATGCTTGAACACTCTCACTTAGCCATAGAATTCTATAATTTTAAATTTCGGTGAAGCCCCTAGTATTCGGAAGACCGAGTTCGGGGCGCTATCCACGCCTTGGCCGGACAATGCCGGTTCCTCGCTCTAAGCGGCATAAGTCTTTAGGGACCCGAAAAAACCTCTCGAACAGCGACCGACTCTCGCCCTATCATGACGGTCAGTTTTAGCTTTCTCCACTGAGGTGCTCAACCCAGCTCAACCGGGGCACAATCGCAGTGGTTCTCCTAGTGCTACCTTAGCCGATACAACGGAACGTAAGGTACCAAAACATAGGAGCCGGGCAAACCCAACTATTGACCCAAGACATGATTCGGAGCCGATGCATATAATGCTATAAGTTCGGGGTGCCGCACTTGTGAAAGTGTTCAGACTTATCACACCATACTTTTGGGGTACTTAAGCCCCTGGTGTATTGGCCGTACCAAAGTGTGCGGGTGCAACATGTCATGAAATGAACATATATATAGATAAAGAAAGGAGTGCAATAATAGGAAAAAGCTATGCATTGTTTATTCAGAAAGGTACTGCAATGGAAGCAGAACGATACAAATAGTGCGATAAGCAAGGGATGGGACTATTTAACATGTCCCCCTCCAGGGGTAAGCTGCAGGATGGTATGTAAAACAGGTATAATGCTCGTACTAGAGACCACCTGAACACTCGACGTAGCTTTCTGCTTACCTGGCTGTTACATCGTGAGTTCGGCGATTCTAGTGCCGGACAGGACTTCTGGAAAACGGAGTCCTGAAAGTAAGAAAAAGGAAAAAAGAAAAGAATGACACAATCGGGGCCCACAGTGCGGTTGAGCCGCGTGCAGGCGTGCCGTGGTCGTGCCCCTCCCCTTATGCCCATGGTATCTCCAGAGCGTAGTTATGTACGCGTAGTACTGGCTTCGCTATTTCGCAAGGGCTGGGGTTGGGGCCGGATTGCTACGCGTGCTTGAATCGTGCCACGCGGTCTTGCTGTAGGTTACTCCGGGCGCGCTTGACAGTGTCCGGACGTTTAGTGGCCGAACTCGAGAATTGCTGTGAGAGGCTGCTTTGCACCTCCGCCGCGAGGGCCGCCGTGTGCTCCTTCGTTCGGAGAGAGCGTTCGGTGTTTCCATTGACCGTGATTACTCCTCGAGGGCCTGGCATCTTGAGCTTGAGGTATCGCAGCGTAGGCGGCACCGCATTGAACTTTGCAAATGCGGTTCGTCCAAGCAAGGCGTGATAGCCGCTGCGAACGGGACTATGTCCAAGATTAACTCTTCGCTTCGAAGTTATCCGGGATCCAAGACCACTTCAAGTGTAATCGAGCTCGTACAATTGGCCTCTACACCGGTATGATGCCTTTAAAGGTCGTCTTTGTAGGTTTAATCCTTGAGGGTCTATGCCCATTTTGCGACTTTGTATCCCGATAAAGCAGGTTCAGGCTGCTACCGCCGTCCCATCGGGACTCGGTGAGGTGAAATCCGTCAATAATTGGGTCAAGAACCAATGCAGCGAAACCACCATGACGAATGCTAGTGGGGTGGTCCCTTCGATCGAAGGTGATCGGGCAGGAAGACCATGGGTTGAAGTTTGGGGCGACTGGCTCCATCGCATATACGTCCCTTAGTGCACGCTTCCGCTCCCTTTTGGGTATGTGGGTTGCGTATATCATGTTCACCGTCCGCACTTGTGTGGGAAAGCCCTTCTGTCCTCTATTGTTCGACGGCCGGGGCTCCTCCTCGTCATCGCTATGCAGCCCCTTGTCATTGAGTTCGGCACTTAACTTGCCTGCTTGCTTGAACACCCAACAATCCCTGTTGGTGTGATTGGCTGGTTTTTTGGGGGTGCCATGTATATGGCACAAGCGATCGAGTATTCGGTCCAAGTTGGACGGGCCCTGGGTATTTATTTTGAATGGCTTCTTCCGCTGACCATGTTTAGAGCCTCTGAATCCGGCATTGACTGCCATATCTTCATCATTATCGCCGTTAATGCGGCGCTTGTTCTTGTTGCGACGCAACCTGCCATTGTTGTCCTTGGTATCTGAACTACCAGGGTTTTTGGTCAAGTTGCCGCTTCGAGCTAGCCAGTTGTCCTCTCCCGCGCTAAAGCGGGTCATGAGTGTGGTGAGGGCTACCATGGATTTCGGCTTTTCCTGTCCTAGGTGCCGGGCTAGCCACTCGTCGCGGATGTAATGTTTGAAGGCTGCTAGCGCCTCTGCATCCGGACAGTCGACGATTTGATTTTTCTTGGTTAGGAACCGTGTCCAGAATTTTCTGGCCGATTCTTCTGGCTGCTGAATTATATGGCTAAGGTCATCGGCGTCTGGTGGTTGCACATATGTGGCCTGGAAGTTATCAAGGAATGCGGCTTCCAGGTCCTCCCAACAACCAATTGATTCTGCTGGCAAGCTGCTGAGCCAATGCCGAGCTGGTCTTTTAAGCTTGAGTGGGAGGTATTTGATGGCATGTAGATCATCACCGCGGGCCATGTGGATATGGAGGAGATAGTCCTCGATCCAGACCGCAGGATCTGTGGTACCATCGTATGATTCGATGTTTACGGGTTTGAAGCCCTCGGGGATTTGATGATCCATTACTTCATCCGTGAAGCATAGTGGGTGTCTTGGCGCCTCAGATTGGGCTATATCACGATGTAGCTCATATGAGCTTTGTCTCTCGTGTTCGGCCCGGCCGGGTTTGCTGTATCCGGTGCGACGGTAATCATACCGAGTCGTTGGGCGCCCACGCGATCCGTAGATCGATCTTGTATGTTTTGCCGTATCCCCCAACATATCTCGCAAGTCCGGCACGTTTTCCCGTGCCTTGGTACTTTTTGAGCGCCGTCGGGGTGTGGCTTGAATGGAGGGTCTAGAGGCCTCTCCTCATCATGCCACGGGTGGCGATCGGCCGCATCATCTTGCCGGCGATGTGGGTGCTTCCTCCTCGATCGAGGCAACGGCCTGCGTTTGGGGTAGCTTTTGGAGGGCGTTCGAGTTCATACTCTTGGCTGCAAGGACTTCATCCATCCGCTGACCTAGCAGGTCTTGGTCAGCTCTAAGATGTTGCTGCTTTTTCTTGAGGCTGCTTGCCGTGGCTATAAGCCTGCGTTTGAAACGCTCCTATTCGGTGGGATCCTCAGGCACGACGAATTCGTCGTCGTTGAGGCTTGCCTCATCTTCGGAGGGAGGCGCATAATTATCGTCCTCTACCTCTCTTTCTGCCGCACTGTCGTGCGGACTAGCTTCTCCCTCCTCCTGCGCTGAGTCCTGCTAGAGGGGGTTGTCTTCGGCACTGTCCGGGGTGTTATTATCTCCCGTGCCGGAATCACTGTTTTTGCTATGGCGGGATTTAGAGTGGCGCCGCTAACGTCGGCGCTTCAGTTGCTTCTTGGAGGGGTCATCCTCCGTTGTTCCATCGCTGTTCCCATCTTTTGGGATGTCCACCATGTATATGTCGTATGACGAGGTGGCCTTCCAGTGCCCTGTAGGCGCTGGGTCTTGGTCGTCTCCGACATCGTCGTCCATACCGTCGATGTCTTCGGAGTCGAAGTCGAGCATGTCGGTTAAATCATTGACAGTGGCTACAAAGTGGGCGGTGGGCGGGCGTTGAACTTCTTCGTCGTCCACATCCCAACCTTCCTGTCCGTAGTCCGGCCAGGGCTCTCCGGATAAAGAGAGAGACTTTAGTGACTTCAGGATATCGCGAAAGGGCGAGTGCTGAAAGATGTCCGCGGCGGTGAACTCCATAACCGGCGTCCAGTCGGATTTGACTGGCAGGGGCGCGGGAGGTTTGGAGTCCGGAAAGGAGTCTGGCACCTTGGAGTCACGGTCTTTGCAAAGGACAGGGATGGAGTTCGGCTCAATCGCCGTTGAGATTCTAACCCCCGAGGCGGTGTCCAGCCACTCGTCCTCGATCGGGGAATCCGGCTCCGGATTAAGGGTCGGAGCGGATGCTGATGCGGCCTCCAGGACACTGTTCAGCGGCAGAGCTAGATCGTGCCCATCGAGACAGTGCGGCGCGCTTGGCCGTGGCTCGAATCCGTCGAAGATCAAGTCTCCGTGGATGTCGGTCGTGTAGTTTAAACTTCCAAATCTGACCTGATGGACAGGGGCGTAGCTTTCGATCTGCTCTAGATGGCCAAGTGAATTGGCCCGCAGTGCAAAGCCGCCGAATACGATGATCTGTCCGGGGAGAAAAGTCTCTCCCTGGAACGCGTGGTTGTTGATGATCGAAGGAGCCATCGGGCCTATAGGTGACGACACAGAGGAACTCTCAATGAAAGCACCAATGTCGGTGTCAAAACCGGCGGATCTCGGGTAGGGGGTCCCGAACTGTGCATCTAGGTGGATGGTAACAGGAGACAAGGCACACGATGTTTTTACCCAAGTTCGGGCCCTCCCGATGGAGGTAATACCCTACTCCTGCTTGATTAATATTGATGATATGGGTAGTACAAGAGTAGATCTACCACGAGATCAAGGAGGCTAAACCCTAGAAGCTAGCCTATGGTATGATTGTTGTTCGTCCTACGGACTAAAACCCTCCGGTTTATATAGACACCGAATAGGTTAGGGTTACACAGAGTCGGTTACAATGGTAGGAGATCTACATATCCATACCGCCAAGCTTGCCTTCCACGCCAAGGAAAGTCCCATCCGGACACGGGACGAAGTCTTCAATCATGTATCTTCATAGTCTTGGAGTCCGGGCAAAGATGATAGTTCGGCTATCCTGACACCCCCTAGTCCAGGACTCCCTCACCCGGCCTGAGTCGCCACCGATCGCTGGCCATTAGAGGCCGGAGGAGGCGGCCTTGGGGTCGGGACACCGCGGCCCGCGACAGCCACAGGGTTCGGCACAGGCGGCCGAAGTCCACCCCGTCCCGCAGCAGGCTGCGGCAACACCGGCGTGGTTGGCCGCGCTCCGGCAGCACTAAACCCGCGGCCAGCCAAGCCAGACCCAAGCGCGCCACCAGCAATAGGCGGTCTTGGGCCGCCGACGTCCGGCGCCGCCCGGCAGTTCAAGCACCCGGAAGCGGTGGCACACCGCCCCGGCCAGCCCCGCGGCACAACCAGCGCCCCCGCGACCGTCCCTCTGGGCAAACCACCACCGCCGCAGCCACCTCCGGCCGGCAGCGTTGGCCCTCCACGACCAGGCGCCCGGAGTGGCAGGTTTGGCGGGGCACTCGACCTGCCATGCCTCGGAGAGGGAGATGCGCCAGCACGCCCACCACCACGATCGAGAAACTCGGCCGACGCCCACCACCGCAAACCCTAGGTCTTTCCGATCGACTCCGCACCGGAGAAGCGCCGATGCATGGGGTGTAGACGACGTGCGGGTCACACCGGCCTCATACCCGCGAACACAGCCCAAAGAACGGTCCGGCCTGGTTCACTCGAACCGCCCACCCAGTCAATCCGAATCGCGCCCAAGAGCACGCTCAAACGCGCCCCGCATGCCAGCCGATCCGCATCGTTACGCCCATCCGCAATCAAGGCCGCGTGGCCGTCGCCGATTGCCGGGATCCAGCACCAGAATGACTCAATCTCTTCTTCCTCTTAACTTTAATCCATGAATCTGGCCGAATCAAGTCAAAAACGGTGAGGTTTGGAAGACTAACCTTGGGAAGGGGACCTTTCCATGGCTGGACAGCCGTCGCCGCCGTTCTCCGATGTACGACGCGACGCACCATCTCCTTTCTCTCGTCCGCGCGTAGCCCAACCCTCGCCGGATCGTCCACCGGCAAAATCCTATCCACCGTTGAGGCAACCTCATCCTCATCATAGCCTGAATGGAAGAACTCACAGAATAGATCAGATGGCGTCGGTGTTGGCGGAGAGGACGCCGGATCATCCCCATCCTCGTCCGCCTCGTCGTCTTCAGATCCGGCCAGTGCCCAGAACCGGCCACCAACCCGTTGACGAACCACCGCCCCCAAGGATCGAGGTCCGGTGATCGCTTTGCTTAATAAAGAGGTTGCATGCATTATTCTGATGCAGAGGCCGGAGGTAATCCTTCTTTAAAAAAAAGGTGCTATGATCTATGGTCTCGATCACCTTTGTCGTTGGCATACGATCATGTCCTTCACTTCACTTCACTTCCCTTCCCTTCCCTGGTCACACATGCATGCACTTTTTTTTGAAAAGGTGAATATATTATTTCATGCCGATACAAATTATACCCAACCTTGCACCTACAAATTGTCGCAATGATATCCAGGATGCGCACAACCAAAGAAAAAATTAAAAGAGATAAAAAAACAAAGAACCCGCCACAATCGACTTCTCTTAGCAGCTGCACACAAACCACAACTAAATACAACACTCAGAAAACATAAAAGGTCCCCAAAAGCAACGCTCTCAAGAAAGAAACAGTGCACAAATCGTTGCCCGATTCAAAATCTTAGGTTTTCACCCTGGAGAAGTTCGAGATCTCAAAACAATTTCTTCAACACGGCAATTGTTAGACCAAACCAATGAAGACAAGACTTTAGATTTGCACATAGACCATCTTCTTTCCGTGCGATCTATGTCAAGCGCTCAAGTTTGCCGGTCGATTTCCCTCTCATGGCTGGGGCACGAACGAGAAGGCCCTGGTGGAGATCCTCGGCCGGCGAACCGCGGCGCAGCGAGCCGAGATCCGCCGGGCCTACGCCAGCCTCTAGACATCAGGGCCATCTCCAACAGAGAGTTAGGGAATAGGGAATGGCGACCGGGCGGGCGACCGCGCAGGCGGCCGGCGGGCGACCGTGGCTGTGGCGCCCCTTGCCGCCGGTGATCGCCGGCGTGTCGGTGGCGGTTTCTGGCCCTTGCAGATCCCGACGAGGAGGATTCAGACGGCGACGGCAATGGTATCTCGACGGCTTCTCTGCCGTCACCGACTCCGTCCGACGTGATCTGTGAGTTTTTTAATTCGGGGTACGACGAGGATGAGGTGGCAACGACAATCGACAAGGTTCTGCCACCTAATGATCCAGCTAGACTTGGGCTGCACGCGGGAGAGAAGAAAGAGATGATCCGTCGCGTAATTCACCGGAGAACGGCGGCAACGACAATCAGGCCATGGAAGGGTCCCATCCCGAAGGTAAGTCTTCCGAATATTACTCTTTTCGATTTGATTAGACCGGAATCTTGGATTACAGTTAAGAGGAAAAAGAAATTTGCGCGCCGGGCAATCGCTGCCAGGACGCCGGCGGCGGCCGCGGCGGCACTGCCGGCTAGGGAACCGATCGCGATCTCAGACGTGCGAGCGCTCCGTTTGAATTTCCTCCTGGGCCACGAGCTGGGTGCGTGAGGGGTTGGGCCGGCTCTGAGTGAGCCGGGCCAGGGTATAGATGGGCCGGGATTAGCTGGGTATGTGGCCCAGTCTAACCCGAGCACTATACCGACTCGCTGCGTCGCCCCATGCACGGTCGATCCTCATGTGGTTCTGCCGTCATCTCGGGCTAGGGTTCTTCGACGCGGTCGGCCAGGGTTTCGTAATCGTGGTGCTGGGCGTGCTAGACGTATCCCTCCCCTCGTGGCCATGGCTGGCCGAGGAGCTGTTGCGCCGTCTGAAAAAAGACCCGCGGCGGGGGCTGCTGGCCGCGATGGGATCACGCCGCCGCCGGGGACTGGCCGTGGTGGGAGTGGTCCGACGCCGGGAGCTGGCTATGGTGGGTCTGCCCCGCTGCTGGGCGCAGGTGCTGGCCGGGCTGCCTCGGAGTTCACCGGCCCTAGGCCGCATGCGGGTGGCGGGGCGCCGCACGGCGCGGTTGGGCACGATGGTGGAAACCCGGGGGCTCGGCCTCTGGTGCCGGTTGTGGTGCCGCAGCCGGCGGCGGCTCGGGGAGGAATGAACGTCGCTCCCCGCCCACCAGTGCCGAACTCGGCCGCGAGTGCTGCTGCGGGCAGGGGTGGTATGGCGCATGGACCGAGGCCGCCGCCCCCGGCGACCGGCCTACAGCCTCGTCCGGCGGCGCCTCAGTACGGCGCGAGGCCGCCTCACTTTGTCGCACGACCCTCGCAGCATCAGGCTGCGCCGGTGCTGACGCAGACACCGCTGCCGAAAACTTCCACCGTTGAAGGTGCTTCGGGTGCGCCCCGGGGTCAACGGGGCAATGACGGTTATAATGCATATGGTGATGGTCAACATCGAGGCTCCTCGTCCACGGGTGGTGGTCGGGGATATGCTTGGAAGAGAGATGGTTCGGCAGAGAGGCCTTTTATGGGTCCTACTGGTGGTTTTGTTGAGGGGGCGTCTGGCCCGGGATATCGACACCAGGGTGGCTTCCGCGGTCATCGTGGTGGTCGAGGCGGTCGAGGTGGCCGGTATCGTCCATGATAGCCTCCTCCGACCGTTGTTGTTGAGCAGACGGTCGTTGGCGGGGCTGCCGACGAGCCGGGGTTATCCGATCAGGCTATGGAGGTGGTGACGGCACTCGCTGATGTTGAGGTTCCTGGGAATGAGACCATGGGGGATGTGCCTGTGGAGGCGTCTGATAGGGCTGATTCGGATAGGGCGTCTAGTGGGCGCGCAAGAAGGAAAAAATGTTATGTTATCGTTGTGGTGAGAAGGGCCATTTTATTGCTGAGTGCATGGCGGAATTATGTGATACTTGTGGCAAACCGGCACATGACTCAGGGGAATGTCCGCTTTTGCGGGATCGGGCACCGTCTCTTATGATGTATGGAGTGTACTATGCTGAACTCATGTTCTTTGAGTCTCCGAATGAGAGGGAGGTTCCTGACGAGGCTCAGAGCATGACCACTTGGATTGTCAAAGTGACCAGAGGAGAGGTCTCTGAGACACAGATAGTGCAGCGGCTCCGGGAGTTAGCTCCAGTGGACTTCCATTGGGAGCTTGTCAGTATCGAGGCAAATTTGTTTAGGGTTGAGTTCTCTTCGGTGGAGGATTTGCAAATACTCCTGAGTTTTGGGATGTGCAAAGTGCTGGGTACAGACGGTATCCTCGAGTTCCATGAGTGGAAGCTGGTTGAGCCTCAGGGTAAGCCTCTTACTCAGGCTTGGCTGCGTTTTTCCGGGGCTCCCTCGAAGCCTATGCATGATGCTAGGGTAGTGGCTAGCTTGGGCATTATGGTGGGGAAAACTGAACGAGTGGATATGGCGTTTAGCAGAGCTCATGGGGTAGCTCGTCTACTGGTTAGTATTTTGGACATTGAGTTCGTGCCTGATGTGGTCAAGTGGTCATATCGAGGCCAGATTTACAACCTAGTGATTGAGTTTGAGGATCAGAGCCTGTTCGCCGAGGCGGCTACCGGGAATGATGTTGATATGCACGAGGGAGATGACAGTGCGGGAGCTAAGGAGACAACGGTCGATGATCTTGGACGAGAGTTGTCCAAGGGACCGGGGTCCGTTGCTCAGACGACCGGGGATGGACGTTTCCACCCTCCTTGGTGCCTATGACTTCTTTGAGATTTGGGTCTCTCGAGCCTGCCTCTGCACCTCCGAGACTTTGGAGTGAGCGAGTGGAATCTGTCGAGGCTCTTGAGCACACGTTACCTGCTTTGGATTTTGAGGATGTTGTGTGTCCTGTCCTTGGGGCTTCGCCAATCTTGGTCAGGGGAGAGGAGGAGGAGGCTCCTTCCAATGTTGTCAGATCGAGGGTTCGACGGTGGAGGGGGTCCGGGGCTGTTGGTCTCGGTTCCCTCTTCTTCTGTCGCGATGACGGAGCTGCAGGTGGTGGTTCCGATTTATGAAGGGGGCTCGGGGCAGGTGGCCTCGGCGCCCTCTTCTCCCATTGAGGTGGACGAGGACTCGGTGATGGAGGCTTTATCTTTGGGAGGGGGTCCGGGGCAGGTGGCCTCGTCATCCTCTTCCCCTCTCACGAGGCCGGAGCTGCAGGCGGCAGTTCCGATTCCTAGAGGAGGCTCGTGGTAGGTGGCCTCAGGGCCCTCTTCTCCTGCGGCGCCTAGGGTGGCCGGCCCTACGGTGGCTCCGGTGAGTCCCTCATCCCAGAGGGCCGGGGTGGGTGGGGAGCTCGGGCAGGTGGCCCATGCTCCCCCATCCACCGGCTTGGAGTCGTCTCTCTGCCGTGTGGCACCACCGACATCAGCAGTGCCGTTGAGCGCCCCACCGTTGTCCGGCGGTCCAAATGGGTCGTCGGTGGAGGCAGACCGGCTGCCTGTTCAGGGTGAGGCAGGAGGCCCCATCCTAGGCAGGATCACTCGGGAGGAGGTGATTGCGTTTGGCGTGATTCCGGACCAGGTCTCTGAGGGGCGACGTTTGAGCTACCGTCTCCAGGACCATCCGGAGGTTGACGACATACAACAGCGGTGCGCCATGAGGGCGGCCAAGCTTCGTGACATTGAGGTCACTACTGGTATGTCGGTTAATACCTCTAATTCCATCTTGTATTTTACTAATGATGAGATTGTTAATAATGCAAACCAATTAGGAATTTCACTAGGTAGTAATGATAGTGAAATTTCAAATTCTGTTAATGATATCCTGGATTTTGAGGCAGAGCGGGTTTTAGAGTTGATTCGTAACTTAGCAGTTGTTAAACCCATGAATGATTCCGATATTGATGCTTTGGGGGTCAGAGTGCTTGATAATTTTTGTGCGGATCTTGCTACTACCCTCCTTGAGCCTGAGGAGGAGGATGAAAGTTTTGATAATGTTGTAGTAAGGCCTCCTGAGCCTGGTTGTGAGGACCGGTTGGAGAGGGAGGCCATTCCTAAACGCAAATGGAAGCGAAAGATTTACCCGACGTCCGCAGTGCGTAGGAGTGCTAGGATCCGTACGGCTAAAAAATTCCATGAAGAGATATGAAAGGAATCTTTTGGAATAACACAGGTCTCAAAGACTTGGCTAAAAGAAGGTTTCTTGCAGAGGCGTCTATCGAGCATAGGTTGGACTTTATCGCATTGTCGGAAACTGGCAGAGATAATTTTTCACCATAATTCCTCAATACTTTATCAGGTGGTATTGATTTTGACTCGCATTGTCTGCCACCGCGAGGAAGATCAAGTGGGATCTTTGAGGGAGTCCCGGATTAGGGGGTGTCCGGATAGCCGAACTATCACCGTTGGCCGGACTCCTGGACTATGAAGACACAAGATTGAAGACTTCGTCCCGTGTCCGAATGGGACTTTCCTTGGCATGGAAGGCAAGCTTGGCGATACGGATATGTAGATCTCCTATCATTGTAACCGACTCTGTGTAACCCTAACCTATCCGGTGTCTATATAAACCGGAGGGTTTTAGTCCAGAGGACTAACAACAATCATACCATAGGCTAGCTTCTAGGTTTAGCCTCCTTGATCTCGTGGTAGATCTACTCTTGTACTACCCATATCATCAATATTAATCAAGCAGGAGTAGGGTATTACCTCCATCGAGAGGGCCCAACCTGGGTAAAACATCGTGTCCATTGTCTCCTCGTTACCATCCGCCTAGACGCACAGTTCGGGACCCCCTACCCGAGATCCGCCGGTTTTGACACCGACATTGGTGCTTTCATTGAGAGTTCCTCTGTGTCGTCGCCGTCAGGAAGGATGCCTCATCCCGTCTTTAAATACGATACTATCGCCAAAGGAGCCTTGGCCACTGGTCAGACTCTTCGGCTAGGTGGTTTTCTTATGACCGCCAGTTCGACCATCGCGCCGACGATGACCTCTCGAGTCATCGAAACCAATCTTCACGTTAATTTGGAACTTGCCGAACAGTTGGATCCGATCGAGCTCTCCTCCGTAAACGAGCTCTTGGATCACATCGCCGCCCTGGGAGTCGCCACAGACTACGACCGGATCGGGCCTAAAACCGATCTAAGAGAGATCAATTCTCCCCAGGCTACCCATCATGTTGCTGTGATAGAGGAGCAATACGGCGACTCTTCTTCTATCTTAAGGACTAGCTACGTCCGGATTCCCGATCCCTCCATGCCGGATTCCCGCAGAGGGACGGATGTCGACCAAGCCCTGAACTTAAAGTCAGGCGGCGGGTTGGATTCATCGGATAGCATTCAAAAATCCAAACTTCCAAGTTCGGAAACTTCTCGCCCCGAGTCTTAAATTGACGGGTTCCAATCTAGTTCCACCCGCCCACCCAAACATTAGCGATCTATCCCGAATTCGGCAAGAGCCAGCTGAAATTGTACATCATTACTGGGCCAGATTCCTCCTGGTTATGGACAGGATAAAGGACTGCCGAGAGGAGGACGCAATCTCACTTTTTTGCAATAATTGCACGGACAAGGGAATCCTAAACGCCATAAGTCATCGCGAAATTACACGCTTTGCTGACTTGGCAACCATAGTACAAAAGTACTGTGCGATGGAGAGTGCTTGGAAAACCGAAAGTAAATTTTGGGATAATCCGGCCCCGAATACAGCGCTAGTCCGGAATAAAAGGGTGCATCATCACCAAGCACCTGGGTTATACACCAAAAAACAAAAACCCCCTAAAGGGCACGGAACCGTACTGGAGGGTTGGCTAAACGGACCCTGCAAAATTCATAGCACAGAGGGCGCCACTCCAACTCATAGCCTTCGAGCATGCTGGATACTACGGCAGGTGGCCAAAAGTGGCGAAGAGCTTCTCGCCTCAGAATCCCAGCCCAGCAATACCAGTACGGTATGAACAGTCTTCGAAACTTTCG
Organism: Aegilops longissima; assembly: GCA_021605205.1. Lineage (NCBI taxonomy): Eukaryota > Viridiplantae > Streptophyta > Magnoliopsida > Poales > Poaceae > Aegilops > Aegilops longissima. Next base: position 681,617,229 of record CM038678.1, on the reverse strand, counting down.
CATCAAATAACATGCGGAAATGAACACTCCGCAACCTTGCCGAAGTCTACCAAGTAGCAACAATAAATCCATGGAGTGACACGGCTATTACCTCTAATGCCAGTGACGAACCCAAATTCTGAACAGCCCGAGCACCAGCCGCATTGGTCCTCAGTCCAATAGTGGACGGCTTTCGCCTTACTAAGGTACTCATGGATGGCGGCAGCGGACTAAACCTCATCTACGAGGAAACCCTCCGAAAAATGGAAATAGACTGGAACCGCATTGAGCGAAGCAGCACAACCTTTAGAGGAATAATCCCTAGCTGGGAAGCATGTTGCATAGGAAAAATCACACTGGACGTAGTGTTCGGCTCGCCGGACCATTACAGGTCCGAAGAGGTCACATTTCAAGTGGCCCCGTTCAGCAGCGGATATCACGCTTTATTAGGGCGAGAGGCATTCACAATTTTTCAAGCTATACCACACTATGGGTAAATGAAGCTTAAAATGCCCGGACCTAACGGAATCATCACTCGCTAGTGATCCAACATAGCACTCACCGAAAACAAGACACCGCACTAGCCCTCGAGGCACTATCCGAAGCCCTAGCGGCGAGGAACTCATCTGCGATGCGCTCCACGGTGAACATGGACGATGTGATACTTGATAAAAGATCCAAGTCCACCTCTTTAAACCAGCGGATGAAATAGTCAAATTCCAAGTCCACCCAACGGACCCGCAAAGACGGCCTCCATTGGGGCACAATTAAACCCGATGTAGACGCCAGACTACGAGAATTTCTACGAAAAACTGGGATATTTTTGCTCGCACCCTTCGACATGCCAGAATCCCACGCCGGCTGGCCGAGCACAGCCTAAATATCCTAAAAGGATTCAAGCCACCAAACAGGCTCTTCGGCGCTTTTCCGAACCCAAGAGACAGGCCATGGGAGAAGAGCTAGCCAAACTTCCGAAGCCGGATTCATCGAGATATAAAACATCCGGACTGGCTAGCAAACCTGGTGATGGTACCAAAGAAGGATAAATCCGGCGCCTATGTGTCGATTTCAAAGACCTTAATAAGGCTTACCCAAAGGATCCTTCCCCTCCCTCGCATTGATCAAATTATCGACGCTATAGTAGGACACGACTCATTGTGCTTCCTCGACGCTACTCTGCTACCACCAAATCAAGATGGCGGAGCTGCACCAAGCTGCAACAGCATTCATCACCCATACGCCCATTCTCGCTTCAACACAATGCCCTTCGGGCTCAAGAACGCCGCGCAACATATCAGCGCATGATTCGTATATGTCCGCAAACCAGATCGGCAAAACAGAGAAGCATATGTAGATGACGTGGTCGTCAAATCCAAGCATGTCGAAACTATAGTAGACGACTTGAGGCTCACATTCGACAATCTTTGAAAATATGACATTAAGCTCAATCCGAAAATGCGTCTTGGCGTCCAAACGGAAAGCTCTGGGCTTCATTGTGTCCGTAGAGGAATTGAAGCAAACCCAGCCAAGATCCGAGCTCTGTCACAATTGGATATTCCAAAGGACCTCAAACAAATACAAAATTGATCGATGCGAGCGGCTCTAAGCCGCTTTATTTCCCGCTTGGGAGAAAAGGCGTTACCCTTTACCGCCTCCTCCGCGACCAACACTTCGAGTGGACGGATGCCGCCACGGCCAGACTCGAAGAAAATAAAAGCCATATTGGCAACAAATCCGGTCCTGGCCGTGCCCAACGTGGGCGAACCAATGCTATTATATATCGCCACAACACATCACGTTGTCAGCGCGGTGCTCGTCGTCGAACGAGAAGCGGACGGACACCTGTTCCCTCTTCAAAAACCGGTTTATTATGTGTCCACTGTCCTAACTCCATGCAAGTCCCGGTACCCACATTATCAAAAGATAGCATACGCGGTGTTCATGGCATCCCGGAAGCTGCGACACTACTTTCAAGAGTGTTCGATAACGGTAGCCTCCGAAGTACCTCTTAATGACATTATAAACAACCGCGACGCGACGGGCCGGATTGCTAAATGGGCCATAGAGCTCCTTCCATTCGACATAACCTATAAGCCACGACGAGCTATTAAGTCGCAGGTTTTGGCCGACTTCGTGGCCGAATGGACCGAAGCCGAACTCCCTAAAGAGTACGGCGCATACTCCAATTGGATCATGCACTTTGATGGCTCCAAAATGTTGGCCGGCCTGGGGCTGGCGTCGTCCTGACGTCCCCAACCGGGGACACAGTCCAATACGTCCTTCAGATAATGTATACGGACTCCATCAACGCAGCCGAATACGAGGCCCTTCTGCACGGCCTCCGGATGGCAGTCTCCATGGGCATTAAATGCCTAGAGGTGCGCGGGGATTCGAACCTCGCGATATCTCAAATAAACGGAGACTTTGATGCCAAAGATCCGAAAATGGCAGCGTACCGCAATGCGGTCCTAAAAATGTCAGCACGGTTCGAAGGGCTCGAATTTCATCATATAGCCCGGGATAACAACCAGGCAGCGGACATATTGGCACGCATCGGTGCAATACGCGATGCCGCCCCGCCCAACATCTTCCTGGAACGGCTGTTCAAGCCATCCGTACTATGGGAAGGGGAGTCCGGAAATAACAATCCGGACCCAGCCGCACTGCCTGACACCGAACACTCGGACACAATCGGAGGCTCTGCCACCGAGATAACAACCTCCGCTCACGAAATAATGGCGGTCATCACCCCGTGGACGGAACCATTCCTAGCCTACATAACTAGGCAGGAACTCCCCGAAGACCAAAATGAGGCTCGCTGCATAGTACGGCGATCCAAAGCCTATAAAGTTCATGAGGGAGAGCTCTATAAGAGAAGCACAACAGGAGTCCTTCAAAGGTGTATCTCTGAAGAGGAAGGGCGAAACCTCCTGGCTGAAATTCATGCCGGACTGGGTGGGCACCACGCCGCAGCCCGGGCCCTCGTAGGCAAGGCCTTCCGTATAGGATTTTATTGGCCGACGGCCCGGCCAGATGCGCAGGATTTAGTCCAACGATGCGTCGGTTGCCAGCTTTTTGCTAATCAAAGCCACATGCCACCCCACCGCCCTCAAAACTATACCCATCACCGGCCGTCATGTCCGGGGCTTGACATGGTTGGACCCCTTAAGGAGGAACCCACAAGCAAAAATACCTATTGGTCATGGTGGATAAATTCACCAAATGGATAGAGGCCAAGCTCGTTAAAGCGGCCAATCCGGACCGGTGATAGACTTCATATCGGGGTAGTGCACCGTTACGGTGTCCCCACAAGATCATCACCGATAATGGCACCAACTTCACGGCCGATGAGGTCAAATTATGGTGCAAAACATGGGCATCAAGCTCGATTACGCCTCAGTCTATCACCCTCAAACCAACGGCCAAGTCGAGCGAGCAAACGGTCTAATCATGAGCGGCATTAAACCCAGACTAGTGCGGTCCCTCAAGGAATCTAACACGCACTGGGTTGAGGAGCTCGACTCCGTACGGCGCAGAGGCAGTCTTGCCCTACGACATAATTCATGACTCACCTCGCGTGCGCATGTATGAAGAAAGAGAAGCCGAGCTCGATCGACAGGACAGTTTGGACGTATTGGAGGAGGAGCGCGACGTGGCAAAAGCCCGTTCCGCATTTTATCGACAGCAGGCTCGAAGATATCAAAGCAGGGAAGTACGGGCCAAGGCTTACAACGTTGGCGAACTAGTTCTACGCCTGCCGGACAAGAAAAAGGACAAACTCAAGCCCAAATGGGAAGGTCCCTTCATCATCGACCAGGTCCTGACCGGCGGAGCCTATCGTCTGTGAAACGCATCGGATAACCGGCTCGAGCCGAACCCATGGAACGCAGCCAGTCTACGAAGATTCTACGCCTAAGCGCCGGACTCCAAGTTCGTCTCCTTCCTCCGTCCACATTTTCTATTTTTGTTGTCTTTTATTTCTCTCCTTCCTCCTCCTTCTTCTTGAAGCCTTTAGAGCCTCGTTTGCGCTTTGTTCGCACATACTTGACACACTGTCCGCGCTCATTATACCTGGGGGCTTCTTTAACAGAAGCTTATTTATACGGGCTTCATGCCCAACACATGTGTCAAACTTCCGCATGTACCTTTTACTCACCATTATATGCATCAATATGACTTATGTTTTGGCCAAGCTGGCTTGCCTGGCTCCTGTGCTTACCCCTACGTTCCCGATTGTTCGCTAGGTGGTAAAGGAGCACCTCTGCGATTGTTATCGCCGGTCAGCCGGATGTGTACCTCAGATCGGGTGAAGCCGAAAGCCAGCGTTTTAAGGGAATATTTGGTCGATGAACTGAAAGATGATTTTTAACTATTTATCCATCTGCCCCGGATGATTTTCTGCTTTCTTAGCAGTTTGACATGCACTTTAGGGCATGCCTCCCAGCGAAAGGAACCCTTAACGGAACTATTCTCCTGAAGATGTTTCTTACTATCCATGTAATATAACATAACTAGTTGGGCACTTGTCCGATACAACAATAATGACCCCTCGCCTTTGTCTCCATGCATACCCGGTTCTTATATAACCGCGAGGGTATTCGCACACACTCGGACTATTGGGTCCCGAGGTCGGGCTTAAAAGGTCCGCTATGACAAATGATCTACAATCCGCTAGAAGGCATTTTTCATGTCATATTCAATTACATAGTCAACTCAACTCATTGTATTCCTCCTCAATGCCATCTAATAGGCTATCTAATTTACAATCTTTCGGGAATACTTGGCGCCAATTCTACTTGGCCGTACACTAACTTTACAGGATCTCCTTCCCATCAAGCCCCACAGGTCCGACCTCAGCCATGTGGTTTGGGTCAGCCTTCGTGTACCGCGTCTTTACCATGGCCCAGCCTCCTGGCGCCTTTGACGGCAGGCCGATATCTTCCATAGTCGGAAGCGCCGCGTTCCTTGAAGCCGCTCCGCCAGCTCCCCAATTCCTTTGGGCAGGGAGATAGATGGCCACAAGGCCTGCCGACACCTTTCATCACCGCCAAACTCGTTTGCAGTAGCCGACGCAGTTCGGGAAGAAGATCACCAAGAACTGGGCATCTCCTCCTCAGACGACCTGTGAGCAAACCTGCATACATGTTTATGTTAGTCGCCTTCCTCGCCAACTCTTTCAAAGTTCGCCAAGCACTTACTGAAAATGCCGCGACGGTTGCCGATTCTCCTTACGGAGTCGCATAACCGGGCACGAACATCCTTTAGTTCCTCACCCAGCTTGGGTGTTGGCATCTTGGAGGTTATTTTTCTCCGCCGCACCTCGTAAGCACACTCTCTTGCCTTTAGCTGGCGCAGGAGCTGTTGCTGTCCGGATCTAGTCCGCTCCATCTGCAATATCATTGTCAGATTTACACACCCGCCGCACTTCATAAACCATTTATCTCTTGAAGCATATATTACTAGAGGGGGTCTCTGTGGCTCCCCCTGTAGTGGCTAGTGCGGCCTCAAGTTGGGCCTTGCATTCTTCAAGCTCCTGGTACAGTCGGGTATTCTTTTTGTAAGATCCTGATAACAAATGATCCTTAAATCAGTTATTCTAACTATTTTAAGTCTTGGGGCTACCGCATATATAATCACAAATTTCCTCACCAGATGTCCTTTACATACTGCTCCATGGCTCGCTAGACCATCTTGAGCGGCACGGAGGTGCGATCCCCAATTGAAGGCATTCAAGGCCTCTTGGGAGAAACATGCGTCACGAAGAGCTGTCCGGCGGCGCCTGTGATTCATGGCGCTCTCCACCTCGGAGTTGGTGGCGGACAATCTGTCGGCATCCTCTGTCGGAGGAGCATCCGATGCACGCCTCGTGCTTGCCTCCGCTTCTGGACCCGGCTTTGGAGCCTGGCTGGCGGAGGTTCGATTATAAACCTCTCGACTCAGTCCGCGAGCGCTTTTTTCTGAAAAGAGCACAAGCGTTAGTACGCCTTCCAGAATCAATCCAGGAATATGGTGACACGCCATACCGTTGCGGCGGAGTTTCGATCCGGACCGCACTTCTTTTTAGACTGGGTCGTACTGCCCCTTGTTGGTTAGCCTCCGCGGGTTCGGCCTCCTGCCTCAAAGGCACCCCCTGCGAAACATCATCAAATACATGGCGATTAGAAGTAAAGCATGGGTGGGGTCATGGTATCCGGACTTCGGTCACGGTTACCTGGGAGGCCGGAAATAATCCGGGGTAGTCGGCCGTAATGGCAACCAAAGCATTGTCGATGCTAAGTTGGTGGAACACCCCGTCGATCAGCTCCACCTTTATATCCGGGTCCTCTTCGGAGGCCGGATCGAGAGACCGTTCCGGATCCTCGGGTTGTGGGGGCGGGTTGTGTATCTTCTCCACGGCCCGGCGCAGTTCCTGCGCAGAAACCATGAAATGAGATGTTTAACCACGGGAACATGGATCGGACAGGCCACAAAGATATTTGCTTACCCAACTTCGAGGATTATTCAAAGAAAACCCGCTCAGTGGATTGACGCGGAGAAAATCCTCCTCTTCCCCTTTGTACATGGCGGACAAGGTCTTCACCAGTTCGATGACCGATCCTGGCCCTTTGCGGCCATGGCGGGTGGCGCGCCCTCCCGCTGAAGTCCCACATGGGTGGCCCCTATATTGAGCGGCTGCACTCCTCATAATGCAGATTGCCATGACTCCGATCATGGTCAATCCGGCATGAGCCAATAATCTTATTCGCTCATCAAGTAAAGGACGCCCGTGTCATTTTCCTCTTGGGGCTCATGAGCGCCACTTAGGCGCTTCTTCGAGGGCGCGCTAAACTCCGGAAGGCCGATCCGCAGGATCCGCAGCGGACGCCCTCCATGTAAAACCATTCAAGGCCGCCTCTTGGACAACTTCTTCGGGTTCGGATAGATATCCGTCCCGGCGATGCGCCATAGTTCGCTCCGCCCACTTGATATATTGACCCCTCATGAGAACGGGGTACTAGGCAGAATAATCTCTTCCACAGCGCAAAATGAGCCTCGATGCCCAAGAACAGTTCGCACAGGGCCACGAAGCCCGCGATGTGCAAAATGGAGGCAGCGTAGGTGGTGCAACTGGAGGCCATAGAACTCCAAGAGCCCCCGGAGAAACGGATGGATTGGAAATCCGAGTCCTCTTACTAGATAAGAGATAAAGCATATCCGCTCTCCTTTAGAGGGATCGGGAACACTCTCCGCTTGCTTTCCGCCCTTGTAGGTGGCAAGTCCGGCTCAAACCGGAACCATGAAGGCCGGGGGAAGAAATCCCTTGGTTTGGAGTATAACTAGCTCGCTATGCGGGATCGAGCATCTCTCCCAATTTCTGTGCCGAGGGCTGGGAGCGCGAGAGGAGGAGCCGCGTCGACCGTCCATGATGGAATGGGCTTTGGTCGAGGCGCCCGATGAAAGCTCGCAGGGGGGGGGGTGGTGTGACTCAGATCTAGATCCTCGCCCCTTTTATAGGCGGCTCATTTGCGCAGCTAGGGGGTAAGTGTAAAATACCCTGGCTTTTCGCATTCATTCAAACACGTGGAAGATGGCCATTATTGGGCGAGAAGCCAAGGAGCGCAGCATTTATCAGAAGCCGGACACTATTTGACAAGTATATGGAATTTGGAGAAGAACCCGCCCCGCAATGCCGAAGACAAACTACGCGCCGGACTCATTGTCATTGAAGCCTGGTTCGGGGGCTACTGAGGGAGTCCCGGATTAGGGGGTGTCCGGATAGCCGAACTATCACCGTTGGCCGGACTCCTGGACTATGAAGATGCAAGATTGAAGACTTTGTCCCGTGTCCGGATGGGACTTTCCTTGGCATGGAAGGCAAGCTTGGCGATACGGATATGTAGATCTCCTACCATTGTAACCGACTCTGTGTAACCCTAACCTATCTGGTGTCTATACAAACCGGAGGTTTTTAGTCCGTAGGACGAACAACAATCATACCATAGGCTAGCTTCTAGGGTTTAGCCTCCTTGATCTCGTGGTAGATCTACTCTTGTACTACCCGTATCATCAATATTAATCAAGCAAGAGTAGGGTATTACCTCCATCAAGAGGGCCCGAACCTGGATAAAAACATCGTGTCCCTTGTCTCCTGTTACCATCCGCCTAGACACACAGTTCGGGACCCCCTACCCGAGATCCGCCGGTTTTGACACCGACAATCTTACTCAGAGTTAGATGCGATTCGCTCGAAGTCCGAAGTGTGGTCATGGGAGATTTTGCTGTTAAGTTTAGGGTGCGGTCAAAGGTTGATGGGTTTAATTGGGCTCTGGTGGCGTTATATGGCGCCGCACAGCCCGAATTCAAACCCGATTTCTTGGCTGATCTAGTTATGATTTGCGGCTCTGAGCAGCTTCCAATCCTGGTGGGGGTAATTTTAACATCATTAGAAGGCGTGATGAGAAAAATAATGATAACTTTGACGGCAGATGGTCGTTCATGTTTAACACTATCATTGAGAGCTTGGATCTGAGAGAGATAGAGCTTTTGGGGAGAAAGTTCACCTGGGCTAACGCGATGCCAAACCCAACGTTTGAAAAGTTGGATCGTGTACTGGCTAGTGTCGAATGGGAACGGAAATTTCCCTTTGTAATAGTTCAGGCACTTTCTCATGGTATTTCTGACCACACGCCTTTATTTCTTGACTTTGGGGAGGCCACCCACCTGTGAAACAAAAATGTATTTTCGTTTGAGCTCGCTTGGTTTGAAAGAGAAGGCTTCCTTGATCTCGTAGCCAGAGAGTGGGCTAAGGATCTAGGAGGTAGGACTGCGCTTGAGCATTGGCAGAATAAGATTAGGCACCTAAGAAGTTTCCTACGTGGGTGGGCTAAGCATCTTAGCGGGATTTATAAGGTCAAAAAGGAACGGCTCCTTTCCCTTATTCAGGCCCTAGATGTAAAAGCAGAAACCACGGTTCTGCCAGCTTCAGAGCTTCATGCCAAGCTTGACGCGGAGATGAGGCTGAAAGAGCTTCTTCGTGGAGAAGAATTAAAGTGGGCACTGCAGGCCAAGGTCCGAAGAGTAGTCCAGGGGAACGCAAACACTCAATTCTTCCACATGATTGCCAATGGCAAACACATGAAGAAGAGGATCTTTCAGCTTGAACAAGATGAAGGAACGATTCTTGGTCAGGAGAACCTAAAATTATACATTACTAAGTATTACAAGCAGTTGTTTGGGCCTCGAGAGGATAGCTGTGTGTCTCTGGATGAGTCTAGGATTGAGGATGTGCCTCAACTTACTGCTGTTGAGAATGATATTTTAGCTGCTCCTTTTTCTGAGAAAGAAGTGTCTGAGGCCATATCGCAGATGCAAAATAATAAGGCTCCCGGCCCGGATGGATTCCCGGCAGAGTTTTATAAGAAGTGCTGGCATGTTATTAAAGGGGATCTGTTGCCGATGTTCCATGATTTATTCTCTGGACATCTTCAGCTTTTTCAACTGAATTTTGGAACGATAACCTTGCTTCCTAAGAAAACAGAGGTTGTGAGAATCGATCAATTCAGGCCCATCTGTCTTCTTAATGTTAGTTTCAAATTTTTTACCAAGGTAGGGACAATTAGGCTCACACAGATTGCGCATGCTGTGGTGCAGCCTACTCAAACTGCTTTCATGCCGGACAGGAACATCCTAGAAGGGGTTGTGGTCCTTCATGAAACGCTCCATGAGATTCACACGAAAAAACTAGATGGAGTTGTTTTCAAGGTGGATTTCGAGAAAGCGTACGATACAGTCAAATGGCCTTTCCTTCAACAGGCCTTACACATGAAGGGTTTTGATGAAGCTTGGCGACGCCAGGTAGAATCTTTCACGCAGAAAGGGAGTGTTGGAATTAAAGTAAATGACGACATAGGTCATTATTTCCAGACACACAAGGGCATGAGACAAGGTGATCCAATGTCTCCTATTCTGCTCAACATTGTGGTTGACATGTTGGCAATCCTGATAGGTAGGGCAAAGGAGGCCGGTCAGGTGGGTGCCTTGGTGCCTCATCTAGTTGATGATGGTGTGTCCATCTTGCAGTACGCTGATGATACAATCATCTTTATGGAGCATGACTTGGCAAAAGCGAGAAATATGAAGCTGGTGTTATGCTTATTTGAACAATTGACAGGATTGAAGATTAACTTTCATAAAAGCGAGTTGTTCTGTTTTGGTACAGACAATGAGGAACAAGAGGCTTATAGGCAATTGTTTGGATGCGAATTGGTGGCATTACCTTTCACGTACCTAGGTATACCCATTCACCATCGTAAGCTGACAAACAAAGAATGGAAGTGCATCGAGGATCGGTTTGAGAAGAAACTGAGTTGCTCGAAGGGCAAACTCATGTCATATAGAGGCTGATTGATTCTTATTAATTCGGTGCTCACGAGTACGCCTATGTTTCTCTTATCTTTCTTCGAAGTCCCAGTTGGGGTTAGGAAAAGGCTGGACTTCTATCGATCACGATTTTTCTGGCAGAGTGATGAGCTAAAGAGAAAGTACCGACTCGCCAAATGGGATATCATCTGTCGACCAAAGGACCAGGGGGGCCTTGGTATTGAGAATCTTGAAGTCAAGAACAGATGTCTTCTCAGTAAGTGGCTATATAAGTTATCAGTTGAGACGGAGGCAACATGGGCGTAGATTCTCCATAGTAAGTATCTGCAGTCCAAAACTTTGTCCCAGGCGACAGTGAGACCGACTGACTCACCGTTTTGGAAGGGGCTTATGAGAGTCAAAGCTGTCTTCTTTAATAGAACAAAGTTTATTGTCGTTAATGGCAACACCACTCGCTTCTGGGAGGTTACTTGGCTTGGTGAAACGTCGTTGGCGCTTCAGTATCCGTCCATGTATCGTATTGTTCAGCGACGTGATGCTCTTGTTGCAACGATTATGCAGTCCATTCCCCTTAATATTCAGTTTAGGAGGGTGCTTGTTGGTGACCGGTGGAAAGCATGGCTTCATTTGGTGAGTCGACTGATGGAGGTTCAGCTAACTCATCAGCCCGATCAGTTGTGTTGGAAGCTTACTAGGTCTGGAGAGTTCACAGTCAAGTCGATGTATATCGATATCATTAACTCTAGTGTTATTCCTAGTTCCAAACATGTTTGAAAAGTCAAAGTTCCTTTGGAAATTAAAATGTTTATGTGGTTTGTACATAAACAAGTAATTTTAAATAAGGATAATTTGGTTAAGCGCAACTGGACAGGATCTACTAGGTGTAGTTTTTGTGATCGGGACGAAACTATCAAGCAACTCTTCTTTGATTGCCCGTTGGCGAGAGTTTTGTGGCACACGGTGCAAATTGCCTTTAACATTACTCCTCCGAACTCGGTCAGTACGTTATTTGGAACGTGGCTTGTTGAGATAGAGTCCGAAACAGCTAGACACATACGCGTCGGAGTATGTGCGTTGTTATGGGCAATTTGGAACTGCAGAAATGATTTGGCTTTTAACAGAACAACAAATATTCATTTTTTGCAGGTTTTATTTCGAACTACCGCGCTGATCCGTATGTGGTCCTTACTCACTCCGACGAAGGCCAGGGAGCGTTTGGTTACTGGATCTGTCCGGTGGAAGATGGTTGCGCGGGATATCTTCAACCGGTTTGGATGGCGGTCATGTAATAGGATAGGCGATTAGTTTACCTATCTTTGTTATGCCAGCCGGTTGTGGCTTCTGGGCCTTGAGTTTTTGGCGTTGTGGCTCTTTATGAGCTTGTCGTTTGTTTGTTTTCAGACTTTACGACCTTGTTGAACCGTTTTATTTATTAATAAATGTGATCGTATGCATGTTTCTAATGCAGAGGCCGGGAAGTTCCTCTTTTTGAAAAAAAAAATTGCACATAGACTCACCGGCGAGAAGAACGCGAATCAGGGGTTCGCATCTGGGACTGGACGCGGTGTAGCAGACGAGTAAGACCGTGATGCGTCGCCGGATAACAACCACGAGACGAGGAGACAAGATGAGACACGCACTTGCCGTGCGAAATAGACCGGCCGATGTCTGGGACGTGGCCACTGGCCAGGGACACAACATCTGCTGGACGGATGCAGATCCGACCATGGAATTATACAGTGCGGAAAGAAAAGCAAGACCGCGCACGGCCTCACGGACAAACACGACAGACGCGTAAGATTCTAGCTACAACTGTGCGTGTGTGGCAGTGGTGTTATTAGTAGTGCCATCACCGATGACGTGTACTACCTTCGTCCGGGTTTATTATCCCTGTAATTTATGATAAGTTCTAACAGTAAATTTGACTAACAAAAATATGATGCAGATCACAGGAGTTATATTGTTGGATTCATATCCAAAATAGGTTGCAATGATACTATTCTTTCTGATATATAACTTATATTTTTGTAGTTAAACCAAAGCTAAAAGTTTAACCTGAAATACAAAGGAGATTAATAAAACGAAGGTAATAGTTTAGTAGTACAATTACTCTATAAGATGTGTGGCTACAACATCCATCGACTATCACATCAACAATCGGGCTACATGATGCGGGTCATATCACAAATGATGACAAATCACATAGGGGTTGTGAAAACCATTGCCGCTCGCCCGAGAAGAGGAACACGGGTTGTTTAGATTTGGCCTATGCTGGCCCTGCCAATCTTGGCACCCCAATTATTTGGCGGCCAATTTCACCACCGACGGCTGGCCAAAATATTAGCGCTGAACTGAACAAGGGGAGCTGAAGAGGACAGGACGCACCAATTCTTTGGTGCCCATCCAAACGCGTAGGCAAGGCTCAGTTGACGCCAAAAAGTTGGTGGAGCGTCCCAAGGATCCAATCTAAACAGCCCCTTGTTTTCTTTTTTGTGGGCGAGAGTAACTCTGTTCTCGCTAGTGCTCTGTTGGTTTCTTGCTTCTCCGGCGGTCTTTGTAGTATCATCGGGAGTTAAGGTGAAAAAAATATTGACGCGAGATAACAGACCTAGTCTATACTTCTACCATCTAATCTAATTCTAATTCTAATCTTCTTCTCTAATTTCTCTAATCTTACCTACTAATAAAGCACCGACTGCTTCTGGTCGTACGTCGCTGGTGTTTTTGCGAAAAAACCCCTCTATTTCTTTCAAATCAACCCGCAGTACCTGTTTAAGTGGTACTCTAGAAAAACGATTCAATTTTGCGTAAAACCCCCTATAGTTTGGACTATTCGACGCGCGGTCCAAGCAGTTTAAAAAATAAAACACAACCACACACAGAGCACACAGGCTCGCCTCCTCTCCCTCTCGCCCATGAAGTCATCGCCGCCGCCGCCGTCGCCCATGCCGGCTGCTTCCGGCGCCTCCGACGCAGCGCGGCACGCCCCAAGCTTCCCACGGTCCGCGCCTCCCTCCCCTCCATCCAGACTCTCTGCTCCCGGCCTCTACAACCCGCCGCAACCACACACCCATGGCTAGGGTTTGGGCATGGCTTCGCCGCTGCGTCTCCGGTGGTCCTGTGTTCGTCCTTCCTTCCTTCTTGGCGAGATTTGCCGCCTACACCTCACCTTCTCTTCATATACTCTGCTGGAGATGCAGTTGGGGAACGCCATGGGAGTTCCCCATCCACCACGATCGCCGCCGTCGAGGGATTCTTCAAGGAGATGTCAAGGACGCCATGGACATGCAGCTCCTCAAGGTTTTATCCTCCTTTCCTCTGATATCAAGTTCTAACAGTACATTAATCCAAGCAACTGTTTTCAGATCAATTAAGGAATCAATCTCATGATGGTTGATGCTTGATGCAGCGGAGGATTGGGCCTCGCATTATTTATTCCAGAATTGGGTGTGGGTACTCTCTAAACTGAATTGAGTGAGCTAAATCTGTGTATCAAAATTGTAGTCTGTAGCTTTATGTGTTACGCCTTAAAAGATTGACCTTGAAGATTGCTTTTGGGAGTAGTTTTAGTTGGTAGATGTTTCAGGCTCCAAATACGCACACATTATGTGCTTAATGTGTGGCATAAACATGATCAGTTTTATGCTTAGAAACCAAATCACTGTCCACCCATTTTATTTCTTCATGAGTATTTTGTGTTGAAATCAGATCACCGTTCACCTGTTCTCGTACTGTTGTCTTTAATTTATTTTGCCGATTCTCAATAAAATGCTCAGTTCAGGATGTGATTTTCAGTTTTAGGCATTTGATACTTTTGGCACTGAGCAAAAAAATAATTTCCTCTGAGCGTGTACCTTCAAATGAAAAGTTCTGACTATGATTTCAAGATGCGACCACACCGCCGTCGGTCGCTCTGCCTACCGAGTGCCACCCGCCGCCTCCCCCACTCCCCCACCTGGGACCTCACCGCCCGCTCTATCTAATATATTTTCCAGTTTTCTTATAGTCGCCAATACAAATGTCCTCTTGAGTGTCAAAAAGCAGCAGTGATAATGAAAAAAGAGTATGGGTTCGTTGCTACATTGTAGTAGTTATGTACATCTCAAAGTTTCAGCCCAGGATTTTTATTTTGACTGATGTGAGTATTTCTTAGCCAGTCTTCATCTTCCAGCTTTGACTGAAAATAGCTCTCCTGAAAACTGTTGGCAATACTCACAATGTGGTCTACAAAGAAACATTTGATAACTTACCGACGGGCAGAAAATATATCATGTTAGTACCATTCGTAAGCAAACATGTACCTTATTTCTGCTTAGATGTTCTCTGTTTCTTATTTCATAAGTGTTTTGCATTCCCTATAGAAGCTGACCGGCCAAATTTATGTTTACTACACTAGCATAGTCTCTCAAGTACTGCACTCCTGCAGGCCACCCAACCCATATTTAAAATCGGGTACTTTTAGTTCTGACTGCAGTCATATAGATATTCATGTATAAAAATTGTTTGCCTTTTGTTCTGGTTAAATCCAGTGATGGTGCTCTAGGTGATCATGCTTCTTAGCCGCTATTAGCGGGCGAAGGCGTAGCGTGTACAAGTATATCTTTCCAAATAGAACATAATTCATCTACACAAGCCTTCAGAACAGGGTAGATTTCCTAGAAGGCGACACCCAATAGGTCATTTTTGTACCCAGGTTTCCTTGCAAACATAGAATTATCAAATTCTACTACAGTTTATATTTGATGCATGAAATTGACCTCTTAGCAATCACCGGTTCAACAATCTTTGTATTATATGCAACCATCAGGCTTATGCATATAATCGTTCAGGTCCTGATTTTTTAAATTAAATATTCTTAATGTTGAGCATTTTTTGTTACGGATTCAGTTCATTATTCAGGATCACAAGAGTCCAATTCTTATATGGTTCAGGAAGCACCAATGATAATACGAGTTAGACGGCTATACAACTCGACTTATCTACTGAAACAAGATGCTTAGCGGATCAACAAGATGCTTACAGATATAGAACAGTAGGAGGATGAGGTGTGGGTATAACATGGCAAATGATAGACCCGGTGAAGAAGGAATGACAATTGTGCAGAGGGTTAAGGGGTGTGGTTACAACGTGACAATAAGAGAAAGACCCGGTAAAGAAAGATTGAACGTTGTGTGGCTTTCCATGTATGAATACTACTGGCAGTGTTACAGTGTGCTGATATGTGCTTTGTAAACAGCAGGCCAAGTGGTCCATTAGAAAAGGGCTGGATAGATTATCAAACAATGAGGGAAGCGAGGAAGAGCTCGGGACGACGGCGTAATGATTAGCCGTCTTCAAGTAGAAGATCCGGACAACCATAAGGGCGTGCGATTTTTTTCCAATGCAATGCATGGGCGCCACGACCGACCTCAACCTTCGGATTTTACAGTACTGTAGTATTCATAGAAGTCTGCTTTTTTGTTTGTATTCGTAGTAAATTATAATTAATTGATGACTAACCTGATGAAGGATTTACTGTCCTATAGCTTCTATAATTTACCGCACTATAATTATTTTTTGATTGTTTGAATTTACAGTGAACTTATGTTTGAATTTACACTACCCTGTTTTTAGTTTTACAATCCTATAACTTCTGTATTTTATAGTAGTAGCCTAAAGGTTGTGATTTTTGTATTTTACACTATACAGTTACCTGAATTTACAGTGCTACATTTTTTACTGGAAGAACTATTTGAAGGAGATTGTGAGAGTACTGACCTACAGTTTGTCTTCTTGGTGTGACTGTAGTTTCCTGATTGTGTAGCTATTCTGTTCCTTCTTCCTCCATCCTCTTTCTCGTTCTTATCTGATCATAAAGCACACATTGTTACTGGTTGTTTCTCCTTATTTTTACTGAAGTTCCAGTAGCTTTGTTGTGATCTGGTTGTTACTGACTGGAATTTTAGTAAAATGAACACTGTAAAATTCATCAAAGCTGAATATGTGATACACTTTAAAAGTTACTCTTTATTCGTAGTGAGATGACTGTAAATTTCAACTAAAGCCACTGTATTTAAAGCTTCATGATGATGAAATGTTTAGTATGTGATTAGTTCATCTTGTGTTGATCATTGTACAGCAGGTTGATGACGACTTTACAGCAGCCTAATTATGAATTTATACTATGTTTGTGTTCAGGAGTTTCTTCCACAAGTATCAATTTCAGATCCTTGAGATGAGAATTTCAGTTTTCTTCCAATAGTATTGTGAAGAAAACAAAATTGTCAATAACCTGGAGAAGGTCGTGAGAGTACTGACCTGGCAGTGTTGCTTTTTGGGCCCTTTCATTGCTTGCTCATGGATCATAGAGCGCATAGGTCATACATACACGTGCCATGTTTGTAGTGCCTGAAAAAATTGGTTGAATGCCCCTTTATTTTCAGTCAAGTTTTTTTTTCAGTTGGTGTCAGATTTTTACTGGTTGGTATATTTGATTGAAGGCCAATTCAATTTCAGTCGATTGTAATATAGACACTCCCTTTTTTTTTAAACCAAAGTGTTCTCTATGGGGGAAGCCTATACGGCGCTACCGCGCGCACTACCCCTTGCGCGCTGGGTGTTCTCATGCGCAAGCCCTTTTTTTGTTTTTTTATTCGTATTTTCTTTTCCTTTCTTTTTTCCTTTCATTTTATTTTGTGTTCCTTTTTCTTTCTTATTTTCTCATCTTTACATTTTCACTTTTTTTGTGAAATTTCTTTTCAAATTCGCGAAGATTTTTTTGTTCATTGAATTTCAAAAAATGCTCATCGATATAAAAAAGGGGTTCATCGAATTCAATTTTTTCACCGGATTTAAAAAATGTTCATCAAAATTTGTTCACCGACCTAAAAAAATATTCATTAAATTAAAATTGTGTTCATCATTTTCAGAAAAAGTTCAAAAATTCATTTTTTACCGAATTAAAAGTGGTTATTCAAGTTTAAAAAACGTTCATCATTATTAAAGAATGCTTATAATTTTTTCCAAAAAAAAATTGTTCATGAAAATAAAAATTGTTTACATTTTTTGAAATCATGGACGTTTTTTGAATTCAAGAAATGTTTTTGAGAAGTCAAAACGAACAATGTTTTTGCAATTTTAGAACCTTTTTGTAATCGCAAATTATTTTAACATAAAATAAAACAAAAACAGAAAATAAAAATGAAAAGCACAACAAACTTATATATCTAAAAATACCCAACATAGTAAAAATCGTTTTATAATAAGCACACAGTTATATATATTCACACTTTTTAAAAACTGGTCAAAATTCCCAAAAGTTGTTACATTTAAAAAATGCATTTAGAAATGTTCAGAAAAATGCTATTTTTTTAATAAATCATTTTGTTTTATTAAAAAATTCATTCTTTTCCGAAATGAAAAGAAAAAGATTTAGAGACTATTCCATGAATTATTCTTCAGTCAGGCGAAGAATGTCGAGGTGGCTTCTTGACGACCAATATTCAGTCGAGAAACAATAATCATGTTTATTAGAACTGAATATAAGAAATGGTGCGTAATGGTAAAGAACTTCAGGACTTCATGGAGTCCAAGGTTTGCTGGTGCGACGTTCGGTGAACAAAGTTGCCCATGTTTTATTTTCGAGCCTACCAGCGTGATAACTTCAATAAGTCATAGTGATTCCAACTCAAAAAAAACAAATTGCATCTAATGACACATCGAGTAGATTTTGCAAGATTCCATGCCCGTTGCAACGCACGGGCATTTGTACTAGTAATAATAAAGAGAATTGGGTTTCTGCCGTACGTCATAAAAACTACCCTCGAAGTTGCCCTTAATTACCCACTATGCCACCTATAAGTGAAAAAAAAACGATTCCTTTTTTTTTCTTGAAGGCCGCCGCGGGGTTTGATTATTAGACAGTGGTACCCTAATAAAACACAAGCAGAAGAATGCCGCACTGGTCTGTGCTTCGCCCCTTTTCCATTATATTATTAGACAGTGGTTCGCCCCTTTTCTCTCTTTTTTTCTGCAAGGGGTCGTCTTTCTCCCACACATGTTACAGGTGTGATGTCTCCATTCTGTTTTCTTTTCCTTTTTTTACCTTTTTTCTTCTTATTTCTGTTTATGTTTTTCTCTTTTAAATTCAACGGAAAAATTCCAAATTTTAAAAGGTTGTGAGTTGAATTTTATATAGAAATCGTAAAATGTTCGCGAACTCAGAAAATGGTAGAGAAATCATAAAATAAATAAGATTAAGAAACTGTTTGCATAGTATAAAAAAATTATTTCATAACAAATATTCATGATTTTTAAAAGGTGATCGTGAATTTAAAACATATTCAAAAATTTGAAAATTATGTCCATAAATTTTAGAAAATGTTTGCAAAAATTCAAACAGATATGTAAATAACAAAAAGACGAACCATCACTTAAATATTTTTTAGGGGATACATAGAGGTTGTTTTATGATTTTATTTAGTCCATGACGCATCGGTTAAAAAAGGGTTTTTGTGTTCTATACAATGCTTGCTCCCAGAAAAATTAACACAACTTTCTATGGCGCAATGCTAGGTCAAGATGAGACGTCGTTTATGACATGACATTTTAAAAGTCCTTATCTCATCCTGACATAGTCTAATTGTTTTCCCCTATTGCAACGCACGGGCATATTTGCAATATCTCTACCTAATAGAGGATAAGCGGCAACACAAATATGATATCTCGCGAAAATAAAGAAGATGGACCTATTGTGATCTTGAGTGATGGTTGTTGGGTTAAGAGCGTGTGTTATGTTTTCTCTTTCGTTGCAACGCACGGGCTCTTTTGCTAGTATAATACTATGTTTGTATATCTTTTGCGACGTCAAGTCCGTCATGTGGATAAACAGTACTCGATCATGTGGACCATCGTTTACGTTCTTAGGCCTTGCTTGGATTGAGTGTACAACGCGTTTCTGTTGTCATTTGCGAATTTGCCTGCATTCTACATGTCTTAATTGAGCATGGCTGAGCCAAAATATGCAAAAAAAAAAAACAACAACATATGCACCTCGTTTGGTCGTCTGCATCTAGGCTTTCTGCATTAGAGGATCGGTTTTGGCATGTTGTTTGGTGTCATGTATTGTCTCCACTCACGCAATTCCACGATGTTTGGTTATATACACGGGATATGATTAAGAGTTAACACCTACGCATAACACACAGAGTTACAGTAGAGTTCCTTTACAGTGTGCTCGCAATGGCGGCGTCAGTGTAAGCCGAGGGCGAGGAAGCCAAGAGAAACGACACCGGCGGCAGCGCCACACACAACATGGCGTCCATCCGACAAGGTTGACAACTACACATAACACCAGTGGCGCCATGGCGCTGAGGAAGAAAAATATGGAGGAGAAATGCAGTTTGCAAGCCATGGTCGTGCCAGTGCATGAGGACACAGAGGAGGAGGCCAAAAAGAACAATGCTGACGACGGTGTCAGTGTAGTAGGACATGAGCGAGAAGGTCGAGATGAGCGATGCCTGCGGTGGCTTCAGTGTAGCAGGATGTGGGAGGGAAGACGGAGAGGAACGACGACCACCCGAGTGCACCAGGACGCGGGAAAGGAGGTTAAGAGGAACGAGTTCGGCAGTGGCGCTAATGCAACAACACGTGGAAGAGGAGGCCTAGAGGAATGAGGCCGACGGTGGCGCCAGTGTAGTAGGACACAGTGGACACCGCGATTAAGGAGTGTCATTAACACACAACACACATATGCGTATGTACGTTCCAACGAGGTAGAAGTTAGATCCACTCGTCTACGATCATCGATATAGAAAATGTGCAATACGAAAGTCATGTAAAATTGCAAGATGAAGCCACTGGTAAAAGGAAGTTTCAAACGGTCGACTGTGCGTGACGAATTCGACAAAAATAGATCCAAACATGAACACGAAATTAAGCATTTACAGTGGACGAAACTATGAAGCGATCGCCTGAATGGAACCTTAACATCGATGCGCATTTTTTTTATGTAGAGCTTATCTCGAATTGAAGCACCTTTGTGTAGATTAGTAGGGACGAGAAAGAAAGGAGATTAGAGACGAGCTTACCATAGGTGGAGAAGATAGCAGGTACACGGTGTATACTAGCTCGCATCCTTCCAGCCTCCTCTAGTGCAACAGGGCCCTTCCATGCGTGCTCGATGTGCCTCACCTTGGCATGGTTCACTGGAAAGTGCCAATTTGGCTCGTCCACTACACTGGCCCAGCGGGTGTTTGTGATGCCGACCAAACAGTGAACACATTCAAGCAGATAACCCATTTTTCTTTACCGTGGGCCTGGCTAGCCTATATGCAGGCTATCAAACACGTCTTTAGTGTGCCCTTTGATGTTTAGTTCCATGCATCCTATTTAAAAAGGACATTAATCTACTTCAATGACTGTTCGTTGACGAATTATTTGATGGACAACTTGCCTTATAAGGGTATATTCAACGCGGACACTATAAACGCCCCATCTGTCTGGACCACACAGTCCAGACATGTTTTTCCATCAAACGCGGTCCTGTATTTGTCCGCTGGCCAGTCCAGACGTCCTTCCTCGCACAAAACAGAAAGGGGGCTTTGCTGGTGCCCGTACCGTTGCGACACATGCCTCCGACAACCTGCCCCCTACCCAAAACCATCTCCTTCGTCTGCGCCCTTTCCCGCCCGAAGCAGTTAGCGACGCTCCAGAGCGCCAGCACCGCATTCATGCCGGCCGAGAGCGCCGCCCGCACCGCTTCCCAGTGTACGCGACTTCTCCACGTTTAAATGAAAACCAGTCCACCCGCCTCCCTCCATTAAACATGTGCGATTGCCGAGGAACCTACTTCGGCACCACCCTTCATCTGTCTGCCGCCCAACATTAACCACCTTGCCGTGTGGCCAGCCATCCGCCCGCTATTTAAATTCCACTCCCGACAACAGCCGAATCCAACCTCCTCCACTTTCTATCTCCTATCGAGATCACACCCGCCATGGCCTCCTCGAGCTCCAAAGCCCTGTGGGACACCCTCTCGTCCGAACAGAAGGAGATCTCCGCCATTGCAGCAGGCTAGCGCCCCGGCAGACGGACGAGCTCTTTGGAGGCCAGTGTAGTGGACGAGCCAATGGAAGAGGCGGCCTACGACGTGCCAGCGCCACCGTCCTCGTCGGCCAATCCCGGCATCACCATGGGCGAGACACCGATTCACTACACCAATATGGTGTTGGAAGAGCGGGAGTATGCGTTCCGGCAAGCACATGCCGACCAGTCCTACAACCTCCGCGTCCTCGATGAGCACCGACGCGCAAACGAGCAACTCGCTGCCGTCACGGGCATCGCAGTGGACATGGACGTGGACGAGCAGGAGGCGCTGCTCCTATCATGTAGCTCCACTTGTGACATCCGCCGCGAGCGGTTGCGGTACCGCGTCCGGTGGACGGGGATAGAATCCGCCTTCAAGGAGATCGACAAGGCGGCGGATGAAGTTTACAACAACGATGAGGACGACGTCGCCAGCTCCGCGTAGGCCGTGCCCCACCGCCATGACGATGAAGCCGGCATGTCCGCGGACACCGCCGGCAGTGAAGAAGAGTAGAGCATGGGAGGCCGCTGGCGCTTGGGTCCCATGAAGTCCACCACTCCGCCCCTCCAGTTGAAGCCAAGTTAGATGTAAATCATCTAGTTTTATATGAAAACTATCCAAGTTTCAATGAAATTCGCCCGGTTTATCTAAATTTGCATCAAGTTTGTTTATTTCCGTTCGAAATATCTCTGGACATTTGCGGCTATGGTTGGATGGCCGAATTCCGCATCAGTGTCCGTGGATTGGTCCCCACCGGTTCGCGGACGGATATGGTGTCCGGTTTAGAGGTGAGCGTTGGAAATGTCCTAAGGGGGGGTCATAACAAGTTTGGCAACTTCAGAGCTCACGTGTTGGAATGGGCAATTTACGTGGCTCTTCAAAACTTTCCAGATAGTCCAGCTTGTGTAGATTTGATTTTTGCTGTTGTTTTGCTACATTATAAGAAGTTAAAATAAGAATGATGATGCTAAATATGACAATATTCACTTCGGTGTCCGGGATCATATGAGCCTGATGAACAGTAAAATCACTAAACAATAGAAAAGAAAAACCAAAAACAATTTAAAAATTGCAAGCAAGATGTCCATGTGCGAAATTTGGTGAAGTTTGGACATTCGAGGAGCATGCGGAAAAAAAGACAAAATCGAGCATGAGCAGTGATGTTTTCAAATGTTTCTCACATACCCGATTTTATTTTGCCACGAGCTCCTCGAATTTCCACAATTCATGAAATTTTGCACGAAAATCACGTATTTGACCAACTTGTATAAAAAATGATTTTTTTACGTTTGTTTCTATTTTTCATGATTTTACACTGAACCGTGCGTCCATAAATTTGAAGACTTTTCTAAGAACTTTAGTGTAACTTAGCTTTACACTGTATATTTATCATTCATTTTCATTTAAGTTTAGTAGATCTTACATACTTTATTTTATTTTGATTGTTCATGTTTTATTCAAATTCAAAAGAGGTTAGCAAGTTGTTCGATGTTTGTTGATGTCACCAAATACTACCTTTCCGGTGTTTTCTTCTCTGGAGTGGCGATTTGCTATGCAGATCATACTCGCTAGCATCTTTTGGTCTACATTGACAACTTCTTTGTCATTTTTTTATCTGCTTTTGTATATTTAAACAAATTGTCTCCACTGGGACAGAGGCTCAAAGGAGGTAACAAGCTTTGCTCACGCCGACAGATGCATGAGGAAGAAGACTTGCACTCACATGGATTTGGGTGTATTTTTTAATTTCTATAAAGGATGCTTTAAGAGTCTATCCTACTTAATGGTTTGAAAGAGTTTAAGAGGAGGTTTGTCATAAACCTGAGTGAAGTTCAAACTGGTACAAAACTGCATTGAAACTAAATCCAGCCAATAGTGTACCAAAACTATATGAACCCAAGAAACAACAATTAAAGTTGCAGGCAACCTTATGGTACATGCATCCAATTTTTTTGAAGTTTCATTGTAGTTTTAAAAGTGTATTTTTGATATTTTGAAAATCCACTCAAACATGAACCAGAACTACAGAAAATCATGAAACCACGACATAAGTCACTAGAAGCCATATGAAACTTGTATTGATAAAAAAAGTGGATTTGGAAAACTGCGTCAATCTTTCATTGCATTTTCAATAAGTGAATATTGTGATTTTTTAAAACATTTAACATTGATCTTGTTTGGCAAACTATCATGATAAAGACCCGGTCTATGGTACTTTCTAATTTTGAAAAATAAAAAAAATGCATGGGTCAATAGGTGGGAGATGGAGAAGTGGATTGTGGCTGATTCTAACAAAGAGGCGAGTTCTAAATAAAAATAAACGTATGAGAAAGGATCCCAGGAGTCTTGAAGTGCCTGGGGTCAATGGGTAGTCCTTGGACGTCCACATACATGTGGTAAATCCACATTGATTCCAGATGTGCAATTTAACCACCAGGGTTGCACCAAGGTGAGTTGCCTAGTCCTATCCCAACTATTTGGAACATTGGAGAATGCTTCGGTTGCTACTAATTGGTGTGGCACTCTCGCTTGCACTATCAAGAGGATTGGGTGTATCTCAGTTCGATTCCTTCATTGAAACCCTGGATTGCCTGTAGCGACCAGACCCGAATGGATCAAGTCTCTGTGCTCAGTGTCATCCCTGGATCAGTAATGCTGACACCACACAGTACTTCGAAGGATTTATAGCAGAGTAGCAATCACACACTTATTACATCGTTGTCCACAAGGGAACTTATTACAATAATATGGCTTAAGGCCATCTAATGATAACAGCGGAAGGCTTGGAAGATAAGCGAGTCCATCAACTCCAACGGCATCACTGAGTATAGAACCACGACCTAACACCTTACTCGTCGTCTGAAAAGTCTGCAACGTGAAAGTTGCAGCCCGAAAACGGGTCAGCACATGGAATATGCTGGCAATGTAACACATAAGAGCAATGAAGGAATAAGCCTATACTACATGCATATTTGGCTGGTGGTAAGGCTCTACGGTTACATTTGCATAAAGCTGATTTTTCCCTACATCAAAGGAATAACTTTATTTAACTATCATGGTGGTTGTTAAACATTGAGAATGGTTGACAGCATCCTCAATCCCAATTAAAAAGTACTCATCAAAAACCCAATAACTTTTATTTAGAAGTAACATGTTGAGATTCACACGATATTCAATTACCGGATACTCAAAATGTCCATAACCGGGGACACGGCTAATCATGATTAGTTTATACACTCTGCAGAGGTTTGCGCACTTTTCCCCACAAGACTCGATCGCCTCCGCTTGGTTCCCGCACTACATGGTGTTTGAGAAACGGATGACCGAGACATAGTCTTTCAGAAGCGCTAGCACCTTACATGTGGGTAGACCGTACCAACCTACATCCCCTACATCAGCTAGCCTACCCGTAAGAGTTCGCACAACTTAGTCAACTACGCCAGAGCCCATAATTGGCTTGTGGCTGCACACGGAAGTTTCCAGTTTGAATAATCTTATGATCCCTTAGAGCACTGGGGCGGTCCAAGAAATACAGAGCAAGTCTGATGGAAACCAGGTGCCTCAATCCACCCAGATGTGTGTTTAGGTTGCCACCTTAGATAAACCATTAATTAACAATCTCACATCTGTCATGGATATTCACTCACCCAATCCACGTCTACTAGCATAGCATGGCACAATAAGCAAACGTAGAAGTAACTCCCAAGGTTTCATAAGTAAAACAGGTAATAGGTACTACCTCAATCTACTTCCCAAACCCACAATTTAGTTTGATCCTAAACATGCAAGTGTTTGAGGGTTTGATCTAATGCAATAAAACTGGGTAGTAGAAAAGGTATGATCAAGTGTTACTTGCCTTGCGATGATCCATGAGACCTAGAGATTCAAGTAACAAGCGGCGCCTCCGGGTGATCTAACGCAGACAAACAACAAGCATACAGTAAGTACTCATCTAATGCACGGGGAAATCTCGAATAAAAGATCTAACCAGAGAGTTCAACTTAAGAACCCTGGTTGCAAAAAGAATCGAATCAAATAAAACATCGAAAGTCGAAACTCGAGAGAGAACGACTCGGTTTAGCAATCTGAAACTAGGTCAAAATTTTACAGTAACAAAACTCTGTGTAAGTAGGTTAGTCGGAACGGGGTTTCGTAACGAAACTCCAGGCGCTTGAATCACCTGATTCCGATAAACGAGCAAGAAATAAAACAGATTTGAAAATCGGATCGGAAATCGAATCAGAAAAAAATAACGGATTAAATCCGATTAACAGAAAACGACGAACGGTTTAAATAACGGACGTTCGTTAACAGAACTAATCCAACGAACACATTCATTGAAACGAACGGTTCGGTGAACGCGTTAATTAAGAAAACCGAAAAAACCATCTAGGGTTTTTTGTTTTTTTAAACCAAACATCACAAAAACCGGATCGGTTTTATAGGAAAACCGGATCGGGCGGGCGGCGAGGTCGGCTACCTCCGGGCTTCGCGGCGGGCTCGCGGGCTCGGTGGGGCGGGTCGGCGGGTCGGGAGGGGCGAGAGGGCGGCGGGTGCTCCGCGTCGGCGACGGGAATCGGCGGCGGCGGCGGCGACGCCCTGGCGGCGGCGGCTCGGCTTGAGGCGGGCGGCGGGGATGAGAGAGAGGGGGGGGGCGGCGTATTTATGGAAGGGGGGGTTGGCGGCTTGGGAAGGGGCCAGGGCGGCGGCGACCTCGTGTCCGACCCGGACACGAGCGGCAGCGGCGGGTGGCGTCTTGCGGCGGGGCTCACAGCGGGCGTCTTGTGGGAGAGAGGGAGGTGGGCCGGGGCGCTGGGCCGGGGCGCGGCTGGCTGGGCCGGCTGGGCCTTGGCCCAGGGGGGGGGCGCGATTTTTTTTTTAAATCAAAACCAAACGAATTAAAAAAAATACCAAACGAACTCCGATTTTAAGAAAAATAATTTTCCCCGACTCCTAAAAATGAGTCGAACGAAATGAACTTTAAAAACGGCAAACATGCATATGTTTTTAAAATGCTCATTTTTGCCTAAGCAAAATAAATCTTCCAAAAGCCAAATTTGATTTATTTATAATACCTTCGTTTTCCTAAATGTTGGGAAAGTCATATTATTCCCTCTCTTAAAATTTTTATAGGAAAAACTTTATGAAGATAATTTAAATAAATCCAAATGATCCTATTTTCAAAATTTGAGAAATCCCAAATATGAAAATAATGAAACTTCCAACTCTCTCCGAGGGTCCTTGAGTTGCGTGAAATTTCTAGGATCGGAAAAATGCGAGAAAAATATGATATGCATGATGACCTAGTGTATAACATTCCAAATTGAAAATTTGGGATGTTACATTGCCATGAGAAAAACTTTCTGCAATAGCTCAAGTCTTTCCTTCATCTATCTTAGGTGATAACACGGTTAATAGCCGTGTCTTTATTTTTGTGTCAGTAGAGTTTGCATGGCACAAATGTATGTGCACATGTTAGTCATGTGAAAGTTGTTTGTGAAAATGGTCGTGCATCAGTTCAGTTGAGTTCTTGCATGAGATTGTATATGCTTGGCCAACATGTAGCATATCATACTATATGTGAAGGGTAGCTTGCCTTGTAGTCCATGTAATCAGTTGATTCCAATCTAAAAGTCAAACTGTTTGGATCAGGATGATTGCTGGGGTGATAAACACACGTTTGTGTAGGAGTTGGAGAGGAATAGTTTGGGTCATTTCTATCATTGCATCCGAGTTGTGATCAAGCTAGCTAGTCTATGTGTGATTGAGATAGGAATAAGTTAGCTATGTACAAGTCGGTTTGTTTGTTTGGTTAGTTCATGCCCAACTAGCAGAGTCATATATAGCTGCACCTATATAAACATAAACACGTCATTGGATTGTAGTCAGGTCCAACTGGCCAATCATGTTGTGTTCATTTGTGCATTCTAGTCACGAGAGTTCACATCAGATAAACTAAGTGTTCCTTTCATCATCGGAGTTCCAGTGAGTTCGTATACAACGAGTTGCGTGTATAAGGGTAGTTCTTTCACCGTTAGACATGAGCTACCGCAAGACAATGTGTTCGATCCCTGAGAAAGCTAAGAACTGACACACGTTCAATCAAAGGTTGTAGTATTATAATGTGTTTTTGTATATCATCCACATTTTTATACTGGGACCAACGTATAAAATGCTTTTATTTACTCGAAGTACTAGTCTAAGCCAAGCAAGCATAATTGTGATAGGGTAAACAAAATTTCATCGAATTATTTCAGTATACGTTCTCGTTCTTACGCTCAAAGAGCGCTAAATCTCAAAAAGGAGTTCCAACTTCCACGCAGATGTGATTTCGCAAACGGAGCTACATCCCCCACCCTCGTCGTAGATCTTTGTCGATAAAAGCAAGTCTCTCTCTCTCTCTCTCTCTCTCTCTCTCTCTCTCTCTCTCTCTCTCTCTCTCTCTCTCTCTCTAGTTGGTATAATAGACTGAAGAGCCCATCCAATATATAGGCCCGAGACAGTGTCAATCATTTCAGCTAGAAGCGCTAAAGTCACACTTAATGCAAGTTATGATGTACTACCATGAGATCATAACCAAATTACAATTTCTGAAATAAATTAAATATAATAAATAGTACAGTTTCGTGGGCCAACATTTAAACACCTTGAGTCTTATACATGTTCGCGCCCCTATATATGTGTACTGCCATATGCACTCTCCACCCACTCAAGTAAGACAGAGCCCAACCATATGCATACTTCCACCCATATCGATGACCTGCTCGAAGGATCAGAAATAGAGAAGAAGAAAATAATACTTTGGAGAATATGAGGCATCGGGAAATCAATGAAAACTGCTCGCTGTGCCACGCGTCATTCTATCTTCTAGATGTTCACCATGACATACGTGTATGTACCATACTCCTCAGAGACTAAATCATATTGGTCATGATAAGGAGGTCATCATGTAGTGTATCTGTGGTTAGTTGTTAGTTTTCATAGCTGATAGTAGAGCAGCAGCTTCTTTCTCTTTTGTAGGTTTGCCTTTGTACAACTACATAATTCCAATAGAGGCTTTCCTACATTTTATTTCTTCAGTGGATAAGCATCTTACCAGCTTCTCAATGGAACATGTTACATGGAGGTAGGCCGCTTACTAAATCAGTCCCGACGATCCTCCCAACATACATTTTGTCTTGCATCAAAATGTGTGATGGACGAAATTGATAATAAAGGAACTAAAACAAAATTAGTGGAAGTGATTGATTGGTAGTTTGGGAGGATACTTGGTTAGGTGACACATCATTTTAGCTCTCCAGTATCCTTCCCTGTACCACATTGCTCAACGTATGGAGGATTACGTGGCAGCAGTCATGCAGACGGTACCTTTGCATATCCAGTTCAGGAGGTCTCTAGTAGGGGAGCGATGGAACGCCTGGTTGCACTTGGTGCGAAGGTTGATGAACGTACAACTCTCTGATCAGGGAGACACCCTGAAATGGCAGCTAACGGGTAATGGAGTGTTTTCGATCAAATCGATGTACTTAGACCTTATTAATACTGGCCCAATCCCGAGATCGATACACATTTGAAAAGTTAAGGTTCCCTTGTGAATCATGATTTTTATGTGGTTTGTGCACAAGCAAGTGATCCTTACCAAAAATTACTAAAGCGAAGATGGGTAGGTAGCTCACAATGTTGCTTTTGTGTTCATGACAAAACAATTCAACACTTATTTATTGATTGCCCTCTCGCGAAGTTACTTTGGAGGTCCATTCACATAGCTTTTAATATTGTTCCTCCAGTTAGCATTGATGCGTTGTTTGGGACGTGGCTAAATAGAGTGATTCCTGAGATTGCGTCAAGTATTTGGATCGGAATATGCACACTTCTTTAGGCTATATGGAACTGCAGGAATGATATGATTTTTAACAGACTATCTGTGATTAATTTCTTGCAAGTTATCTTCAGAGCTATGACATGGATCCGTGTGTGGTTGCTACTCACTCCTATGGGCTCCAGGAAGCATTTGGCTACTGGGTGCAACCGATGGGAGATGGTCGCATAGGCTATCTTCAACCGGTTGGATGGCGGTCACATAATAGGATAGGTCCTTAATGTCCTTTCGTCCAGCCGGTTGTGGCTTTGAGTTGCTTTATCTTTTTTTGTGCTTCTTTTGTGAGTTGTACTTTGCAGACCAGACTATTTGTTTTGCTGAAATTGTTTTAATAAAGTGGCCGCATGCATCTCTCCGATGGGGAGGCCGGGGGATATCCTCCTTTTCAGAAAAAAGGTAGTTTGGGACTTTATCTACAAATCTATGATGAAGGGGGCTAAGAGAACCCGCAGGTTCAAAAATAATTGTCTCAAGACAAAGTTCATGCCTCAGCTACAAACTGCGCCTAACTGGCCTTGGGCAAGATGCGTGAGCAGCATGTTAAACATCATGTCACGTTGTATTATCAGATATGTGCGCCTTGTTTATCTTAGGTAGGTAGGGATAGAGTTTGTTTTAATTCTCTCTTATCTTTCTATCTCCTCTCCCCATGTATCTCTCGGTTGTTTCCAACGACCGCACCCTGTAACGCTACGAGACGTCTCTCGTCCAATATCAATATATATATCATGCGGCTCTCCCTGTATGGAGAGTAGGAACGCTTCCACAACTTTCCACATGGTAATCAGAGCGATCTTCTTCCACCTCGTCTAGCTATCCTCTTCCTCCCAAAACTCGACCATGTCAACCTCCACCTCTGTAGTTTCCTCCGGCCTCCACAACAACGTCTCAGAACCACTCACCAGATCGAACTATGTTCTCTGGCATGTTCAAGCCCGCTCCCAGATCATGGGGGCCGCCCTCTTTGGGTATCTTGACAAAACCATAGCAGAACCAGAGAAAACCCTAGTCAGTAAAACCTCCGAGAGCAAAGATCAGGTCGTCCCCAACCCTTCTTATGCTCCTTGGTTGATCCAGGATCAACAAATTATGGCCTACCTACTCAGCAATCTCTCCAAGGAGGTGCTAGTTCAAGTTGCCTCCCTAGATACATCTCATGCCATCTGGACAGCCCTTGCCAATATGTTTTCTGCCTAGTCCCGCTCCAAAGCCAATCATGTTCGCATCTCTCTCACCACTGCCTAGAAAGGAACCCAATCTGCCGCCACATACTTTGGTCAATGCGAGGTCTTGCCGATGAATTAGCTGTAGCAGGCAAACCTATCATAGAAAATGAGCTCGTCTCTCACATTATCTCCGGTCTGGACATGGATTACCAACCGATTATCTCTGCCCTTGATGTTCATCCTGATGATGTCTCTGTTGATGAACTCTTCGGCATGGTTGCTATCTTCGATCAGAGGGTGGAGATGTTCCAGGGCACAGGCGTCAGGGGCTCATGTCATCAGCCAGCGCTGCATCGCGCGGCCGCGGAGGTGGCCCGACCAAAGGCTATCGCGGCAACGGCGTAGGTGGCAGCTGCGGCTCCCGTTGTGACTCTGGAAACGGCGGCGGCAGCTACTACCCCAACAACAGTGGCGGCGGAGGCCACTACGGCGACAACAGCAACCACTACGGCGGTGGTGGTGGCGGGCCACTACTCCAACAACAACAGCAGTGGCGGATTCAACTACAACAACAACCATCAAGGAGGTCGACCCTTCTACAACAACAATAGGGCGGCCAAAACCACTACAACAACAACTTTCGTGGGTATGATGAGTATGAGGGCAAGTGTCAGATCTGTAAGAAAACTAATCACATAGCTAAAGAGTGCAAGTGGCGATATGCTGAAGACAACTCATGAAAGAAGAAAGTTGATGCGGCGGTAAACACATCTTATGGTGTAGACACAAATTGGTATGTTGATTCTGGTGCCACCAACCACATGACCCATGAGCTTGAGAAGGTCACCATCCATGAAAGATACAATGGGCGTGATCAAGTTTACAATGCGGATGGTTCAGGTATGGAGATAAGCAATATTGGTCATTCAATTATTCATTCCCCACATAAAGATATACATCTTAACAATATTCATCATTGTCCTAGTTCATCGAAAAATCTTCTCTCTGTACATCGCATTGCCCTTGACAATCTTGTTTTTCTAGAATTTCACCCATTTTTTTCTTAATCAAGGATTAGGTCACGAAGCAAATCCTCTACCGAGGAAGATGCGTGGACAGACTCTACCCTTTGATTCCCAAAGTTAGCAGATTTAATAAACAAGTGTATAGTGCCACTAGACTCTCCATAGAGAGATGGAACGCTCGTTTACACTACTAGGGAAAAGGCTATACACAGAGGTAAAGCAGTAGCGCTTGTTAAAATAGGGTGCTACTGCTAATTTGTAGTAGCGTGTTTATGCAAAGCGCGCTATAGCTCGAACATTAGCAGTAGCGCATGTCCAGAAACAAGCGCTACCACTATAATATTCCCACGGCTTAGCCGATAGGCTACACATAGTAGTAGCGATCCATATTGAACCGCGCTACCGCTATGTCCTTTTTAGCAGCGCGTTGTCTTCTAAACTCGCTACTGCTAAAGGATATAAAATTAAATGAAAAGCAAATAGAAAGGTAATTGAAAATGAAAGAAATAGAATAAGGTGAAAGGAAAAAAATATAATGTAAAGAAAAATAAATGAAAAAGGGAAAAAGAGAAAGGAGTAGCAGTAGCGTGTATACCAGAACGCGCTGTAGCTAACTTAGCAGCAGCACGCTTTCTTGAACGCGCTACTGCTACTTCTGAATTAACCATCCACCGGCTCAAAAAATTTCAAAGTCCTCCATCCCCCCCCCCCCTTTCCCCTACTCCTTTGTCACCGCCGCCCGAGCTTGCCCTCACCGCCGCCGCCCGCCCTCAACCTCAGAGCCGTCGCCCGCCGCCGCTCTCGACCTCACCGTCGCCGCCCTCGACCTCACCGCCGCCGCCCGAGCCCGCCCAACACCGCCGCCTCCCGATCCCGAGCCCGCCCTCGCCGCCCTACCTCTCCGTCGCCGAGCACCTCCCTGCCATCGTCTCTTCCCTCTCTGTAAGCCCCCCACCCCTCCCCCACCCGCTTTCTCTCTGCTTAGTTAGTACTAGATGTTTTTTAGTAGTAGTAGATGTTAATTTAGGATTCATAGATAATGATTTTTAGTAGTTGAACTAGTTTAGTTTTAGTTGAACTAGTTTAGTAAGTAAATTAATAAACTAGTTGAACTAGTTGAATTAATAGAACTAATGTATTTTTAGTAAGTAAATTAATAAACTAGTTGAACTAGTTTAGTTTTAGTTGAACTAGTTTAGTAAGTAAATTAATATAACTAGTTGAACTAGTTGAATTAATAGAACTAATGTATTTTTAGTAAGTAAATTAATAAACTAGTTGAACTAGTTTAGTAAGTAAATTAATATAACTAGTTGAACTACTTTATTTTTAGAAAGAACTAGTTTTTTTTCTATTTATAGTAAGTTTATATTTAGTAAGAACTAGTTGAACATATCATATTTGTTGTTATTTTTTTAGTTTAAGCAATTGTTCGGGATGTATTAGTGATAACTTATAGGGTTTTTGCATTATCCCCGCCGCCGTCCCCGTCACCGACCCCCTCCGACCTCGAGGTGAGACCTGCCAAATCTCCATGTATATCTTGTGTTGCTCATATAGGATATGTGGTTGCCCAAGTGGCCGGTCATGTTTAGGTTACACCTCCGAGTGGCCTATGTTTTGCGGGAGTATTGATTAATTTCCGTTCT
The DNA here is from genome assembly GCA_021605205.1 of Aegilops longissima. Classification (NCBI taxonomy): domain Eukaryota; kingdom Viridiplantae; phylum Streptophyta; class Magnoliopsida; order Poales; family Poaceae; genus Aegilops; species Aegilops longissima. Next base: position 681,584,107 of record CM038678.1, on the reverse strand, counting down.
GGCAAATTTCAGGCCCTCGATATGTCCTTTTTTAGCAAAGGTCATGCCGGATTTTTCCGTGAATTCTGGCATGACTTGTGCTAGAATATGTAGGAAATATCGAGTGGCCTGGATTTTCATGAAAAATAATGATCTAATTTAGGTTTTTAGTACATATATTTAATTGTACAAGTTTAATCATTGAATTATGGACGTAGGAAATGTCGTACTCGGACGACGACAGTCTCCCGGGGGAGTGCAGCTGGTGCCACGACGATCGAGGTATATGCGACAGGTTCGTTGAGCTGGACGAAGATCGGCGCTTCAGCATTAAGCTTGAGGAGACCTTCGATGTTGAAATGGTACGCAACAACGATAAGTGTTTTCTCCGTAATTAAGCATGACTTCAACTATTTCAATGTCTAATTTTCATCTTTTACAATTCGACTAGCTTATCCCATGCCATGCAAGACGCTATGTCTTGGAGAGCATGGGTTTTGAAGACCATGAAAATTTTGAAACAAAGAAAATACACCTAAGGACCCATCATGATATGGATTTTGAAGTAAATCTGTGCAATGCTTAGAGCGTAACCCATTTTGGTTGCCAAAATTGGGAAGCACTTTGCAAAATGTACGGTTTTTATGAGGGTATGATTGTCACCATAGATCTTGGTGATCCTGACATCGAGCAAGACAATATGGACATTTGGGTCCTTGTTGATACGCTTCCGATTGTACCGCAATGTGAGTTTCTCAAACATAGTTATTAACTAATTTATATTGTCTATTTTAAAATAGTTGACAGCTTATTTCCATTGACAGCTTATTTTGATTCTTCAAAAAATGTGCGGAAGATGGTAGACAAAACCCACTACACTGATGGCTCTGAATTAACTTATAAGGAGAAAAGTCATCTGATCGCATTTTGTACTTACCTTGAGAATTACAATACCTATTATCGAAGTCCTCCAAATTATGGTGAATACGTGCCACGAGTGCACGTGTTGAACCACAGTAACTTCTATGGAGATACCCTGGTAAGATTTTTTTACTATTACGACAACCGTGCATCTTTTGCATACTTCTAAAACTAGTACATCATTGCTAACTATGAAGTTATTACTATGTTTTTCAACAGAAACTCCTGATGGATTGTGTGCCTCATCTGATGTATCTGAATGGTCGCCATACAGTTCTGAACATACTGCCATCTAAATCTAGGGAGCTCACCTGTGCATATCGGATTTCTAAAAAAGGTGAACACATGCTCATCAAAGAATGGAAAAAATCTTTAGACATTCGCAAGGAGGTTCTTGGAAGTAATATTCAGTGAAAGGCAAGAATTGGAGACGGGATAATCTCCATTCTCCATAATGGAGAGTCAGGGGCTATCTTGTTTTTTGTTATTTTACCTTAGAAAATGTAGTAGGTCCTAAGAGAATGTAGTAGGTCCTATGAGGTACAATATGTTTATTATGTGGTACAATGTGTTAGAGTTGATGATAAGGAGTACTTGTGATTATGACTAGTGACCAATTTGCTATGTGATGTCATTGATGAAAATGATGATCTTGAGGAGGTGTTATATGACAATGATGTATTATGATGATAAGTTGTTAATGATATGATGATGATGATGATATTTATTATATCATTGGGTGAAAGAACAGCGGATTAGTTTCAAGTGGATGGACATCCACTTGAAACTAGTCCACGGTTCTTTCACCCCGTGATGTAATAACTCATTATGATGTAAAAACAATCTCTAAATTCCTGTTGTATGAAAACTTGTGTAAAGGTGCATGAATACAACATGAAATAAAAAAGAAATAGAATACGAAATAATAGTAGTAGCGCGGGCTGGGAGAAGCGCTACTACTAATTACCAGTAGCGCTCCTCTGGGCAAGCGCTACTACTAAGTCGATTTAGCAGCAGCTCTAGTTGAGGCACGCTACTGCTAAGCTTTAGCTGTAGCACCGTACCAGTAGCGCTCCAGCCCGCGCAACTAATAGGCCTAAAACCCGCGTTGCTGCTAGGCTTTTCCCTAGTAGTGTTAGGCCATCCTTCTTTTTCCATTGTCAAGCAAATTCTTAGCAAAAATAATCTCAGTTGTTGGAGAGCATAATTCTGAAATAGTGTGTGATTCTTGTCAAAGAGCTAAAAGTCATTAGTTGTCGTATCCTGTCTCAACTAGTATTTCTACCAAACCTTTACAACTCATATTTTCTGATGTATGGGGCCCTGCCCCCCTTCCTGTTGGTAGACATGCCTATTATGTTAGCTTCATTGATGATTTTAGCAAATATACTTGGATATACCTTCTCAAGAAACGATGTGATGTGTTCCAAGTTTTCCAAAATTTTCAAGCACTTGTTGAAAGACAATTTGATAGCAAAATTCTTGTTGTTCAATCCGACTGGGGTGGTGAGTATGAAAAACTCAACTCCTTTTTTCAGAAGTTGGGTATATATCACCACGTCTCCTGCCCCCACGCTCACCAACTAAATGGTTTGGCACAATGCAAACATAGACACATTGTTGAGGCAGACCTTGCTTTGCTTGCCGCTGCATCCATGCCACTAAAGTTTTGGGATGAAGCCTTTCTCACGGCTGTGCATCTTATCAATATTCTACCCAGTCGTGTCATCAAAAATGAAACTCCCACCGAGCGTCTTTTGCATGTCAAACCAGATTATGCCCCACTCCGTTTGTTTCGGTGTGCATGTTGGCCCAACCTCCGTCCATATAACAACCGTAAACTCATGTTTCGCTCGAAACAGTGTGTTTTTCTTGGCTATACTACACAACATAAAGGAGTTAAATGCTTAGATGTTTCTACCGTTTGAGTGTATATCTCCCGGGATGTTGTCTTTGACGAAACCCAATTTCCCTTTGCCACACTCCATCCCAATGCCGGTGCCCTCCTTCGCAAAGAAATTCTTCTTATGCCTCCTAGTCTCTCCAATGTTGCTAGTGGGGAAGAAAATAATTGTGATGATCAATATTTGCCTAACCCTCCTAACTCTATACCTGAGTTTTGTGTTTCAGCAATAAATAGTGAACGAAATGGTGCAAATGGTGTTGAAAATGGTGTTGAAAATGGACCTACAGTGCAGCATTTTATGTGCACGGAATCCCCTGGTTTATCCTCATCGGGATTGCCTCCTTCTGTCATGCAATCCCCCTCGGGATCCACCCAGGAGCCCGCTGTCGTCGTCCCGCCTACCGTGCCCAGATTCGCTACGGGATCTGTGCGACCCGCTGGGCCACCACCTGGCTTCCCCGACTCCCCACGCGCGCGCCGGCCCGTCCAACCCGAGGACTCCGCGTGCCGCTCACCTGCGCCTGGGCCCTCCACTCATGCGGCCTCCCCCGACCAAGAGGCGGCCACGCCTGACTACGACGTGGGCCTGGTCGACCCGCCTTCTCCCGAGGCGTCTTCGGGATCGGGCGCTGTCAGCGCGCCTGGATCTCCCTCGGGATCCGTTGTGGCTGACTCCCCTCAGTTGCCTCGATCTTCTGTGGCTCCCTCTCCTGGAGTCCGCCCTACACAAACACGTACCAGGTTGCAACAGGGAGTTATTAACAGAATTATTTACAAAAATATTTCCAAGTATGGGCTTACGTGTTTTGCAGGAGAATCCAGTAAACCAAAGTCGCTCGCTACTGCTCTTGGGGACACTCGATGGAAATAAGAAATGGAAGAAGAAATCTCTGCTTTGCAACGTAACAAGACATGGCATCTAGTTCCTCATCGTCAAGGTATCAATCTTATTGATTGCAAATGGGTCTATAGGGTTAAGAGAAAATCTGATGGTACTATTGACCGCTACAAAGTCAGATTAGTTGCAAAAGGTTTCAAGCAACGATATGGTATTGACTATAAGGACACGTTTAGTCCAGTTGTCAAAGCAGCAACTATTCGTCTTGTGCTCTCTGTTGTTGTAGCGACCAGACCTCAACCAGTCTGATCTCTGTGCTCAAGTGTCGTCCCTGGATCAGTAATGCTGACACCGCACAATACTCGAAGGATTTATAACAGAGTGGCAATCACACACTTATTACATCGAATGTCTCAAGAGATAACTTAACAAAATAAATATGGCTTAAGGCCATCTAATAACGATAACAGCGGAAGCCTTGGAAGAATAAGCGAGTCCATCAACTTCAACGGCATCACTGAGTATAGAACCACGACCTAAGAACCTTACTCGTCGTCTGAAAAGTCTGCAACATGAAACGTTGCAGCCCGAAAACGGGTCAGCACATGGAATATGCTGGCAATGTAACACATAGAGAATAATAATAGAGTAAGCCTATACTACATGCATATATGGCTGGTGGAAAGCTCTATGGTTACAGTTTTGCGTAAAGCCAATTTTTCCCTACTACAAAGGAATAAATTGTATTTAACTATCATGGTGGTTGTTGAACATTGAGAATGGTTGACAGCATCCTCAATCCCAATTAAAAGTACTCATTTACAACCCAACAATATTAATTAGAGTAACATGATGAGATTCACATGATATCCAAGTACTAGATACTCAAGATGTCCATAACCGAGGACACGGCTAACCATGATTAGTTTATACACTCTGCAGAGGTTTGTGCACCTTTCCCCACAAGACTCGATCTCCTCCGTTTGATTTCTCGCACTACATGGTGTTTGAGAAACGGATGACCGAGACATAGTTTTTCAGAAGCGCTAGCACCTTACGTATGGGTAGACCGTACCAACCTACAACCCCTACATCAGCTAGTCTACCCGTAAGATTTCACACAACTTAGTCAACTATGCTAGAGCCCATAGTAGCATGTGGCAGCACACGGAAGTTTCTAGCATGAATAATCTCATGAGCCCTTTGAGCCTGGGTGGCGGTCCGAAGAAAAACAGGCAAGTCCTGGAAACCAGGTGCCTCAATCCACCCAGATGTGTGTTTAAGTTGCCACCTTAAATAAACAATTAATTTAACAATCTCACATCTGTCATGTATACACTCACCCAATCCACGTCTACTAGCATAGCATGGCATAATAAGCAAACGTAGAAGTAACTCCCAAAGGTTTGAAAATAAACAGGTAATAGGTACTACCTCATCTACTTCCCATCCCACAATTTAATTAGATCCTAATCATGCAATGTTTGAGGATTGATCTAATGGAATAAAACTGGGTAGTAGAAAAGGTATGATCAAAGTGTTACTTGCCTTGCTGATGATCCGCGAAACCTAGAGACTCGAAGTAACAGGCGGCGCACTCCGGGTATTCTATCGCAGACAAACAAACAAGCATACAATAAGTACTCATCTAATGCACGGGTAAAACTCAAACAAAAAAATCTAACCAGAAAGTTCAACTTAAGAACTCCGGTTTGCAAAAAGAATCAAATTAAACAAAGCAATGAAAGTCAAACGGCGAAAGAAAACAGCTCCGTTTTACTAATCTGGATCTAAGTCAAATTTTACACAAGCAAAAACTTGTTTAAGTTGGTTATTCGGAAAGAGGGTTTTGAGACGAAACTCCAGGCGCTTGAATCGCCTGATTCCGATAAACGAGCGAAAAGTTATACTAAAACGAAAATCGGATCGGAAATCGCGATCAGAAAAATCGCGGATTAAATCCGAGAAAAAGAAAAACGACGAACAGGTTAACGAACGGACGTTTGTTAACTAGAGCTAATCTGACGAACACGTTCGTTAAAACGAACGAACGAGCGAACGCTCGCTATTTAACAAAACCGAAAATTAAAAAAAAACGACCTAATAAAAAACGAAACTAAAAAACCGACGAAAACCAACGGAAAAACCGATCGGTTTTTATTAAAAAAATGGCGCGGATTCTGATGCGGTGGTAAACCTCGGGCGGCGGGTCGGCGGCTCGGGCGCGGCGGCGGCGGCGGCGGCGGCGGCGGCGAAGCGCGCTAGGTTAGGGTTCTGCAGGCGGCGCGGGTGGTTGGTTGGGTGGGGGTGGTGGTGGGCGGGCGGCTCGGCGACGGCTATTTAAAGGCTGCCCAGGCGAGTCCCGCTAGGTGCGGCCCGTGGGTCGGTTCGCTTTTTTAATAATTTCACATGAAAAACAAACGAAAGAAATACTAAACGGACTCCAAAAATCCCGAAATAAATTTTCCCCGGCTTCTAAAATCAAGCCGGACTAGATGGACATTTATTTGGGGCCTAAATGCAATTTTGAAAAACACACAATTTTCCTAAATTCAAATAAAATGGCGAAAAACTCCAAAATAAAATCTTATTTGATTTTATTATTAAATCCTCATTATTTCTTTATTTTGGGAAAGTCATTTTATTCCCTCTCTCATATTTTTGTAATAGAAATAATTGAAGATAAAATAATTAAAATCAAATGATCCTATTTTCAAAATTTGAGAAAACTCAAATATGAAAATAACGAAATCCCCAACTCTCTCCGTGGGTCCTTGAGTTGCGTAGAATTTCTAGGATCGAGCCAAAAAATGCAACAAAAATATGATATGCAATGATGATCTATGTATAACATTCCAAATTGAAAATTTGGGATGTTACAATTGTTGTTTCCAGGGGATGGATTCTCCGACAACTAGACATACAGAACGCGTTTCTTCATGGTGTTCTAGAAGAAGAGGAGTACATGAAACAACCTCCTAGGTTTGCAGATCCAAGTGCACCCTTCCATGTTTGTAAGCTTGACAAGGCTCTGTATGGACTCAAGCAAGCCCCAAGGCTTGGTATTCTCGGTTGAGTATGAAGTTGCAAGCACTTGGGTTTGTTCCATCAAAGTCTGATACTTCTCTATTTATTTACAATAAGTTTCAAACTGCCATCTTTGTTCTCATTTATGTTGATGATATAATTGTGACTAGCTCTTCCAATGTAGCAATTACAGCCTTACTCAGTGATCTTCCGTCAGAATTTTCTCTCAAAGATTTGGGAGACTTACACTATTTTCTAGGCATTGAAGTTAAGAAAACTGATCATGGCATTCATCTCTCCCAAGGCGAATATGTGACTGACTTGTTGAGCAGAGTTGGCATGCAGGATTGTAAACCTTCACCGACTCCTTTGTCCAGTTCAGAAACACTGTCTCTCATAGAAGGAACAATCCTGAATCAGGATGACAGTACTAGTTCCATAAGTATAGTTGGTGCACTTCAATACTTAATTAACACTTACTCGTCCTGACATCTCCTTTGCAGTCAACAAGGTTTGCCCGTTCTTGCATGCACCTACCACAGCTCACTGGATAGCAGCAAAACGCATCTTAAGGTATGTAAAGAACACTGTCAGTATGGGCCTTTCCATCAACCGATCATCCTCCATGGGTGTTAGAGCTTTCTCTAATGCGGATTGGGCTGGCTGCTTGGATGATAGAAGGTCCACGGGAGGATTTGCCATTTTTCATGGACCAAATTTAATCTCTTGGTGTGCAAAGAAACAAACTACTGTCTCCAGGTCTAGCACTGAAGCAGAATATAAAGCACTGGCAAACGCTACAGCTAAAATTATTTGGATTCAAGCTATACTGAAGGAATTGGGAATGTAACAAACTCCAAGACCTTGTCTTTGGTGTGATAACCTTGGTGCAACTTATTTGTCTGCTAACCCAGTTTTTCATGCTAGGACCAAACACATTGAGATAGACTTTCACTTTGTCAGGGAATGAGTTGCCAACAAAGAATTAAAGATCAGGTTCATCTCTTCCAAGGATCAAATTGTAGATGGCTTTACAAAGGCGCTACCTAGTAGAAGCTTTGAAGATTTTCGGCGTAATCTTAACGTAGTTTGGTTTTGATTATGGGGGAGTGTTAAACATCATGTCACGTTGTATTATCAGATATGTGCGCCTTGTTTATCTTAGGTAGGTAGAGATAGAGTTTGTTTTAATTCTCTCTTATCTTTCTATCTCTTCTCCCCATGTATCTCTCGGTTGTTTCCAACGACCACACCCTGTAACGCTACAAGACATCTCTCGTCCAATATCAATATATATCATGCGGATCTCCCTGTATGGAGAGTAGGAACGCTTCCACAACTTTCCACACAGCACACTTCAAGGAGAAAAATATGTCCATGGCGCAGAATCACTTTTTGATTTGCCCCCCGAAATTTCACACTTTGAAGTATGAAAACATCTAAAAAAAGGCCACAACATATGGATGTATTCTACATGTGTATAATGTTTCACGATGAAATGGTTCATTGGTGTCCTACATACAAAAAAATATGGCATCTATCGTCTCTGCTACCGTTGGCTCGACAACCCCATCTAAACTGATTTTGTAGTCCACTCTGGCTAATCAGATTGCACTGCTGCAAGGCTGTTTGGCGTGGGTTGGGAGCTTTTTGGAGTGAGTGGAGGTTGCTCTGAGTAGACTCTCCCTTGTGTTGGCTATGTTGTAGACTACTCCAACGTCGCATCCTCCTTGCATAGTCTATGTTTGCTTCACGAAGGACAAGGGTTAAAGAGTTATATGGCTCTTTCTCCCCTCGTGTTGGAGACAATTCATCATCAATGTCTACCTTTCCTCCTATGTTGTCTTCCACCGAGGGAGGGTCCATCACCGTGCTCGTGGCTCCGGTTCTGCAGATCATGCCCGAGCTTAGGGAGCAATGACTGAGTCTATCAGTGGGGCATATGAAGGCGGATAAGCCGGCAACCTCGAGTGAGGGATAAGATTCGCCTCTGTCAAGTGAGCAGCTGGAGGTTCCTATGGATGATGATGCCAAAGGGAAGGCGTCGGCAGTTTCATGATGGATAGTGCTTAGTTTCATTGGTCTTTTGAGTCATCGTTATCAGTTTTCTCACTTGGGGTTCCGTTCATTGCAAATAGAGATGCATCATTCACCCTCTTCGTATTTCTTTTCTGGATAATAGAAAACCCCTAGTCTCCCTCTCTCTCTCGCTCAACTAGCTGGCACAATGCAGTGAAGAATACATCCAATATGTATGAACGAGATAGTGTGAATCATTCTAGCTAGAAGCGCAAAAGTCACACTAAATGCAAGTTATGGTGGACCATGAGATCATGTTCAGAAAGCAATTTCTGACATGGTGTGTGTGTGTGTGTGTGTGTGTGTGTGTGTGTGTGTGTGTGTGCCACTACTGAATTCATGCACCAGCCAACTCATCCAAAAGTCCGAACTGATGGAGGCAATGGGCAGTATATTTCAACAGTCCCCCTCACGTGTAGGCTATTTAGTCCTTAGATGTGGGATCAATGTAGGCCGCAGGATCTTTTTATTTTAATACTACGTTGGCAGGGTGTTGAACTCAAGACCTCCTGGCTCGGATACCATATTGAAATCATGCAGCAACCAACTCATCCAAAAGTCCTAACTGACGGAGGGAGACGGGCAATATATTTCAGCAGCCACATCCATTCTCACCCACTCAAGTAGGAGAATGCCCAACCACATTCATACTTCTGTTGCTATCAATCACAGGCTCGAAGGATCGAATTAGAGAATAAGAAAAGATGGCTATTATAAGCTTATATTATGGAATACAGGTATCATGAAATCAATGAGAATTTCTCCCTAGGCCTAGTGGCGTTCTATCTTTTAGGTATTCACCTTCAGGCACCAAAGTCAGTCAGACATTATATCTTCTAGATGTTCATCGTGAGATACCAACCTCACTCATACTCCTTGAGAATAAATTATGTTGGTTGTGAGGAGGTAGTCGTATAGTGTACCTCTAGCTGATTGTTGATTTTCGTAGCCAGATGCACAAATGGTAGCTTCTTTCTCCCAAACATAGTTATTAGGTTTGCCTTTGTTGGACTCAAAAGTTCCAACAGAGGCTATCTTTCCTTTCATTTCTATTGCGGATTAAGTGATTAACGTATGGGACACATTACGACAGGACGTAGGCTAAACTTTACCAAATCAGCCAGACGAGCCTCCACACATACCTTTTATCTTGCATCAAACTACCTCAATGGGTGATCAATAAAATTGATAAACTTATGAGATGATATTTCTTTTCGGAAGGGGAAAATAAAATTAGTGGGATTGTGTGACGCCCCGAGACCGACGCTCCAGAAGACTTCCAGCTATTCTGAGTTTCGCCGTGTGTTTCTTTTGTGCTTGCTCTTTATTTTTGCATTGCATCATGTCATCATGCCATCATGTCATTAACCTTTGCATCTCAACCTCAACTAAATAAATTGCATGGGTCTTTGATCCATTTAAATCGAGGGAATTCACTTGCGATTTCTCTTTATAACATATTAAAGCCTCTCAATATTATTAGGGAGCTATAATAAAATTATTCCATTTATTTGGAGATCACCATAACACACTTGCAAATAAATCCCAATGCCTTTGTTATCTTAATTCTTGGTCTCCAACATTGCCCATAATTTCTTTCATCATTTTCCGGAGCTCCACCAAAAATCTCAACATTTTTGGACACTTCAAAAACCAAGTCCTAGTTCAAACCCATTTGAGTGAAACTCAAATGAGTTTGAATTTACATCTTTCAATCATGGCTTTTTCTATTTTTCTTGGAACAAGCACATTTTTGTGAGTTCGAGAAAATTACCCGTGTCCAACTTCTTCCCTAACCTCTCTTTCTTTTCTTTCTTTTCTCTGTTTTTTTCTTTCTTTAGAGTGAGAGAGAGAGAGCCCAGCAGCAGCCGGCCTGCTTCCCATGATCCACTTGGCCCAAGGCCCGGCCGCGCCCTATCTAATCCTAACCCTAGCCCGAACCCCCCTGCCCGATCCCCCACTCTCCCTCGTCTCCTCCCTCGCGCCGTCACACCCACGCAGAGGGGCAGTGCCCCACGCCCGATCCCCTCGACCGCTACCTTGGCCCCCGGCCATGGCGACCGCGCCGGCGACCCTGGAGGCCGCTGCTCTGTGCCATCTCTGCTTCCTCGTTCCTCTGCCCCTGCGTCGTTCGTCCTCCAGCCCTCATCCACGACCACGCCAAGACCAGCGAGCAGCTGCCCGCGTTCCACGCTCGAGGTCTCCTCCTCGACTCCTCCGCCTTTTGCGCCGGCAACGGCGTCGCCATCCGTCCTCGCGGGCCCGCAGCTCTCGGTCTCCTTCCCGTGCCCGAACCTCCATGGCGTCGTCGCCCCCGTCTCGAGCCCCGCCGGCGTCCAGCCTCCCCGTGCTCGACCTCGACCTCCTCTGCTTCGCCTTCTTGCCGCAGATCGCGTCGCTGCGTCTCCTTCACCTCCTGCCCGAGTCCCCTATCGGTGGTCTCCGCTACCCCGCGCCCGGATCTCGCCTCCACCACCATGCGCCGCGCGCCCAACCTCCTCCCTCACCTGCGGCCTCCTCCTCGCCGCATCCTGCCGTTCTCCATCGTCGCCGGACCTGCGCCATCCTCTGCTTCCTCTACGGCGACCAGGGGCCCCATCGCGTCGCCTAATCGCCACCAGCTACTCCGGCGAGCCCCTGCCGCTCACCACCACCATCGTCTCCTTGCTGCCGCCGCCCCGAGGCCCCTTGTGATGTTTTGTGTTGGACCGTCAAGATCTGCAAGATCGACTACATGGACGCCAAGACCATACCAGGACCGCCAAGCATCTTCTCTGTGATTTTTGCCAAGTACCACAACGACGCGTCAAGTACCTCTACCGTCGTCTCCGGAAACGCCAAGTACCCCTACGCACGAAGACGCCAAGTCCGTTTCGGGATTCATCAAGTACCGCTACCGATGGCTCGAACGTCTACGAAACGTGTACCACTACCGTCGACCCGCGAAGACCCCGTGGACGTCAAGTTCCTTGTCGTGACCCCGAACATCTACGGAACATGAACAATTACTTCCTCTCCGAAACGTGAGCCACTACCGCCGCGAGAATGACTACTTCCACTACGACCCGCGAGTACCACTACTTCCCTCGACGAGATCGAACCACTCCGAAATGCACGCTTTGAAGGTATAACCCCGAGACGACCGCCCGTGAACGAATGCATGTGTTGTATGAGATGCTCGTGTTTGCACCGTGCCCGTTTGCTTCATGCACGTTCCTCCTCGTTTGCCATGCCGTCGACCCGTGGGAACCCGGTAGTTGGGAGCACCCCACCATATCTAGCATGTTCCGCACATCCGCACGCTTCCTTTTGCACCGGTATCTCCATGAGCTACCGGAACCGATATGTTGCCGTGGCATCATTTTTGGATTCGCCGCCGTGGCACCCTTTTTGTTCCGCCATGGTGACCAAATGCTTCATAACATGCTTATGTCAACATTTTCATAAAAATTGCATATAACTTGTATATGTCATCCGCATCATGATAACAACATTTAAATGTTTAAATTTTTTGTTGCATTAAATTGCTAAATGCATATGGGGATTTACCGGATTTGTTGTTTTTATATCCGGCCACATTTGAATTGTTTAGATGGTATAGTTTTGTTATGCTTCACCACTTGCCATGTTAACCAATATTTAACATTGTTGGGTACATAACCGAGAGAGAACTAAATAATTGATGTGGTGTTTTGTCAATATGCAACTCGTTGCATATTGAGCTCCACTTAACTTGTAGTTTTGTTTGTGCATATTGCCATGCCATGCTATTTAAACCGGACATGCATCATACTTGTTTGTGTATCATGACATGTTTATTCTTGTGTGTTTACCATGTCTTTTGCTTCTTTTCGGTTTGCTTCTCTCGTTAGCTTCGGTTTCGTTCCGGAGTTGTGAGGATTCGTTCGACTTCGTCCGTTTGTCTTGTTCATGGACTCGTTCTTCTTCCTTGCGGGATCTCAGGCAAGATGACCATACCCTCGAAATCACTTCTATCTTTGCTTGCTAGTTGCTCGCTCTTTTGCTATACCTATGCTACGAGGCCTATCACTTGCTTATCATGCCTCCCATATTGCCATGTCAAGCCCCTAACCATCCTTTCCTAGCAAACCGTTGTTTGGCTATGTTACCGCTTTGCTCAGCCCCTCTTATAGCGTTGTTAGTTGCAGGTGAAGATGAAGTTTGTTCCTTGTTGGAACATGGAGATGTTGTTCCTTGTTGGAACATGTTTACATGTTGGGATATCACCATATCTTTTATTTAATTAATGCATCTATATATTTGGTAAAGGGTGGAAGGCTCGGCCTTATGCCTAGTGTTTTGTTCCACTCTTGCCGCCCTAGTTTCCGTCATACCGGTGTTATGTTCCTTGATTTTGTGTTCCTTACACGGTTGGGTGATTTATGGGACCCCCTTGACAGTTCGCTTTGAATAAGACTCCTCCAGCAAGGCCCAACCTTGGTTTTACCATTTGCCACCTAAGCCTTTTTCCCTTGGGTTCTGCAGACTCAAGGGTCATCTTTATTTTAACCCCCGGGCCAGTGCTCCTCCGAGTGCTGGTCCAAATTAGAGCCACTTGCGGTGCCGCCCCGAGGCAACTTGGGGTATCTTCGGTTGTCGTACGTAGTGTTCATCCGGTGTGCCCTGAGAACGAGATATGTCCAGCTCCTATCAGGATTTGTCGGCACATTCGGGCGGCTTTGCTGGTCTTGTTTTACCATTGTCGAAATGTCTTGTAAACCAGGATTCCGAGACTGATCGGGTCTTCCCGGGAGAAGGAATATCCTTCGTTGACCGTGAGAGCTTATAATGGGCTAAGTTGGGACACCCCTGCAGGGTATTATCTTTCGAAAGCCGTGCCCGCGGTTATGAGGCAGATGGGAATTTGTTAATGTCCGGTTGTAGAAAACCCGAAGTTGATCTTAATTAAAATACACCAACCGCGTGTGTAATCGTGATGGTCTCTTCTCGGCGGAGTCCGGGAAGTGAACACGGTGTTGGAGTTATGTTTGACGTAAGTAGTTTCAGGATCACTTCTTGATCGCTACTAGCTTCACGACCGTGCCTTGCTTCTCTTCTCGCTCTCTTTTGCGAATGTAGCCCCAGATATGCTAGTCGCTTGCTGCAGCTCCACCTCACTACCTTCTCCTACCCATAAGCTTAAATAGTCTTGATCTCACGGGTGTGAGATTGCTGAGTCCCCGTGACTCACAGATACTTCCAAAACCAGTTTGCAGGTGCCGATGAAACCGTGCAGGTGACGCACCCGAGCTCAAGGAGGAGCTCGATGAAGATCTTGTTCATTGTGTTGTTTCGTTTCAGTTGATCAGTAGTGGAGCCCAGTTGGGACGATCGGGGATCTGTGTAGCATTTGGGGTAGTCTTCTTTTATTTTGGTTCCGTAGTCGGACCTTGAGTGTAATCTGGATGATGGATGTTTATTTATGTATTGTGTGAAGTGGCGATTGTAAGCCAACTATGTATCTCTTTCCCTTATGTATTACATGGGTTGTGTGAAGATTACCTCACTTGCGACATTGCTTTCAATGCGGTTATGCCTCTAAGTCGTGCTTCGACACGTGGGAGATATAGCCGCATCGAGGGCGTTACAGATTGCCAGGTGGCTTGGGACTTTAACTGCATATATTTTTATGAGGGAGACCGAGGATTAAATACCTCGAGGTTCAAAAGTAATTGTCTCATGACAAAGTTTGTGCATTTTCAAGGAGCATGACACACTGCGCCTAATTCGCCTTTCGTAAGATAGGTAAGAGCAGGAGCATCGCGTTTTCAAGGAAAAGATCTTGATGATAGATTTCTAATGAAACTTAGGCCTATCCTCAAATTAGTGGACTCATTGAGGGATAAGGGGAGTTACTATTGTTGGATTGGGAAGCAGTAGAACACGTTTATGGAGAGATAAATGGAAACTAAAGGGACTTTATAAGTGGAACTACCAACTCTCTTCTCTTGTGCATGAGACCAAATACTTCGATTGCAGATTGTATCAATTTTGGAAAGATTTGGAATGTTCCGTTCAAGTTTTAGAACACGTAATTTCAAAATTGAAAATACATTGAACACATGAACTAGAACTATACAGAATCATGAAACCATGACATAAGTCAATGGAAACCATATGAACTTGTAACGATAAGAAAATGGATTCCAAAAGTTGCGTCAATATTTCATTAACAATCCATTTCTAAAACATGAGCATTCTAATTTTTTAAAATATTCAACATTGGTCTTCTTTGACAAATTGTCAAGATAAAGACCAGGTTTGTGGTCCATCTCATCTCTGGCTTGGCCTCCAGATCATCGTGGCCACTGATCAGTACAATCAGATAGCAATAACAAAGATGAGACCACAACATAGCTAGTATGTACACGGAAGCTAACTCGGGGAGCTTCGAAACGGAGCTTGCTTGGCATGGCTGCCTGAATTTCTGATAAGTCACACACAGTTACTCCCACCAAACAAGGAGTACGATGTCCTTCACTTCACTTCCCTGATCACCGCAGTGCACATGCACATGGACTGAATGACCATAGAGAAGAACAAGAATGAGGAATTTGCATATGAGATGTATAAACAAACTTTGATGCGTCACCGCACAACCACCACCAGATGAGTGGAGTAGACGAGATGCAATGCGCACTTGCCATACGAAATAGACCGTCCGATGTTTGATTGGGATCCCTGACGTGGGTGCAACGCTACACTGTCTGCAAGACAGAAATAAATCCACGTGCAGGTTGCAGCCTCACGAGGCAAGACGACACACACACGTGAGATTCTAGCTACAACCATGTCTTTGTGGTGGTGGTAGTGGCCAAAATCACTGTTTCGATTTTGTCATAACTCTTCAGCACAAAATGACCTCTGTCAGCCGATGCTTCTAGCATTTCTGGCCTTGATATATAAGTGGTTGCGGGACCATGGTGGGTCCCAGCCCACTCGTAGCTCCATGCGATTGTCTTCCCCATTAACCAGATTTTGGCCATCAAAACTTGTGGATCAGATCATCCCTAAATTGCTTGAGCTATTCTCCTCCTATTGCTCGAAAAAAATCAGTCAAAACTAGCTATTTTAGATGCATTTTTTTGAACATGGTGGAAGCCTAAGATTTGTTTTTCGTAATTTGTTTGAAGATTGTTGGCTATATTTCATTGAGCAGGAAGATATAATTGTTGTGTTGAAGTAGTTGCTATTGTGTAGTATTGGATTTAGAGAGAAAAAGTGGACATTTATTTATACTTATGTGTGCTTTTTGTTGTTGAAATATTTATGTATTTGGTGGTGGTGGAATGAATATATAGTTGTGGTAGTTGAGAAGCAATATATGGTTGTGGTGGTAATTTATTTTGTAGTGTGTACTAATTAATTTAGAGAGAGAAATTTTGAACATTGTTTAAGGATTGTATATACGGTTGTTGAAATGTGTATTTGAGTTTAGATAAAAATTGTGTAGGAATTGTATAGAAAGTCGGCGTGTCGTGCTGCCATGTAGGCAGGCGATGCCACCTTGGCCTGTAGATGGGCCAGTACAGCAAAGTCGGACGGTTCGGCGTTTTCGTATAGGAACCAACGCTAGAAGCCATGATGTGACTAAAAAGGGTCAAATCATATAAAAATTCCGGGAAAGGTCATTTTGTGCTAAAGAATGTAGACAAGGTTGAAACGGTGATTTTGGCTATCAAGTTTGATTACAACATCCATGGGCCATCATATCAGCAATTGGGCTACATGGTGTGGGTCATGTCAGAAATGATGACAAACCTAAATAGTGGTTATGAAAACCATTGTTCCGTAGGAGAGGAACTCTGTTCTCACTAGTGGTATGTCGGTTTCTCGTTTCGCTGGCGGTCTCTCTCTAATATCATTGTGAGTTAAGGTGAACCACAGATTATTGACGCTAGACAAAAGTTTACTCATTTAGTCTTTCCTTTCTGTACTATGCTTGTATATTACTTTCTTCGCTATCTTAATCATGCATGAACAGTCCTTGATCATGTGAATGATTGTTCTACTCTTCGGCCTGTACTGACGGTGGTGCCAACGATCATAGTGTCATATGTTTTGGGCAGATGTCTTCAGTTATGATGATTTATGTTCTTAATCTACTTCGATGACTGTTCGGTGATGGATTTGCGTTATGATACCTGCGGCGATAAAACAGTCTTGGAAAGTTTCATCAATGTTTCATTCAAGTTTTAAAACACATAATTTGATATTTCAAATATCTACTGAAACATGAATCATAACTCTGTGAAATCATAAAACCACGACATAAGTCACTGCAAACCATATGAAACTTGTATCGATAAAATATGAATTCATATAATTGCGTCAATGTTTCATTCTATTTTCAAAACATGATCATTCTAATTTTTCAAAATATTCAGCATTTGTCTTCTTTGGCAGAGTATCAAGATAAAGACCCGGTTTATGGTCCTTTCTAATTTTGAAAAATAAATAAATGTATGGTTTAATAGATGAGAGGGGGGAAAGTGGATTGTGGTTGATTCCTACAAAGTGGAGAGTTAAATAAATAAAAGGTGGTCAATAGATGAGAAAGGACCCCACGTATCTTGAAGTGCCCAGGACAATTGGATAGTCCTTGGATGTCCACATACAGGTGAGAAATCTGTGTTGATTCCAGATGCCTACTTTAACATGGAGCTGTGCGGGCCACAACGAGGGTGAGTAGCCTGTTCCTATCTCGACTATTCAGAACATTGAAGAATGCGTCAGTAGCAACTGACCAGTTCGACACTCTCTCTCACACAGCCGAGAGGCTCGGGTGGATCGTAGATGGATCCCCTGTGATAGCTTTACATGAACCTAGATTGACATGATAAAAACTTTCCGCAATTAACCATCTCTTTTCTTCATCTAGCTTTGGTGGGTATGTATGGTGACATATGAGAGTCCATCTTAATAGAAATGATAGACTACTCATATCAAAAACAAATTCTTTCTTTTTTGGGAGCTCATTTGGAAAGAACTTCAAAGTTAAGCATGCTTGGCTTTGAGTGATTCGAGGATGGGTGACCGATAGGAAAGTTGGCCCCGGGTGCGCAGGAGTTAGGACAAAGTGTGCAATAAAGACTAGTGTTGGTCTATGGGGCTAGTCTAGATCCCGCTAGGCGTAACAGCCTGGAACCAGTGGTTGTGGTCGTGGCGTTACATGATGGCACGTGGTTGCTCTGATGAAGGGGCAATAACAAGGTTAATAGACGTGTCTATTTTTGTGTCAGTAGAGTTTGCGTGACGCAAATGTATGTGCACATGTTAAACATTTTGAAGTTGTTTGTGAAAATGGCATCCATCAATTAAGTTGAGTTCTTTCATGAGGTTGTATGCTTATCGAACATGTAGCACATCATACAATATGTGAAGGTTTGCCTTGCAATCCATGTATGGTGTTGGTTCCAGTTTACAAGTCAAAAATGTTTGGATCTAGATGATTGCTGGAGTAATACAAACACGTTTGTGTAGGAGTCATAGAGGAATTGTTTGGGTCATTTCTATCAGCGCATTTGAGTTGTAATCAAGCTTGCTAGTCTATGTGTGAGTTAGAAAGGAATAAGTTAAGCTATGTACAAATCAGTTCGCTTGTTTGGTTACTTCGTGTCCAACTAGGCATAGGCATAGCTACTCCTATATAAACAGCAGCATGTCATTGAATTGTAGTCACCAAAAAAACAAAAGCAAAAAGGGGGGGCAAGATAAGTCTAATTGGCTAATCATATTATGTCTATGTGTGCATTTTGGTGACGACAATTCACATCAGATAAAGAGAAGTGTGCCCTTTGTTTTTTTTCATCAACGGAGTTCCAGGGAGTATGTATATGGTGAGTTGCGCGTATAAGGGTAGTTATGTTGCTAAGTTACCAAAAGATCATGTGTTCAATCCCTGGCTAAGAATTGACACATGTTCAATCAAAGGTTGTAATATGATCATATGGTTTGGACAACGTTTACTTTTTTAGGCTAGAACAAACCTACAAATTTCTTTATAAGCTCAAAGTACTAGTCTAATCCAGAGTTGGGATGTTGCAATCATAATTTCATTCGAATATTAGTATAGGTTCCCATTCTTATGCTCAAAGAACCCTAAATCTCAAAAAGGAGTTCAAACTTCCAAGCACCCCCTTTCCTTTTTAAATAAAAGCAATCTCTCTCTCTCTCTCTCTCTCTCTCTCTCTCTCCCCCCCCTCTCTCTCTCTTAGTTGGTATAACGCACTGAAGAGTCCATCCAATATATATGCCCCAGCCAGTGTCCGTCGTTTATGCTAGAAGCATGGAAGTCACACTTAATGCGAGTTATGATGGACCATGAGATCATATCCTAAAAGAAATTTCTGAAATAAATCAAATTTAATAAATAGTATAGTTACATGGGCCAACCTTTAAACATGTCTTTCGTGTTGCGCATGTTCGCGTCCATATATATGTCTATTGCCACATCCACTCTCACCCACTCAAATAAGACAAATCCCAAACACGTGCATAATTAGTTCAACCGATATCAATGACCAGCTCAAAGGACCGAAATTAGAGAAGAAGAAAATAATACTTTAGGGAGTATGAGGCATCAGGAAAGCATTTGAAAAGGCTTTCTGGGCCTAGCGCCATTCTATCTACTAGATGTTCACCATCACGAGTATGACATATACTTCACAGAGACTAAATCACGTTGGCCATCAGAAGGAGATCATCCTATAGTGTATCTCTAGTGCATCTGGAAGAACCGCAATGCGGTCATCATCAACGGGGTGCAACTCGGCCAATCTAGCTTCCTTGAGAGGAGTATGGTAGCCATGCATTGGGCGACTGCTGGCATGTCCTAGCTGCATTGCCCCTGGCTACTGATATGCTGGCGTTTAGTGGTAGTGTTATAACATCGGGTGTGCTCCTATGTGGGCTTGTATGAATTCTTCTATCAATGAATTCGAAACTTAAGGTAAATTGCAATCATGTAATTAAGTGCCTGACCATGCATGACGCACACATGCTGAGAATACACTTGACATGCCATTGAGAAGGAAACACTCATATACAAAAAAAACATAATATTGGTGTACAGACGCTTCGTCTCTATCTCTGACTTCGTCTCCCGATCATCATGACCACTTGCTAGTACATATGCTTGTTCGTTTGGTGAGAGTAATTGTGATGTGACTATTAGGAATTCAGATAGCCCAGCCAGGTCAACACCTAGCATATGCCAAGCAAAAGCGCCCTTTTCCGAGCTCCCTAAGTCATCTTTCTATATGCAGTTGTGTTGTGCTCTCATCTCCATTGTTGGTGTATGATGTCCTTCAATCCCCTTCCCTGATCACCGCCGTGCAGATCCAATATTGGAATTATATAGGTGCGTAAATAAGATCATGACGTGTAGTTACAGCCTCACGAGGCAACACGACATACGCGCAAGTTCTAGCTAAAACCGTGCGTTTGTGGTGGTGGTATCAAGTTAGTATAGTCCTATCCTATGACGTGTAGTTAGTAGTAGTACAATGACTGTATGAGCTGTGTGATTGCAACATCCATTTACCATGGGATAGTAATAAGACTACATGGTGCAGGTCATACGACAAATGATGACAAATCTACATAGGGATTGTGAAACCCATTATCCCTTGTTGGAGAAGAGGAACTTCATTCTTGCTAGTGGTATGTCTGTCTCTTCGTGTCTCTCGCGGTCTCTCTCCTATCGGGAGTTGAGATGAACCACACATTATTGACGCCGGTGAATAGAGTCTTTCCTTACATTATGTTTTTTGTATTCTAGTGGTGGCCACATCTTCGTCCTGTGGACGAACAGTCATCGATCTTGTGGAGCATTGTCTTACGCTTTGATCTATCTTGGCGGTGGTGCTACTGACGATAGTGTAACGTGTTCTGGGTAGAAGTCTTTCATTATGATCTTTTGTGTTATTAATCATCTTCAACGATCATCGACTGGTCAAGTATGCACATAGGTTCCCTACACCCCAGGAGGTACTAATATATGTTGCTACCATTACTTATACTCTGCCCTTTCATATTGCTGACATTACTTACTTGCTCCTCATCAATTGTGTATAACCATTTTGCTCCTTACAGAAGTCAAATACAACATATACCAGAATTTCATAATGGACAAAAATTGGTGGAAAATATGAGGTATATAATCATGCTCACTCTTCACTTATAAATGTTGTTCAATGATCATTTTGGAGTTCTCAAACTAAATGGCACATCTTCAAGGGTATGCCGTGTTTCAACCCTCGTAGACAAAAAATATATTATTTCTTGTACGTAGTTGCACAACTACATTCGCCAAACGAAGTTGCCCAATGTGGAGTTTTAAAAATGTGATGAAGATGAGGATTATGTTCCTGACGAGGACTTGGAAGTACAGCCAATCCAAGGAGATAGTGTCTCAACGAGACTTGACATCGTCGACATGAACAGAGTCTGTGACAGAATTGCTAACTCCTTGATGAGCTCGAGTAAATCATAGAGTTCTTTCATCTGCTCATGGATGAACTACTCTTCTATTTTGTGATATGTGTATAAGTGTATATAATATTTTGCGCCACTCCTAGTAATATAGTTGTTGGGGTTTCACTTCTAAAAAATGCAAGGGTTCTAACTTACAGATGTATTGATCCAAGATGAGATATATGGTTTTGATTGCTACTTAACTAGATAACACCCCGCGCGTTGCTGCGGAAAATTAGTGTAGCAAGTTCCAAAACTTTATAAGGCGTATTCCTGAAGGACAAATAAGATATGGGAATGAAATGAATTTACCGCCCAAGTGGGGTGCTTGTCAGCTCGCGCAAACCACAATTTCAAAATGATAGATCCATATTGTTTCAGTCTCGCAAATTACAGAAAGCTTGTCAACCAATGAAACAATTGTAATAAGGCATTCATTCTTCAAAGTACCATCACAAAGTTCCAACAATAATCATATGTATGGTTTATGGATTGTAATGCACTTTCTAGACCAGAACTCCTTCGCCATGCAAGCAAACTTACAACACAGACATCATGGGTGGAAGCAGAGGGACTAAAACTTGCAGCCAAGGCTACATCTGCTAGATTGATCGTGATAGAACCTGGACGCTGGGAAATCAGAAGCCTTCTAGTACATTTTTGTGCCATTGCAAGTCCTTACACAGTTAAGTATTCCATAGCAGTTAAAATATCACTTGAGGACAATAGTTTAAATGGTCGTATGCTGAGTTGTCCCTATAAAAGGCAATGCCCCTTTAATCAGGTTATCACTCATGTGCATCTGCAGGACACTATTATTACTAATGTATGACAATAAAATGAGATGAAGCGAACTTGATACATTGTACAAAGATAGATATAGATCTGAAACAAAACAGGATGTCAAGTTTAAATAAACTGAATGAGATAACCAAATTCCATACATGCAAATAATTCTAATATCACATAATCTGTTGCATGGTGAGATATTGCTCCAGATCTTAGGAATATATATATATATATATATATATATATATATATATATATATATATATATATATATATATATATATATATATATATATATATATATATATACACACACACACACACAAACAAACAACTGGAACAATAAAAAGACCATTACTGTCCTGAAATTGTGCGTAGCAAAAAATAGTAAATACACCACGTTTGGCAGGTCCGCAAGCATGCTTTAATCATTGTTTGCGGCAGCTTCACCTACAATGTTGCACTGAAGGAGATATATATAGGGTAGCTGATACAAAAGAAAGGCGACATAGTACTTGAACGTAAGAGTATACATATTTCAACAGAATATGACCTGGTTATGTTATTGTGAAGAAGATACGTGCAGGAATAAGATTGGACATAAGACACTTGTAGTGCATCAATATATTTAGCGCTAGCGAAACGCTTTTGAAATTGCACACTTCTCGGATGTATGCATCAAACTTATGAAAACAATGTCAGGTGGCAATAGTATATACTTTAGTAAGATTATTGCTCTACTCTGTATTTTATCATACAACTTGTCGATAGACATTCAAAAACAATCTGCACATAGAAGTATAAAAACAAAGCTTTTCCGTACAATATTGCAAATAATGACATGCTATATGAACTAATGAATTTGTTATCGATGACGGCATCAATGATTCAAATACATATTCAGTTGGTAGTGGAGCATAAAGATTACCTATATTTATTTTCAATCACAATCTGGCACCATTTTCATCAAAGACCTTGTTGATATAGATTAAAGCATCTGTACAAAGAAACATTAAACTGATTAGGGGTTTTATAATTGGCAAGCCAATGCAGCCCAAGATGGTCTGGTACTTGCCCCGCAAATAAAAGGTAAATCACAAGTTAAAAAAATTCCCAAGAATATCAGTCAAACGTATCTGAATCAATTGCAGCAACATTTATCACTTAAGAAATTATGGGAATTCAGTGGGAGGGAAAGAACAGAGAAGGGCAAGAATAGGAGGCTCATAGATATTTGTCCCATGTAGGAGACGGGAAGACAGGAACCTGGAACATGTGAACCTGACAATCATGACATGATTTTGGATCAAAGGCGCGCGACGCCCCTCCACTATTTGAAGGGGCATGGGAAGTCTCATCTGGGTAGCAGGGCGGCTATCGAGCTTGGTCTCGAGGAGGCACAGTCATCGCGATGGCCGAGGTCCCATGCGTGTGCTACAACTTTCGGCGGAGGATCTGGCCGGAGCACGTGGATCCGTGGAGGGCGACTTGGTATGCGCCTAAAACAACCATTGATGGGGGAGTTCAACCCTTGTCCTCTGGAGGCGGCAGTGTGAGGAGCGCTGGGTTGCATTGCCCATCTGGTGGTGGCTGACGGCATCGCTCATTCTGCAGGGATACATATGGAAGGCTGGAAGAGTAATGAGGAGAGAGGACCGATGGGATTCTCATTGGTTATGGAAGATGGAAGAGGCCTGCTGCAGTTAATTACCAGTGTTGAATCACGGGATTCGTTGAATAAATGAAATCAGTGCTGCCATAATTAAATGGATCAATCTCCCGTGTCCCGAGTAGGCAGAAGGGAATCTCACGCACCAACTGCTGCATGCATTGGTCCTTTTCCACCGCTGGTTCTGCATGCATGCTTGAATTAATGCCAAATTCTAATTTGATCTTTTTTCCACTGCTGGTGTGGCAAGGTGAATGCTGATGTGGCATGAAGATGGTGTGGACAGTGTGCATGTTGAGAGAATAGGTAGAAGTGGGGAGCAACTTCTTAAGAATGTTAGATTCTGTGATAGGTTGTTTTCTATTCCTATTTGTGTGCTATGAAATATATGGGTTTGATTGCTATTTAATTCTTTGATAGGTTGTTTGCTATTTATATTTGTGTACTACCTATTGATCCTTATAAAAAGATGCTACTCTTTTGCCGTGTCAAAATATCATGTTGACCGTAAGAGTTGGACAAATATTTAGTTAGGTTTTCTTAGTGCTCTAAATCAACCTGTAATGATGTTAGTATCATTAAACAGCATGCAACCAGTCTCTCTACTCTTAGGAATATTTTAGACATGTATCTTCACAACCACAGCTCGCACGAGAAGTTTACCAAATGGCCAATAACTTCCTCAAAATAGAGTTTCACAACTGCTTTTCCACAACAGATTTTTTGCAACTCTTACAAAAATCCATAGCCCAACCAAATACCACCTAAGTCTATGTGTGAGTCAGGTATAAATAGGTTAGCTATTACAAATGGGTTTGCTTATTTGGTCAGTCTGTGCCTGACTAGGCAGAGCATAGCCACATGAATGGATATAAATAGCAACATGTCATTGAACTGTAGTCACCAAAAACAAAAATTAATAAAAAAACAGAAGGCATGTCGGGTCCAACTGGCCGATCATATCACGTTTGTGTCACTAGAAAAGTGTGCCTTTTGTTTCCTTTCATCATCAGAGTTCTAGTGAGTTTGCATACGGTGAGATGCACGTATAAGGGTAGTTGTGTTTGTCGATAGAAATGAGCTACCGCAAGACCATGTGTTCGATCCATGAGAAGGCTAACAATTGACACACGTTCAACACTACAAAATTTGCTCTATTCGCTGACAAAATTCATGGTGACGAAACAGGAACCGCGCCTAAAACCATTTTCTGTGACGGTCCACCGTCACGAGGTGTTTTCCTCCCGGGGCAGCGCCCTAGCCAACTTTGGCGACATGCTCGCTTGATTTTGGACGACGCATTTGGGCGTCACTACGCATGTCCATTTTCTGGGACGGTTCGTAGTGCTACATAAAATGTTTGGTGTCACAAAAAATGGTCGGGTGGTTAGAAAAATGATTTAAAAAATGTCAAGTTGGTGTTCAGAACATAGTACCTTATAATTTCTTCCATAGAAGAGTTTATAACATATTAGAATCAAATTTTCAGGTTATTACTTGAGATGTTTGGCATGTTGCGAAAGGAAAAAATAGTGCAGTGGGCTTGAAAACAAAGTTTTGAGTTTATCTAATGGCTATTAGTTGAGATGATCGTAATGAAATCTATTACATTCTTTTCTGTTTATGCTATCATTTTACTGAACTATGAGATGACATACTAATTCTTAGATAAAACAGGAACAGGAAAATATGATCACAGATAATAATATAACATTACAAGTTCAGACATGGAACAAACATTTGGTACATCAACAACGTCATTCCCAAAGTATCACACATCATAAGTAGGAGTGTTCAAGCATCAACAAGAAGTGCATCAACAACATAGAACTACTCTTCTGCAGATTACATAGATTACCCAATCATGGGTTTGACAAAGAGGATAACCTCATCACCTCCATGGTGAATCACGAAGAACAGCCGGTCTCCAACTGCCAATTTGGACAAGAAAAGTAAATCCTTCCAGCCTTCCATTACTAGGAGGCATCCATCTTTTTCTTACGTCGAGTATAACCACAATATGTCAGTTTCAAGAAACATAATAAATATCATTTCACCATGTCGATCCATTTGACCAGGGATAACACGATTAGGTAGTCTTTGTTGCAATAACACAATTGTTACATGGTATGATGTCATATTTTAAATAACGAATGTTGTACAATGAATGGTAAAACAAATAAAATTATTATCAGTAGTTTCTTCTTAACGTTGGTCTCGATGAGAGTGTGCATCGGTACCTTGTACGGTCCAGAACTTGGTTCATGTGTGTATGATCACACAAGCGATTCAATATTTTCAGCAAAAATGACGATGTACTGCATGTCTTTCCACGTACATGTGGTTCCAACGGTGAGTTCTAGTTGTCAATTATTGCTTTTTTTTCTTCCGATATTGCATAATAAGCTGAGCAGATATACATAAACATTATGTGCAGATACTTATATTTAGGACTATTAAGAACATGCAAGTAAGCGCAAGTCTACCTAAGCAAGGTATGTATGTCTGAGAACAATTACAAGGACAAGCCGTTGGAACATTGTCCAATTTTCACATTAATTTGATGTCATTGTGTGCTAATATTGAAGTACATTGGAATCTGTATACTTCAGCAAATTCTCTCGAAGTTGGTCTAGTGAAAAAAACAATTCCTTCAAAGTTTTGTAGACAACAATAGAAAAGAAAGCCATAATTTGTTTTAAGTCGAGCCTTAGGTGAAATGAATAAATGTCCAGCTTCATCAGGACTCTTTTTCTTGCAAAGCAGGGAATGAACTATGCACGGATGGAGGGATTGGAATAGTTATGCTTGCAAGTCATAAATAAGTACATATACCAATTGTCCACTAATTCACAGTGGCTTATGTCAGCATGTTCTCAAATTTAATAATGGCTTTCTCTTTTTACATACTTGCACAAAACAACTAGATGAATGTCCGAGAGATCATTATGTCTATTCAAGCATTAACAATGTGCACTATGTGGCATAAAATTCAGAAAACTACACAGTTCTATTTTTAGCATGTTTTCTAAATTATGCATGGATAACTATTGTTAGGATTTTTTCAAAAAACAATGTGAATGATCTAAAATATGATCGGTACTCCTTTGCAATTATGAGCCAATCATGTAAACAACCTGCATGTAGTACGTTCACATATCAATTTGACTGTTAGTCAGTTGCATGCAGGCCGGCCATGGTCATCACCTTAACAAAGGCCTAATCATAGACCACTAGTACAGTTTCATGAAGTAACTAACGCCAATTCAGGCCCACCATGAATGAAAGAATAGTCAATGTAAAAAGCATACCATCTTGTCTTCAAATCCCACTAGAAGTATTATGAGGAAGGTTTTGGCATACATTACGTGGCCATTTTCACACAAACCCCTGGTCTCCAAACACTTTGGGCACTGCGAATCCAAACAATCAATTCAATACACAGACATCATTTGCACTTGATTTAGTCCGGAATCGAAGATAGTGAAGAAGGATTTACCTGCATTTTGTGTCCACGAGTGCCTGCCAAGAGTTTCTCGATGTCGTCAAGGTGGTCGACAGGGGCGGCAGCGGTAGTAGGAGAAGGAGATCTTCTCCGGAGATGAGAGCCGGTGAAGGGTCGGCAATCCTATACGACAGTTGGCGACGAGAGGGGGGATTTGGGGATTGGAATTGGGAGCAAAGATGGCTTAGTGTGGAAGAAGAGCGGTGCCCTTGTTGATGTGACTATACATCTTTCTGCGTGGGGCCACTTGACAGCGACATAAAAACAAATGAAAAAGAAATCAATAGCATAAAATTTTGACGTCCTGAAGTTGAACCAAGGACCTAATGCACATACGGAGTTGCACCTAACCAGTTGGATAATAAACCAATATTAAAACTTTAACCAGGTTTACGGCATGTCTCCCATTCATAGTCGCGTGCTACTATTAGTGTAGGGTGCCATCATATAGCCGTGATCACTTCTTGAAATCGGATGTCATTGTCGTGGTGACCACCTTAGTTAGATGCCAATGGCGTGGTCATTGTCTGAAATTGGATGCCAGTCCGCTGACCGCCTGAGTTACACGCCATCGCGTGGCCGTAGTCCTAAATCGGATCCCAGCTTGTTGGTGACCACCTGAATGGCATACAAAATGGCGTGGCCACCGCCTGAACTGGATGTCAATGCCGTGGTCAAAATAGAGTTGCAGATCAGCTGGCCAATTATAGACGTACCAAGAGTACGACGTTTGTGTGGTTGGTCTGGCTCCACCTTGTAATGAGGATTTATGGCCTCTTGACTGTAAAACTATTACCTAGCAATAAAACTCCCTTTACCGCGCAAAAAAATATCAAAAATACAGCTTATGAAATAAATTAAAAATAATAAATGGTGTTCCAACCATTAAACATGCCTTCAGTGTTGTGCATGTTGGTGTTGCTATATATGTGTGTGCTGTCACATCTACTCTTTCCCACTCAAGTAAGACAGAGTCCAATCACATGCATACTTCCGCCGGTATCAATGACCGGCTCGAATGATAGGAAATAGAGAAGAAGAAAATAATACTTTAGGGAATATGAGGCATCATGAAAGCAATAAGAAATGCTCTTTGGGCCTATCGCCATTCTATCTTGCAGATGTTCAGTGTCTGACACCATTATTGCACATGTCCCTGGGTGACTAAATTATGTTGGTCATGAGAAGGAGGTCATCCTATAGTGTATCTCCAGTTACTTGTTGGTTTTCATAGCCGACGAGGCACGAACAGTTTCTTCTCCCAAACTTCTGTAGGTTTGCCTTTGTCTCGCTAAAAAATCAAAGAATTCCTACATTTTGTTTCTTCAACGG
Organism: Aegilops longissima; assembly: GCA_021605205.1. Lineage (NCBI taxonomy): Eukaryota > Viridiplantae > Streptophyta > Magnoliopsida > Poales > Poaceae > Aegilops > Aegilops longissima. The sequence goes on along the minus strand of CM038678.1, from coordinate 681,555,564 downwards.
ATAAACATCTTACCAGCTTCTCAACGGGACACATTACAAGGACGTAGGGAGCTTACTAAATCAGTCTAGATGATGTCTCGCAACAAATCGAGTGATGGGTGGAATTAAACTCAGACTCTATAAAGAAATCAAACAATATTAGTGGAAATGATTGTCAGGTAACTTGAGACTTTATCTGCAGATCTTTTGCTGAAGGGGGGCCTGTGACTAAGAATCCACGGGTTCAAAAATAATTGTCTCCAACAAAGTTCATGCCTTGGCTACAAACTGCACCTGACTCGTCTTGGTCAAGGACTCAAGGTGGGTGAGCAGCACATTTCAAGGGAAAAGGATGTCCGCCATGCAAAATAAATAAATAAATCAATCAATTTTCACATTTTGGAAGAATGAAAAAATGTTTTTAATAAAGTCCTAATATGCATATGGATGTACTGTACATGGGTATTACTCCCTTCGTTCTAAAATAGATGACTCAACTTTATACTACTAACTTTATACTAATGTTAGTACAAAGTTGAGTCATTTATTTAGAAACGGAGGGAGTATGTTCCACGATGAACTAGTTCACGACATGAGCTTAAAAAAAATCTCACGACATGAGTATAGTGAACAGTCCTCGTAAGAGGGAGTATAACTTTTTATAAAGCCATAAAAAGGGAATAAAGAAAATGTCAGAAGTGGGGTTTGAACCCACGCCCTCGTAAGAGGACCAGAACTTGAGTCTGGCGCCTTAAACCACTCGGCCATCCTGACAATATTGCTACTTTTAACCATTAACCTTTAAAATTATATATACTGACAGGCTGATTACGAACAGTTGGAAACACCACTCTTCTTCCCCGCACATGCACGCTGACCGCATCCATCTCTGTGTCTCTGACTTCGTCTCCCGGTCGATCATCATGGTTCATGGCCACTGGCCAGTACTGTACGTACGCTTGTTCGTTCGGTGGGAGTAATTGTCCGTGACCATCGGAAACTCAGATTGCCAGCCAGGTCAGCACCCAGCACGCACGCCAAGCGAAAAGCGCCCTTTCGGAGCTCCCCGAGTCATCGTTCTATACGTCTCGTCTCGTCGATCTCCGTCGGTTGGTATGTCCTTCGCTTCAGTTCACTTCACTTCTTTCTCTGATCACCGCCGTGCACATGCACATGGACGATGACTACCGCGATGCGTCGCCAGATAACCACCACGCGACGAGACGAGATGCGCACTTGCCGTACGAAATAGATCGGTCGATGTTTGATTGGAATCCTTGATGTGGGTGCGGGGTGGGGCTACGCGAGCTACAACATCTGCTGGATGGATGGAGATCGGATCTTTGAATTATACAGAGCGGCCGGAAATGAATTCACGACCGGGCAGGTGCAGCCTCACGTGCCAACACGGCAGACACGAAGAGTATCTACAGCCGGACCGATCAAATTTGACCATGTATACGTCAGGTGGACAGGAGCTGGTTATGCATGATTTGACCTGACCGGCACTACAAGCGCAATACTTAAATTCTAGGAGCAATATCTATTTTCATACTACACCATGCAAGGTAATTCATCTATGTACTAGATCGTCAGACAATAACAGGAGCTACGTTGAAAATAAACTAAACGGACATACTTTTACTATACTTGTCGTTGAAGATGTCGATGACCCGTGCCGGACAGACTGGCCACGTGGTCATTGGTGGGGGGTCGCACCTCCAGCTTCCTCTCCTCCTTCTCCTCGTCCAAGAGGGCGCAAAACCTCATCCAGCTCCATGTCCATGAGGTGGTACGGCGGCGGCTGGCCACCACCTCCCGCTCGGACTGAATTGAGTCAATGATGACGGTCTGCTCCGCCTCAAAAGTCATCGCTGCTGTTAGACTATACTTGCACCCATTATCGCATGTGCTCATATCCACTCCTGTACATAGCACATACGCTAGGTAGTTGAGGTTGGATCGTGCTGCTTGCCCTCTGTCGTAGTGGCGCACGATCCCAGGTCGTGGAACTCCCCCATGATCTCCAGGCGGGGCTGTAAACTGTATATATTCCCTGCCCGTGAGGCTAATCAATGTGGTGTG